>JADRCH010000016.1:14641835-14666614 GCA_019843965.1 Rhynchomys soricoides | reverse complement strand
AGAAGGAGAAGGAGAAGGAGAAGGAGAAGGAGAAGGAGAAGGAGAAGGAGAAGGAGAAGGAGAAGGAGAAGGAGAAGAGTCTGCATAAATAGTGATGACTCTCAGATCACAGTGCCCTATGAGAGGAAATAATGGCTGAGGGAGACAAAAGCATTCAGGCCTTCCTTATAATAACACCAATGGAAGTGTTAATCACACCAGCCAAGAACTACCAAACATGTGGACATAAGAAATATATCTCATACGTGCTAAGTCATTGACTCTCACTTGACTCTGGGAAGGACTGAAGCCCAGGGAGTTTGATAGAATCTAAAGCTGCACAGCAAGAAACAGTGCTGGAGTTTGAACATGAGGAGATTAAACATTGCCTCTGATCCCTTAGAAGAGGGCCAGGAAAAAGTGAGGCGAGAGGAGATAGAGGAATGATGGCTGCTGAGTTATGTCTTGCTGAGAAATAAGGTTTCAGTGGATAAGTTAAAATTCTGCTCTGGGAAGGAACTATAGTAACTAGTCCTGGGTACATGGGATTTTCTTAGTCATTTTGAGTCAAGAAAACTCAATACAGCTCATGTAAACTTATGATGTATTTCTAACATTCACTCTCAACTGTTTTTGTTTGTTTTAGTTGTTGTTTGTTTATTTGTTTTCCTCAGACCATCATGGAATTGAGAAGGCAGAAGCTAATTCCTCTTGCTCTTATTTCCTATGCTGTGAGGCTATGTTTCCTGAAACACATGGTTTAGGTATGGAGTATCTCTAAAAGTTATTACAGTTTCATTTTCAATGTGTTATGATATAAAATGTGGGGCTTTGAGTCACAAGGATTTGACTATTGCTTGTGTGACTATGGATAATTCAAATAAACACTTTGATTTTTCTGTTTCCTCTACCATGAAATGAAGAGTTGTTTAGCCATCTTTTAAGGCTGTGGGTATATCTCATGTGAAATAGCATATCTGTAAGCAGCTTCGAAATGTGAGAGAGATGATCCAAATTGCTAAGTCAGGGTCTATTGTTCTGATCACTCACTGCTTGCTCCATAGCTATCTGTGTAATCCCCACTGTGCTCCAACACTGCTAGACTTTCGGGGTTCTATAGGGAATGAATAAACAAAACCCTGCTCCAGAAAGAGCACTATTTCTATTGTGGAGGGAGAGAGAGAGAGAGAGAGAGAGAGAGAGAGAGAGAGAGAGAGAGAAAGGAAAAAGATGAATACATGGACTAGTGATAGACTAGGTAAAGGGAGTTGGGAACAATCAAAATATGGTAAGAAGTGGTTGTTTTTGCCCCTTCATATCCAGCCACTAGCACGGACTGATGGCAGAGTGTGTGGATACATGCATGAAGCCACGTACAGGATTTTCCCAGATGTCCATAGCAGAGTGGTGTGAGATCTGGACTGGACTGCTGAATGTCCACTATAACTCTTATTGCTGGTACCTGGTGGGCTCTTAGAACCATTGTTTGTTCAGTGCTCCACTAAATATGTGGTGGTGACTGATAATTTTCTAATGTGTTCTTGTCATGGAATATGAGTCACAAGTTTTGGAATTAAAATGGGACTGAAGGCTTCAATCAGTTTAATTTTGTTTGTTTTGGTTTTTTTGAGACAGAGTTTCTCTGTGTAGCCCTGGCTGTCCTGGAACTCACTCTGTAGATCATGCTGGTCTTGAACTCAGAAATCCCCCTGTCTCTGCCTCCCAAGTGCTGGGATTAAAGGCCTGCGCCACCACTGCCCAGCTCAATCCATTTAATATTGATGGAGCCATTTAGAATATAATAGTATGATGGCCAACTCTAGGGTCTGACAGAGCAGGATTTACTCTTGGTTCTTTCACCAATTACCATAGCCAAGCTATATGAACTCTGTAAATACATTTCCCATCTATAATAGAGGAGTATAAGAAACACGTTAATCCATAAGATTTTTGACAGCATGATACAAACAAATGAAAAGTATATTTAGCATGGTGCCTGAGTATATTGAGCCCTGAATATATTGAGCCTTAAGTATATTGAACACTCAACACATATTTTAAGTAGGTGCAAAAACCAAAACTAACTCAAGGTTTTTTCCACTTGAGTCAAAACAAGTTATTGTAAAATAATAATGATGAAGATAATAATAATAATAACAATAATAATAATAATGCTAGAAACAAATGTGTTATTTACTTTTATATATATATACTGCAGTTTAGTTTCCAAACCTCAGATGAGTCTCCTGGGCTGGGAAATTTTTTTAAGTACCAACAGATGTATGTAACATAAGACTGTCTCTCCTATAAAAAGTCATGATGACAGTGTATGTAGCAGCCGCCTCTTCCACAGGCACTTTGGCTTATTGCCAAGCATACTTGCACCACCTGAGTATCACAAGGTGTAATGTATATTCCAAAGCCTGGGTAGGAGGGGGTTGGGTGGGTTTCTTCTGTTCTGGCCATATGCCAGGTATGAGGCTTTTAGTTTATATGTTTTAGAAATAATTTTTAATTAAAAAGTTAATAGCCAGAACAAGTCTTAGAAAGAAATATGATTATTTCCTCTTTTAAGGCTAAGGAAAATCAACTGTGTGAGTCAGGTTCCTACAGTAAGTCTCTGGTCCTTTGGGCTTGAAAGCCCATGAATTTTCCTCCTTATCCCATTATCTGCAGCCACCATGCTCTTACTATTGTGATTGATTTTTAAAGGCTTATCATTCCATGGAACTTTTCAGAGTTCAAGTATGAAGTGATGGTCATTCGGAATGGGGAATTCTATCTTACAGATGACCCAGGCTCTTACCATTCCCTACACCCACAGCCCTCTGCCATAAGGAGTAGGGCGTCTGTACTTATCTCAGAAACAGACAATGAGGACTTTTCAAAGAAAACTGAACTGACTAACAAGCAATGGTAGGGAGCTCTCCTCAGCAGCTATTGCTGTGACTTGCCAGCCATGCCATAAATGAGACATGTATTAGGCCCTTAGGGCTCAGCCCTCCAACCCAAGTCCTAGTTGTAGCAGCTAACATGACATGAATGTTTACAGATTTAAATAGATATGCAGTTATCAGTTTCATTAGCACTTTTGCTTTTGATGAGGAGATACAGAAATTCCTTAGGGGTGAATGTCAAATGTTTATACACAGAAAAGCATCTGAAATATCTATTTATGGGAATACATTATCCTCTTAGGCTCTTTGTGTCTCTGCAGCTCCAGGATTTATCCATAGCATTATCTATCATTGCACATTGCCTATTTATATATACACACATTCACCTTCTATTTATATCCCTGGATTCTATCTCTAATTGTTTTCATTGCTTTAACTAATGGGTAAAAATAATTCACTTCCATCTCAAGGACAGTGCATGCTTTTCCTTGACTGCCCATTTTACCCATAGTCAATATGTAGGAAAATAATTTACTGGTTCTTCCATGACTCTTCCTGCATCCCTCAGTGACTAAGCATCATTCTGTCTACAATATCTGATCCAATCTTGGTGACCCAATCATAGTAGACTGTTGATGCTGTGATCACAAAGGCAAAAAACATTTACTTTAAAATGAAGGTCTGCAAGTTCATGCCTTGCATTCAGCTTTATGGATGTACCATTTTCAACCAATCCTACAAACTCTTTGACTCATTTAATCTACAAGACCTGATTAGTAATCTAGTATTGAGCTTTGTTGTTTCTTTAATTCAGTTATCTGTTGCTTGTTTGTGTTAGTTTTATGTACAATACATGTTGTCAAGGACCTCTTTACTTAAAGGGCATTTTGAATCACTTACTACATGTACAAACTATGATTTCTGTATTGACATGTATTGTTTAATTTAACCCTAAGCATGTGTAAGAAGCATACACCTCTGTTCATCTAAATTCATAATATGAGAAAACTGGGGAGGAAAGAATACCATAAAGTATACTACTGTTAATCAATCCATTTTCAAAAAATGAGAAAACTAAATGCCAAAGATGTGTATAAACCAAATATACAGTACCTGTTTACAGATCTTGATAACTTAGTAAGAATATAGTTAAGAAAAAGAAAGGGAGTAAGATTTCAACACTCATTACTGCTGAATCAAAAGCAATGAATGGACTTAATTGCTACATCCTCAGTGCCCAGATTTGAAGATTTGACCTGATTGCTATGAGCTACTCATATCTTTGAAGTTACATTATTTTTTGTACTATCCACTGACCACATGAATGTTTTAACCTTGTAAATCAATTTTACAGTTCACCCATGAGTGGATAGAGATGCTTTGGAGCTGGCCATTTTAGTTTTTGATCAGGGGTTTTGTGGCATATAAAGGTCACTAATAAAGCAAAACTAACAAATAACTGCTTTTAGTAAATTTGAACTGTGTCATCACATAAAACTAAGTGCTTGATGTGAGAGTTATGTCACCTGATTTTCATGCTGAATTTGAAAATATAATAGATCATATTGGTGCTTGGCTTTATAAATGCATAAACTGAGAAACAGAAAAGTTTAAGTCACATTGATAGTCACTATTAAAATCTGATTTTGAGCATTGACATTTTAGCTCTGAAGCCTCCATATTGTTGAGATAATTTATAAACTTTCCAATACCTCCTTTCTGGCATGAATGTGATAGGCATTATATTTTGTAACTAAGAACATCAGGAGAACCTGTCTTTGACATAGTCCTTTGACCAGAGAGTGATAAACTAATTATACTACAATCTGTTTCTTGACTTTGAACTCTCTAACAGCAGAAACCAGAGGCTAGCTCAGTTATCTTATTCCAGTGGTAACTAGACAGTGTGTTCCTACCTTGAGTTGATGTACAATATTTACTTTGGAGTGAAACTGAGGAGGTAATACATATGTAGGATGGACAATAGAACTCCCTAGAATTTTAGGAGCAGAGGGATTCAAAAATGGTTGAGGTCTTGAATGAATGTGTTATTATTTCATAAGTACTCTTCCATTCTTTCAATGAAAATGTCTCCATCTTGTGACTGAAGAGCTATCTGAGTGGTTAAGTGTGTATCTGTTCAGGGTGGTGGAGGTAGTGAAGAAAGCTGATACCTAGAAGGGAGCTTTCTGTTCTCAAAGGAGCAGGAGAAATCGGGGACGATCTGTGTGAGGGGTACTTGGATGAGGGAGCTGGTAGTGTGTTGTACAGTAAATAAATAAATACATTTAATAATAAGTAAAATGAGGAATGTGTCTGCTCATGCAGAAGACCTGAGTTCAGTCCTCCACACCCATGTCGGGAGGCTAAACTAACTTGAACTGCAGCTTCACAAGATCCAAAAATTTCCTAGTGCATTCACAGCCAACCGAAGTCATATGCACAGACACAAAATTCATGCAGGTAAATAAAAATAAATCTAAAAATTAATCTCCATTGTGATAAGCCCCATCTGTTCTAATTCCATTGCCATCTGTAAGGGCAGAAAAAGATTAACACAGCTTTCTACATCCCCACTCCCCATTTCATGGTCTAACCATCAGAGAAGCAGTTAAAAAGTGAGGTAAGAAGAAAGTAGGCCTTCTTCTTTATACCTATCCACCATGTTATAGCTGTCTACCTACAGACACACAACAGAGAGAGCTGATATTTGTCTGAGAGGAATCTTGCTAACACCTCTAGAAACATAGAAGTGTGTTTTCATCCAAGCAGATGATTGTCTCTATGGAAAGATAGAGATGGATGAGAGAGAGAGAGAGAGAGAGAGAGAGAGAGAGAGAGAGAGAGAGAGATCACAAAAGAAGAAAGAGGGATATGAAAAGAAAGATTTATAATGAGGAGGCTATCAAATATTAAGTTACTCAGAACTGGTTGTCAAACAGCAATGTCTGCTGAGGGTCTCCATGCCAGAGCTTAATTTGCAGTCATGTAATGCCATCATGTTTGGATGTCACTGTAAAACATTTATAAACTAAGGGCTAATGAACAGCTTCTGTGCTTTACAGCAGCTTTCAGCTATTACACTTCTAATCTGGGTTTTTAAAAAAGGGAAGAAATTATATATGTATAATTATTTGCATATTCATACATTCTGTGAACATTGTTATATGCATATGAACAGAAGAATAAGATTCTTATAGTCAGTGTATATAATACAACAGGTTGTGAGAATTAAGTTAGGGCCTGTTCTTGATAAAAGTATAAAAAGTATACCAGGATAGAGAGAGGTAAACCAAACTGCTGACACAAAGGGAACAAAGGGGCACTGTCTCTCCTGGTAGAGCTTTGCTGATTAATAGTAAGAAGGACAGTGCACTGGGAGCTTACTTGTGCTGACTCTATTCTCAAACCTTACATGATCACCTCCTACAATCCAAGAAGCATGGCACAGAGGCAGGCTTTGATATCTTTCTTTTACAGATACAAAGCAGGCTCAGAGGAGCTTAATAACATGGTCCATGCTCATTGTTGTGGAGTGAGTGTAAGGCTTTGAGATATCCAGACCCTAAGTTACTAAGTCACCATTAAAGACTACAAAAAAGCACGTACACTACACACATGGGAGAGAGAGAGAGAGAGAGAGAGAGAGAGAGAGAGAGAGAGGAGAGAGAGAGAGAGAGAGAGAGAGAGAGAGAGAGAATATATATACAACATACAGCTTTGGATAAGACCAGACCAGTAAAAGTAGAAGTGGATTCAAATTGTTTTCATTCTGGCTTATGTTCCAGATTCATTCATCCCATTTTATATATAGTAAAACTGAGGTCAGAAAGGGCCGTTTACTACACAAGACCAGACAGCAAGTTAGCACTAGAAATGGAATTTCAAATGCAGTTATGGCTGACTAGAAAGTGTTTTGTCGTCTGTAGGTCTTGTGCTCCCATATCCTTTCTCCTAAGTACCACATCCATTCATGGTTGGTTTGTAACTGATTTTCTCAAATTTGCTGCAGATGTCTGAGTCTTTTGCTGCAAAGCTTATGTTCCCACAACCCCATGTGATGGAATCAGTCTAGATAGCAAAAGTGATTTGTTTGAATCAAAATCTCTTTGGTGGAAGTGACATTTGAACGTACAGGACCCCACTCCAGATAGCATGGCTTTCTAATACAATGGCCCTTAAAGGAGATGCATTTAGTGGAAGGGGCTGAAGTCCTTCTCCTTCACACCCTCTGTGAAAAGAAAATATGCTTTGCACATTTGGTTAGACCCTGATGAGTTTTCACCCTACCCTCTGGCACACTGGTATACTAGTGCTCAATGTCGTACCCATGGGTTTTCCTTGCATAGATGTGAACACCTTTTATTATCCATGGTGGGATCCATGGGGGGATCAGACTGGCCTGGGGTATGTTGAACGTAACTCCTGGCCTTCCAAATGACCAAGGCTAGAAGCTTCTACTGTGAGTTGGTCACAGTTGGATTTGCTTCTTTGCTCTTTTCACACTTCCCAGCCACAATAATTAGCAATAGCTCGTCCCTCTTCCACGTACCTCTACATCTGCTTTCACTAATCAGACAGCAGAAAAGCAATGAGTTTTGGAGGTGGCTTTACCTAGTCTAGAATCTTGATCATAACACCTGGAAGCTGTGAATTTAGGGAAGATGTTCAATCCTTCTGAGGTTATGATTCTTCCACATGATTTCAGAATTGCTGTAAAATTAATGTGTATTAGTAAGGGGAGCTCACATGCTTGCTGTCTGCACATAATTGTATTTTGGGCTTCTCCTGCACACCTCACTTTGTATATGAATGTGTGCACGTACACACACACACACACACATACACCATTCTATTTCCAGAGACTCAGAATCCCCCTACACCATTGAAATTTCTCAACTCTTAGTGGCGTGTACAACCTTTCACCTACTATCAATTTTGCTTCTGTTTACTTCGGAGCCTGCAAAATAACTCTAATCTTTACCTGAGACATGACCACTTAAAACGTAGCATGTTTATTCTGTTATGTGACATATACTAAGTGATTAGAGACATGCCATTAACATAGTATGTTCTTAATTACAATTTTTGGAATAAAGGAAAGAAAAAATGAATGAAAGATGAAGAAGGAAAGGAAGGGAGGGGCATCAGATTGCAGGGCCTCTCATTTCCTGCTTTTCCACACCCACGCAGGCACAAATTCATGGGAACAGACACACACTCATACATACTCACTAATTCACACACTCTCACATACACACTCACACACAATCATTTATAGGATCACACATTCAAACACACACTCACACCCACACTTTACACACTCACATAGTCACACGTTCTCACTCACACACTCTCTCACACACACACTCATATACACACATTCACACTTACTCACACACACACACACTCACTCACTCATGCATAGGCTCACACACGCTCAAACACACTCATATTCATATACTCACTCACACTCACACACATACTCAAACACACACAGGCAGTCACACACACTTACACACTGGCTCTCGCTCACACACACATAGAAACCAGAACACAGTGACCTGACAACTCCTTGAAGTCAGAACTCTTTCCCATTCTCTCCACCTCTAACACCTCACTGACATTGTCTGGGAATAATGGTTGGAGCCGGTGAGCTGAGATGTTGTACAGAGCCCCACTGCACTGAAATATAAGAGGATTTCTGATAAGCCTGATTTCACATCATTTTCTTCACTCTAGTATGCAACAGCCAGCAATTATTTACCCATTTTTTTTGCTGAGATTTTTCCCTATTATCCCTTCATATTCTACTGCATACCAATTCTCCAACCTGGGAGCTTATGCATGGGAGAATATACTTTAGAGATTGTTCTATGGGGTTGTAAAACACCAAGATTATGCTATGGATTGTAAAACACAAAAGGTTTACATACCATCAGCTAGAGTGGTATCCTAGGACCCTAGGCTGTGTGTAGAGACTGTAAGGTATTAACTGGGCAGACTGAAATGAGGAACTGGAAAGTCTATTCTGGAAAGAAAGAGAGTCTGGCAAGAGCTCCCAGCAGAGGTGAGAGTTCACTCTTCATTGCCAAGAAAACATTTGGGAATGAAGAGACTCAGGTGCAGGACATAGTAAAGAAGCTGTAAAGAGGAAGACAGATGTCAGGAAATGGAGAAGAGATTTCTAAATTGAGTGTTTACTCATCAAGTCTGTCAGTATTGACTGAACTCCTCAGTGCTGGCAGGGATGCTCTTGCCTTTCCATCTCAGAGTCCAATGGGGAGCCAGAGTGGAGTGAAATAGTCACAGGAAGAGTACAAAGAGTGGTCTACTAAGTGTGTCACAGGAGATCGGATTTCTCTGGAAGAGTCAGAGAAGGTCTCCCTGAAAAAGGCATTTTTAGAGTTGAGATTTAAAGATAGGGGAGAAGTACCTGGGCAAAGGGATACAGGAACAGTATTAGAGCTGTCTAACCAGAGGGGGGAGTTACAATCAAAACATAGCACATATTTTGGGAAAGGCAATGCAAAGGAGGTTAAAATCTAGAGGAAGGATGTGCAGATATCAGCTTAAGAAGCAGCCAGAGTGGGAGAGGGAGGAGAATCAGAGACTATGTGGTCAGAAGGGCAGGGAGTTAAAGGATTTATGTCAGAGTGACAAGGAATTTGCCTCCCTTGAATTCACCTCCATGAATAAGTGAGGACAAACAAGGAGCACTCAGGAAGGCTGCAAGTACAGGAGTCATCCAGGAGAGCACAGTAGGGAGGACCTTATGCAGGCCACAAGGGACAGAGGAAGGAGGGTGTGTTAAAGAGGCAGCCAATTTGTAAAATGCACCAGAGCTGGTGAGGGATGTAAATATGATAAATGAATGAAGTTTCCATCATGATGTCAGGCGTTTTTAGAGTGTCCCCATAAAATTCAGCTGATGCAACTCTGGATCTAAGCAGGAAATTTCTGTCATGTACTTCACCTCTTAAAGCTCATTTCCTCACTTTCAAAGTGAGAGTGATAAGGTCCAATCTATAGAGCTATCATATAATATATGTATATATAATATAATGTATAGATAACAGCTATTCATCTATGTATCTATGTATTTATCTATCTAGGAATATCAAATATGTCTAGGTATATATATATTTACTATAGGTTATATATATATATATATATATATATACAAACTTACTATATGTGATACACACACACACACACATGTTTTTTTGTGTGTGTGTGTGTGTGTGTGTTTGTGTGTGTGTGTTAGTATCTGGCTCTAAGATTGAATCCCATAGACCTTAGCGGTCAGCTCATGACCCCCTTCGCAATTTCAAGTCATCATATTTAACTTCTTTGCATATTCATTTTTCTAATCTAAATAATTTAAACAACAATGATGACTACCTTATATTCTTTTGTAAAGGACAATGAATAAACAATGTCTGTTACAGTGTCAAACTCAATGCACATTATTTAGTTTATTTTCTGTTTGGCAAGAAGAGTGAGGAGTACCTGTGTGAATCAGGAGATTGTCCCTGAATCATGCAATTGTTTCACATGGACATATGTCAGCTCCTGTCTCTTTTAGATAGACCTCAACTATCCACTTCATGAAATGGGCACAAGGTCTGTTTCTCCTCTACTTCCAAGTAGTGGGAGAGGATATCAGTGTGTATGTGGGTGGGGCTTGGGGGGAGAAACCAACAAATCAAATCAGAGAGTTTTGCATTGTTAGGGGTTTAACAGAACAATGCTCTTAACCACGGCTACAGAAAGAGGGCATTCATGTTTCAAACACATAGAAATGGCATTGTGGCCCCTTGGGAGACAGGGACAGGAAAGGCAAGAGAGGATGAAGGAAAGTGGGAGATGAACAAAGATGCAGCCAGGAGCTGACCGTGAAAGATAGCCTGTCTACCTGCTGCCTACCTCTTTGCAGCAATGTCAAGTCAGGCCCCATCAACGGTGCTGAGAAATCAGCCATAGGACCTCGGCGAGGGTCCATTCCAAGAAGTAATTTATCTCTGGAGGCTGAACCTATGTAATGTCCGTACTAATCTTGGGCTCCTGGGTTATGAAGCCTGCCATCAGGGATGAGTTATATCTTTAATAAGTCACTCTAGCTAATCAGTCCCTCTCATCAAGAGCTGTTAGAGAAGAGGGCAGGATGAACTTCTCTGTAGCTCCAGAGGGAGCAGAGATCCGGAATGACAAGTGAACACTCTGAGAGGGCTTGTGCCCTAAATGGATTCTGCTTCCACCCCTTTCTCAGAATCAGTACAGAGGGAAACAGAAGGCACACAGCCATACAGAGAAGATGAAGGGATCTGTGTTTGATAGGGTTATGATTAAATCAAGGTTTTTGCTCTAATTACACTGCATTTAAATAAATGCAGCCTAGTAAGTAATTGTAATTGATGTGCAATTAAACATGTATTTATATCGCCATCGCCTTTCCCATGCAGCTGTCTGTTCCAGCTTTTCATTGTGACTGGGGACAGTGAAATCTGCCAGATGCTCAGTCAGAAGAGGCTCATTTCTCCTACATTGGTGCCTAGCTCTGTAGACTATGAAAAGACCTGGAGTCACAGAGAGCATTATGTGGGTTGCCAACCCCTTGAGCTCATTGGAAGAAGGCTAATGCATGTGTCATTTAGGCCATGGAATTATCAGGGCACTCTTAGAAATGCCCTATAATCATTAACTAGTGGTTTTCTAGACCTGCCTAGCTTGGAGGTAAGCTCCTTTATTGTTTACTTTGCTGATCTGTTGACCAGTCCTTAGTGTTCCATACATAATATTTATCTCCTAATACTTGTAAAAAGAAACTTTAAATACAAAGATGAAACTGCACACCAAATGTCTACAGAACACCAAATGTCTACCCCTTTTCAGTCTAAATAGGGCAGTCATGACATGAAGAGGTCACCTAAGCCACTGAATTTGCCCTTTAGACCCTGACCCTTTATGGCACGAAAATTATCTTAAATCAGCGATGCTGCCCAGATACTGAGTAGAAGGAGTGAGCGTTTATAATTAGAAGTTAAAGACTAGATACTTCACTATGGAAAAGGGAGAAATGTCAAAAATTACACAAAGCTTTAAGCACCACTCATATTTTAGTGAGTACTCATCAGTACTCTTAGCTAGAGGAAGTGGTTAGGAGAAAGAGATATAGTCTTAGGCTATTCCTTGTCTGTGCTCCATACAGACAGAATCCTGTCTCAAGGGAGATGGTAGCATAAGCCAGTCAGTAAAGTGCTAGCTGTGCAGGTGTGAGGACTAGAGTTTGGATCCCAGTAACCATATAAACAGTTGGATATGCCAAAAAGCTCCTTTAGTTACAGGGCTTGGGGCAAGACACACGTAAATCCCTGAGGTTTTCTGGCTAGCCAGTTTAGCCAAAATGGAGTTCTCTACGTTCAAGAAGAGACCTGTGTCAAAAAGTAAGACATTGAGGAAGACATCAGTCTTTATCCTATACAAATGCACTCATACATAGAACACATACATAGACACCAATGCAAGCCAAACATTAAAGCTTAAGCCAGTTGAAATAGAAGTACTGTGAATATGTTTACTGCTCAACAGGGTTCACTGTATACTCTGGAGCTAGATCAACAAGATGCTCCCTTGGCATGACCCTCCCGTGGCCCTGATCAAATGCATCTGGTTGGGTTTCCTGTGGCCCATCACAGTGCTAATTAAGGAGCCAGAAATACCATGGTGCACCACATCTGTTTGTGTTCTCCCTCTGAAAGGACACCATACATCTCCCTGACAGTTAGTCATTACAGGAGCATATGGGTACCTCAGGCTTCTGCCAGGGACAGCTAAACCCCTAAGAACCAAAACAGATCTTTAATACATCCTGCCCTGAATATCAACTGTCATTCCGGTGGTCAGAAGAGATCTATGCTGTACATTGTCACACATTGAGATGGCTGCTGGAGAAATGTCATGGGACATGCATCGATGAGGTGAGAGAAGGAGAAATGTGGGGGAGAGGGAGAGACCGCTAGACTTGTGTGACTACAACTCCCTGAGTTCAGTTTCAGTTCCAAATCACAAGTGAAAATGATTCTCCACAGTTTGAAAAATGCAGCACTTTCCACTGTCAGAGCGCCCCATGACAATGTACCTCCCTGTGCTTTATCTGACCTTTCTCCTCCAGCAGGAATTATTATCTCTGAGTGACTAATTAAAAATAGCTGAGGCCCAGAGAGGTTACTGTATTCTTCAAGGTCAGAGAACTATATAAATGACAGGGTTGGGAATAAAACCAAGGCTCCCATATTTCTCCTTCCCCTTTCTTTTAAGCCAATCAAATAAATGGGCACAAGGGATCCTTTAGGGTTGATGGAAATGTTTTAAAAAGTAGATGTAGTAATGGCTCGCACAACCTTGTAAATTTTCTACAAATCACTATACACTTAAAACAAGTGAGCTTTATGGTATATAAATTATTTTTCAACACAGTTCTTATTACCAAAAGGAAGTAAAGTGTTGTGAACAGAGCCTGGGCCTCCATGTCATTAGACCTTAGTCCAGGTCCTATTTTCAGTCCCTCTCCCTTGAATGACCTTGGACACATTCTTTAGTTTCTGTAAGCATCAGGTTCTTTGTCTCTTAATTTAGGATAGTATCAACCACTTCTCAAGGTTGCTATGAGGATCCAGTACTAAAGTAATAGTGGCTAATTTTATTTCTGTTATTTTGGATACCTAGGAATCATGATACAATAAATAAAACAATTATCTCCCCTCTAATTGCTTAACTGGTAATGTTCACCCTTGTTAAAGGATTATCTTTTATGAGGGTTGAATACCAATTTAGTTTTGGTCAAATCTCTAAACCAGTGATAGTAATTGGCATTCAATGAGCAAATAACAGTAGCTCGGCATATCAAGGGTATACATAGTTTTATAGATTCCCATATTGCTTTTCAAACATGGCTATTCATTGGTCTCATTGAGAGAGTTGTAAGAAAGCAGAGCTCTTGGTACCACTCCAGAGATTTGATTTAATTGATATGGGATGTGCCATAAGCTTCGGGATTTTAATTTTTTTCCTAATGTAATCCTAACTAGAGCAGAGTTAAAGAACCTTAACTCATGAGCTTTCAAGTCTGACCACAATATGTTATACCTGGGGAGCTTTAAATAGGTACAAGCCCGAGCTTCCTCACATCCATCAATTCTGATTTAATTGGTCAAGCAAGGGTGCTGTCCTTACATATCCAAGAAATCCTGAGATGTTTCTTAGCTAGAGCTAAGCACCATTGCTTTGAAACTCAGAGCAAGCTGCATCTTAGGAGCTCCACTCCACAGCCTCCTGTCTTTTTCCTTTCAACAAAAGGGACTTGCCGGATGCTCTGGTGGCTATCACATAAGATTGTTGATCTTAGGTAACATGTCACAGACTGCTACTATGAAGCAAGCCCTGGAGTTTGTCAAACCTATAGGAAGGTTGGAAGCATAATGTTTATAATAATAACCTACCTTGCAAAGTGGGGCATTGGGAAAGTAGCCAATAGTTCCTGTAGACACAATGTCTACACTGTATACAACAAGCAGGAGATGAGTTAGACTGAAATATCCATGTGATACTGGACATCACAGTGCTTAAGGAGAGTCTTGGGTAATGCTCAACCATCCAGCCAGCCATTTATCAATGTCTTCTGGAGTAAAGGCCAAGACTGTGGTCAACAAGACAAACACAGCAGTCTTCTCTGAATGCAATAATAAACAAGGAGGGCCTGAAGAGATGGTCCAACAGACAAGTGTTTGCTAGTCAAGTGTGAGGATACATATAATGGCTCTGTGACAGCAGAGGTCCAGATTTTGAGAGACATTGTTGGGGAGGGGTGTCCTCAAGACAAACTGGCTAGCAAGAATATCAGAAAAGATGAGCACTGGGTTGAAAAGGAGCACCAACATCAATAAATAAAGAAGGAAGCAAAGGTGGAACACATCTGATGTCAACGTCTGACCTCCATATACTTGTATATGCATACATATATGCATATGCACCCACAAATATATGTGTCCATACACATGACTGCATGTATAAACACACATGCATACCACATACATATAAACAATAAAACCCAAAAACTTACTATAGATACAGGCAAATGAATGACTAATTCTTATAAGTCTGTCCTTCGTACCATCTCCTTTTCTATATACAGAGTGAAAATTTGTGTTCCCACTGCTGTCACCCTTTGAAATTGGCTTCCAAGTTTCTCATGAGCAAAGCATATGGCAGAGCCTTCCACTGACCTTCCCTATCCTTTTCTGGTCCGGTTCAAGTTGAAGTTGACTTTCTTTCCTGATGCTGTTTCTTATTGGATCCCCTAGTTATTTTTCAAGCTAGTTACCATTTTAGGAGTTTACAAAGGCAGGACCAGAGGAGTCCATGAGTAGTGTGGCAGAATTTATTCTGGCATATTTGATCAGAATTAAGTGCTCTTTCCAAAGAGTTTTCAGGAAATCCTAAGAAAATAGAAAGCTTCATTTACTGGAGAGCAGGGGAGACGACTCAATTAGTAAAAATAATTGCCACACAAGCAGAAGATCTGAATTCTTCACCACCCTCCTCCGTGAAGCATCCGTGAAAGAAGACAGACATTACAGTAGCATCTATTTGTGATCTCAGCAACAGAGAAATAAGAGTGTCTAGGGCTTCCTGGATAACCAGCATAGTCAAATCAATGAGCTCCTGGCTCAGTGAGAGAACCTGTCTTAAAAAGTAAGGCAGAGACCTAATTGAGGAAGATGCTCAACATTCTGGCCTCCCTTAACATATGTACATATGTACATACACACACACACACACACACACACACACACACTTTCATTCACTATATATGTCTAATATGTATCGTTAGCATTTCTTCCCCCAAACCTATTTCTCAGAGTACTGATGATGGTAACTGACCAGGTAACTGACCTCTTTATAGCTCTCATCAGATTATATCTCAGCCCACTCCTGAGGAGCTAGGTGCATGGAGTGGGGCAGTTGTAGCATTCTCTGTGAGATAAGAGCAGCATCTGTCCTAAATGTTGGGGATTAATGGGAGAGAGAGAGAGGGAGAACCCACAACCCCAACTTTCATTTTATTTCCAGAAAGAACGTTCTATCCTGTGTGTTTCTTTTCTGCTCCTTCCCTCACTCCCAGAATAGTAGATAAAGGTCCTGCTATCATGAAAGTGCTTAGAGATGACAGCTGCTGGTCTTTCCATTACTATGACATACAAGATTGCTCACTGTACTGGCCAGTTTTAGGTCAACTTGACACAGCTGAAGTCATCTGAGAAGAGGGAGCCCCAATTAAGAAAAATGTCTCCATAAGGTTGATCCCATAGGCAAGCCTGTAGAGCATGGTGTTAATTAGTATTTGATTGGGGGAGGGACTAGCATACTGTAGGTGGTGCCTTCTCTGGGATGGTGGCCCTGGGTTCTATGAGAATGCAGGATGCATAATCCAGGGGGAGCAAGCCAATAAGTAACACCCTTCCATGGCCTCTGCATCAAATATCCACCTGACAGAAGATAGAAAGTGTCTGTTAGTAACATTGTTTTTCGCTAACTGCATATTATTTTTATTTTTGTTTTAATTTTCTGTGAGTTTTGAGAATGGATATATGATACAAAGGGTGATTGATGAGTGGATACTACACACCTTTATTTTGAACAGCTTTATTATTTACTGTAAGCCTTACAACGTATATCACATGAGCAATTACTATTTCTATATTATATTAAGATAAACATCACAGAGGATTTAAATAATCAAGATAAGCACAAGGATGCACACTTTTCATCCTGGATCTTGAGAAGTACTGTCAGGAGTATGAAGACTTTGGGACTGTTCTTGGCTACACAGTATGATGTCAGCTACTTGAACAGTAAAACAAACTTAAAAACTTAAAAACAATGAACAGACAATAGAAGGTTGACAGAAGGAAATCATGGGCTCTTGTGAATAAAGACTGTTCCACCTTTTCGCCAAGATGGCGCCAAAAGCGAAGAAGGAAGCTCCTGCTCCTCCCAAAGCCGAAGCCAAAGCAAAGGCCTTGAAAGCTAAGAAGGCAGTGTGGAAAGGCATCCACAGGCACAAAAAGAAGATCTGAACGTCACCCACCTTCCAGCAGCCCAAGACCCTGCGACTCCAGAGACAGCCAAAATATCCTCAAAAGAGTGCACCCAGGAGAAACAAGCTTGACCACTATGCCATTATCAAATTTCCACTGACCAACGAGTCAGCCATGAAGAAAATAGAGGACAACAACACGCTTGTGTTCATTGTGGATGTCAAGGCCAACAAGTACCAAATCAAACAGGCCATGAAGAAACTTTATGACATGGATGTGGCCAAAGTCAATATCCTGATAAGGCCTGAAGGACAGAAGAAGGTTTATGTTCATTTGGCAACTGATTATGATGCGCTAGATGTTGCCAACAAGATTGGGATCCTCTAAACTGAGTCCAGACGGCTAATTCTAAATATGCACTATTTTTTTCCACCATAAAAAAAAAAAAAAAAAGATCATTCCAATGCAAGGTTGCATAATACAGGCAGAGGTGACATGGCTATTGGTATACCTTCAGTGTTAGGGCAATTGGATTCTTATCCTTAGTAAAAATTTAATTAAGTTCTGTTCACAGAAATGACATGTGACAACTGCTGTAGGACATGAGTAAAACAAGGAGAGAGAACAGAAGTGACAGAAATAAGATCGGGACATCAAACAAAGCAACGAACATGCCCTCTGCATATTGGTAATTTTTCCAACATTTTATCCAGGCCAAGTCCAGACACTGCTTAATAAAATAATGGATGAAGGAATGAATAAGTAATGTTCATAGCCCAAGGCCACAGAGATGGTGACATCTTGCTGCTTCTTAAGCCTTGGAAATCATTGTACCTTTGAATCTAGTTATCAGTGCATCTCTGCCTATATTGAATAGGTGGCTCATGCTTAAATGATGCCTAGCAAAGCTATCTTATTCTTTCAGCTGAGTGCAACAGTGTTGAGGGCAACTGAATATTAGCTCATGGATGGATGTGTCTGTGCTCTAGGATATATGAGGTATTGACATTAAGGTCTCCTGGGCCAACATGATTGGACAGAGAGGCATGGCCTGAATGACATTCTTCTTTATTTTCTCACTTGCACAGGTATCAAGAGGAGTAGCCTTTTCTGTGACTTTTCATTAAAACCGAGGCACACTGTTGAAAAAGGTCTATTTGATTCAAGTCCAGGGCTCCTGAAGCAGAAGCTTTCCTTCCTGGATACTGTGCAAATAGTGATATCTGAATGAGGATCGAGGTTCAGGCATATGTGACTAACCACGGTTGGTCCCAGACAAGAAGCCCAACTGATACTGTATTATGCATCATGAACCTTGTGAACAAAACAACCCAGAACTACATTTTCTTTCCCATTTCATACTTAGTTCCATTTTCATTTGAAATAAAGTCTATCCACATTCAGCAATTTCATTCTCCTAGAACCTGCTACCCTGATATTTCCTTGTAATTTGCATAATTTTGGTCCAAAGGGAAGAATTATTGGAGGCCATGACCTTGTTTTTCTAGCCTGTTGTTATGCTTAACAAACGCCCTTACATTCAGTGGCTGCTGGCAATTCTGATTTGCATTCCCTAGCTCCTCAATGATTTGTTTGCAACTATTCTAGCTGTGGAAATGCTTAGTTATTATGCCGGATGTACTCCCAGTGTGCACAGCAACCTAGCTACTGCAACATTCAGAGAAAACCATTCTTGGGGACCCTTCTAGAGACCAGCAATTTGATGAGGCAAAGCACAGAAATCTGTGTGATCTGCAACCATGAGACACTAATATTCCATAAATTGGACTCATTTGAAATTTTACACTAGTCATATTTTTTTCAGTCTCTTTTATAACTAAGAATGACAAAGAAAGATATTTTCAGATTGTCATTCTCTTTCTAGACATTGAGCCCCTCTGAACATTCAATAAACAGCAGGTCTCCATTCAAAGCCTCCACCTATGAATTCCATCTGGCTCATCCACGTGATAACTGTGAATTTAACCATGCAGCCTGCTCCAGCTGGTCTCACCAGCAGGATTTCAAGGCATAAAGGAATTTGCTAAGCCTTTATTAATATCTAGAACATGGAATGTACTCAAAAGATATTGAATTTTATTATCATTATAGTCTTCATTGGTCCTGTAGATTGGTCTACTGCTACATTCAAAAACTAAGAACAAAGATGTTTATTGATAAGTGACCACAAATTCCTTTGATGGAAATCTAATGTGGCGTCTTTTCTCATAGATCCTCAGCTGCAGTTAAAGTAATGTTGACTGAACAGTTGAACTTCCAGTTTTGTCTACTAAATATAGGTTAATATATTTTTCATCTAACAGAGAAGAAAAATAACTACTTCATGGAATCAGGCCATAGGTGCAGTGTTAGATTCTGTTTCACGGGGTAATAAATTAAGTGGGAGTATTAATAACATATATATTGACCAAAACTATAAAGTGACCTGCTATCATGTGAGAAGAAGAGTGAAGGGGGACATCATACTTTACTGTTCAAATGGGTAGAGTGCGATAGTTCCTTTTACAGCCTCTTTCATGCATTTCTTTTATAAGAACATTAAGACAGAACAAAGGAAAGCAATTTGAACAGTTGAAAGGTTAAAGCAGGAGGATAGCAAGTCAGTCTTGATAGCATAGTGAGTTTATCAAGTAGAACTATCTAGAAATCTAAATAATCACTGAACCAATATGGTCATTTTGTAGCTTGGATAGCCTCTCTCCAAAAATCAGCTAGAAAAAAAAATGGCATTTTTAAAGGAATAGGGCTTTGGAAATAACCAAATAGCTATCTGTCAAATTTTGACATAGTATTTATAAAACAATGCTGAACTTCAGGTAGAAAAACTCAACGCTAATTGGCAAGCCTACATTGATTGAAACATATCCTCAATGTCTTACCCAGAGACAAAGAGCTATAGACAATCAATACCTGCTGCCTAGAGGAAGAGTCTTCTCTAGGAAAATTCCCTTGATAGGTTTTCTTATCCCAAGAAGTTAAGTCCTAAATATACAATGCACGCACACACACACCCCACACTCACATGCACATACATGGACAGATACACACAAATCACACACAAACATACACCAAAAAACACACTCCTCCCATGTGAGCATCATTAAATGTACTCATCAGGTTGTATAGGTTGTATGTATAAATGTGTATATAACAATAATAATTAAAGAATAAATGACAATAAAATTGAAGACAAAAGGTTGAGAAAGAGCAGGGGAGGGTGAGCATGTGGAAAGAGTTGGAGGGAGAGACTGAAGAGAGAAATGATGTCACTACAATCCTCATATAAGAAATTCTCAAAAAATTATAAACAGGTCAAAAAAAATCAAAACTCAAATTGGTGCCATCCTTGCATTTGGCTGCTTTCATTTTTTTCTGCCAACTCATCTGGCATGAGGAATCTAACAAGCTGGGCCTGTCTGTGGAAAACAAACTTCATCAAAGAAGAAGGCTGATTTGCAGTAAGCAGGAAAAAGCATTTCATACTAAACAGCATTGTCAGCGGGTCCAGCCATCACCATCTCAAATGAATTAATACTCAGCAAGCCAAAGAAAACAATGGTATAGTTGGAGATTTCAATGAGAGTCTGAGATGTATGACAACCACGAAGTGCCTTGAGAGGGTGGCTGTCAATTCCTAGATGACATTGTCAGTAGGTTATACACATCCACAAGGTGAGCTAACCTGCTACCCCATATGACGTCTGCCTGCTTCAAGTCTACACACATGTGGAATGGGGACTGAAGAAAGTATAAGCAGCCACTGACAATCCTGGAGAGAAGTGAGGCCCCAGGGAAGGGAGGCCTGGTGGAGTGCAGGAGCACCCTCTCAAAGGCAAGGGATAGGAGGAATGGGATGAGGAACTGTGGGAAGGGAGATGGGGAAGGGGGAGCAATGGCTAGAATATGAATAAATAAATAAATAAAACATAAATAAAAAATAAATTAGATAGACAGATAGATAGGTAGATAGACAGATAGACAGATAGATAGATAGATAGATTCTTGGGGGAATTGGAATGTGTGCCTCGCAATTCACAGATTTGCTAGTGGAGTGTACAGACTTCTCAAATTGAGATGTTTGAGCAAAACTTCTCAAACACAGCCTGATCACTAAAGCTATAGAGGTCAGTGTGACACAGAAAAACACTTACAGATAAAAATAAGGGCTATTTTTAAAACTGAGCAAGAATGACAGCAGGCACATACCACATTTCCCATGAATTTAGTCAAAGTGAGTTACTTTGAACAAAGCAAAACAAAAGCAGTGGAAGGAAAAAAACTAAAAAACAACCAAACAACCAAACAACCAAAAAGACCTTTGGGCAAATAAGATAAATGAAAATTCAATGCTGCCTGTTGCCAAGAGAGAAGGCTTAACAGTTAAGAGCACTCAGTGCTCTTATAGAGGCAAGAGTTCTATTCCCTGCACTAACAGCAGGTGTCTCACAACCACTTGTTGCTCCAGCTCCAGGGGATCTAATGCCCACCTCTGATCTCCATAGGGATTTACATTTATGTACACACACATTATTAGAGACAAACCTTCAAAAACATTGAGTTTTAGCACAATATAACTGCCTAAATTGTTCTGGATTTCAGAAACTTTATGAGGAATACAGAAGAGAGTTTAACCTATACCGAAAAAAAGAAAGAAAGCAAGTAAGCAAGCAAGAAAGAAAAAATCTGCCTTTGAGAAGACCCCAATGTTGTACCTAAAAGACTTCAAAGTACTGGAAAGATATTATAGTGACAACAATCCCTATATTTAAATAATAGAAGAATAACAATTAATAAATAAGTAGAAAATTTCAACAAGGAAATGGAAAGTACAAGAGCAGCCATGTACACGTTCTGTGGGAGAGACACACAATAAAAATGACATGAGGGCATCTGAATCAGAGTGTTGGGATGACAAAAGAAAAACCAAAAATACTCAGTAAATTTAAAGAGCGAATAATCCAATTTGTCCAAGTAGATCATCAAGGAAATATATCCGATCAGTAGCTATAATACAAAGGTCTCAATAAACATGTCACAGAACTTTCAAGACAAGAAAGGAAGGAGAGGAAGTAGAAATATGAAAATACAATAACCCCGAACTCCCCAAATGTTAACAAAAATATTCATCTGCAAATTAATGAAACATAACAAATTCCAAGCAAGATAAACATTAATAAGAGATCACACTTAGTCATTTTAACCAAATAGATTTCTTAAATATGGCTTTGAGAACTTCATACATAAGCAATGCATTCATATTACTCCCACCTCTCCCTCTCTCCCTGTCAGCTCCTCTTTTGCCCTCCATACAAATTCGTGATCTCATCTTTAATTATTAGTTTTACTGTATATATGTACATATCCATATCTGTCTACCTATATCTCTATCTCTTTCTATGCACATATATACATATAACCTACTGAGTCCTTTGAGGTTTGTTCATATGTACATGTGTCCAGGACTGACCACTTGGAATTATACAAAGTACATAGGAGCTCCTCCCGGTTGGAGATTGATTCTCCCTCTTTCAGCAGCCATTGTCTGCTCACAGCTTTTTTTCTAGGGGTAGGACTACGTGGAATTGCCCCTGTCTATGGTAGCATGTCAACTGGTATTGTCATTATGCTGATCTTGCTGAGAAAATAATATTGTTGAGAGTTCATGAGAACAGCTTTTCTGTCATACATAAAAGATACTATCTCACAGCGAACATTCTGGTCTTCTGTTTCTTACAATCTTCCTACTCCCTTTCCACAGTTTCCCTTGTACCTTTGGTATATGGCTTGGATTGGCGATGTATCAGCTGGGGTGGGGCTCCCCATAGTCAATTATAGTCTGCATTTTGACCAGTTGTGGCTCATAGCCAAAGACAAGAAGGAGAAATTCTTGTTATATCAGGATGAAGAGAAAATAATGCTAATGGGTGTTGTCCTCTCAGAAACAATGGGAGGCTAAGGGGCAAAGAGGTGGCACATTCATGTCAATAAAAGCAAAATAAACAAATGAAACACTGTTGGGCTGCCAGCAAAAGTATCTTTCAAAACTAAGACAAAATAAAAACATGTCAGGCAATCAAAGCTGTAAATGGTACTTTTCCAGCTAACATGAAAAACCAGAGTCATTTATGTTGAAAGGAAATGACACCAGATGGTAACTCAAACCTATATGGAAAGATAAAGAACAGCAAAATAACCTCACCTAAATATATGTGTAAATATATCCTATTATACATGGATGCGCATATTTTCTCCTTTCTTTCCTAAGCTTTAATATGTAAGCTAGAAGGAAAGAAAAGTGATAGCCCTATCTATTCCAATTCTTGACATACAGGAGTATAAAATATAATAATCAGACACACAAATAATGGAGGAACTGAAGCTGTGTTACAGCAAATTTCTATATTTCACCAGGGTTCAACCTAAATTAGCTTGCTCTGTGTTGAAATGTGTATTGCATTATTTAGAAAACACTCATAAAATAAATTTTAAAGCAATGAGAAAACCAACAAAGGAATTAAATTTACACAATTAAAATCTCCATACAACACAAAATAAAGACAGCAAAGGACCAATAATGGAATAAAAAGAGGAGACCAATAAATCTCAAAGAGCAAAACACTAGTGATAATTCCAAGGCATAATTGTTTCATCGAAGGTGAATGGGTGATGTGTTTCTACTGAAAAGCAGGAAGTTCAAACTGGAGACTAAAATTTAAACACTAACTGAAACCTCAGTACAGAGGTAACTCCATATTCAAAGATACAAATTAGTGTAAATAAAAATGCAGAAAATATGCACCATTAAAAAGAGACCATAGTAAATGTGAAAGTAAAAGGAAATGTGTACTAAAAAAACCCAAGTCTCAGGGAATGGGAGTCTTTATAGTAATATGAAATATATTGAGAGATCGAAGAAAGATTTATTATCAGAAACACTATGCATAGGTAAGGAAGGATCAATTCAGCAGGATGTGATAATAATTACAAAGACATATGCACTTGATAACACGGCTCCAAAACGAGGAGGCACAAATTGACGGAAGTGAAGAAAAACCAAAATGTCATGTCAGTGGTTCGAAAACATCAGTATTCCATTCTCTGAAATGTGTGTTACAGCTCAACAGGACAGATGAAAAGATGTATACCAGAAAAACCCTGAAGGCCAACTTGCTATAATTAAGATACACATTACCTTCTGCTTAGAGGCTGTAAAATGCAGGTTTATGTCAAGAATTTGGAGCATCCTTCATGAAAACTTATATACTAAGATCATAATAAAATATTCAAAAATTTAAAAGAACCAAGGCCATGCAAAAATCTGTTCTCTCATGAAAACAGAAATCATATATTCAAAACAAAGGAAAGCGGTGGAGCCTTACTCTCCAGACATTGATAAATTAAGATGAACACAACCTAAAAACTAATCCTAAAAGGACAGAACAAGAGCTGAGGAGATTGCTCAGTGGGTAAAGAGATTTCTGTACAGGCATAGGGACCTGAATTCTGATCCTCAGTACCCATGTAAAAGTTCAGACACAGAGGCAAACATCTGTAATCAAAGAACATGGAAATGAAGACAGAAAGGATCCTAGGAGCTTGCTGACAAGTCAGCCTTACCATTCAGTAAGTTCTAGGCTTCCAGAAATAGAGGAAGATAGCCAATGTGCCCTCTGGCTTCCACATGTCCATACAGAGATACACACCTGTTGACATGCAGACCTACATACCCCCCCTCTTTCTCTCTCTCTCTCTCTCTCTCTCTCTCTCTCTCTCTCTCTCTCTC
>JADRCH010000016.1:14614672-14641825 GCA_019843965.1 Rhynchomys soricoides | reverse complement strand
TCTCTCTCTCTCTCTCTCTCTCTCTCTCTCTCTCTCTCTCTCTCTCAGACACACACACAAGCGCGCACACACACACACACATGCACATGGGGCAAATAAATTACAAGAAGCATGATAATTGAAGTGTTCAGAGAGGAAAATACCATACATCCAAGGCAGAGGCAGAGACTCCACCTAAGTTAGGATTAAAAACAATTTATAAGTTTAAGTGAGTACTTTGGAGAGGCAGGAAGATTCTATAATACTGCCTTAAATTCTATCATCAGGCTGCAGAATAATAAACACAGACTGTAATCAAGCTCAAGGAAACAAATAATAAACAGCATTATGGGAGTTATTAAGAAAGAAAACACGTAGACATCAACATTTATTCTTGGTACAAAGACAGCAACATTTACCCTGATTAGCAGAAAGTCAAAGGGAAAACAGAGTACAAATGATCAAAACCAAGAAGAAAAATGACTTTAAAAATTATTAGACATTTAAGGGTACAAAAACGAGACATGCCCCTAAAAGTACATAGGTGGTCTAATTTTTCTCAAGAGGGAATAAAATTGTTTTTTATTATTTCTAATATAAATAATTAAATTAAAACTAAAAACGTGTTTTCTATAAAGAAAATTCTAAGCCAAAATGGTTTCACTGACCTATTTTTTTGAAGACCATGAAACCTTAGTACTTCAGAGGTGGAGGCAGGAGAATTGATGTGAATTTAAGTACACCCTAAGCTACATAGTATACACTGTAAATCCCAGGACATCCTGGGCTTCACAGTAAGACCCTGTCTCAAAAGATGAAGAAAAGTAAGCCAAGACAAAACAAAATGATGGGGATGACAAGTAATTCTAAGGACGTAAGAAAACCAGAGCTCTCATATATTACCTATAGAAATATAAAATACACAGTCACCTAAAGCGAATAGTTACCTGAGCATTAAAAATATTCTCAACATACAGCTTAGCAAGTTCCATCTTAGTGAAACTCATATCCATAAAACAATTTGTTAGAGATATGCATCGCAGCACTGTGCATAGTATCTCCAAAGTGGGAAGGATCCTGGTATTTGTCAACTGGTTTGTAGATAAATCAAAAGTGGTATATCCATATCAATGAATACTACACAGCTGTATAAAAGGAACCTCATACTGGTGCATATAACATGATGGAGAAACCTCGAAACAGTGTCATGAAGAAGAAATCTGGTTCTAAAGATAGCGTATTATAAGATTCTACTTACATGGAACTTGAAATACAAAAAGGTTTGAAAAGGAATCAGGATTGTTATCTTGTTGGGGTTCACTGAGAGAATAAACTCTGGTGGGATCAGTCAAGTAGAGATGAGGCTAGCATTCTAAAACTGGATTAAAGTGAGAATTTCACATCTCCGTGTATTTGCTGGAAACACATGACCATCTACATGGGTGAAAACTTAAAGCAAGCTATAAAATAACTCACATATAATATTTTTGATCTTGGGGTGAGCCATAGACTTTAGTTAGGAGGCAGAAAGCAAACCACTGAACCGTATTTCTGATTTGGGGAACTTCTCAATATTAAATGTTCACCAGGTATCTGTGCCATGGCAGTTCTCTTTAAATCCATCCACACTTCTTTATCTCACGCTTATCATTACTTCTTGCTTTAAGGGGCCTACCTCTTCTCTATAAGCACTTGAGAGTGGAAAATGGTTGGTCTCTGTATTACCTGTATTGATGCTGGACTTCTCTTGCAGCAATGGTGTCTGTCAGACTCTCTGAAGAACAGCCATCAAGCTACTGGGGCTAAACAAAGTTTCCCTGATCTAGTATTATACTTTGGAAATCTGTCAGAAGCATTGAGTGGCATAGAACACAGAGACATACACCTTGTATTTTGGTTCTGTTGTCTATTTAGGAATCTATTCCTGTTTACTCATAAATAGTTTGGAGTCAGAGGCATACAGTCCACACTTGTCTCCCTATGCTTGAAAAACTGCCCTCCATTCCTTTTATCCCAACATATGGTATCTGATCTGTCTGCAGGCACCACAAACCCAGTTAGTTCTAAGTGCAATTATACAGACCATGGGACTTGGAAACTCTTTTCAAACAGGATTCATTGTCTAAGGAGTTCATTAAGGATGCAGAGCAGAGGGATGCTGGCTCTCTGAGACAACTGTCTGCTGCCAAGAAAGGCAATACCTCTGCCTGAATTGCAGTGAAGACTAATTCAGCCGTTCTCTTCTTCAGACATCAGCAGGGCAGAGGGAAGGAAATAATGCATCCTCCTGGAAAGTACTTGGGTAATTGGAGGAAATATGGAAACATTCAGGATTCCTTTTGGATGTTGTACTAATTACAATAAGCCAAATACTGTTTAGTGGCATGAAGCACAATCTATAGACCTCACCTTTCTGCTGTACAGAGGAATGTTTCCCTACATGAGCCCTTCTAGCCCTTTATAACCATTAGCTTGCCTGTTCCTCCAGAGGACTCAGTAGGATGTTCCCAGAGCATTTTTTCTGTCAGCTGGTTTCTGATTCAGAGAAAGTAAGCATCCTAATTGCATTGAAATGAAAAAGGAAGCCCAACTTGTGGCTGGGGCATCTCTTGACCACAGAGCTCAGGCAGAGATATTTGCTGAATGTAGGTTTCCAGGGTTGATTCATTAGAATGAAATTGATCTGCCTGAAGGGCTCAGAGTCCAGAGCAAAGTTCCTAGGCAATTCCTGTACTGCCACTCTAATATAAGCTTGCCCCTTCCTAGGAGTAAATACAGTCAAGGCAGCCACAACTGTAGTTTGCTTTTTCAATGTTGATAGTACAGGGGTCTCCTGACCTTACTGAAGAATGAACACTCAATTCTCACACATAGTCAATGAAAGACAGAGACTAAGCTGTTTCTTCAAAATAGGCATCCAGATTATGTCTTTAGTTTTTTATTTTCCTACCCACACACACAGATAATGCCAAATCTTCCTTGCCTTTATTGAGCAACTAACATGAACCAAGCACGTTTGGCTATTTTGCTTTACTCCAGAGAGGAAGCAAATAGAGTCCCATGTATAATAAGATTGGCATTTACTTCTTGTTTTAGTTTTCATTTATGTATGGGTATGGATGCTGGTGTGTGTGTGGTCAGGTGGAGACCAGAGGTCAGTATCACATATTGTTCTTCAGGAACCACTTACTGTGTGTTTTGAAACAGCTTCTCTTCTTGGTCCTGGAGTACATTGATTAAAACAGTTTGCCTGGCTAGTGAGCCCTAGTGATCTTCTTGCCCGTGCCTCCCCAGAGCTAGGATTATAAGGAGTATATCATTTACACATGACATTTTACATAGGTGCTAGACAGAAATCAGGTCCTCATGCTGGCATGCTGGATGTTTACTAACTGGGGTACAACCTCAACCCAAGGATGGTGGTGAAATCAAATTTGTTTGACTCTAGAAAAGTAATCCTGAAACATGTGTGAGAAAGGCCAGGGTTTAGAGATAGAGTAAAATAAAATTTTAAAATAATAAATCTGAAAGACCCATTCCAATTGAAGGCTTCCATAAGGTCCTCCAGTGTGACAGCACAGCTGCTTCAGGTATCCTTTGAGAGTCATACTTGTATCCAGCATGTGTCCACAAGCTCAGAATCTCTTCCACATGCAGCAATCTATCCACTCATCATAGTGTTGGAGTTTTCTGTCTGACTCTCAATTCCTATCCTCTCTCACCTCTTGGCCAACAAAAATGCTCTGTAAATTAGCCTGCCAACTCAAAATGAATGATATATGTTTGGGTCATGTCAACGTGTCTACTTGTTTGGTCAATTGCCTGCCCCATGTTGTTGATGTGAATCAGCCAATGAAAAGCAGGATGTAGCCAGAGCAAAAGGCAGATCAATAACATGGCTCCCCTTGCTGTTCCTCCCAAGTAAAGCCTCAATAGTCTTTCCCTACAGCATATTTATTAGTGTGGATCGACTTTTATAAAAAGACATTTTTAAAACAATAGCCTTGTAGACTTACTTTTAGTCAATTGTGTGTGTGTGTGTGTGTGTGTGTGTGTGTGACAAGGATGAGTTCCTTGTGTGTTTAGGTGCTTAGTAGCAATCCAGGAAGAGGAAATATTTTGAAATATACTGGAGCATTTTTGTTCTAAACAAGCGTTGCCCTCAACGGAAATTATCCAATCAAAGTCCAACCTGATGGTCTCTTGTTATCGCCTAAATGAGAAACAACCAACTCCAAGAAACTTCAGAATTCACACTCAGGTTTTCAGAAGTAAACACACAGGTGTAAACCACTCTGACTATCACTTTCATTTGATAGAGAATCATACAAATAGTGTGAGGTATATAGTTTACAGATATAGAACTCTAAAAGGCTTCAATCAGAAGAGTAGAGCATGCCATACTTCAAACTTTCTTTACCAGGACTCTCCTCAGAAGTTTTTTGAAGAGTTTCTCTTACAGACTTTGTACCTCATGTCCACATGTCATATACCAGAAAAGTAGGCAACAGAATGAGGGAAAATGTAAGCAATGCAATCAGTCTTACAAGGATGCAAAGCCCAGATTTCAAACAACTGTGGTTAATATTTAAGATTCTAATGTACAGAAAGACAGCCTACAGCACAGGTGGGCAATGAAAGCAAATGGAAGTCCTAAACTGAACTAAAAGCAAAGCTGGAGAGCAAAACCATACCAATGGAAGGAAAGAGTGCCTTAGACCAGTATACAAGGAAAACAACCAAGGAAAACACTGTGAAACTCAAAAGACCAAATAAAAATCAGCTGAACTGACAATCAATAAGAGAGAAAGTGAGAGGAAAATGATTTCCACATTTGTTCCATGTATCCATAGACTGTGAAGTGGAACAAAAGTACAACATGCATGTTTAATGGAGAAAAATAATTACTGCAAATTTCTAAAGGAAGAGGTAAAAGTTTAATCAACAATAAAGTAGGAAATTTACCTTAATTTATTAATAGCCACAGAGTCATAACCTAGGAAGCTTGGAGATCATTACTGAAAAGATGCTAAATATCATATGATTAAAAATAAAATATACACAAGCATAACATCTCATAAATTTAGAAAACAAAGGTGTCTACAAACTGCGAAAACTTTCTCCATAGAGAAATGATAATAAGAATTACTAATGACATCTCAGAAAAGTATGAGTCCAAGCAGAGAAAGGGGTATGTTCTAGAGGGAGAAAGGAAGCTAGAATTTTTATCAAGCTAACAAAAAATTGAAGAAGTGATCCTTAGAAAAGCACTTTATAAGAAAAAAGGTAAAATTATGTAATAAGAAAAAGTATGGTTGGCATCCATATTTATATGAAGAAGAACATTAAAAAGGAATAAAAAAGCAAGTAAAATATTCTAAATTCTTATCTAACAATGTTTTTAATATATCAATGGTCAATACTGTCATTGATAATGTATTATCATGTATATATGATACATGAGTATATATCTATAATACACTTATATTCAAGTAAAATTAGTTTTAGTGATCCCATAATGAATTGGGAAGCTAGTCACTATAAATTAAACAATATAGCATTCTTTTATACTGGATATGGGTTTATTATAATTTTACATTGCAAACCTAGGACAGGTATTTTAAAAGGAAGTAAAATTGACATGAAAAAAATGAATTTTATAAAGTATGCACTTTAACCTACAAAAGGCAGAAAAATAATAGAAGACTTAGACAGGGACAAGTAGCAAGAATAGCAAACATGGACCAGTAATAACTATCCCAAATGCTAATACAGCTACATCAGTAACTGAATCTCAAGCTAATAAAGCAATTGTACCAGTTAAATGCAGATATTGTTACAGTGGTTCAAAAGCCAGGGAAAAACTAAATAGTGCTTAGAAGCAAAACTTAACCCAAACACCTATAATTCTATCCATCAGAAGTTTGTGATGGTTTGAATGTGTAAAGTCTCCATAGACTCATGTATTGAATACTTGGTCCAAAGATGCTTGGCCCAAGAGGAATGACACTGTTATCGGGTGTGCACTTGTTGAAGGAAATGTGTGATTCTGAGGAGGCTCTGAGGTCTCCTATACCCAAGCTATACCTAGTGTGGCACATAGCCCCCCTCTGCTACCTATAGATCAAGATGTAGAACTCTCACCGACTTCTCCAGCACCATGTCTACCTACATGCTGCCATTCTCTCCACCATGAAAATAATGGACTAGCCCTCTGAAACTATAAGCCAGGCCCAATTAAGTGTTTTCATTTAAAAGAGTTGTCATGGTCCTGGGTCTGTTCACAGAAATGAAACCCTCGCAAAGATAGGACTGAAGTAGGATTGTGGAGTTCAAGGCTAGTCTTGTCTCTTAAATGAGACTGCCTCAAAGAGTGGGAAGAAAGAAAGAAAGACAGAAGGAGAGAGAGAAAGAGAGAGAAAGAGAGAGAGAGAGAGAGAGAGAGAGAGAGAGAGAGAGAGAGAGAGAATATAATGGCATTCTACTTGGCAGTGGAAACCTGGGAGAGCAGAGCCTAAAAATGAGATGGACCAAAGTCTCATGCAATAGCCAACTTTATTCAGAGCATCAGAAAATTTATCCTCTGAGAGTTAAAAAAAATCATATGAGTAAGGTGCTCAATCACAAGGTTAAGCCACATATGGTGAGAACATGTTTTTCCATATAGGCATATGAATAACAACAAACAGTGTAATATACACCATACTAACTTGATTTTAAAAAGAAAGCAAGATTTTTCTTATTAATTTCAGACAGAGGCAATGTCAGAGCCAAAATCTATCAATCACAAAGATGTTAACTAGTAATAAAGATATCAATTCTTTGAGAATACATACCAATACTTTACAGACATGCACCTTGGAGAACATCAAACTCTGTAGGTAAGAAATTGTTGAGCTTCAAAAAATAAATGAATCCATTATCATGATCGGAAACTTCAACACGTTTTTAACAGAAATAGTGAGATCAAGTGAACAGACAGTGACTCAATGATATTATTAATTAGAGTTCATGTTTACAGACAACATCATCCATCAAGTAGACAATGTACATGCTTCTAAAGGTGACAAAAATAGGCATCCACAAAAATATTCCACACTCTGTGTCATAAAACAGCTTTTTAACACATTCTAAAAACATACATGTTGCACAATAGCTGCTTTAAGGCTAAGGGAATTAAATCAGAAATGACCAACAGTAAAATAACTTGATGACCTCTAAATGAACAGTGACTAAGCAACATGTCTTTAAATGATAGGAGTAAAAAAAGTAATTTTCTTGATTTCAAGACTTTTTTGTCTTGAAACAAAACAGAAAATATTTTGGACTAAAAAGAGGAAGAAGGAGGTGGAGAAGGAGGTGGGGAGGAGGAGGAGGAGGAGGAGGAGGAGGAGGAGGAGGAGGAGGAGGAGGAGGAGGAGGAGGAAGATACAGTTTGCCAAACTTTGGAAGATGTGACAAAAGTGGTACTTGGAATGAAATTTATAGAATAAGATGTATATGAAGATGTAAAAAGGAAGAAACAGCTAAGCTTAACTTTCTAGTTTATTTGTTAAGCAATTAATAAAAGAAGAACAAGCTAAACCCACAGACATCCAAAGAAGAGAGGTTGTCTATTCTTTGGACAGAATGCTTGGTTGCATTAAAATCATTAGCCAGATTACTTTATGAGGTATATTTAAATGTCTACAGTCTTAGAACATGAATAGAATGTGTAAAACTTCTTCACCAAAATTAAAAGGAATGGTATGTAGTCCAAATGCGCAGAGTCTTAATTCTGATGTCAAACTCTTGAGTACAGTCATCACCACCTGTATTCTTTTTGGTATTCTGGCCTTCCTAGTCTCTACCAGAATCACCAGTAGGCACTGCTTGTAGTATTGTAGGACATTCTTTGTCTCAATCTCCAAAGTTTCCTATTTTTCCTACAAAACAATTCTAAAGACATCAGAAATTCCTGGGCAAGTTTAGTCACAGTAATGTCATCCATTATATGTTATAAATTTCCTGTATTAGCCAATGTTACATAGCTATGATCAAAATAACTAATTGTCTTTCTATTGCTATGATAAACATCATGACCCAGAGCTACTTGTTGAGGAGAAGGTTTACTTGCCTTATACATCCTTATCACAGTCTATCATTGAGGAAAGCCAAAGAAAAAGCTCAAGGCATGGACCTGGAGACAGGAGCAGCAGTAAAGGCCATGCAGGAATGCTGCTTATTGGATTGTTTCCATCTTTTTCTCAGCCTGCTTACCCAGAACAACTTGCCTAGGTGGCACTGACAGAGGGCTGGATCTAAATGATGTATAGACTTGCCTACCGGTCAATCTGATGGTGTATTCTCATTCGAAGTTCTTTTCCAGATAACAGTAACTTGTGTCAAGCTGACAAAACAAACAAACCAAAAACCTAATACTCAGTACATATGGCATGAAGTAAGGAATTATTTTGGTACATGGTTTTAATTCATCAGGAGAATGAGCACTGAAGAAGAGAGACGTTCACACAATGGTAGCTAGGGACAGATGGGACTGGGGATGAATGAATTGGAATGCATGAGCTGCATTTGTTCTTTGTCTCATTTTACTGCACCTAGGCTTCACCTATGAAATGAAACTATGCAGATTCAAGGCAAAGATCTTTTCCCAATCTGTTGGTTGCCATTTCGTCCTATTGACAGTATCCTTTGCCTTACAGAAGCTTTGCAATTTTATGAGGTCCCATTTGTTGATTCTTGATCTTAGAACATAAGCCATTGATGTTCTGTTCAGGAACTTTTCCCCTGTGCCCATGTGTTTGAGACTTTTCCCCACTTTCTCTTCTATTAGATTCAGTGTATCTGGTTTTATATGGAGGACCTTGATCCACTTGGACTTCAGCTTCATACAGGAAGATAGAAATGAATCAATTTGCATTCTTCTACATGTTGACAGCCAGTTGAACCAGCATCATTTGTTAAAAATTCTGTCTTTTTTCGACTGGATGGTTTTAGCTCTTTTGTCAAAGATCAAGTGAACATATGTGTGTGGGTTCATTTCTGGGTCTTCAATTCTATTCCAGTGATCTACCTGCCTATAATAACCAGAAACTGGAAACAACCCAGATGTCCCTCAACAGAGGAATGGATACAAAAAATGTGGTACATTTACACAATGGAATACTACTCAGCTATTAAAAACAATGACATCATGAAATTCGCAGGCAAATGGATGGAACTTGAAAATATCATCCTCAGCGAGGTAACGCTGTCACAAAAGAATGAATATGGTGTGTATTCACTGATAAGTGGTTATTAGCCCAAAAGTTTGGAATACCCAAGAATCACTTCACAACAACCATAGGGTTGAGTGTGAGGTTCCAGATCGAGAAGCTGGAGAAGGGACTGAAGGAGCTGAGGGAGTTGGCAGCCCCATGGAGGGAGCAACAGTGTCCACTGGCCTGACCTCCCCGATGCTCCCAGAGTCTGGATCACCAACCAAAGAATACACATGGAGGAACCCTTGGTGCTGGCCACATATGTGGCAGAGGAGGGTCTTGTTAGCCATCAGGGGGAGGAGAGGCCCTTGGGCCTGAGGGTTTTAGATGCCCCAATATAGGAGAATGCCAAGGAGGGAAGATGAGTGGGTGGGTGGGTGGGTGGGAGAACACCCCCATAGAGGCAGGGTATGGGGGAGGGAATAGGGAGGTTCCAAAGGGGAGATCTGGAAAGGGGGAAACATTTGAAATGTATATAAAGTATCAAAAATCAGCAGAATCGATACACTTTTAGCCATAAGAGAACACAAGTTTTTTACTAAAAATGAAATACTGTTGAGATGTTTCAGTTTGTAAAGGAACCTGCTGTTGAGCCTCATGATCTGTGTTCAATCCTCAAGACTTACATGTTAGGGTGAAAGCATTCATTTACATACACAAACACACACATACAAACACTAATTAATTGTGATAATTTTTAAGTGAAATAGAAGTTTACATATTTTACAGACATTAAAATGATGAGAGAGTTCTATGCAGAATTCCATGCATACAAATTTGATGACCTTGATTAAATGGAAAAATTCCTTGAAAATCACAAACAATTTAAACTTATACATGTAGCAATAAACACTCTGAATGGACTTAAGTCTAATCAAAAATTAAAATAAAAATTTATAATTGAAAGGACTATGTACACATGGCCTTACTGTGGAATTATAAAGGACATTTTGTGAATTCTATAAAATGTCTCTTGGAGACAATCTTTTAAATAATTTTGTGTAGCCATCAGTCCATCACTAACAAAAGCTGATAAAGATATTAGAAAATATTAGAAAGTCAAATCTCACAAGGCACAAAAATAATGATAATTCCAATCAAAGGGGATTTGGCCTAAGTGTGTCCAAGTCTGATTTAATATTAGAAAAATCAGTTAGTGCAACCCTGCGTGTAAGCAAACTTTAAAAAGGAAAAAAATCAGACAATAATATTGAAAATGGCCCAAAGAACATTTTTTAGAAAGCAATTCATAATTAAAAAAAAAAAACTCTCAGTAAACTTTTATAGAGGATGATTTCCCAAATTCAAAATATATATAGACACTATCCAAAAATTCCTATTAATGGTGAGAAACATTTATTTTCCACTCTAATGTAAAGGAATTCATGAATGACTACCACCATTGCTCTTAGCAATGTGCTGAAATTTCTAGCAAATGTAATAAAAACTAAAATGAATTAAAACCTATACATAATGTTAAAAGATGACTATACCATCCTCTTAGTATAATGTCAAAATGAACAAACATAAACTACTGAAGTTAATAACTGACTAAAGCAAAGTCAAATATCCTAGATTAACTTATAAAAGCCAGTCACTGTATACTAGTAATGAAAAATAGAAACTAAAATTTAAAACACAGCTCCATTCAACTTAGCAAAAAATGAAAACATGATTATAAGCCTATCAAACTAGTTACAAGATGCATATAAGGAAAACATTGATAAGTGACATCAAACATCGTAAATAGAAAGAGATCCCATATCTGGAAACAGGAAGACTCAATATTATTCAAATGTTAGTTGTTTACCCTTGGCTTATATGATCAATGCAAGTATAGTCAAAATTCCTGAAAATTATTTTGTGGGTATTAATAAACTGATAGACACAAAACCTAGACTAGTGGCAAAAAGACATGAGTGAACAGCACACATGGGGGAAACTCACTTGAATATCACTAAGCATAAGATGTAAGTCTGAAAAACTACACAAATGAAATTTAGTAAAATTAAAGACTGCAGGGATAATAAAGTCCTCAGGGGTTGCCAGCTTACCAGGAGTTGTGCTGAGGGGAAGGATAAATAGGTAGATACAGATACTTACACCCAACCAATGGACTGAAGTTGGGGAGCCCTATGGTTACATTAGCATAAGGGTAGAAGAAGTTGAGAAAGAGGACAACCCCATAGGAAGACCAGCAGTCTCAACTAACCCGGACCCCCGAGATCTCTCAGACACTGAGCCGCCAACCATGCAGCACACACGAGCTGATATAAGGCCTCCAATACATATACAGCGGAGGACTGCCCAGTCTGAGTTTAGTCAGAGAACATGCACCTAACTCTCACCTAACACATATACAGCAGAGGACTGCCTAGGCCAGCCTCAGTGAGAGAAGATGCATTTAACCCTTAAGATACTTGAGGCCCCTGGGAGTAGGGAGGCTTGGTAGGATTGGGTGGGGGTTTAGGAACATCCTTTTGGAGACAGGCAGGAGGAGGAATTGGATGGGGAACTGTGGAAGGGTTGACCAGAAGGGGCATAATGACTGGACTGTAAAAAAAAAAAAAAAAGATTAAAGACAAAATTAAAAATAAATAAATAAATATAATCCTCTAGGTAATTCTATAGTTGTATGATGGAGGTTGTAAGTCATATATGCAACACACAATTATCTATATTATAAATAGTAATATATCAGTATAAGGTTCACCTCTTATAGTAGATGTAACAATTTAGAGTATGTTAACAATATGTGATGTTAAAGGAATAAAGTCTATTTTTATAAATATTCCTCTCCATTTTACTGTGAACTTAAAATTTTTCTGAAAAATTAATCAATCCTATGTCTTGTAGACACAACAGGAGTAACACACTCATGAATTTATAGAAACTGTGGAAGTATGTACAGGGCTTGTACTATTTTAAGCCACTCTGGATTCCAGTTCTGAGAGAAGTAGACACAACCTCCCATTCCTAAATAAGAAGTTATTTTCAAAGGACTTCCAGTTGCAAAGGAAAAAAAAACCAAAAAACTACTTTCTACAATGGAGTCTGAAAGCATACTTTAAGGGCAGGCCTCATGCCTAGAAATAAATGGCCAACACAAAAGTAATTAATTCAGTGGTGTTTTGTAGACTTTTTTGTTTAATATTGCTTTGTTGGGGGAATAACTATCCCTTACCTCAAGCTATACTACAGAGCAACAGTGATAAAAACTGCATGGTATTGGTACAGAGTCAAGACAGGGTGATCAATGGAATAGAATTGAAAATGCAGAAATAAAACCACACACTTACAGACACTTGACCTTTGACTAGGAAGCCAGAAATATACAGTGGAAAAAAGAAAGCATCTTCAATAAATGGTGCTAGTCTAACTGGCATTTCTTTGATGGCCAAGAATGCATGGAACATTTAAAAAAGTATCTCTCGGCTATTTTTAATTCATTCTTTAAAAAAGCTTGTTAGTTCTGTGCCCCGTTACTTTAGTTTGATTGTGGTCTTGGTATTATTTTTATAAATTCCTTGTGTAGTCTAGGTACTAACCCTCTGTCAGATACATAACTAATAAAGATTTTCCTTTTCTATATGCTGCCTCTTTGACAGAATGATAACGTCTTTTGCTGTGCAGAAGCTCTATGGTTTCATGCAGACCCATTCTTCAGTTTATTTTATTTTAATTAAAAATTTTTATATATTTTTTATCATGTTTCTCCTTACTCCTCCTTGATTCTTCCTACCTCTTTACCCAAAGAATTTCAAGTTCACTCTCTTACTCCTCTCAAAAACACATGCCAAAAAACAAAATGAATATAAGCAAATAAACAAACAAACAAAAACAAAGAGAGAAAGAAAAAAAATCCAAAGCAACATCAAGCAAACAAACAAACCAAAAAAACCCATGAAATCTGCTTTTCATTTGCCAACTCCGCCAAGGCATTGGGTCTACATTTGGGGGGATTAAAATTACTCATTGACCTGGGCATACATTCCATATACAGCCACTAAACCCAGACGTTCTTGTGGGTGCTGGGAAGTACTTGCTGATGGAAGCATGAGAAGCTGTCTTCCGAGAGGCTCAGGCAGAGCCTGACAAATACAGAGGCAGATGCTCTCAGCCAACCACTGGACTGAGCATGGTGACCTGGATGGAGGAGTTGGAGAAGGGACTGAAGGAGCTGAGGGGGTTTGTAGCTCCATGGAGTGGGAACAGTGTCAACTGGCTAGACTACCCGGAGCTCCCGGAGACTGGACTACCAACCAGGGAATACACATGGAGGGACCCATGGTGCTGGTCACATATGGTGGCAGAGGAGGGCCTTGTTGGACATCAGTGGGAGGAGAGGCCCTTGGACCTGAGGGTGCTTGATGCCCCAGTGTAGGGGAATGCTATAGAGGGAAGATGGGAGTGGGTGGGTGGATGGGGGAGTGCCCTTGTATGGGCAGGAGGGAATGGAATAGGGGGTTTCTCATTGACACTTCATTGGAATAAACTAACTTTCCCTTTCTCAGGAGGCATACATTACAAATACCTTCTTGGTTAAAGGTTGGACTTCATGTTCATGTCACTCATGAATGCTGGGGTTATTTCTGCCTTAAACTTGTACATGCTGTCTTTGTATAATCCTTCTTGAATCTGGAAGGTGTTGTTTCTTTGGAGTCATTTAGCACCTCTGACTCTTACAATCTTCCCAACTTTTCTACATTGTTTTCTAAGAATTGAAGGGTGTTCGGGGTGCTCTTGATGAAGAAATCTTATTTAGGATCAACTGCTAGTGTGGATCTCTCTGTTCATTGCCATAGGTTTCAAGATCTTAATATCTATGCTACTACGGTCCTACTCAAAAAATCTTTTTTATGTGCCATGAGTTCAAGCAATATCCTCTATCAGATTCAAGATATTATTATGTCTTATGTTGAGGTTCTTGACCACTTGGAGATGGATTCATGGAGTTTTAGAGACTTAATCTACTTTTATTCTTCTACATGCAGCTATTCAGTTTGACCAGCATCATTTGTTGCAGATGTTTTCTTAAGTTTAGTGTATAATTTTTGCTTCTGTTAAAAATTATGTCACCACAGATGTCTGGAATTATAAGCAGGTCTTCAAATCTATAAGAAAGATTACTTAATGTGTCTGCTTTTATGCCAGTTCTGTACAGTTTTATTACTCTATCTCTGTAGTACCACTTACAATCAGGGATGGGGTTACTTCCGTAATTTCTTTTATTGTTGAAGAATGTTTTCACTATCCTTGCTTGTTTATGCTTTTATATAAATTTAATATTTTTTCTTTCAAGATTTTAAAAAATTGGTATATTGATGGGAATTACAATGAATCTGTTAACTGCTTTGTTAGGATGTCTATTTTAACAATATTAACCCTACTAACTCATGAGCACAGATCTTTCCATCTTCTGGTGTTTGCTTCAAACTTTATTATTCAGTGTCTTAAAGTTTTACTGGACAGGTTATTCACTTCATTATCTACATATATTCCAGATAATGTGATTTTTTTTTGAGGTTATTGCAAATGGAGTTGTTTCCTCAGTGTCTTTTTCAGTAAATTTGTCATTTGTGCATAGGAAAGCTACTGATATTTGTGTGGTAATCCTGTGTACTAATACTTTGCTGAAAGTCTTTACCAACTGTTTGAGTTTCCATGGAATATTTAGAATCTTTCTTTCTTTCTTTCTTTCTTTCTTTCTTTCTTTCTTTCTTGAAATAGAATTATACTACCTGCATGCTAGGGTATTTCAGATTCCTGATTCTCTATTTGTGTCTGTATTTATCTTCTTCACTTGTCTAATTGTTTTAACAAAGAGTTAAAATAATATGTTGAAGAAAAGTGAGGAGAATGGGCAACTTTGTCTTTATCCTGGTTTTTGTGGGAATATTTTGAGTTTTTCTCCATTCATGTAAAGTTACCTTCAGAATTTCTCCATATTGCCTTAATATGTTAAGATATTCCTCCTCTATTTATACATTCCCGAGAACTTTTTATCATAAAGTCATGTTTAATTCTGTCAAGTCTTTTTTCACATAATGTTTATGACATATTTTACCATGCAATGTGTATATTTCAAAAAATAGAGATTACATGTTAATAAATTAATTATGTACCTGAAGGCCTAGGGCAAACAAGTATAAACAATGTCCAATACAAGTAGATATAAAAAGATAATTAAAATGGGCTGCAAATTAATGAGCTAGAAATTATGCTACTTGGGTAAATTACTATTGCTGAGGACATCATGTATTGGAGACATAGGATTTAGGAAACTTAAACTGATCTGTTATGAAAAACTCCTCCCTGAGAAGTAGCTTTCATAATACAAGAAACTACTACACAAGCTGTCAGCAGAATGAGTCGAACTACAATAATAACCAACGTGGCAAGATATCAGTAAGGGTCCAATAGTGGTACTCGATGTGTCAGTAGCCAACAATTATCCAATTAAGAATTGAGGAGTTTTCAATAGGAAATAAATCTTGTCTGATACTGAAAACCAATCAAATTACATGGGACTAGTCAGGTTATAGATTTTTGGAGCAAACCTACTGTCTTCATTTTCCTAAATCAATATAATCCTTAATTGCAATTTAAAAATTTATCCTTATACTCACAGATAGATAAAGCAGTCATGTTTCATCAAAGTGGCTTCTCTTGTATCAGAGGGAGCCCAGAATAGAAAACCACAACTGATAAAAATACAGAAAGCAACTTGTCTTGGGGTACTCAGCTCTAAAAGATACATCTATGACATAACTCCTTCACCTGCAGCTCACAGAACCTCACAGAAGGCAGAGGATGCAGTGGAAGAGCAGTGTGTGTGTGTGTGTGTGTGTGTGTGTGTGTGTGTGTCTGTGTGTGTGTGCGTGAGTGCATGGGTGTGCATGTGTGAAGTTATTTTTCTAATATCTTTCTTAGTATTCTTCTTTTGATATGCAGGAATGCTCATATTTTTTTCTCTGAACACTTTGTGTCCTGTCAATTTATTGAAAAAAATTTCTGGTTAGATTTTTAGGTTCTAATAGATATAGAGCAATATTTCCTGCCAATAATGATACTTTGCCTTTTTTCTTCCTTGTTTATTCTTTTTTTTTTTTAATTTTCACCTCCTTTCACATTGCTCTAGCTATGGCTTCAAGAACCATACTAAATAAGTCTGGGAGGAGTGGATCTCTTTTTCTTGTCCATTATTTTAGTACAGATCACATTTGGATTTTGCTATGCATTCACCTCTTTCCTGTCTGAAGAATGTAGCCAGAATTTTGACAGCATCTTGCCTCAAGTAGTCTAAAGCTGTAGAAAACAAATTCTTTTAGGTTAAAAAGTCCTTCCATGAACTGAACTAAAAAAGAATGGATAAGCTTTTACATGAGCACACCACTAAGGATGAGGAACAGCAAAAAAGAGGCTTGTGCATTGAAGAAGAGTCTTTGCCTTCAGGTGAAAATGTGTAACTCTTGGAGAGGTAGCAGAGCTGTGAGGATCATAGTGACATGTGTCCCTGTAGGGTTTCTATTAGCCAAGAACCAGTCTATAGGAGATTTGAAGATATTACCTGATGTCTACAAAAATTACCAATACTTTTCTGACCAAGAATGAGAGAAATCTTCCCAAAACATTGGCCATTCCAAAGCCTAGAATGTAAGGCTGGGACTCAGAGGTAGATTTTAAAAGATTAAAAAGATAATCATAAAGAATTTCTAATATTACAACTATCTGACTTAGTAAATGATGATTCCTATATATTATGTCTATTTCTGCATAGTCTTCACTAAAAAGCACCATGGTAAGAAGAAAAATGCTGAGTTCATATAGATCCTGTATGGTTTTTTTGCTTTCTTGATTATCAACATCATGGCATCAGTATCTCAAGTGCTCAGGTTTCTGTTGACAAACATAAAGATTTGAGGAGCCCAAGAATGTTGAAATCCATGTGGTTCTCAGAAGTGGAGGACAGCATGGGTGCTGATGGGTGCTGCATATACTTCAATTTTTGAAATATTTTTCTTCTCCAGTTGAAAGTAGGGTACTGTTTATAACTGAATAAAATTCTTTCCTCAGCTACAATAAACTTTCTGCCCAATAAGCTAGGCAGACATTGTGAGTTTTCTAAAAAAAAGATTGTGTTATGTGTTTGTCATTGTGACACAATACCTGAGGTAATCAAATGATAAAATTAGAAAGGTTTATTGTAAGAGGTTTCAATTCATCATGACTGGATCACCCATCCATCCATTGCCCATCATCACCCATTGCTTTGGGCCTGTGGTGGGACAAAATATCCTCAGAAGTAGATAATGGTGGAAGAGGTTGTTTCCTTCATGATGTCCAGGAAGCAGAGAAACAGAGAAAGAGGAAGGAATCAGGGTCTTAATATCCCATTTAAGGATGTGGTTCAAATCTCCTGACTCCCCCCCCCCCAAATCCTACACTGCTAACCCTACCTCTCAACTGTTTGTTTCATTATTTCAAAATAACATCACATCGTAGAGTCCAAATCTTCAATGGATGAGGTGTGGAGAGATATTTTTGATTAAATCTACATCAACATTGAAACAGAAGAAAATCTAATATTTGACTTTGATGTAAGTCTCAGAGAACTATAAGTTCTTCAAATGACTTGAAGCTGAAATCTAGCTGGAGTAGATAGTTTGGCCCCTAAATATTGTCAAGAATCTGGAACACTTTTCTATTCCTTTAGCTTAACTATCCTACATATTAGCCATTTTAACAAAACGGAATTTGGGTGCCCAGAAATATTTTGTCAGTGACAGGAAAGATGTTTTTAGTTGTCACAACTGTGATGGGGTCATAGAGGGGGGTTGTTATTGACATGATGAGAGCAGAGGCCAGGGCTGTGTTAAACACCCTACATTCTACAGTGCAGCTCCTCACAAAGAGATATCATCTGTCCCCTAATATTGGCAATGTCAAGTTTTCAAAGCTTTGCTTTATATTAATAGTACAGAGAGACAGCCATAAGAAACTCTGGGGCTTTGGGAGTCAGACTAATAAATTTAACATGCAATGGATCAAATAAGAAATATGTAGACATCGACTTCAGAGAATGAGGGTCCCTATGGCAGAAGGAAGAAGGCAGACAGTTTGATGGTGTAATTGATTGCCTGACAATGATGCAAAACTATTTTCGCAGAATTCAGGAAAAAAAAAAGTCATTGTCACAGAGGCTGATGCAGGAAGTAGTCACCCTGGACATTTAGGTCACTCTGATCTAAAATGTGGGTTTCTTGTCTGTTGAAGCAACTTCTTATTGGGAGATGGCTCTGTAGGATATTTTGTCAGAGATGTAATATCAGTTCTCTATCTTACTTCTTCACTTAGCAAATACAATGCACATTTACTTCTCATGTGTCTAGCCCTTCCAATTGAAAGAAAATTCTCTAAAAGAAAAGACGAAATTGCCATCTTCGGTTATTATATTTTCCCTCATGATTAGATGATTGATATTTTCAGCTTGTTGAATACATAAAGCCTTGGCATCTTGGTGCTATGCAGTGAGGTATCCCACTGAGAATCTGGCCATAGGCCATAGTGAATTGCTAGAGAAATACAACCATACACAGCTACCGAAACACCATTGCTCAGAGAACTTTCTTCAATAGTCTAAACTGCAGCAATATGAAGCAATCAAGCAATGCAAGCAATGCATTTTAATGCAAAAACTCTTCCACATTTTTTTTTAATTGATCTAAAATAATCCGAGGGAGGATAGGGTTTTCTGTGTCACCATTATACAGCTTCCTGTATAAAGTGTGCTGTTGGTAGAATTTCACATTGTAGGCCAGTGGTTCATCTTGAAGTGTTCAGAAAAATGTATTTAGTCTAAAAAAGCAATGCAAGATATTTCAAATAAAAATATGAAAATAATCTCTTTTTAATTTGGAATAGGGGACTGAAGATTAAATTTTTCAATCAGAAAAAAAAAAAATCTCCCAAATGGCAAGACAACATTCTCTCATGGTTCTGCCTTGAGGTAAAGCCAATTAAATTAGTTTCTACAGTGTAACTGTTGGAAATCAAAACTAGGTGGAAGAGTGAACTGATTAAAAGCCTGTAATAGTAATTCAATAGAGGGGTCCATTCATCTCACAGATGGCTGTGTGACTCACACCCTAGGTCACACAGTGAGGAGATGCTAACTTAGTTGGGACCAAAGACTGGGTGTGAAGGGGCAGAGAGTGTGCACCTTACAGAACAAGAACCCAGAGCAAGTTTGAAGGGGCAGTTTGATCTGTAGTCAGGGAAATTCTCATTTCTGGCTTAACCACTATAGAGAAGGAGTCTTTCTCATGCCTTCATCCAAGCACATTTTAAAGATAGATTTCTCTTTTGAACATCATAAAAGTTCCTGGATTGTTCCCAAGAAAACCTTTAGTCAATGTTTATGTTTATCCTTTGGTGTTTTCCAACTTACTTTCCTGAAGTTTCTGTCTTTGAGCACATACTGCCTAGAATCAAGGTCATTAAACATTTTCTAAAGACTACTTGCCAGATGTTCTCAGCTATAGACATAACATTATCTCTGCTGCGAAATCTAAATTCTGCCTTTGAAACATAGAGGCCATAGCATACATGTAAGTAGTGGAATTGTGTTCCTACAGAACTTCATTTATAAAAACATAGAGTGAAGTGAAATTGTGGTTGATCATTCTTGTTCTTGATTAATGCACGTGGTAATAAGCATTTTATCAGGACATGAATTTAACATGTGTGTTATAGTTAATACCATTAACACATTTGTGATGGTTTGTATATGCTTAGCTCAGGGAATGGCAATATTAGAAGGAGTGGCCCTGTTGGAGTAGGTGTGGCTTTGTTGGAATAGGTGTATCACTGGGGGTGTGGGCTTTAAGACCCTCATCCTAGCTTCCAGGAAGCCAGTATTCTGCTAATAACCTTCAGATGAAGATGTAGAACCCCCAGCTGCTCCTGCACTATGCCTGGATGCTACTATGTTCCCGCCTTGATGATAATGGATTGAACCTCTGAATGTATAAGCCAGCCCCAATTAAACGTTGTCCATATAAGAGTTGCCTTGATTGTGGTGTCTGTTCATAGCAGTAAAATCCTAATTACAACAATGCCCAACAAATATATACTAATCAGAAATAAAATACACATTTAGAATGATACGTAAGCTAATCAATGAAACCAGCAGCCATCATAACAATAAGAACTAAGTAGATACTGAAACTTCCTCAGTTCCTTAAAAGGCAGAAAGTTCCATTTACTCAAAATGGCTTTTTCTTGGAAGTACAAAGATTTTCAGAAGAGTTCATAAAATATCATTAATCAGTGTCAGCTCCTAGTAGCATAAATATTGTGAAATGCATAAAAAGATAGTCAGTTTTCTGTTTTATTTAGTTCACTCACTCCATCTTTTAATGCTGTTTGTGTGGACAAGGGTTGTGGGTGGCTGTTTATTGCATAAACTTTCTCAGATTTAAGCAGTATAATGCTGGATGTGTCAAAACTTACTCATAATCTTTGGAGATCAGAAGTAAGAAATTGGTTTTCTTTTAGTTATAGGAGATATGGCACATAGAGCTGTATAAAAGATTGTCTTTTCATGACATAAACCAAAAGAAACAGAGAGAGAGAGAGAGAGAGAGAGAGAGACAGAAAGAGAGAGAGAGAGAGACAGACAGACAGACAGACAGAGAGAGAGAGACAGAGATGGAGACAGAAACAGAGACAGAGACAGAGACAGAGGCAAAGGCAGAGAAATTTGTGTGGGAGATCAGAGCCAGCTTCTTCTGTTTGTACCTCATCCACTTTTGTATTACCATACAAGACATTCTTTGTTCCCAGGACTCAGTAACCTCATCCATGCCCTACATCATTACCTTTCCTTTAACATCCTACCAAATTTTTCACTTGCCACCATGTCAGAGAAGTTCCCTTTGCTCTATAGTTATGTCTTTATTTTTGTTCTTCTCCAGCATCTCCTCTCACCTCAACTTTAAAAGCAAGCAAGTAAACAAACAAACAAATGAGCAAATAACACCACCAACAAAAAAGACTTCCACAACACATGTAAGCCACAGAATGCTTTTCTGTGCTGCTCACTACACTTGCCTGTGGGACATAAGAAAGAATTTTTCCTCCCACTGATAGATGATAGTCAGAATACTTAATCATTTATACTTCAGGAATGTCATTATAAACCACCCCACTCTACCTACTACTGCTTGCACTACAGAATGGAGTTTTACTACCCCAGCTGTTGTTAGCAACTTGATCACGTCTGTCATCTGTTAAATACATTAATTAAGAGCTAGCTTATAGCAGAGCAGTCCTATGTGAAGGACTTAGATGTGACCTTCAACAAGTTGTGACTTTCCGTTTTGCTCCTGCTTCTCATCCTTAAAATGAAGATAAAAATAGTATATACCTGTCTTAGCATGGATTACCCAGAACAAAGAGCCTGAGGCTACTAATTAACAAAGAAAGTGTAATCCCAGGGAAGCAAGAAAGTCAGGGAAAAGTAGTATTCATCCGGAGAAAGCTAATATGAGAATGTCTTTCAAAGTGGGCCAATGCTTGATTGCAACTCAGGATCAGCATTGTGGAGCTACCACTACCATGGCAATAAGATGTGCACCTTCCTAGGAAAGGCTATAAAGAGGGAAAGAAACAAGAATATCCAAGATACACATAGCCCATAGGTTCCCCCAGATAGAACTAATTGGCACACTCCTGGATGGTGCAGGGCTGGCTACCACACAGTTATAATGGCAACGTATGCCTTAGTACATTTAGGAAAGTGGAAGCTGGAAGGAGAACATGGACTGACATGGGCATAAGACACAGGCATGGGTCTAGATCCCGATGAACTGGCTTAGAGTGCACACAAAGACAGTTGGCTGCCCAGTTGGCTGCTTGTAACTGGAGTTTCTGGCTAACTTTCCTGTTAGTATGAGTCATTCATACTAGTATGAGTCACTTGGCTATTGACACCTCTTTTGAGTGGATACTTATTGGAAGGATTAAATTAACAGGGAAAGATTAACATGCACTGAGTGAGACTATTCCCCTGGGTATATGAAAATAGCTGTTCCTCAGAGTTGCTTATCCTTAATGTTTAAGTATTGTTATTATTATTAACCCAGGATGCTCTACAACAAGCTAAACCATTTTTCAGAACCTGGTGGTAGTCTGTGTATGCCTATGCCTGACCATTTCTCCTTTCACATCAGTGATTGAATCATACTAATCACAGAATTTCCCACTAATCAGATTGGTTTTTCTTTTCACTTTCCATCCCAGAAAAGCAGTGTTGGAGAAGCCATGTATTTTAAACTGGCACTGGATGTTGTACTAACTCACCTAGAACCAAGTCCAAAAGCTGACTATGATTTTTCAGTTTTGGGTGGAGAACCCCTAACATGGTCATGGGTATAAACAGGGATGAGGCATACAAGTGAAGCACAGTTTTAGGACTGTAAGTCAGACAAACTCTAACGTCAAATGTCTCATTGGCATGGTAGGGTAAATTATTTTCTAGAATCTATATGACTTGATAGGTCTGATAGTTTCCAGCTCAAGATGGGCAGCTCTAGTCACACATAGCTGGGGGCCCTGTGTCTACTCAGTCACATGAAAACAACTGTTTACTAAATACAAATAGTTCTCTGCTGTAGGTGTCTCAGAACAGTTTTCAGAATTCTTGGATATGTACTCTGAACCGCCACCCCCATTACAGCTTACTTTGAAGGTAATACATTATTATCATTGCTAAAGAAAGATTTGACATGATCAGATTTACCAGCTCATGTGCCATTAGTGGAAGGGCATCTTTGGATACATTCTAAACATGACACATGGAGTTTTCTTAATAAAGGGCCAGCTTGAAATTTAAAGCTTTCAAGACAAAACATAGTCTCCTATCAGCCCACACTTCTTTCAACATATAAGAAACAGCTGCCATTTCTCTTCATGGCAGAATATATAAAAGCCAACAATTTACTTTTGATCTTGTAGAGTCCCCACATGTGGCAGAGCCAGGTGTCATTCCAAATAACATTGATGTTTCATACCTCAAATGTCTATTGAAAGTGGTTTGTAATCTTTGGTAATATTCAATTCTGAAATCAATATTTCATTGTACATTTACAATGTCATCTCAATAAAATACTATGTCATGAATGGAGGGCAATAATATAACATATAGTCAATATATAAAATATATACATATTGCATGTATATGAAATATATATCACATCTATATGATTTCATTGATCATATAAATTCTGTCCTTAGTAGCCTCATGTTCCCTGACTTGTTCTTTCTTTTATCTTCTTTGAACTTACACATTGTTTGCGATTCTTACTAAACTTATCAAATGGAATAAATAAACCATACATATATTCTAAAAGCTACAGAGTAAACACCAGATGCTATATCAGTTGTTGGTATCAGCAATGCCATCAACATGACAGTGTATGTCAATGCTCCAATATGGTGATTTACTTTCTAATGGCAGGGTCCATGGTCCACCACATCCATCTGTCTTTTGAAGGCCAGGCATGTTCAAGGGATACAGGAAGAAGGCCACTACCTCTGTATAGTTACAGTCTTCAATGGTAAGCTTCTTCAATGTTCCTATTATTGCTTCTTGTGTGGGAAGGCAAGACTATTTTAGAGAATCCTTCTGCCATTTCATCTATGCTAATTAACCATTCAAGACACAAACGAATGAGCATGTTAGCTTTACATATCCTCTGGACCTGTTTGAGATAAGCTTGGGCCAAAGTCTATTTAATAGCTATATTTTCCATACACATTATTCCAATGGAGACAGAAGGCATTGTGGGATCCTTGTGTTAATGTTGTATGGGAAGATCCACCAACAGTCTATAAATAGTCTGACTCTTTCCTGGAGTTCATGTATAACTCTAGCACAGATCGCTCTGGGAATAATCAGGATCTTTATTTTGTCAACTTCTGATGGTATAGAAGGGTTTTTCTTCTTTGTGGGCCAGACTTAACCTTCAATCAAAGGCACCTCAGAAGATGGAAAGATCTCCCATGCTCATGGATTGACAGGATTAATATAGATAAAATGGCCATCCTGCCAAAAACAATCTACAGATTCAATGCAATCCCCATCAAAATCACAACTCAATTCTTCATAGACTTAGAAAGAGCAATTCTCAAATTCATATGGAATAACAAAAAACCCAGGATAGCAAAAACTATTCTCAACAATAAAAGGACTTCTGAGGGAATCAGCCTCCCTGACTTCAAGCTGTACTACACAGCAGTAGTGATAAAAACTGCATGGCACTGGTACAGTGACAGGCAGGTAGATCAATGGAATAGAATCGAAGACCCAGAATTGAACCCACACACTTATGGTCACTTGATATTTGACAAAGGGGCTAAAACCATACAGTGGAAAAAAGACAGCATCTTCAACAAATGGTGATGGTTCAACTGGCAGTCTACATGTAGAAGATGGTGAATTGATCCATTCCTATCTCCCTGTACAAAGCTCCAGTCAAAGTGGATTAGGACCTCCACATAAAACCAGATACACTGAATCTAATAGAAGAGAAAGTGGGGGAAAGTCTAGAACAGACATGGGCACAGGGGAAAAGTTCTTGAACAGAACACCAATGGCTTGTGCTCTAAGATCAAGAATCCACAGATGGGACCTCATAAAATTACAAAGCTTCTGTAAGGCAAAGGACACTGTAAGTAGGACAAAATGGCAACCTACAGATTGGGAAAAGATCTTTACCAATCCTACATCTGATAGAGGGCTAACATCCAATATCTACAAAGAACTCAAGAAGCTAGACTCCAGGGATCTAAATAACCCTATCAAAAAATGGGGAAGAGAGCTCAACAAAGAATTCTCAACTGAGGAAACTTGAATGGCCGAGAAACACCTAAAGAAATGTTCAACATCCTTGGTCATCAGGGAAATGAAAATCAAAACAACCCTGAGATTCCACCTCACACCAGTCGGAATGGTTAAGATCAAAAACTCAGGTAACAGCAGATGCTTGCGAGGATGTGGAGAAAGAGGAACACTCTCCCATTGCTGGTGGGATTGCAAGCTGATACAACCTCTCTGGAAATCAGTTTGGCGGACCCTCAGAAAAATGAACACAATACTACCTGAGGACCCAGCTATTCCATTCCTGGGCATATACTCAGAAGATGCTTCAATATGTAATAAAGACACATGTTCCACTATGTTTGTAGCAGCCATATTTATAATAGCCAGAAGCTGGAAACAACCCAGATGTCCCTCCACAGAGGAATGGATACAGAAAATGTGGTACATTTACACAATGGAATACTACTCAGCTTTTAAAAACAATGACTACAAGAAAATCGCAGACAAATGGATGGAACTTGAAAATACCATCCTGAGTGAGGTAATGTACTCACAAAAGATTGAACATGGTATGTACTCACTGTTAAGTGGTTATTAGCCAAAAAGTTCGAAATATCCAAGAGTCACTTTGCAGCAACAGTAGGGCTGAGTGTGAGGTCCCAGATGGAGGAGTTGGAGAAGGGACTGAAGGAGCTGAGGGAGTTTGCAGCCCCAGGGAGGCAGCAGCAGTGGAAACTGGCCTGACCCCCTAATACTCCCAGAGACTGGATCACCAACCAAAGAATACACATGGAGGGACCATGGTGCTGGCCACAAATGCGGCAGAGGAGGGTCTTGTTAGCCATTAGGGGGAGGAGAGGCCCTTGGGCCTGAGAGTGTTAGATCCCCCAGTAGAGGAGAATGCCAAGGAGGGAAGATGAGAGTGAGTGTTTGGGTGGGTGGGAGAATACCCCCATAGAGGCAGGGGGGAGGGGGGAGGAAATGGGAAGGTTGCAAAGGGGAGAGCTGAAAAGGGGGAAACATTTGAAATGTAAATAAAGTATGAAAAATAAATTTTAACAAAGAGCTTCTTTCACACTAATGTCTTTCACTGTGAATACCCAGCCTTCAGAGAACAGCTGCCACTAAATTTCTCAAATTCTCAAACCTGCTGGAGCAGCCTCCTCCCCACCTTTTATTCTCTTAGGAAGGAATAACCCAAAATACATGGGAGCATTTTAGAGAGCATTTACTTTGCTGTAAAGATGGCTCTGTGGTTAAGAAGCTCATTCAGAAGGTTTGGGTTCAAGTCCTTGCAACCACATTGCGGCTCACAACAGTCTATACCTCTATATTCAGGGGATTGAATACTCTATCCTGTCCTGTATGACACCAGTCATATAAGTGTCATTTAGAGATACATGTAGGAAAAATATCTGTACTTGTAAGAAGTAATTTTTAAAATACAGAAATTTAAATTTTAGAAGTGATATAATGAGAACTTGAGGATGGGATCTAGAAGTATGTAACCAGATACTTGGCAATTGTGATGCAGGATCAAGTCTGAGAATCGACAACGAGATGGAGGCAGTGTTGCCTCGAAAACCACACAATCATAGAATCAGATTGGGAGTTTCTGATGTTATGTATAATCGTTTTTGATTCCTCCTCTGCCCTGGGGATTCTGACTCCATTCTCATCATCATTCAGATGAACATATCTGTTTCAGTATTATAAGACTTTAATGTGTAAAATATTTAAGGATATTCTCTAAGGGAGTTTCTCTTGTACATAAACACATGTACATGTACAGACGCACATTTTCTAATAAGATGAGAAAACCAATGAACTCTATAAATTGTAATAATGTGGATTTTCCAGCTCTGATTTTGGGCTATAATTGTGAAAGAAGTTACAATTGAAGGAAACTAGGCAAAATACACACATACATACATACATACATACATACATACATACATATATACATACATGGAATCTTTTCTATATGATTATGCACACACACAGAGAGAGAGAGAGAGAGAGAGAGAG
>JADRCH010000016.1:14509632-14614662 GCA_019843965.1 Rhynchomys soricoides | reverse complement strand
GAGAGAGAGAGAGAGAGAGATACCCAGCTAAATATTAGAATGCTTTTCCCCATTTTACTCTTTTGTTAGGATAATTTTAGCTACTCTAGAATGAATACACTGCCATATAGATGAATTCTATAATAAACTCCCAGATATCTATAGGAATAAACTTGTTATTTTGAGAGTCATTTAAGGGCAATGTTCACTGTGTTCATGAATATTGCTTCTCTACATGTATTTTAAACTTCTTTAATTTCCACCATCTTTTCTTTTTATTATTTTATATTAATATTTTTGTATTTGTGTGGGTGTTTTATTTTTGAAGCAATTATAGATATTTTTTTATATGTCACATTCAGTATATAGAAATGTGATTAATTTCTGTGTGTTGATTTTGTATTCTATAGCTGCCCTCTTATTTCCAAAGGTATGCTTGAGGATGTTATAATGAATACATTTCATGAAAGTGTTTACATAATCATGTCACATTCAAACAAAAAGACAGTATTTTCTTCTGTTCTGTGTCATTTACTTTGTTTTCTCTTATATTATTTTGTTTGTTAGAGTCTGCATATCTATATTAAACAGTACTGATAAAATATAACATAGGTTCTTGGATCCAATCTTAAAGGAAAGCATTTAGACATTCACCATTAAATTTGAAACTAGCTATATGCTTTCTACAGCTGCCTATTATTTTTAAGGTATGTCTTCTTCATTTCTAATTTTCCAAGACTATAAATATATACATTATATATAAAATATTATACATAAAATATCATATATTTTATATATAAATATATATTATATATTATGTACAATAGGTTTTGAATTTCAACAAGATTTTTGTTAGCTATATGATCATATGATTTTTCTTCTTTTGTCTACTAATGTGTGCTTCAGACTTTAAAATTTTCACTCAGTGACTTTGACAGAACATTAATCACAGTTCTAGTTGACTGTTATTATGTCAGTTCTTTGTTGTCTAACCTCCTGTGTCTGTCCCTATCCCAATATCATCATTCAAGACATATCTCTATTAGGACTTTCATGTTTTCTGCCTAGATACAGTACATTTTTATAAAGAGGCTGAATTGTTCTGGGAAACTATAAAAACTATGCTCCCTTAAATGATCTTTTCTAAGGCTCAAGTCTTGGTCTGGAGACAAAGTGGAGTAATCTTGGAGAGTACACTATTATTTTGCATGACTGTTCTTCAAGTAAAGACATTTCAAGTTTCTAGGCAAGCATTGATGGTTTCCTGAAGTAGGTGTGGGTGGGTTTCTTTTGCAGACCAAAATGATTAAAAGGAATTTGAGCACTAAATCTTGGCATGTCTGCCTATTATGCCCGTGCCAGGTCTCATGTGCCCTTCTTTTCAATGCCATACTTTTTCTGATTAACCAGTTGAAGGGAATATCTATACTTACCTCTTTTTACCTTTAAAACATGCTCTGTATATGATTTTCAATTCAGTAATATGTAAACTTACAGAACATGAGAGTGTCACTAAAACCTGTTCTAAATGACCTGCAGCATCCACAGCAGGACTTAAGCTGGGAGCTGACTGCCCTGGGCCTATCATTTTAATTCATCAAGGTGACAGTTGTTAACAGAAGTTGTCTTTCATAATCCTTACATTTGTCTCTGTGTCCACTGTATAGCATCCTCAAACCAGCACATAGTCCATTTGTCTTCTACCTTTTCATCAATGCAATTAGAGATGAAGGCCATAGAGATGACAATGTCATTTTATAATAAAATTATCTGGACTAGTGTGTTAACGAGTTGATTTATGAAATGTACAACTTAGTTACATAACATTCTTAGCCTTGGTATTAATACTGAAAATATCATTGGCCCTTTAGCACCATCTGTTCACATGTAAAAACATCAAAAAATGACAAAACAGTAACAACAACAACAACAATAATAACAAATTAATTTACTGTTCTTCTCTACAGAGAAGGTATTATGTCTACTGTATTTCCAACAGTTATCTTAGCCATCACTTTTTCTACCTGTGATCTTAAATTCTATTCCTCTCTGTGTTCTGTACAGCTTTCACATTTTCCACTTTAGAGTGTTGTCCTTTGGTTACCCGAGTAACCAAATTCAGACTTGGATTCTCAATTCACCATCATACTTGATCTCTGATACACTTTTATTCTGGCAATTTATGAAAACCACACTGGACATATGTGAGATGTGGTGATGGAATGCTTCATCTTAGTTTTCCTATGTTACTCCTTCCTTCCTTCCTTCTCTCTGGCTAGCATCACCCCAGTCTCCTTTTAGTACTCAATAAATTTAGGCGAGTTGATAGTGCTGGGAATGGTTGCAGTTTTCTTTTATGCTCTTACCATTATATGTGCTTTTCTAAGAGTGTTTTTGTATGGAACCATAGAAAATTACTAAGGAAGATGATGGAAGCAAAACTAACACTGCAACCTTCTGTACAGCAAAGGTGCCATGATGATAGCAGTGTTAGTACTAAAAGCAGAAGGGGTGATGCTTTGCATGTCTCATGCTATTTAATCTTTGTAATAGTCCTATGCTGTAGGAATTATTACATTCAAGTTTTGGAAATAAGTAAACAGAGCCTTAAGACCTTAAATAACTGTCTATGTCTTCCTGTCCAAACACAGGCAGAATAATGGCTCAACCACAGCTGTCTAAATCCAAAATTAGTGTGCCTAGTCACAAAGTACAAGTGGTCAAGACCCCACATAAATACTCCTGAGCTGTCATCTCCCTGCCCAGTGAATGGCAGCTACTTGCCATCTATGCTGACTTTTCCCCTCTTCTCAGTCCTTCTCTAGCTTTCATCTGATGCCTACTGAGAGACTCCTTCACTCTAAGTGTTATTACAGCTTCCACAACAAAATGTCGAAAGAAGAATAACTAAGAACAATGGAAATGCTTTGTCTTACAGTTCTATAGGTCAGAAGTCAGAAGTCAATATATGAGCAGAGCCTTGTTTTCTCTCAAGCCTACAGTATAATTGCTCATCCACTCTTCCAGGATCTAACATGTACTAATGTTGTTCTCACTGTTACTTACCCTACAGATGTATTATGCCGGTCTGTCTGTATCATCTCTTGCTGTTCTCCTTCTTTGTGCCCATCTCAGTGCCTCATTTCCTCTTGTGAGGACAGATACAGTTTGTTATATTATGAACTGACTTTACTCCAGCATACCCTGATCTTAAATTACACACACACACACACACACACACACACACACACACACACACACTGTATAATTGGATGCTATCCATCATTTTCTTTGCTTCTTATTTTAACTTACGTGTGGAGAATTGGGTAAGCATAGAGAACAAGTGGTACTTTGTCTTTTATGGCTGGATCTAAGATATTGGTACTAGTTTACCCCTGCCTAGAAATGAATATGTAAATCACTTAATTATTTACTTTGGGGCTTCATTAACAGTTTAAGATAAAGGTAGTGATGATTTACTTTTTTAAGATTCTATTTACTTATATTTTATGTGTATGTATGAGTGCTTGCATGCATATGTATCATGTTTATGCTTGCTTTCTGCAGAGGCCAGAAGAAGGAATTGGATTTCCCTGGAACTGGACCTGTGACTCACCATATGGATACTGAGAACAAAAGATAGATTTTCTGTAGGAGAAGCAATTTCTCTTAAGTGCTGAACCATCTGTCCAGCCTCTACTGATAGTTTCCTTATAGTTACTATGAAGGTATAATAACCTAATGGCATATGTTTAAACAAAAACAGAAACCAGGTTCCTCTCAGGTCCTGAGGTATCACATAGTGAAGATGACATGCACACACTTAGGCCCACCCACCTCCTTCCAGTCATACATATCAGAGTGAAAAAGGTTTCTACTTGTTCCTAGCCTTTCCTATCTCCTAAGACACTTTTGCTTCTTTACCGTTCTAGGGTTTAGCTTGAGTTACTGTTTTCAGACTTCTTCCCAGAGCTAAATTGCCTTCAAACATAGTATTTTTTCTAATCCTGAAATGATTTTTCAATGACCCTCCTCACTATTTGCACTTGTCAATTTCTCTGTACAGCCTGACTTCCTGATGAATGTCTTACAGTTCTGTTTCCATGTCCTTTTACCCTATTCTCCTGTTATTTCTCTGGTGTCCATGTCATCTGTCAACTAAATGGCCTTTTTTGGAAGTCACAATGGCATCAAAGAATGTATGCATGAAAAGTAAATAGCCAGGCACAAACATGACTCTTCCCAGTTGGCATGCTTCCAGATGATTCTGTTGTAGCTCCCAGCTGGCTAACCTGCCTCCTTGACTTTCAGGACATGATAGGTGACTCTTTCAAACCTTTGCTATAGGTTTGAAATAGGACCTTTCCGTTCTATTTACAACCACATACTTTTTAATCTCTGTCCTGGTGGTGGATGTTCTCTGGTCTTTCGGCTTTTATAACATGTCTTCTCTTCAGTCCTTCTGAAAGAAATGACTCCTTTCATGCCTTTAACTGGCACCTGGTGTCCACCTCCATGTTGAAAGGGAACCCCCTCCCCAGCACTTGAACACATGTGCCCTGCTCTCACTACCTCTGCAGGTTCAACAACACTAAAGTACACGTGACAAACTTAGTTGTTCTTTTAACTTTCCCCTCACTAAAGCATCTTTTGTAAAATCCACCATTGCTGCAAATATTCTTTCAGCATCAAAACCCAGAACTCCATTCAGGAACAGTAGCATATATCTGGAATCCTGGCATTTTCGGTAAGGCAGAGGAGGGGAAACTTATCAAAAGCATTGGATGGCTTAAAACAGCACGTTTGAAGCCAGTCTAGGGTACATAGAAAAATCCTTCCCCCAAAGAAAAGTAAAACAAATGACAAACAACAACAGAATAAATAAACCAGAGCATCTTGACTTACTTTCTACAATCCCACTTTATTTTTCCTTCCAAGCCTCTCACAAATGTTAAGATCCATCATCTCTTTCTTAGTCCACAGCAATCTAACAAAACCTGAACAACTCCACTTGCCTCCAGGATACCTGCCTTTCTGCATTACTCTAATCAATCATTCTAAGGGTACAAACAAGTATCTTTTCTGCTTCTACAACTCCTGATAATTTGAAGCTTTCGTCCATGTGATGATCAAGACCCAATTCATGAATTCTTTTGCTTTCTAACCAGGAACTCTTTAATTCCTTTGCACCGTTCCCAGTGGTGGAGGGATGTCTCAGTAAGTTTTGCAAGGTATACTAACACTGTGCTGGAAATAGGAAGTATACCCAATAAATTCATGTTCACCGAAGTAGCCCAATTCACTTAAAACTAAAAAATTTCATTTGCTTTAAATACATCAAATTAAAAGCTAAAAGGTTAAAAGACACATGTATCTCTAAGGTGTTTCAATGGAGAAAATATTCTTGGCATTTAATGACTGCTGGGAGATGGACAGCTAGTTTTCTTTAAGGATGTACCCCCTGGTAGGTTACCATACTCTAGTGGAAGGCTATATATCCAAGATATATGGGAAGCACAATTAGACTTGACAGGCTAAAAAAAATGAAAAAAGAAATATAAAACAAAGTTGAGAATTTAGAAGAGGGTGTTTAATACAATTAAAATACATTGAACAAAATTCTCAAATAACTAATAAACATGAGCCCAAATAAAATGTTTACTGAAAAAGATTTGTTTTCTAATGTGTATTTGTGTCAGTGTGTACTCATGAGAGAAAGTGGCCTTGATGCATGGGAAGTGTTGAATTCCCCTAGAGCTGGAGGTACCCCATATGAGTGTTGGCAATCAAACTTGGGTGTTCTATAGGAGCAATACACATTCTTAACTGCTGGGCCATCTCCCCAGACCCAAAAAGGTGTCTGTGAAAGGTATTTAGATCATTACAATAGGAATATTAAAGTATAAAGTAGTTCAGCAGTCAATAACTTCACACATATTACACATAGGAGCTGCTTAGATGTAAATCACAGAATAATATTATTCTGTCCATAGTTCTTTCTTCAGGTTTACAAGGGTAATCAATTTCCACATGATAAATGAATTCTCTCCCAATTCTACATAAATTATATAATTATAAGGACACATAAAGGAAAAGTAATAAAGCCACCAACACCAGCAGGTAATTTACTACCAAAACGTTAGGTAGAATTCTGATGGAAACAGGATGGTTAAATTGGGTGTCTGTACAAGAATTTGGCAAGCATTGTATGTTTCCATTTAACAGAAGGGAGCAAGAAAGCTGAAAGTTATTACAGACCTGTATGGATAAACAAGGTATCAGCAGGAAAACTGAGTGTTCCCTGTGCTGAGCACTGGGAAGAGAGAAACACAAGCCTTGCCTTACCTAATTTTGGATATGAGCAGTGACAACAGACTCACACTGGAACCAGATAGTTCAAATCTAGAGTTCTGATTCCTTCTCTAAGTAATTCTTCATGTTCCTTTGTTGGTTGCTACTTGATCTGCTAGGATAGGGGCTGTAACATCTGTTCTAGATGTCAAAATGTGTGTCTGTGTCCTGGGTTCATCTAGGATTGAACACTTGTGTATATCTGAAGTTTGCTGATAGTCATTATGCACTAGGACTGTTCTCTGCAGGTTCAGTCTCTACGTAGTCAGCCTTGCCATAACATTACCCCTAGCACCAGGTTTACTAAAATTTAGACAAGTCATACCAGGGTAGTTGGCAGGCCCTATTAGAATCTGGACTTTGCTTCATGGTTCTATGCACACACACACACACACAAACACACACACACACACACACATACACAAAGACATTCACACTTACATAGAGACACATCCACTAATAGTGATAAACTAGAGCCAGTCTTGGATAGGACAGGACAGGAGGAATTGTTTTTCACCATCCCTTATAGCAGACTCATGGCTTCCTGGATTTGGATTGGGAATGTTCACATCTCTTTTTAGACCAGGAGAATTTCCAGAACTGGGCAATACAGGAAACATCTGATTATGGTTTCTCGCTCTAGATAACATAGTCTTTGTGCTAGAGATTACTGAAAGATGGTATTCATATCAACACAATTCCTCAGAACAATGATGCTGCCACCCACATGGAATGATAGCTAGAAAAGACCTCTAGAAGAGAGTGTAATGGTATGTAAAGGGCAAAGGGGACATTCAGATAAAAGCCTTCAGTGTTATCTGCTTCTGAAGATACCAAAAGAATGGCCAGAGTTATTATATAGAAGACAGGAAAAGAATGTTCTAGAAAACATGAGAGTCAAAAAAAGAAAAGAAAGTAGGAAGAAAGTGTGATTTGTCATTGTTTTCAAAACATTAGGAAGTCCTCATTTCTTGGGTTTATATTAATATGTATGTATTTTTAAAATATTACTAGTAAAAACTTAAGCTCAGAGTCCCATGCTATTTTAGTAAATATAGCACACTAGAACTCTAAGCTAGGTACCTAGACCCCTTAACCTTGTTCTTCCAATCCACCAGGGCATTGCTACCTCCCCATCTTTGACTGATTATTAATACCATTAACCTGAAGGGAGCTGGTGCCCCAGGATAATTGAAGGCAAATACACACACACACACACACACACACACACACACAAACCATGGGCACAGACACACATAGACACTCCCACACAAACACACATAGACACACATACACAAATAGACACTTGCACACATACATATACAGACATCTACACATAGACACACACACATAGATACACACAGACATACCTATCATTCTCTCCCTTCTCTATTGCACTAATGCTCTCTGATTGCACTAGTCTGACTCCCTTTTTAATGGAGACAATTCTCAATCTCAATTTGTATTCAGATTCTGCTAAGCAGTTGCCTTTTCTATAAAGCCTTTTATTTCAGTTCTACCCCCAACAAATAAAATTCTCCATATATCTGGTTACTACTAGTCTTTTACATATTTTTCCTTTATTTTCAAATATCACAATCTCATTAGTTTACCTCTCCCTATGTGGTGCACATCCACAGAGCCTTGTGGACAGTAATGTTTATTTATTTTCATTCTGTATGTAGGATAATGTAACCTGGACCACAATGGTGAGTCTGAACAAGTGTGCATGCTTTTCATTTCTAGCAGTACTAGAGCAATACAGATGAGGCTGAAGCTAAGGGCAGAAAGATGGAAGGAGACACCTTTGCCTCTGCAAAGCACTGTGGGCTAAATTTACAGGATGCAAACTGTTGGAAGCAATAGCTAGACAAAAGCACTTCTCAAAAACATCTCTCTCTCTCTCTCTCTCTCTCTCTCTCTCTCTCTCTCTCTCTCTGTGTGTGTGTGTGGGTGTGTGCACTTATTAGCTATGTATTGAAATCTAGTCTCTATGGAAAAGCGATGATCGTTTGATACAGGAGGCATATGGCAGAGCTTGGGTACTCAGTCACTGAAACTCTTTTATTTATGAATACCTGGACTGAAGTAGCTCCTCTGTATTTACCTCATGGCTGGTGTTCTTGTGGGAATCTTAACAGTAGGAGCAAGGACTGTCTCTGACTCTTTTGCCTGCTCCTGAGACTCTTTTCCTCCTGCTGGGCTCCCATGTTCAGCCATGATCCGAGGGTTTGTGTCTAGTCTTATTGCAACATGTTAGGCCATGTTTGGTGGATATCTCTGGGAAATTGCTCTTGTTTTCTTACTCGTTTTTAAAAGGAAACAGGAAGAATTGATCTGAAAGAGTGGGGGAAGGACTGGGAGGATTGGGAAACTATAGTCAGGATGTAATGTATAAGAGAATAATTTTTTATTTTTTTTTTTAAAAAAGAGCTATCAAGTTTAAAAAAATAAAAGAACACCTTAGGTGATTCTAATTCCTAAACAGCACTGGGGATTCAAAGTCATTTATATAAGAAAAATTATCAGCTTTATACTTTTTTAAAGTAAACTTAACCCCATATAGAGGAGTCAGACTTAGGAAGGCACTATGATGTCATGTATAAAGGATTTTAAGTTTGCTGTAAGAAATGGAGCATTCAATTTCTTTTGAAATTGAATAAAGCACATGAGAAAAAAATACTTAAAAAATCAAGTTGACAAATTGTCATGCTAGTTTAGGCCTAGCTTCCAGAGACTCACAGGAACTAAGACCATTTGTATGAACTTTATTTCTAATCATGAACTTTGTCATAGACATCACAACATAGCCTGGGACTCATTGAAAATTCACAAAGTATTTTCCCATATGTGGCTCAGTCTGAGAAGTGAGCAAGGCAGGCATTTTCCTCTGCTTTTTGGAGTTAAAGCCACTGATCTTAGATTGGAGTTGTATGTAGGTAGAGCCAATTAATGTGAATTATCACTTGTGGTTGAAATTGTATAATTTCTAGGCTTGAAACATGACCTATGTACTTCCTACAACCACTACAAATTCAGTGTCAATCATTACTATGGTGCTTTTTAAAAGCTCACAATATTTGTCACTTCCTTTACACCTATAAATTTCTTTTGTTATTATGGTCCTAGTGGTATTTCCATCTTTATGGAATTGGAAACTGATTCTCCAAAATCCTAGGACACTAGAAATACCTATCATCATTTAAGTGCATAAAACCCATGCACTTAAAAGTTAAGTTTTCATTAAACAACACAGAAAAAGAAATTGGGGGGAGGGGTTCTTCATGCAAAGACAATAGAAAATATGCTCTGAAACTTGGGACATGTACCCATTCTTCACTTTAGCACATTCAACCTGTTACAAGCCTAAGAGAGAAAGGGATATCTACAGAGGGACCACAGTTGAATCTAAAACCCTAATTTCTCCACTTTGCTCACTTCACATCTGAGCTTCTCCTGCCTTCCTTTGTTATCCCCATCTTTAATGTCATTATGATCTCCACTTTTAGTTTCTTCAAAGAGATTGTAAGTCTTAGCTTGGCCAAAATATATCTAGTAAAAACTTGCAACCTATAGGATAAAAACAAAGTTCCTGAATGTCAAACCCTTGGTCTTCTGTATATTGTGTGAATATCTTCCCACTGAGCTACATCTGGTATCCTAAGACAGTTCTTTATTTAGCTGGTCTTGATGTTCATGTTTACTAATATTCTACTCAATCTGAATAGTCCAGATATACTGATTTTTTTTCAGGTCTAGTCTTGTAGAAAACATCCATGTATTTGCACTCCTCTTCCCCTACAATAAACAATCTTCCTTGGTCCATTTTCTTGGCAAGCAAGAACCAAACCCTTGAGACTGGACTAAAGCGTTGACTACATCCTCTACTGTCATAGTCATGGATATGTGTGCACAGTCATAGTTATGTGTTCACAGTCATAGTTATGTGTGCACAGTCTTGCTAAAGATCAGTTTCCCTTGAAGACCTAGAGCTTGTGGAAGGTGAAACTCACATGTAAGTAGCTTAATCTTGCCTACTGTACAAACCAATATTTATAGATAAAATGTACATTATAAGAAGAAAGATATTGCTAAAGCAAGAAAAATGTCAGTCTGGAAAATCCTCCTTTGGGTGGGTCACTTGCAAACATCAGTTCAGAAAGAATCCTGAACCCGAGAATACTGAGACACAAGGTTAATTAATCAAAACAACACAGAAGACTGAGATGACTTTAGGTCACTTAGTCCTGCCAGGACTGTAATATTCCCTCACAGTATATCTTCTAGTATATTATTCTGTCACATTTTAAATATTCTTGGTAATGGAATCTTTCAGTGGTGCTGATTAATAGAGTTTAAGGAATCAAGCTATGCTCCCAAGACTAGAAAGAGAAAAGAATTGGGGAAGATAAGGAGGAAAGAAGTGGAATACAGAAGGAGGAAAATAATCCATGTTATTGGACCCAGAAGATGAAAGGACCATTCCCTATAGGCTGCGTGTGCTGGAAAGAGGCAAGAAAAACCACAGGTCATATTGTAACTAAAAGACATATGAAAAATATCTCTTCAGACAAAAGGGATTATTATGAATAAACTAGCCAGGAATCACTAACAAAGCCCAATCCTGCTTAGCTTCAGAAATCTGGCTCACCCAGAGTGGTATGTATGCTTTAATCTCTCTCTCTCTCTCTCTCTCTCTCTCTCTCTCTCTCTCTCTCTCTGCCTCTGCTTCTTTCTCTATCTCTCTCTTTGTTCCTAGTCCTTATCCTTCTATCGCCCTTTTTTTCTGCCTCTCTCTGCTTGCTCCCCTTCTCTACTTTACTTCTCCTTGACCTTTCTCGCTTCCCCTTACAAGAACTTTTGAATTTATCAGAGATGTTGTGGTAATAACTATAAAAACCTCTGCTTCAAGATGGAGGAAAGTCAAGGATAAATTAATGTAGTGCCTTAAAGGGATTTTAAAAAAAGTTTTTATCCCAAATATTTTCTGGTAGAGGTAATATATATTCATAGTCTAATGATCCAATAGAACTTTTCCCAGACAGACACCATGCAAGACCCATACCAAAGAAAACCCAGAACCAGCTTTGCATTTTTTTGTTCTCTTAGAACATTTTCAATTATTCTGGGAGGCCTGAATATTACTACTAGTTTAAAATGTGTGGTCTACCAAGTGATGTGATTCCTAAGTCTGTTGGGCTCTGCTCATTTAAGTCAAAGAAATGTAAGCATCTTAGAAATTCACCCAGTGTTATTGCAAGCTCACATGTGTAATCAAGGGGGGAAAGGTCCAGGTGCTGGAGTGGCTCTGGTAAGCTTATGTGTAACAGATGAATTTTAGAGGTCACAGCAAAAAAAAAACCTCATAGAACTCCATATTATATTTTGTTGGTAAAAACTTTTAAGTAACTATCCTAAAGATTATAAATGAGAAGATCCACAGAAGTTCTCACTCTATATACAGATTAAAACAGACCCATGTGTTTTAGTTGAACAGGTATTAGGTGAATCATGACTCTGCCACTTTCTAACTACTGACCTTAGGTAAATTACTTATGTTCTCTAATCTTTCCAGACATGAGGATAAAACAAAACCATGAATACCTCAGATCTCCCCTTCTTTAGATATCTTCATGAATACTTTTAAATAAATTTAAAAATAAATTTAAAACATAAAACACAGCCCTGCACAAAAGAAATCCTTAGATTCTGTTTTTGTTCCTTTAGTAGTTTCTTACACTGTCATTTATGACTGATCAATGAATAGTTTCTGAGTACATAATCGAATGAATTAACCAAAGGAAAAATACTTCTATGATGATTGATGGCAAAGACAGAGAGCAAAAATGAAGTCAAGAAGTAAGAAAGCAGGCTGGAGATACGGCTCATTGTCTAAAGTGTTGAGTATGTCAGCATGTAGACCTGAGGCTCAGCTCTCCAACACCCATGGGCAAACTGGCCATGGTAGTGCTCATCTCTCCTCTCAGAACTAGAGGCTGAGAAGAGGCAGGAGAATCTCAGGGACTCAGTGGCCAGATACCCTAACCAAATTCATGTTTTCCAGGTCCAGTGAGAGATTGGGTCTCAATAAAATCATAACAGGGAGGAACTGAGGGAGATAACCATGATGAACTCTGATCTCCACATGTGCATACATGGCCATGTTTACCTGCATGGAAATGCACCCAATGTATAACACCATAAACATACATGCAGATACTCATACACACACATAAAACAGAATTCACAATAGCAAAGAGACAATGATCCAGTTAAGAATGGAGACTCTAACTAGAAACATTGTTGATAGTACAGTGGTGTGTGCCTGTAATCCCAGCACTGGTGAGGCTAGAGTGTGAAGATGGGGGAATGGCAGCCCCTGGACAACCCAGGTTATAGAGTAAGATTCCATTTACCATATTTCATTATGGTTCCTGCCTTCAGGTCCCTTGCTTGTATCTTTGCCTTCATTTTTCTCAGTGAGAGACTGTGACCTGTAATGTCAGTTGAAATAAACCCTTTTCTTCCTTAATTTGCTTTCAGTGTGTTTTATCATACTAACAGAGAGAATATAGAACAGGTAGAGTCAAAATTCTCAAGTATAATACTCAATCATAATGAAAATCCATGTAAAATAACAATGAGGCATTTTTCACTGGTTTAATATGGAACAGAATTGCTAAAAGTGATAATATATAAAAACTAACTCAACTCACATTCAGTACACTTGGACTAGGAAGAATTATCACTAATTACCATTTTACTTGAGTTCACATAACTAGCAAACCTTATAGACAAAATTTCCATGAGAAAGGCTGAGAACCTATCTTCAGTGATCATAAGATCATAGCCTATCTGAACCCAGTCCCTGAAATTTCAGGCTTAAGACCCACACTTTAGTGGAAAGTAAGAGCTCGGTTAATTTTAAGGGGTTCCACCCCTGATTTTTTTCTATTTTATTCAGACCTTTGCATGTCTAAGTCCACTTGTAATTGACTTGTAGGGTTAATCTGGAGGTTGTGGACAGGGATAGGGACTAGTCTAACATCTAGTTCATCCTCATTGGCTTAAATCATGACATGTTCTTATCATCTGAGTCAGGGAATACAAAATATTGTACTGATGCCTTTCCTGGATGAGTAGCTGCCTCTGACAATCCTCATGTTACTGAGACATTTTGCACATCATTTCGTCAGCTCATAATCTTCAACAGGTCTCCAGTCAGTCAAGGTATGAATACACCAACTCTTACAGATTATTCATCTTTAAACATGAAGAAGGCTCTTTGAGAGGTGCCCTGAGATAAACAGAGACCCCAGCAATAGTTTCTGATCATTGGGCTGTCACAAGCTAATAACTCAGGTTTATAGACTATTATGAATGTTTTCACTTTCTAGAGGACTGCCATGAATTAATTAGGATGTATTTCTGGTATCAATATATTTTCAGGTCTTCAAATGTGTTATGTAAGCTATAGTATGGTGAAGCTGGTTGTTGAAAGTTTGTCAATGACTTTCCTTGGTATTTAAACTAAATTTAACATTTTATTTAGAAGAGCATACATACATCTTTCAGGTAAAATATGTGGGGTGAACCACTAGGTGAACTATAGGAAAACCAATCAGAATGTACCACCTAGTGGGACTGTATTAATACCAACACTCTTTATGACATCAAAAGAATTATCCTAAGCTATTGCTAATTATAACTTCTCTCAGACAGTCTCAACCTTCTTCCTATGCACATGTGTATTCACATTTAAGTAGCTTCTCTTCTGCAGATTAACAGAAAGGGACAGTTGAGGTGTATGCTTGGGATTGAGGGACTTGTCACAGAAAGTCCCTAAAGTAGAGTAGACTCTTGTAAAGGTTTCTGATGCAAGCTGTAAGAATTTATAAAGAAAACTTCACACTGCTTTTGTTCCATTAAGTCATGATTGTGTGAGGTAATAGGAAACCTCAGCCTCTAGGGTCTATTTGTCCAGTGCTCCTTACAGACACAAAATTCGTTTTGAGCAAGAGGACAAAAGAGACTCCTTTCTCTCTCCTTTTGTAAAAAATAATGAATTGTTATAATTTGTCATTGGTTCATGGGTTAGACAGTTCTGCTTGCTCACCAATTATCTCCTGGAGCCAGAAAAGACCACTCAAGCCCCTTGCAATCATTTTACCTAATATGCACTAGAAGCTTGGCACAGGGAGTACCTTAGCCGTTCCCATGTGACCCTACTCACACCCTTGACAGTTCTGAGAATAACATTGTCCTTGCTGGCAAACTTAAACTTCTCCTGCCTTAGTTCTAAGCTCTTGGCTCACAGTCCATCATTTTTGGCCGACAATGCTTCATTTCTTTGTTCAGTGCTTGGAAAATAATTGTTCCAAAGTCGCTCTGGTACTTAAGACACTGAGTTCTTCTATGATTTTCCTTCGCTGCAGACATAAAAATAGGATCTTCCTTGCTGTTTATTTTCTTCTGTTCCTGAGCCCTCCCTACACCCTGTTCATTCCTGGCAACAGTGACCTAGGTAACTCTGTGCAAGAGAAAACAGCATGGCTCATGTCATTTGAGGTATACCTTGGGCCAGAGCCTAGAGTACTGACACAGCTTGCCTTTCAGTTTAGGATCACATTAAATTGCAATCCAGGCACACATGGAACATTCACAATTGGCTTGGCTTCCCTCTGTTTTGCATCTTTCCTAAGGCTGGATTGAATGTTTTTGCATTTCCCTTATCTTGATTTGGAGGTTTTGTTATGTTTCTTCTTCCTCCATTTGAATAAGAAAATGAGCTAAGGAGGAAACATGGTGAAACAAAGATGGGTAAGAGTGTTCTAGAGTCAGTAGTGATGCTGTCCTTAACCAGTGGTATCTGTATGAACCCAGATTCACAGTAGTAAATAGTGCTGCCTACCTTACTCTGTTTTAAGCAAGTAAAGTAAGACAATGTATCAGCTTATTGCATGCAGATTTCTTTCACTCTTTTCAGGTTGATAGATAGAAATTGACTCCCAGTGGAAATTATGATTTTTTATTCACCCCTTAATATTTTCTTTTATTTTAAATAACTCAATTCTGACAAGAGTCTTTTTCCATGATCCATTTGCTATATGAACTATAGTTAACATTGCTTTGTGAGAACTAATATTTGTAATGTCTTATATTCTGTAATCTATCTACAAAACTTTAAAAGATAAAATTATTTTAGATACTAGACTGTGTATATAATCTTGAACATTTATTTACTGAATGTAACTAAGCATGAACTGTTTATTGAGACCAACCAAGGGTCTGTGATACAAAACGGAGTTACAGTTGAGATTCAGCCATCATGAATACTATAGGATCTGTTTGGTGGAAACCGAAAGATTTGAGTAACTCACCAAAGAGTCATTTGAGACTAAAAATTATAATACCAAATCTAAAACATATGAGTAACATTTTGAATATTAATGAGTAAAACTTGGAAAATAAATGTTGCCCTGTGTTTCACTATTCAGAACCATTAAAGGAAACTCATACATTTAGACTACACCCAAGGCTTTTTAAGGATTTATTTTTACCATCTAGTTAGCAATTTGATCTCCAAAGGAATAAAGTTTAATTCTTCCAAGGTTTAATAATGTCCCTGAGTTGTTGGCAGGGCATGGATGTTTTCAATCATTACCATAAACTGAGCAGATTTTCAACCTCATTACCTTTAACTCTCTTGAACCTCTAAATGTGTCTATGACTCTCTCCAGATAGGATATGTAACAACAACAACAATGTGTTCTAATTAATGGTTATTGTTTCCTTGTATCTTTACCATTTTAATTATAAATCTTTCAAAATTTTGTGAAACATATTAGTAGGGACTTTAAATCTCTTCTGCAAGGAGACTTACAGCATGAATCCTATGCAATTGCAAATAGACAACTGGATGCATGCTGGATGGAAGATGACAGATAAATAGATGCAAAGACAGATACAGATAAATTATCAAACCACCTAGATCAATAAATATAAATGTTGGATAATTGAGTATAGTGTTAAACAATTGATAGATGTAGTCATGTAGCAGATAGAAAGACAGACATGTTGACAGATGATACACAGTCAGATACATAGATCAGATGTCTACATACTAACACAATGAAAAAATCTTATATAGATAGATAAAGACAGACACATAGACAAACAGATGGACACATAAACAAACAGACATATAATTCAAGTAAAGTTCTTTGGGGTGTATTATCATTATCCATAGAAGAAAGAAATATCTCATGAAGATAAATAGTACAACTAAACATGAATGAACCCCATGATGCATACACAGATTAAGTTAGCAAGAAATTGCTCATCATAAAACCGCATAGTAGCAGCGTCAGGAAGAATAAAGAATGAGTGAAGTTATGAAAGGTTTTGCAAGCTTTTTCATGTAATCAAGAGGAAATTACCATGGACTTAAGATAAGCAAAAATATGTGATCATTTCAGCACCCCAAACCCTTTTTACATCTCCATGACATTTTGTAAACAAGTTGAATTTGGAAAAGAAACTTTAAAACTGTGAGAGAATGAAGATGGCTGCCTCAGAAGAAGCAGCATTTGAAGCTGTAAGAGGGTGAATGGGAAGACCGTTTCCATATCAATCTCTAAAGATGTATGGAAGGTACATGGAAGTTTTAGGTTGTGATGAGAAGGCAAGGATGCCTGAAGAGACATCTGTTGTCTCCCCTTCAGTAATCACCCACTGTCCTCTAACTGTGAAACATGGCTTCTAGTAAGAAATGACTCTCTTGCATCAGAGAGCCAAGCTTTCCTTTATTTGCCAGAATCCCAGTGCTTCCTTCCTCTCTGTTTGTGAGTGACCTTCTTTTTTTTCAATCAGGTAAGATGTGTTGAGCAAATATTTTCAAATTGAGTAGACAGCAGGTGAAAATTATTCTGAAAGAAGCTTGCCAGGTGGTGCCTGGTTGCTAGCATATGGTTCTTGCTTGAACCAGGCATAACTTGCCAAATTCAATTCTTAAATTATGTCTCACTTTGAAAAATTCCCTAAAAATATTAGTGGCCACCATCCTATATCAAACTTGTAAACTAATTGTGCAGCTTGAGAAAGTATACTCATAGCTACACGAAAAAGTGTTATTCACTGGATATTCTTAAAGAAATAGTCTCTTAAGTTTCATATTCAGTATTCCCATCTAAATAAAATATTAGAGAATAGTGAACCCTTCTGATCACCTGTCTTCTAAGATGCATTACTCATTTATACATGGAAAAGTTAGTGTGATAAAATTCAAAATTCCTATCACTGGATGTATTCATGAGATTGAAAGTCTTTTCTAATGCTTCCTAGGGTTTTTTTTTTTTTTCACTTGAGTTTTCCTAACTTTATTTTTTTATTTTTTATTTTTTATTTTATTTTTTATTTCATATTTTATTTACATTTCAAATGTTTCAGATCCCCGCTTTGGAACCTCCCAATTCCCTCCGCCTTCCCCCTGCCAATATGGGGATATTCTCCAACACACCCTCCCACTCACCCACCCACCCACTCTCGTCTTTCCTCCTTGTCATTCTCCTATACTGGGGGATCTAACACCCTCAGGCCCAAGGGAAACTCGTCCCCCTGACAAATAACAAGACCCTCCTCTGCCGCATTTTTGGCCAGCACCATGGGTCTCTCCATGTGTATTCTTTAGTTGGTGGATCTCCAGAAGTCTCCAGAAGTATCAGGGGGTCAGGCCAGTTGCCACTGTTGTTACCTCCCTGGGGTTGCACACTCCCTCAGCTCCTTCAGACCTTTCTCCAAGTCATCCATTTGGGACATCACACTCAGAACTACTGTTGCTGCGAAGTAACTCTTGGGTATTTCAAACTTTTGGGTTAATAACCTCTTAACAGTGAATACATACCATGTTCATTCTTTTGTGACTGTGTTACCTCGCTCAGGATGATATTTTCAAGATCCATCCATTTGTCTATGAATTTCATGAAGTCATTGTTTTTAATAGCTGAGTAGTATTCTATTGTGTAAATGTACCACATTTTCTGTATCCATTCCTCTGTGGAGGGACATCTGGGTTGTTTCCAGCTTCTGGCTATTATAAATATGGCTGCTATGAACATAGTGGAACATGTGTCTTTATTACATGTTGGAGCATCATCTGGGTATATGCCCAGGAGTGGAATAGCTGGGTCCTCAGGTAGTATTATGTTCATTTTTCTGAGGGTCCACCAAACTGATTTCCAGAGAGGTTGTATCATCTTGCATTCCCACCAGCAATGGAGGAGTGTTCCTCTTTCTCCACATCCTCGCCAACATCTGCTATCACCTGAGTTTTTGATCTTAGCCATTCTGACTGGTGTGAGGTGAAATCTCAGGGTTGATTTGATTTGCATTTCCCTGATGACTAAGGATGCTAAACATTTCTTCAGGTACTTCTCGGCCATTTGAGTTTCCTCAGTTAAGAATTCTCTGTTTTGCTCTCTTCCCCATTTTTTGATAGGGTTATTTGGATCTCTGGAGTCTAGTTTCTTGAGTTCTTTGTATACATTGGATATTAGCCCTCTATCAGATGTAGGATAGGTAAAGATCTGTCCCAATCTGTAGGTTGCCGTTTTGCACTATTCACAGTGTCCTTTGCCTTACAGAAGCTTTGTAATTTTATGAGGTCCCATCTCTCAATTCTTGATCTTAGAGCACAAGCTATTGGTGTTCTGTTCAGGAACAATTCCCCTGTGCCCAAGTGATCGAGATTCTTCCCCATTTTCTCTTCTATTAGATTCAGTGTATCTGTTTTTATGTGAAGATCCTTGATCCACTTGGACTTGAGCTTTGTACAGGGAAATAGGAATGGATCAATTCGCAATCTTCTACATATAGACTGCCAGTTGATCCAGCACCATTTGTTGAAGATGCTGGTTTTTTTCCACTGTATGGTTTTAGCTCCTTTGACGAAGATCAAGTGACCATATGTGTGTGGGTTCATTTCTGGGTCTTCAATTCTACTCCATTGATCTACCTGCCTGTCACTGTACCAATACCATGCAATTTTTATCATTACTGCCCTGTAGTACAGCTTGAGGTCAGGGAGGCTGATTCCCCCAGAAGACCTTTTATTGTTGAGGAGAGTTTTTGCTATCCTGGGTTTTTTGTTATTCCATATGAATTTGAGAATTGCTCTTTCTAGGTCTATGAAGAATTGAGTTGGGATTTTGATGGGGATAGCATTCTGGAAGGTAAGAGCCTCCCAGCCTCCACCTGTGGCCAGAAACCCTGCCTGGCCCACAAGGCCTCCATATACAAGCAGTGCAGAGAGAAAGCAACCTGCTCACTTGTGCTGAGGAGCCAGCTGGAGGCGGGCTCCAGATGCAGGATCTGAAGAATAGCTGGAAGAGAGAACTGGTCTCCCAAGATTATTGGCATCTGAGCTTGAAGAAAAGACGAGCCACAGTCAGAGAGAGAAAGACCAGTTAACACCAGAGATAACCAGATAGCAAAAGGCAAGGGCAAGAACACAAGGAACAGAAACCAAGACTACTTGGCTTCATCAGAACCCAGCTTTCCCACCACAGCCAGCCCTGGATACCCCAACACACCAGAAAAGGAAGACTCAGACTTAAAATAACTTATCAAGAGGATGATAGAAGATTTTAAGAAGGAAATAAATAACTCCCTTAAAGAAATACAAGAGAACACAGGTAAACAAGTGGAAGCCCTTAAACAGGACACACAAAAATCCCTTGAAGAACTACAGGAAAACACCATCAAACGGGCAGAAATACAGGAAAACACAATCAAATAAATGAACAAAACCATTCAGGAATTAAAAACAGAAATAGAAACAATAAAGAAATCACAAAGTGAGACAACCTTGGTGTTAGAGAACATAGGAAAGAAATCAGGAGTCATAGATGCAAACATCACCAACAGAATACAAGAGATGGAAGAGAGAATCTCAGGTGCGGAAGATACCATAGAAAACATGGACACAACAGTCAAAGAAAACACAAAATGCAAAAAGCTCCTAACCCAAAACATCCAAGATATCCAGGATGCAATGAGAAGACAGAACCTGAGGATAATAGGTATAGAAGAGAGTGAAGATTCCCAATTTAAAGGACCAGTAAATATCTTCAACAAAATTATAGAAGAAAACTTCCCTAACCTAAAGAAAGAGATGAACATAAGCATACAAGAAGCCTACAGAACACCAAATAGACTGGACCAGAAAAGAAATTCCTCCTGTCACATAATAGTCAAAACACCAAATACACAAAATAAGGAAAGAATATTAAAAGCAGTAAAGGAAAAGGGGCAAGTAACATATAAAGGCAGACCTATCAGAATTACACCAGACTTTTCACCAGAGACTATAAAAGCTAGAAGATCCTGGGCAGATCTCATACAGACTCTAAAAGAACACAAATGCCAGCCTAGGCTGCTATACCCAGCAAAACTCTAAATAATCATAGATGGTGAAACCAAAATATTCTACGACAGTATGTTTCCACAAACCCAGCCCTACAAAGAATAATACATAGGAAACACCAACTCAAGGAGAGAAACTACACTCAAGAAAAAGGAAGAAAGTAATCTTTCAACAAACTCAAAAGAAGATAGCCACACAAACAATATAAACAACATCAAAAATAACAGGAAATAACAATTACTATTCTTTAATATCTCTTAACATCAATGGTCTCAGCTCCCCAGTAAAAAGACATAGACTGACAGACTGGATCCATAAACAGGACCCAGCATTTTGCTGCATCTAGGAAATGCATCTCCATGTTAAAGACAAACACTACCTCAGAGTAAAGAGCTGGAAAACAATTTTCCAAGCAAATGGCCCCAAGAAACAGGCTGGAGTAGCCATTCTAATATCAGATAAAATCGACTTTCAACCAAAATTCATCAAAAAAGATGAGGAAGAACACTTACTCATCAAAGGAAAAATCCACCAAGAAGAACTCTAAATTCTGAACATCTATGCCCAGAATGCAAGAGCTCCCACTTTCATAAAAGAAACTCTACTAAAGCTCAAAGCACACATTGCACCTCACATAATAATAGTGGGAGACTTCAACACCCCACTTTCAACAATGGACTGATCTTGGAAACATAAACTAAACAGAGACACAGTGAAACTAACAGATGCTATGAACCAAATGCGTTTAACAGATATCTATAGAACATTTCATCCTTCATCAAAAGAATATACCTTCTTCTCAGCACCTCTTGGTACCTTCTCCAAAATTGATCATATAATTGGTCTCAAAACAAACCTCAACAGATATAAGAAGATTGAAATAATCCCATGCCTCCTATCAGATCACCATGGATTAAGGTTGGTCTTCAATGGCAAAAACAACAACAGAAAGCCCACATATACATGGACGCTGAACAATGCTTTGGTTAATGATAACTTGGTCAAGGAAGAAATAAAGAAGGAAATTAAAGACTTGCTAGAATTCAATGAAAATGAAAATACAACTTACCCAAACCTATGGGATACAATGAAAGCAATGTTGAGAGGAAAACTCAGAGCTCTGAATGCCTCCAAAAAGAAACTGGAGAGAGCATATACTAACAGTTTAACAGCACATCTGAAAGTTCTGGAACAAAAAGAAGCTAATACACCTAAGAGGAGTAGAAGTCAGGAAATAATCAAATTAAGGACTGAAATCAACCAAGTGGAAACTAAAAGAACTATACAAAGAATCAACAAAACCAAGAGCTGGTTCTTTGAGAAAATCAACAAGATAGATATACCCTTAGCCAGACTAACCAGAGGGCTCAGAGACAGTATCCAAATTAACAAAATTAGAAATGGAAATGGAGATATAACAACAGACTCTGAGGAAATTTAAAAAATCATCAGATCCTACTACAAAAGCCTATATGCAACAAAATTGGAAAATCTGGAAGAAATGGACAAGTTTTGAGACAGATACCAATTACCAAAGTTAAATCAGGATCAGATAAACCATCAAAACAGTCCCAGAACCCCTAAAGAAATAAAAGCAGTCATTAAAAGTCTCCCAACCAAAAAAAGCCCAGGACCAGATGGGTTCAGTGCAGAATTCTATCAGACCATCAAGAAGACCTAATACCAATACTCTTCAAGCTATTCCATAAAATAGAAACAGAAGGAACACTACCCAATTCATTCTATGAGGCCACAGTCACACTGATACCAAAGCCCCACAAAGACCCAACAAAGAAAGAAAACTTCAGACCAATTTCCCTTATGAATATCGATGCAAAAATACTCAATAAAATTCTTGAAACCGTATCCAAGAACACATCAAAACGATCATTCACCATGATCAAGTAGGCTTCATCCCTGAGATGCAGGGATTGTTCAATACCCAGAAATCCATCAATGTAATCCACTACATAAAAAAAAAAATCAAAGAAAAAAACCACATGGTCATTTCGTTAGATGCTGAAAAAGCATTTGACAAAATTCAACATCCCTTCATGATAAAAGTCTTGGAAAGATCAGGAATTCAAGGAGCATACCTAAACATAGTAAAAGCAATACACAGCAAACCAGTGGCCAACATCAAACTAAATGGAGAGAAACTTGAAGCAATCCCACTAAAATCAGGGACTAGACAAGGCTGCCCTCTCTCTCCCTACCTATTCAATCTAGTTCTTGAAGTTCTAGCTAGAGCAATCAGGCAACAAAAGGAAATCAAAGGGATACAAATTGGAAAGGAAGAAATCAAAATATCACTATTTGCAGATGATATGATGGTATACTTAAGTGACCTGAAAAACTCCACCAGAGATCTGCTACAGCTGATAAACAACTTCAGCAAAGTGGCTGGATACAAAATTAACTCAAGCAAATCAGTAGCCTTCCTATACTCGACGGATAAACAGGCTGAAAAAGAAATTAGGGAAATGACACCCTTCACAATTGTCACAAACAATATAAAATATCTTGGTGTGACTCTAACCAAACAAGTGAAAGATCTGTATGACAAGAACTTCAAGTCTCTGAAGAAATTGAAGAAGACTTCAGAAGTTGAAAGATCTCCCATGCTCATGGATTGGCAGGATTAACATAGTTAAAATGACCATCCTGCCAAAAGCAGGAAATACAGCTTACTAGGGTTTTAATGTATGATTTCTTAGCTATGCCCATAAAATGTCCCAAAATAATACATATAAATACTATGTGCCATTAGCTTGCCAAATATCCATAATAATAATAAGTAAATAAAACTTATCAGATGTTATCATTCTAACCATATCTTAGGGATATTTACAATAAGAGAAATGGACAGCAGATACAGGATGATAAACAAGCATGATATTGGCTATTCCATGAGCAGAAATTTGTATAGTGAAATATTATTGATGTGTATAAAAGGAATGTGCTGTTTTGAAAAGCCCAGATTCCACAATGTATTAAGCTGCAGTTTATACCTGGGTAATTACATGGATATTTTCTGTTCTTCACTGGAACCTTAATTTTCTGATCTAAACACTGCCAGTTACATGGTAATTAATCTTTGAACTTTTTGATGACTTCAAGTATTATTAAGCAATAATTTGCAGAACCATTTCATTACAAGGTAATGATTAGTTTTATATGCAATTCCCTAGCACATTTTACCTAAGAATTTCAAAATGGCTTACAGATGAATGATGAAGATGTTGGAGCTTCACTTTTTGAATGTAGTCTAAAGTCAACAAAAAATAGAAGTGAAGTTTAAATTACTTATTTCATTTCCTCAACTGCCTAATGCCTGCAGGACTCCCCTAGAGCAAGACTTTTGTAATTTAGATAATTCAATTACATTAATTCCACTTTTTCATAGATGAGCTTCCCTGCAAACAAGTGAGAGGGAGTATTAAGACAATAAGTGTTTTCAGACATCATTACAAGGTAGTATTTCATTTCCTTTGGGTGTATGCCTAGAAAAAGAGATTGCTGGGTCTTATGGTAATGGTGATTTTAATTTTTTCTAGACGTTTCCATTCTGGTTTTCATAATGATTTCACCATTTTGTATTTCCCAGAGCTTGTATATAGGATATCATACCAAACTATTATTCCCTAACTTGGTGCTATTGAGAAGTTATAGAAAATACAAGAAGGGGGGTGCTGGGGAAGACTGGCTCATTGAGTGAATACGCTTTTGTGGAATTGTTGTGAGCCCTGTTCCTTCTCTAACTCATTCCTTGACCATTAACTGAGATGTCTTCCTCCACCTCTCCCATTATGGTGGGTTGCCTTGCTATGTTGCCTTCCACCTATCTAAAAGCAACAGGGTCAACTGATCCTGAACTAAACACCTTGACACCAGGAGCCAAAATCATCACTTTTGTCTACATGAATTTTCTATTACAGATTTAGTGACAGAGATCCAGTAAAATACTCCCACAAATGGGTTTCAATAGTTCTCTTCTCTATTTGACTTCTAAAGTACGATTCTTGTGTTCTTGGGTAAGTAAACAACTAACTACCTTTTACTTTTTAAATTTATTTTTTGTACATATGTGTCATCAGGTATTTTTCTTATTTGGTTCTCTTCCTGACTGCCCTCTGTCACCTCCATTCTCCTAGTTGGTTCTCTTTCTTCTTCTGGTTAGTACCCTTTACTAATACCATACCATATATATTCAACGAACCTGTTCCCCACTTCTCTTAAAATATTTTCCTCACTTCTTATGATCCCTTTGCTAATATTTTTTAACCCAGACACTAACATTTATAACTTTTTAAATCCTGTTTCCATGTACAAAGAAAACACAGATCAAGCGGCATTTCCTTTCTGAGTTTATCTTTGCTTAAAATGGAGATTTGCAGTTGCGCCCATTTCCACACATGCCATGGTTACATTTGTCTTTATGGCTACATAAAATTCCAGTTTGCATATGGACAACATTTCCTTTTTATTCATCTGTGGATGAACATCTAGGTTTTGTTCTGATTATTATAGTGAATATTGCAGAGGTGAACATGGATGTGGAAGTATCCCTGTAGTACTTAGAGTATGGATTGAAGAGGGGTATATCTGGCTCATATAATAACTTACTTTCAAATTTTTTTATTACTCTTATGTTTTTTACAACTCCCCTTCCTGGCCCCCCCTCCCATATTTCCTCCCCTTTCCTCCTCCCCTTGGCTCTAAGACAATATTCCCCTCCCACCAGGCCTCCCTAGACCTTGGGGCCTTAAGTCTTTCAAGGGTTAGGAACATCTGCCACTAGGGCCAGACCAGGCAGACCTCTGCTATATATGTATCAGTGTTCTAGGACCAGAGGATTGCACATACAATCTTCACAGTGGCTACTACACAAGTGTTCACTTTCACCACATTTCTCTTTCCACAAATTCCTGTCAGCATTTGCTGCCATCTGTTTTTTCTCTGATAGCCATTCTGATAGGGGTGAAATGGAATCTCAAAGCATTATTGCTTTGCACTTCCTTGATGATGTAGAAGGTTGAACTGCTACTCAAGAATTTATTGGGCTGTTGATATGGCTCAGTGGTTAAAAGCACTGACTGCTCTTCCAGAGGTCCTGAGTTCAATTCCAAACAGCCACATGGTGGCGCACAGCCATCTGTAATGGGATCATATGCCCTCTTCTGGCATGCAGGTGTACATGCAGATAGAGCACTCATACACATAAAATAAATAACTAAATCTTTAATGCTGGGCAGTAGTGGCACAAGCCTTTAATCCCAGCACTTGGGAGGCAGAGGCAGGCTGAGTTTGAGGCCAGCCTGGTCTACAGAGTGAGTTCCAGGACAGCCAGGGCTACACACAGAAACCCTGTCTTGGAAAAAAAAAAAGAATTTATTGGCCATTTTTACCTCCATGTTTTTTGTTTGTTTGTTTTTGTTTTTTGTTTTTGTTGATATTGTTTTAATTGTTAGTTTTGTTGTAGGTTTATTTTGGGGAAGTATCTATTTGGGTTTTTTCACTCATTACTGATTTCTCCCAGTGGTATTTAATTTTTGCATTTCTTTGTATAATACCCTAATTGATGTGAATTAGAAAAGATTACTCTTCCATTCTATAGGCTCCCTTGTTATTTTGGTAATTGTTTCCTTTGTTGCACAAACATTTAAAATCTAGTTCATATGTGTGTTTGTGCATGCACGAGCATGTGTGATCTCACAGAGATTAGAATTTTCTGGTGACTCTGATGATAAGCACTATATATATATATATATATATGTTCAGCACTTGTATCTTTTTTGGAGAAATGTCATAAACATATCTTTGCTATTATATTTATTGTAGTATCATTCACAATAACCAAGATATGGACACAAAATTATTGTCTACTGACAGATGGATTACACACACACAGAGAGAGAGAGAAAGAGAGAGAGAGAGATCTGAGAAATGATCATATTTGCATTTATCTCAGTTTATTTGAAACTGGAATGCATACAAAGTGAAATAAATCATCCACAGAAAGAAAATATTATTTGATCACCTATGTGGACTCTTCATAAAACAAATGTTAAAGCATGAAGTTTAAAGATGCAGAGATAAACAGTATCCATAAATTAAAGAGGAGAAATTACATGTAGATCAGTACATAAGAACTATTCACATGGGATGAAAAAGGCAAAAGACAAAGGCAAAAAGTAAGGCTTATAAGTCACTGAGATGCATGTGTGTGCAATATCTGAATTTTCTCAGTGTAAAAAAGCCACCTTTAAGCACTTTCATAGTGTGAATTAGTGTCCTTTCTTTTACTCCCCTTGTGCATGTTTGTAGTGGACACTTTCTGTGCACTCTACATTTTTTTAATATTTTTATATTTAATACCCTGGAAAACGCAATTACCAATCACCGACCATAGAAAGAAAGGCTAAATGTTACAATTACATTCAGATAAGGAAAGAAAGAAAAACTACACACAAGTTAGAACTCTGACCCATACCAGGCATTGAGATGATCCCAAAAGGAAGATTTGTCTCAGAAAAGTAAACTTATTCTTTATTTTACCCAAAGATACCAAATGAAGATGGGCTACAAACCATCTTCTTCCCAAATCCTCATTTTCAAATCCTCCACCTAAGAAGTCACCTTGCAGCAAAAGTAATAATAAAACCAGAATTAAAACCAACCCACTAAAAAGAAACAAAACCTTATTACTAACTGTATAACAGCTCTCTTCACTTGCTCCATAACAGTCCTCAAAAATTTCTAGACTCTTGCTTTACAACTGGCAATTTAGGTGTCAGTCCTAGGTGTGTGAAGTGAACAGGAAACACTTCTTAAAATTTCTTCCCTTTTACATATGATGAGTCTCAAGGTGGGCCAGTCACTGGTTGGCCATTCCTAATGTCTCCTCCATATTTATTTCTGTGCATCTTGGAGCAAGGACAAATTTTGGGTTCAAGGTTTTATGAGTGGGTTGATGTCCCCCTCCCTCCATGGAAGTCCCACCTGGCTACAGGGAGTGGCCATGTCAGAATTTATCTCCCTCTCCTACAGTATTAATGAGATTCTGCTATGCTTGTAGACATGAGCCTAGCATAACTTTGTCCTGAGAGGTTTCATCCAACAGCTGATGGATACAGATGCAGAGATCCACAGCCAAACATCAAGCAGAGCTCAGTGAGTCTTGTGGAAAGTGGGGGATACAACTGAGCAAGATGGAGGGGTTCAAGGACACCACAAGACATACAAAGTCTTTGAGTCGATGTAGGCTCAACGAGACTGAACTACCAACCAAAGAGCATGCAGGGGCTTCCTACACATTTTTAGCATATGTGTAGCTTGTTCTTCATGTGTGTTCCCTAACAATTGGAGCAGGGGTTGTCTCTGATTCTGTTGCCTGCCACTGGATCCCCTTCCCCTAGCTGGGCTGCCTTGTCTGGCCTAAGTGAGGGGGGGATGAATTAACCCCTTCAGTGACTTGTGCCAGGGTAGGCTGGTACCCATGGGAGTCCTTCACCTTCTCAGAGGAGAATTGGGTTGGAGACAATGTGGGGAGGGATTTGTAAGGGGGGACAGGAAGGAGAGGAGGAAAGGGCTACAATTTGGATACAACCAGAATAAATGAAAATTTATTTATTTAATTAATGAAAAATTCTTCCCTTCACTTTCTGACATGGTAAATAGGAATGAATGCCAGTCATCTTTTGTGGTTGTTCAATGAACACATAATATTTGTAAGTTCTAGCATATTTGCACTGCAGCATAATGGCCCATCCAAAGGGTGGTGATCAACCTCAGTCACAAAAGAAAGAAGGATCCTTGGGATTCAAAGTTTAAAGAATGTCTGGTAATTGAGAGTACTCATGGAATGAAGAATAGCAGTAGTGTTTTAGCCTTGTGAAGTTTATACTGTTCTTGAAATGTGAACATTGTGTATTGGGTCACTGAGCTCTGTTTTCAATATTGCTTATAGATAATAGATGTTTCAGTCAACTGACAGCTACAATACTCAACTCTGAGTTTCCAAAATTATTTTGAGGTTAGGGTTCCACATATAACCTGGCTTTATGATTTTGAAAGTAGAAGATAATATTATTGTAAATATTTAATTTTTTGTAGAAATAATATCATAAGCTCTGTTTTTGGTTTTGTGGCCTGAAGTTAAATGGGTACCAAGGAGCAGGAATAGAATCCTCAATACTTCAGTTAGAGTGCTTCTGAGGGTCGACTAGATATTTCTTTTGGTTATATTGTCTATAGCTGAATAGCACCAGGCATTAGCTATTTAACTTCCAAGATACATGATAGCTAATTTCCTTCCTGTTTACACTAAAACTCTGACTGATACAGTTGCCAATATTTTCCTGCCAATGACAATGTCATACCTAAAGATAAGATAAGGAAGAAGAGATTGAGAGGGGGAAGAAGACAGGAGCAGCTTTGTATCACATTAAATCTCCTGTCTTAACTTGAACCCACCACCTCTACTTACTATTTACACACACTATCTCTTATTACAGCTTAGTTCATAGTTATGTTCCTCTCTGTTCTGCTGGTGGATCACCCTACCACTTCTTCTGCTTATCTATGCCTGAGGCTCTAACTTGAAGGTTTTTCTCTCCAAAGATGAACCTCCTGTGATTGGCTTCACTGAAGAGGCTGAACTATTCTCACACAGAGATGTTTTAATGGCTCCCTTTGTCTTGATCCAACTCAGGTGTGATTAGCTGGAAGGCTCACTTAGCAATCTGAGAACTTTGAGCCAAATGGAGAGATCAATAGGGAGGCAGATATCAGCAATTAGCAATTGCCCAGTACTTTTTTTTTTTTTTTAATCAGAGCAGGCAGTCGAGATACCTGCAGGATATCAGATCTAACACTTAAGAAGATTAACAAGAGGTGGAAAGGAAAGGGTTATGTTCCTTCTTGAAATGCTGCTTTTGCTTTGCTTTGTTTTTCAGTTGATTCTTGGAGAATGTGGGCATTTATTTTTGGTATATAAATAGCAACTCATCACTGTGGAAAAACTTAAGGACAGTGAGAGTTATGTGTATATGTCCTCAGATATCCAGCTTAAGTGAAGCATTGGTGGATGTTAAGATACAGTCCTCTGGAGTTCATATAAGAAATATATCATTTACAGAAACCTTTTTGTACCTATCACTGTCTTGTGAGGTATCCATGGGCCTTATCATTTAGACTTCAAACTGTTCATCAAGGGAGGAATTCCCATAAGCACTTCACAGATGATGAAACCAGAGTAGATGAGCAACATGCTTAACAGTGGACAGCCAAGCAATTGTTGTACTGTAATTTCAGTGTGCTGATAGTTACAGCCCATGTTCTCTACCACACTGATCAGCCACTCAGTGACATCACAACGAATTCAGTCAGTCAATAAGATTGCCAGCAGGAAGAGACAATGGTAGATATTTTGCTATGTATGGGTCATACAATCTCTGATGCAACCACAGAGCTATTTTTTTTTAGAGTGCAAAAGCCACTTTGAATAGCATTTGGATAAGTGAATATAAAAGTTTTATAATAAAACTTTATTTACAAAAGCAGGTAGAAGCTTGGGCTTTGCTCTTGAGCTCCCCTGTTTTATTTTTCTGTTTCTTTTTTTCATACTTTATTTACATTTCAAATGTTTCGCCCTTTCCAGATCTCCCCTTTGGAACCTCCTCATTCCATTCCCCTCCCCTGCCTCTATGGGGGTATTCCCCCAACCAACCACCCACCTACTCTCATCTTCTCTCCTAGGCATTCTCCTATACTGGGGGATCTAACACCCTCAGGCCCAAGGGCCTCATTTAATCAATTATTTTGTGTCTCCTTTTAGGTTTCTCATATTTTTGGTTGTGAGCCTTCTCTCTAGCTCATCTTTTAGGATTCTTCTATCACACAACAACAACAACATAGAAACGATGTTGTTCCCAGGCTTACTATATACCCTGGCTGGCCTGGAATTCGTGTTCTTCCTACTTTAGCTTCCAAAATGTTGGTGTTACAGATAGGTGTGTGGCATCATACCTGTCACTTGTGCCAGGTATCCATGATTGTTCTAAAGCCACACATTCATCCTATGAGGTACGTTATTGAGGACTATGAAGCAGAATGACTATAGAACTCGTAAGCCATATTAAAATCTGTCTGTCATTACATATTCTTGCCATAGCTTACATGAGTTACTTTGGGTCAGAAGCATTTTTGACAGTGGTATACACAAGACAATCCCATTTTCAACTTTGATCCCCTCTCATACTAGTTTGATGGCAAAGGAAGAATTGAGGTTAAGGACTTTCTTTTCCAGAGTTCTCATTTGTGCTTTGGGGGCTCAGAGATGATCTTTTTGACACAAAAGAAAGAATAGAGAGTGTATTATGTTCAAGGCTGAATGACATTTACTTTTCTAAGAGAACAAATGTCCAGTCAACCAAGCTGTCTCTTCACTTATCCTATCATGAAGTGGCACAGATGTGGAGTTTTAAATTATAATGACTGGAAAGAGAAAGTGGGTTCCAAATAGAACATTTTCTATGGTTTTGGGCAATTCACTTATCCTCTCAGTCTGTGATTGTGCACCTTAGCTTTCATCCATACACACACACACACACACACACACACACACACAAACACAAATATATAGTCATTTATCAGTCTAGTGGGATTACTAAATGCTAAGAGCACTTGCTGTTTTCAGACAACCTGGCATCAATGCCTAGAACCCACATCAATGGCTATTCACACCCATAGGAAACTCCAGTTCCAAGGGTTCTGAGGACCTTTTCTGATTTTAATAGGCTCTGCAGTCAGGTGCTCATACATACATATGGGCAAACCTTCAGATACATAAAATAAAACAAATCTAATTTTAATCTAGTCATTTGCATATGTAAGAAAACAAATCACAGTAGTCCTTGGCATATGATAGATATTGTATTTTTTACCCCAGGAACTGTCTCTTGTGAGCCACTTGACATTGCTCTTTGGTTATAAGACTAAGACATAAGCAAGTTGCTTATAGTCACATGCTTCTGCAAGGGAACAGAGGGCCCTGTAAGTAGAGAAGTTAAGCTCTCAAACATCTGTAGCTGAAATTCATGCAAGCAAGCCAGGGGTTGGGCTATACAATCCAGGTAATTGGAGCCTCTAGGTATGTTTAAGATTTCTTTCTCTTAAGAGTGAAATTTCTTAAGAACACTCAGAGTTCAATATACAATTTTAATACTCTGTTCAGAAAAGAAAGCTTTATAATGGTTGACATCAGATATCACAATGGGGTTCTGTCAATCAACTTTCATCCATCCAATGATTTGTCTTATCTTATTTCTGCTTTCCCTGTGCAGGGATTTAGACAAAAGGAGGTAGTCAGTGTAAACCACTGATGTGGCCATTAAAGGGTTCTGATGGACACTGGAGAACCAGAGCAGGGCATTAGCACCCTCAGGGCTACAGAGGCTAGATTCAAACTTTGAAGATCTTCTGTTCTCTTCTCTTCTTTCTCTCCTCTTCTCTCCTCCTTTCCTCCACTCCCCTCAATCCTCTTTCTACCTCTCCCTCTTACGCCTGGGTGCATGCATTGTGTGTGTGTGTGTGTGTGTGTGTGTGTGTGTGTGTGTGGTGTGTTTATACATGTGCTTTTTTGGCAAGGACTGGAGAAAGTGGCCCTCCAACTATGACATCTCTGGGACATGATGATATAGTTGTTCAGATCTATGTTTCAAATCTTTTAACATAACTAGAAAAAAAATCTCAAAACTAGCTGCTTAGTTGTTTGTGTTTAGGCCTGTGTTCAATTTTAAATTCCTAGCACTTTACCAATCCAGCTAATCACAAAATAAGCAAATATTTCTGTTGTACAGAAAGCCATGAGATATGTGTCTAAGAGGTATTCTTTATAGACATTCACTGAGAACAGAGTTTGGCAAATACCACATTTACCTGGAGAAAATTATGTCACATACTCTTTCCTATTAAAAATATGTTCACTTAATATAAAATTCTCTGTGTTACCTGATGTCAAGCTCAAAGTTCTGTTCCTCTTATTATTTTCACAATATCACACAATCATCTGCCACATTCTGCTTCTAGAACATTCTGACCTATAAGCATACTGACACTTATCAACTGTTACTCTCCATGGAAAGTATTAATATTTTTCTATCTCTATTAATCTCCCCATTTTGACCATTCGATAAAAAGAAGCATACAATTCATGGTCCTATGGGACCGGCTTCTTTCACTTACCAATGTTCTTTTTCTTTTTCTTTATTCTTCCATCATATAATACCTCCTCCCTGCTGTTGCCTCCCCTCTCTCCCCATCTCCCATAGTTCTCCCATTTCCCCACTCAGATCTACTGCTCCTCCATTTCCATTCAGAAAAGAGCAGGCCTCTCTGTGATATCAAATGCTCACAGCACACCAAGATACAATAAGTCTAGGAATAAACCTCTTATATCAAGGTAGAGGAAAAGGGTTCCAAGAGCAGACAAAAGAGGCAGAGCCACCCCCATTTACACTGTTGGGAATATAACAAAAACTTGAAGCAAAACAACCCGACATATATGCAGAGGACCTAGCACATGCAGGCTCAGTGATTGGGGCTTCAGTATCTGTGAGCCTCACGGGCCCTGTTTATTGATTCTATGGGCTGTGTTATCTTCTTGTCCTTGAACCTTCTGGCTCTTACAATTCTTCCCCACCCTCTTCTGCAGAGCTCTCTGAACTCCAGCTAATGTTTGGCTGTGGGTTTCTGCATAATCTGTTCCCATCAGCTGCTGGAGGAAGCTAGCTCTCTGATGATGATTATGCTAGGGTACAGTTTATGAGTATACTAGAATATTATTATAAATAATCTTACCGAGTTTCTGTTTTGTTTCGGTTAGTCTTTTTGTTTTGTGTTCACAGTCATGTTTGGTTCTACCCTAGCTCTCTTCTGAGCCATCCAGCTTCCAGATCCTGGCCATCCAGGTAGTGAGTGACACGACCTCTTTCTCAATGTTTTTAAGGTTCTCTATATTGTAGTATGAATCAGTAATTTAATTCTTCATATGACTAAATAATATTCCACTGTACAATAATTCAGTTTTTGGCTTCTTGTTAGTTTGTTTTATCTTTAATCTCTTGGTAGGAATTTGAGTTGTATATGTTATTTGGCTACTAAAAATGGTATTGTTATGACTGTGTATGTGTGCAAATTTTGGGTTTTATGTTTGTTTTGTTATGTTTTTCTGTTTTCAGTTCTTTGGGTACATTGTTAGGAGTAGAATTACTATGTTATACTAACTTTATATTTAACTATTTAACCACCAACAATGTTCTTTAGGATGTAGCATTTTATATTTCCAACACCATTTTTGAAGATTCGGATTTCTTCATATTTTACCAACAATAACCTTTGTTATTGCTGTTGTTGATTTGGGGTTTTGTTTGTTTGTTTATCATTCAGTAGGTATGGATGTCTAGCCCAATGTAGATTTACTTTGAATCTCTCAATGAAGTAGAAACTCTTTTGAAAATGTATTTGTTAAATACTTACATGTTGTTTTAAGTGATATCTATTCAAATATTTGGCCCATGTTATAAAATTTTTATTAACATGTATTAATTTGTTGTATATAATAAAGTTTCTATTTCAATGCATGAAAATAGAAAATAGCAATATTGCTTACTTTGAGGAAATTAGGATTTTCTTCCTGTTGTAATCATTATTCTCACAGCCTTCTAGCTATTCCTGAAACACATAATAATTTACTGTGAATCTACTTATAATACAGCTGAAAAAAACAGAACTCATTTCTGATGTCCGAATTTGATGTCCATTATCTAATCTAATTTTATCCCTTACTGGGTTCCCTATGTTTACTAGTCATCATTCTGCAGCCATATCCAGGTTGATTTTGGTGTTTTAGTTTCCACACACAAGATAAAACATTATATCTTACATATCCCTCTGTCTTGATGCAAAGGTCAGAATCTCATTCTTCTTTATGTCTAGATAATAATCAATTGGTTATATAGGCTTCTTGTCTTTATATATATTCATTCACTGCTGAGCACAGAGGCTGATTACATATCTTAAATGAATAGTTATCTGATTACCATGAAAACAAGAAGTTTTCTTTGATACGCTGACTTTATTTGTTTGGAACTTAGAACTTAAATTGAGATAACTTGATCATGTGATAATCTATTTTTGAGCAACTGTCATAATATGTTCACCTCAAAATATTACAGTTTGTCTTCCTGCTGTTGAATTGTTATGCCTTGAAGACACTAGACCATTATGGTGATATGATTTGCAAATATTTTCTCAGTCTATATGGTTTTTTTAATGTTTTGATAATATTCTTTAATATGCTAATTTTTCATAAAGTGTAAATGATTTTCACGCTTTTGGTACCACACTTAAAAAGCATTGCTAAATGTAATATTTATTATTATATGTGTTTTAATAATTTTGTAATTTTATATTACATGTAGGTTTATGATTAATGTCATATTAATGTTTCAAATGAAGATAAATGGCCTTAACAATCCATTTCATTGCATGTGCAGAAGTTTCTCCTGTGGCTATTTGTTAAAGACATTATCCATTTCCTACCACATAGTGTTAGCATGCTTGTCAAACAAAATCAACTGACCATGTATAGGCTCATGGCATTATTCTCAACTGTATTCTGCTAATTTGTATGACTAGATTACAGCAATTTCTCTCACATGATACTTATGTCAGGTAAAGTCAGTCTTTGTATTTCAGATTTTTGGTAGGAGGAGATAGAAGAGGAGTGTGAGAGAGAGGGAGCATATGCATATGTTTAGGTTTCTGTGTGTGTTTGCATTTATCTCCATCTGTGCTTATGCATGTATATGTGGGACTCTCTATGTGTGTACCTCTGTATACGTCTATGTGTGTTGTCTGTGTGTGATTCTCTTTGTGTATGTATCTCTGTGCATCTGTGTGTGGGGATATGTTTCCATCTGTTTGTGTGTGTTTCTTCTGTTTGTATCTGCGTGTATCAGGCATTGAATATATATCAGGATCATAGAGAATACTCCAGGAGTTCACTTTTAATTCTTAGACTAAATAAAAGGCTATAAATATGTATTATTTTCTATTAAAGTCTTATAAAGACGAGGAGACCAGTCATGGCAGCAATACTCCCTGATGGGGAACTGAGGCCAGAAGACCATGAATTTGAAGAATTCCAAGCTGCATAGCCAGACATTCTCCAGCCAGGATTTCCCATCATTTAATGATACCATATTTTAAATTTTTTGTTATTTCCTTTTTTTTCTTTTCAAATCTCTAAACCCTAGTATGGTTCTTTTCAGAAATAAGGCTTTCTGAAAAACAAAACTTCAGATTATTTGCAAAGAAGAAAACTCCACCCCATCTAGGGATCCATTCCATCTGAAGACACCAAACACAGATAACATTGCTGATTCCAAGTACTTGCTGAGAGAAGCCTGGTATAGCTGTCCCTGAGAGGCTCTGCCAGAGCCGGACCAATACAGATGTGATGCTCACAGCCAGTCATTAGCAAATCATCATAGGGGGGTGCGAGGGCAGTGAGGTAGGATTGCGTAAATGGGTGAGAGAGCATCCTCATAGAGGAAGGGGAGGGGGAGGGGATAGGGGGATTGCAGAGGGGAAACTGGGAAGGGGACAACATTTGAAATGTGAATAAATAAAATAACCAATAAAAAGGTTTTTTAATTTTTTTTTTTAAAAGATAACTCCATCTAAATGGCTGGTGTTTATTAGGAGAAAAAAGAGACACCAGGACATGCAGAGGGATGGCAGAATGTGGATACAAAGAAGATGAACTTCTAAAGTCAACAAGGAAGGTCTCAGAAGCTAAACTATTTACTCATTCTTCCATAGCAACTGTCTGAAAACTCCGAAAGTATATCTTTCTCTCTTCTGTCATTTGCCACAAATATTGTTCTTGTTATTTTTCTGTGGATTTTTCTGGACAAATGTATTCTTTTGAGTGTTTGAGACTAATTACCAGTTCTTTTATGAACCTGTTTCCTGTGGCTTACAGCAGACACAGGTTATGTTATAGGAGCTGCAACCACATGTATCTCTGCATATTTTAAGTACTTGTTGAGTTCAATTAGAGGTATGCTTGATCCTTCTGACAGGAGGGGCATTCAGCAAAGAAGATGAACAGGGAGGCATTCTGAAAGTAGAATGCCCCATTTGCAACTCCTGCATGGAGGTCTACCACGCTCTGCAAAAGATCAAATGCTGATTAAAGTACAGTGTATGTGCATTAGTTTCTGTGTGTCTGTATTTGAAGAAAGAGATAGGCCCCTGGCTTCTTTTCGGCTATTAAAATTAACACAGCATGCCACTTCTTTGCTTCAGGTTGACAGTCCCTTGGATACTTGATGGCATAATTTGTATAGTATCTTTTTTTTTTTTTTTTTTTTTTTTTTTTTTACCCCGGAAGAGACATCATGCTTTCTCTGTCTGGATTTTGGGGAGCTTCGGCATTTGAAAATGCTCTCCAAGTAACAAGTGAATCACTATGTACCTTCCTCAGCAGGCTTTTTCATCCCCAGGATGAGAAGTAAGTAATGAAATCCATCATCAATACTAAAGGTAAAACGACAAAACACTCTTATTTTTAAATAATGCCTAAACTTTTAAGAAATCAGATAAGAAAGGAAGCAAGAAAAAAATCAAGAGATGATGATGTGTTACTTACTGATTAAGAGGTGTGATACCCTTCTGTCTGCAAGTCACTATTTTCATCACCAGAAATGATTCAAAAGGTTGCCATCATTTATACAGAACAAAGAGCTATGAAGATAGAACAGAGACTCCCCAGTGATTCCCCCAGGGAAGGGTGAGGCATTTTATGTCCCAACCATCATCAGCATTCATCTGGTCAAAAGATTATTTCCTGTCTTCCTAAAGCAATAAGATGTCTCCAAGTCCTATAATGAATGCTAAAACTGCTATGTGTATAAAACCACCCTTTTGACAAACAACTGGAAAAATACATACCAGTAACATTATACAAATTGAACAGGTTATATTTAGGAATATACATGTCTGTACATATATACATGGAATAATATTTAATGAAAAAAGAGATCATGAATTTGAAGTAGATTAGGGAGGGGTATATGTGTAGGTTGGAGGGAGTAAAGAGAGAAACATTGCAATTATATTGTAATTTCAAAAAAATACACAATACCCTTTGAAGTGAGTGTTCATTGAAAGCTACTGAAATATTATGCACCATGGAATTCAGGTTGGCCAGATATTGAATGCAATTTTACTAAGATCTGGATCACTGACCAAGAGGTATAATGTAATGTTCGTTGCTTACTTCGCCACAGCTCTCTGAAAAGATCAAATCAAGTCTATTTGGAGTCAGTCCCCCCAGTAGGATTTTCTTGCAAGTGGACTTGCAGATAACGTCTAAGGAGGAAAGCATGGAGAATCTGGCAATGTAACTATGAAAGCCAGTGCACAAGCTTCCAGGATGGGAGTTTGCATGGTGTTTGCATTGGATGATGCCCTTTGGGTATATCACTGTCTCATTCTCATTCCACAATTTGTATTCTAAAATATTTGCTTCTTTGGGATAAACCCCTTCCAGTACTCTATCATCATTTCACACCTCAAGTGGGAACCTCTGGAGACCCAGGACTACAGAGCAGGAGATACAAGTATGGAAGTAAGTGGGCTGAGACAGGAAGGAGGATGCAGAGGACTACAGAGCCATGTATTTACTTTATGCTGAGGCTTTGATCTAGTTATGGATTACATTTCTAATCTCTGCTGATACTATTTCTCCTGGATAGATTGATCCTTAGCTTATTCTCCATTCTTTTATATTTTTCTGTGTGAACCACTTTGCAAAGCCTGTCTTTGTTGATGTCAACAGATCACATTTCTCTTTTCTCTGTGCTTTCTCCTTGTCTGGGAATGGTAGACTTATGACTACCTGGTTCTTTTGTGCTTGTCTTTTCTTTGTCTAGACTGTTTTCTAAGAGTCAATATCTGGTTCTTCTTGTCTCATATGTCTCAGTTCTAACATTTAAACTTCAGAGAGGCCACCTCTGGCTGGATCACCTGAGGCAAATATACTCAATTCTTAATGGTAGCCATTATAAAGTATGTTCAGTCCAATGTTTATTATAATTTTAATGAATTGATTTATGAAATGATTACTTATGCATGGTGGTGATTTGTGTATTGATTGATTGATTTCTCGTGATTATCTTTAAAGACATATAGTTGAGGTGGTCTCGTTTCTCCTTTTTAATGGTTTGTTCTTTGTAGTACATACGTAACACGTATTTCACAAATAAAGAAATCAATAGTCCTAAATATTATCCAATGCTTAGCTCAGGTAAAGGTCATCTCACACTGTCTTTCAATGTCTTCATTAACAACAGTGAAAACTCTTGAGGTCACTACCATATCAGTTTCATGCACAGAACACTGAGGACATGGTGACACATTCTAGCACATAGTATGTGCTCACTAAATGCTGGATAAAATAACAACTCAATTATCCATTATTTCTATCTGTGGTTGTAGCATGTAGTTTTTGCTACCCCACTTTAAGCTTTGGGCAGACTGCACTACAAGCCCTGCCTAGGCTCCCTTCAATCTGTGGGTGAAACACACACACACACACACACACACACACACACACTAGTTTATTTTTCAACCTACCTTATTGGCTCAATTGTTGGGCTCTTCAGAGTCTTCCTCAGCTATCTCTTGCCCTTCTTTTCACTCCCAACTCAGCACCCTCAACATCAGCTGCTCAGTTACCTTCTCCTTGTTCAGAAACCCAAAACTGCCCCCTACGTAGTTGTATTTCTAATCTTCCACCTGGAGAAAGAAGCAGCCTATAGCCATTCCAGCCAAGATCTTCCATGGATGGTCACCTTTTCTCCCTCCAAAGCATGCCAAAATCTCCTTTTCTTTATCCACTTCCCTTAGCCTCCTACGGGGACCTGAAAGTACTACCTCTTTCCTTCTGCCTAGCAATGGCTTCTGCTCAATCAAGAACCAATTGGGACAGGATATTAGCATCAGAACCACCTGCTACACAGAGTGCCATTTTCCCATAGCCATGGAGATATTTGATTTCATAAGCATGACACTTTAGAAAATATCTAGCTTCTCTTACGGAAAAAGGCACTTCTGCTGGCCTCCAGAACTATGTGATGCTTCCTTATCCCTTATGGTCTCAGCTCCTGGCCAGTACATTCTCATGCCTCATCTCATTAGTATTCCAAAACTTGACTTATGTTTCTTGGTTCTATAACTCAATCCATTGTATGCAAGAAAATGGCTCCTCAGAAAATACCTTACAGTTTGAGAAAGCATATTTCCAATGTAGTTTAAATGGAATGAATTAGCCTATAGAATCTACATATGACCTGAAATAAGCCTTTTAAAAGATAAAAAATTAAATGATAAAAATATAGATTATAGGATATTAGTAGGAAAATTTTGGAAGAAAACTGAGTTGCCCAGATTAAATAGTACTTGTGAAAATGCAAATTAACTGTCCAATCCAGCATTCTTTCCACTGGGAATACATACAGAAGAGATGAGATCAGAACTCTAGAATGTGAAATGCCATTCTTTAGTGATTTCTGTAATTCTCACAGTTGATGAATTATCATAATGATAACATTGTTGTTGATACTGTTTTGTATTAATTTACTTAGAGACATGTTCTTACTGTGTTACCCTGGAACTCAGTATATACCAGGATGGCCTTGAACTTGGAGAATCCTCCTGCCTCTGCTTCCCATGTCCGGAGATTACAGATATGTGTCACTAAGCCTGGCATGTAGTTCTCTTTCTAGCATGTGATGATATTGTCACTAATATTTATAATAAAGGAGGAAAGGCCTAGACAGATTAGAAAAATTAGTAACCTGAGAATTTGGAAATACTTTGTATTGAATAATATTGAGTTTACATAAAATATACACTTCCTCCATTTTAATTATTTCAAACTTCACTTGGTCAAGATGCTATGCACTAGACATGTCCCAATGTCATGAAGGAATTTGAGCTAGATCTACGGAAAGCTTTAATTTTGTAAAGGACCTGTATTCCAGGGCAGGCTGACTAGCAAACTCCATGGGTAAATTACGAGGACCAGTCACTACAGTTTCCCCTGGATTAGAGATTTTATGAAAATGGGAATATACATAAAAAATAAGTACCATCAAGCACTAAAATAGCCTGAATCCAAACCTAGTATATAAGTCGATAGAAACTCCTACCCAACATCTATAAAGCATATTCTTAGACTTTGTGGCAGGTGAGAACTCAAAGGAAAGAACCTTGATCTTGGCATTATAACTAGTTACTTTGGGACTTTTACTCACTGAAAAATCTGCAAGCCAGATAGGCAATGAATATATTTCTGCAATCTCAAATAAATGCTAGCTATTATTTCTGAAATTTGCATAACCACATCACTTGTCTTCAATCTACCAGCAATTTAACTCTCTGACTATATTTTTCCTGAATGCCATCAACAGGTTGCGTCCAGCAGGACAGAGATCTTTCTGCTTCAACACTGCTAATATTATTATTAATATTTAAGATGTCATTATGAGCTTATAGCATACCAGCTCTGTTTGAAGCACTTCATATACATTATTTCAAATAAATTTAATAATACCCCTTTATAGCAAATATTATTTTTATTTCTTTTCCCATCTGAAATGGGATCCATGGGTTAAGAGATTGAGGAAAGTTGTACAGCAAGTAGAAGCTAGAGGAGGATCTCACATTCACTGAAATCCTATCTCAAACTCTACTTTCTTAACTCTAGTGTACACAGCCTCCCACTTATCTGGAGTTGAATTTTCTTAGCAACTAGACTAGAGCCACACCGAAACTCACAATTAGCTCCTGTATTATAATTTAAAACATAATAAATGTGAGGCCAGGAAGATGGTTCAATAGCTAAACATGTTAGTATTCCTGTGCATGTCTGATGACCTGACTCCAGAACCCATGAGAAAGCAGAAGGAACATATAGATTCTTCAATGTTATCCTCTGAGATCTATGTGCATGCTGAACCAGACATATACGCACGTACACAACCACACACACATACAAACATATACACATACATACATATATACATACATACCTACACACATATACACACATACATATAATAATAATAATAATAATAATAATAATAATAATAATAATAGTAATAATAATAGGATCTAAGAAAGCACAAGGCAGGTCATCACACTCCTTGGCAGCAGAACCAGGCTGACACCGATACATACTCAGAGACTTACCTGCTTGCTGACCAGACTTTCTAGTTCAGTGTTATGAAAGAATGGGATATTATTTCTGCTTTGAAATAGAAATAAACATTAAAAATAAATAAATCAAAAGATTTTCCCCTACTACTACTTTTTCTGAGTGAGCCAGAAATTAGATTATTCTTTAATAACTGATCCACACAGAAAACAGAATAGAAAACCAGAACTTGAAGTAAGTATTTATGGTTTGTTACTGACATTGCATCCAAATGGATTGACAAGAAGAAAAGAATAGCAACCAGAATGTGGTAAATGGAGAGCCATTAAAACAAAAGTCTGAAGTAGCCATCTCCTGCAGCCAGGCAGTACATCCAGTGGCAAGAGGGATACATAAAACCTGTGATCCAAAATTGTTCCTACGTACAAGATGTACAGGGATAAAAGATGGAGCAGAGGTTGAGGGAATGTCCAAACAATGACTGACACATCTTCAGACACATCCCATGTGAGAGTGCCAACCCTGACACTCTTTTTTTTTTTCTACTTTATTTACATTTCAAATGTTTTCCCCTTTCCAGATCTCCCCTTTGGAACCTCCTTATTCCCTCCCCCCTCCCCTGCCTCTATTGGGGTATTCCCCCAAGCACCCACTCTCATCTTCCCTCCTTGGCATTCTCTTATACTGGGGGAACTAATACCCTCAGGCCCAAGGGCCTCTCCTCCCCTTGATGTCTAACAAGACCCCTCCTCTGCCGTATATGTGGCCAGCACCATGGGTCACTCCATGTGTATTCTTTGGTTGGTGGATCAGTCTCCAGGACTATCAAAGGGGCAGGCCAGTTGCCACTGTTGCTGCCTTTCTGGGGATGCAAACTCCCTCAGCTCCTTCCATCCTTTCTCCAAGTCCTCCATATGGGACCTCACACTCCGCCCTACAGTTACTGTGAAGTGACTCTTGGGTATTTTGAACTTTTGGACTAATAACCACTTAACAGTGAGTACATACCCTGTTCATTCTTTTGTGACTGCATTACCTCGCTCAGGATGATATTTTCAAGATCCATCCATTTGTCTGCAAATTTCATGGTCACTGTTTTTAATTGCTGAGTAGTATTCCATTGTGTAAACGTATCACATTTTCTGTATCCATTCCTTTGTGGAGGGATATCTGGGTTGATTCCAGCTTCTGGCTATTATAAATATGGCTGCTACAAACATAGTGGAACATGTGTCTTTATTACATGGAGCATCTTCTGGGTATATGCTCAGAAGTGGAATAGCTGGGTCCTCAGGCAGTATTATGTTCATTTTTCTGAGGGTCTGCCAAACTGATTTCCAGAGAGGTTGTATCAACTTGCATTCCCACCAGCAATGGAGGAGTGTTCCTCTTTCGCCACATCCTTGCCAACATCTGCTGTCACCTGAGTGTTTGATCTTAGCCATTCTGACTGGTGTGAGGTGAAATCTCAGGGTTGTTTTGATTTGCATTTCCCTGATGACTAAGGATATTGAACATTTCTTTAGGTGCTTCTTGGCCATTCGAGTTTCCTCAGTTGAGAATTCTTTGTTTAGCTCTCTTCGCCATTTTTTGATAGGGTTATTTGGATCTCTGGAGTCTAGCTTCTTGAGTTCTTTGTATACACTGGATATTAGCCCTCTATTGAACGTAGGATTGGTAAACATCTTTTCCCAATCTGTAGGTTGCCGTTTTGTCCTATTTACAGTGTCCTTTGCCTTACAGAAGCTTAACAATTTTATGAGGTCCCATTTGTCGATTCTTGATCTTAGAGCACAAGCCATTGGTGTTCTGTTCAAGAACTTTTCCCCTATGCCCATGTCTGTTCTAGACTTTCCCCCACTTTCTCTACTATTAGATTCAGTGTATCTGGTTTTATGTGGACGTCCTTGATCCACTTTGACTGGAGCTTTGTACAGGCAGCTAGGAATGGATCAATTCGGAATCTTCTACATGTAGACTGCCAGTTGAACCATCACCATTTGTTGAAGATGCTGTTTTTTTTCCACTGTATGGTTTTAGCACCTTTGTCAAATATCAAGTGACCATAAGTGTGTGGGTTCAATTCTGGGTCTTCGATTCTATTCTATTGATCTACCTGCCTGTCACTGTACCAGTGCCATGCAGTTTTTATTTCTACTGCTGTATAGTACAGCTTGAAGTCAGGGAGGCTGATTCCCCCAGAAGTCCTTTTATTGTTGAGAATAGTTTTTGCTATCCTGGGTTTTTTGTTATTCCATATGAATTTGAGAATTGCTCTTCCTAAGTCTATGAAGAATTGAGTTAGGATTTTGATGGGGATTGCATTGAATCTGTAGATTGCTTTCGGCAGGATGGCCATTTTAACTATGTTAATCCAGTTAATCCATGAGCATGGGAGATCTTTCCATCTTCTGAGGTCTTCATCAATTTCTTTCTTCAGAGACTTGAAGTTCTTGTCATACAGGTCTTTCACTTGTTTGGTTAGAGTCACACCAAGATATTTTATATTGTTTGTGACAGTTGTGAAGTGTTTTATTTCCCTAATTTCTTTCTCAGCCTGTTTATCCTTCCAGTATAGGAAGGCTACTGATTTGCTTGAGTTAGTTTTATATCCAGCCACTTTGCTGAAGTTGTTTATCAGCTGTAGCAGATCGACACTCTTAATGCTACTCTGCTATGCTTGCATGCAGAAGTCTAGCATAACTGTCTTCTGAGAGGCCTCATCCAGAAGATAATGAAAACAGATGCAGAACTCCATAGCCAAACATTAGATAGAACCTTGAGAGTCTTTTGCAAGAGTGGTGATAGGATAGAGAGAACTAGAAGGGTCAAGAACCCCACCAGACATACAGTGTCAATTAACTTGGAACAATGGGGGCTCAAAGAGACTAAACCACCAAGAAAAGTGCGTACTTGAGCTGTTCCTAGGCCTCCTACTCATAGGTAGCATATTTGCAGCTTAGTCTTCATGTGGTGTCCTAACAGTTTGAGCAGGAGCTTTCTCAGACTCTGTTGTCTGTCTTTGAATCCTTTTCACCTAGCTGGGCTGCCTTGCCTAGCTTCAGTGGGAGAGGACACACTTAGTCCTGTTGTGACTTGATTGCCAGGGAGGGTTGCTACCCATGGTAAGGGGGTCTTAAATTCTCTGAGAAGAAAAGGAAAAGCGTTTTGGGGGAGGTGGTGTGAGGGTGAGACTGGGGGCAAAATTTTATTGTCTTTTTTATTTTAAGTAGCAGCATTCAGCAAATATTGTTGCAACAAATGGAAAGATATAATATATATGTATGGAAAGAACAAAGTGATTTCATGGGTATGGATTCCGCTGGGACCCAGCTATTTTTTCCTGACTTTGAACTAATTATACACATCATTGAAGAGATGAGACATCACTTAAATCCAGCAAACAAGGAAAAGCAACTAAAGACTTTAGATACTACAAGTTGAGTCACATTTTGTTTTCATCCAAGGCTTATTTGGAATGTATCAATTTTAGCAAAGATATCTCCATTGTCTCTGACTCTGAAAATATGGTGCTGACCTACAAGATATCTGCTCTACATCTGTGAAGCAAATTCTAATGGATGGAGATCCTTTTAAAGCTATTATGGAATGCCTTATATCTTTTCCATGGCTACATGCAAACATTTTTCAGCCTTGAATTGGATTGATTAATATATGTTTGAGTCTCAACTCCAAATAGTAATACTGATCAATGACTGGGAATATGATCCCAAGGCTTCATTCCCAACTCAGTATCATCAGTACATTTTAAATGTCGCCATCAAATGGAGAATGTATTGGTTTTGGATATTGCAATTTCAGAACCAGTTATGTGGCATTTCACACACATGGTTCTAAAATAAGAAGCAGTAAAATCCTACCAAATTTACACCTGAATTCTCCTGTCTCTTTTTCATAGGAGAAAGAAATGTATGTGGAAAAGAAAGATTTTATCTGTCAGTTAACATAGTATCGAATGACTCTAACATATACAGAAGCTTGACCTGCTGTTTGGTGCATAAAGGTTATTGCTAAACAATATTAAAATTAAAAAATATAGTATTTTTTTATAAATTAGCCAAGGGCTCTTGAACCTTATCTCTATATAAAAGATCCACAAAGTGGAATGCAGAAATTAAATATTACTTTATTCTGTATTATATCAAAACTTATATTTGAATGGATTTATGAGATGATAACATTGGAGTTGGAACTTTAGTATATTAAATATCTAAAGCTCACAATCTTCTGATTCTCAGAGGTAGATAGCTTATAAATGTGACAGAGAGAGGAGAACTAAGGTTCAGGAGAAATTAGAATAGATATTAACAAGTATGACTGTGCTAGTAGCTAATAAATTGCCAATTTCAACATATCAGAGCCAGAAATGCCTTGTGCATAGTCCTCTTTGAACAAGTCCCATATTAGATAAGGCTTGAAGGGCACGTGTCAGCTTTCAAGCCTTCTAACCCTTATGATGATTCAATCTGGATTCTGACCTGGAACAGCGTAGAAAGTCATTCTGTGATTCAGTTCCATTTAATGGTATAATAATTCACACCTCAAACTATATGATACAACTGATGCTCCCAGTGTCCATATATTCTATGGACTGACTCTCTTTCTCTCTCTCTCTCTCTCTCTCTCTCTCTCTATATATATATATATATATATATATATATATATATATATACACACACACACACACACACATATACACAGAGAGAGAGAGACTGAGAAAAAATCATGTTTCTATTGTGATAGTATTTTTTAAATATTTCTAAAAGTCTCAGGAATACCCATAGTGATAATTACTATTTTGTGAGTAGTTATCACACGTCTTGCATTCAGAATACCTGGCCTCATTATCACTACTAAATTCTCATTTCAACTCCTAAAGAAGCCATCACACTGAAATATTAAAAGAAACATATTAAAGAGTAGAAAGCATAAAGCATGATTTATCAGACAGTAAAGTACAAACTGATAATAATCAAAGTTAGTGAAGCCAGTAGATGGTAGAAAATATAAGACGAGCTCAAAGAGGAAGCATGGAAAACAGAATAATGTAAGAGAAGAAACATTAATACATGTCAGGAGTGGAATAGATGACATCTATCAAGCACCAGCAAAAAGTAGTCAGCCTAGACAAAGTCTTCATGTTGTATAAAAGAGATGAGACAATACAAAAAAAAAAAAAAAAGATATAAAACCTGCTTAAAGATATGCCTATTTTAAAAAACTTTTAAATTATTAAGAGAAGTTGAGAAGACTTCACTAAGTAGGATATTTTGTTTATGGAATAGATGCTGTCCTGGCAAGCCATATCCTCTTCCATAATGATCAATCTATTTACTAATTCCTAATAAGTTCTCAGGATGCAGTGTTGGCGAAGCCCACACATTGGTTATACTCTTTTTAATGGAAATGAAGTTTGTCTATAAGATGGGCTATAAAAGCAAAAATTTAATAAAGAAGGAATAAATTTAAAGATATATCTAGCCCAGCCTTCCTTTTCCAGGGTTGGTTCAGATATGGGAGAAGAGGGGGGTATTACAGAGGGTCAAGAATTTGAAAGGTATGTAGAAGTGAGGGAAGAAGAAATGGGAGTAGCCACTAGAAAGTCCCAGATGCCAGGGACCGAAGAGGTTCCCAGGACTAACAGAGAGGACATTAGCTAAAATACCCAACAAAGGCGAGATGGAACCTATAGAGACCATATCCAGTGGATAGGCATGGCTCTCAGTTGAGGGATGGGGCCACCCACACACCTCAAAAATAATAATCCAAAATTCCTCCTGTCAAAAAGAAATGCAGGAGTGGAGCAAAGTCTGAAAGAAAGGCAATCCAGAGACTGCCCCACCTAGGGATCCATCCCATCTGCAGACAGCAAACCCAGACACTATTGCTGATGTCAAAAGAGTTTGGTGACAGGATCCTGGTATAGCTGTCCCCTGAAAGGTTCTGCCAGAGACCTACCAATGCAGATGCAGATGCACATAGCCAAATACCAGATTGAGAGACGTCTGCCTGGGCCACCAGGGATCCATAGCCAAATAGCACTGGGAGAAAGCTAGCCTCCCAGGGGTGTGGAAAAGCCCGGGAGAGGAGGTAAGAGGACTAACACTGCTCAGCAGGACTCACACAGAATCCTTGGGACACAGGGACTGAGGAACAGCCAGGAGAAAGGAGCCTTCCGGTTTCCATCTGTAGCTGGAGACCTCTGCCTGGGCCACCAGAACTCTATAGCCAAATAGCTCTGGGAGAAAGATAGCCTCCCAGGAGTGTGAGCAAGCCTGATTGCTCAGAGAGACCCACCTGTAATACCCAGGACACAGGGACTGAGGATTGGGCTTCTGGTTTCTTTCGGTGGCCAGGGAATGGATTCTGTGACATAGGGCTCCTTACTCAAATAGTGCCAGGAGAGAGCTGGTATCCCAGGAGTGCCAACACACCTTTAAGCACAGGGAAGACCATCACTTCTTAACAAATTCACTGAACCAAGAGGAACCCTTGCAGAGCCATCAGGACAGAGGAAACAAGGGACAGCTGGGGACTAGATCCTTCTGGTTTCTATCTGCACCCCAGAGCTGAACCTGCACCACAGCTCTCCACAAATTCCTCTCACAGAAAACTGGTCTTCAAGGAGTATTGACACCTAGGCTTGCAGGAAAGACAAGTCACAGTCAGAGACAGTAAGACTAGCTAACAACAGAGATAACCAGATGGTGAAAGGCAAGGGCAAGAATATAAGGAACAGAAACAAAGGCTACGTGGCATCATCAGAACCCAGATCTCTCACCACAGCAAGCCCAAGATACCCAAACACAGCAGAAAATAAACACTAAGGCTTAAAATCACATCTCACGAGGATGATAGAAGATTTTAAGAAGAAAATAAATAAGTCCCTTAAAGAAATACAGGAGAACATAGGTAATCAACTAGAAGCCTTTAAAGAGGAAACACAAAAATCCCTTAAAGAATTACAGGAAAACCAAAACAAACGGGTGGAATTGCAGGAAAACACAATCAAACAGACGAAGGAAATGAAAAATCACCATTCAGGAACTAAAAATAGAAACAGAAAAAATAAAGAAAGCACAAAGGGAGATGACCCTGGAGTTAGAAAACCTAGGAAAGAAATCAGGAGTCATAGATGCAAACATCACCAACAGAATACAAGAGATGGAAGAGAGAATCTCTGGTGAGGAAGATACCATAGAAAACATGGACACAACAGTCAAAGAAAACACAAAATGCAAAAAGCTCCTAACCCAAAACATCCAGGATATCCAGGATACAATGAGAAGACAGAACCTGAGGATAATAGGTATAGAAGAAAGTGAAGATTCCCAACTTAAAAGACCAGTAAATATCTTCAATAAAGTTATAGAAGAAAACTTCCCTAACCTAAAGAAAGAGATGAACATACATATACAAGAAGCCTACAGAACAACAAATAGATTGGACCAGAAAAGAAATTCCTCCTGTCACATTATAGTCAAAACACCAAATACACAAAGTAAGGAACGAATATTAAAAGCAGTAAGGGGAAAAGGTCAAATAACATATAAAGCAGACCTATCAGAATTATACCAGACTTCTCATCAGAGACTATGAAAGCTAGAAGATCCTGGGCAGATCTCATACACACTCAAAGAGAACACAAATGCCAGCCCAAGATGCTATATCCAGCAAAACTCTCAATAATCATAGATGGTGAAACCAAAGTATTCTATGACAAATCCAAATTTGCACAGTATGTTTCCATAAACACAGCCCTACAAAGAATAATAGATAGAAAACGCCAACTCAAGGAGGGAAACTACACGCTAGAAAAAGCAAGAAAGTAATCTTTCAACAAACCAAAAGAAAAGAGCCACACAAACATAAAAATAATGTCAAAAATAACAGGAAGCAACAATCACTATTCCTTAATATCACTTAACATCAATGGACTCAATTCCCCAATAAAAAGACACAGACTGAGCGACTGGATCCAAAAACAGGACCCAGATTTTGCTGCTTCCAGGAAAACACATCTCCATGTTAAAGACAAACACTACCTCATAGTAAGGGGCTGGAAAACAATTTTCCAGGAAAATGGTCCCAAGAAACAGGCTGCAGTAGCCATTCTAATATTGGATAAAATCAACGTTCAACCAAAAGTGATCAAATAAGATAAGGAAGGACACTTCATACTCATCAAAGGAAAAATCTACCAAGAAGAACTCTCAATTCTGAACATCTATGCCACGAATGCAAGGGCACCCACATTCATAAAAGAAACTTTACTAAAGCTGAAAGCACACATTGCACCTCACATACCAAGAGTGGGAGACTTCAACACCCCACTATCATCAATGGACAGATCTTGGAAACACCAACTAAACAGAGATACAGTGAAACTAGCAGATGTTATGAACCAAATGGACTTAACAGATATCTATAGAACATTTCATTCTAAATCAAAAGAATATACCTCTTCTCAGCACCTCATTGTACCTTCTGCAAAATTGATCATATAATTGGTCACAAAACAAACCTCAACAGATATAAGAAAATTGAAATTATCCCATACCTCCTACCAGATCACTACAGAATAAGACTGGTCTTCAATGACAACAACAACAACACAAAGTCCACATACACATGGAAGCTGAACACTGCTCTACTTAATGATAACTTGGTCAAGGGAGAAAGAAATAAAAAAATTAAAGAATTCCTAGAATTTAATGAAAATGAAAGTTCAACATACCCAAACCTATGGGACACAATGAAAGCAGTGTTAAGAGGAAAACTCAGTGCTCTGAATGCCTCCAAAAAGAAACTGGAGATAGCATATAGGAGCTGCTTAACAGCACACCTGAAAGCTCTAGAACAAAAAGAACCTAATACACCCAAGAGGAGTAGAAGGCAGGAAATAATTAAATTAAGTGCTGAAATCAACCAAGTAGAAACTAAAAAAACTATACAAAGAATCAACAAAACCAGGAGCTGGTTCTTTGAGAAAATCAACAAGATAGATAAACCCTCAGCCAGACTAACCAGAGGCCACAGAGACAGTATCCAAATTAACAAAATTAGAGATGAAAAGGGAGATATAACAACAGATTCTAAGGAAATTCTAAAAATCATCAGATCCGACTACAAAAGCCTATACATAACAAAGTTGGAAAATCTGAATGAAATGGGAAAGGTTCTAGATAGATACCAAATAACAAAGTTAAGTCAGGGTCAGATAAACCATCTAAACAGTCCCATAACCCCTAAAGAAATGGAAGTAGTTATTAAAAGTCTCTCAACCAAAAAAGCCTAGGACCAGATGGGTTCAGTGCAGAATTCTATCAGACCTTCAAAGAAGACCTAATACCAATACTCTTCAATCTATTCCACAAAATAGAAACAGAAGGAACACTACCCAATTCTTTCTATGAGGCCACAGTTACACTGATACCAAAACCTCACAAAGTCTCAACAATAAAGAAAACTTCAAACCAATTTCCCTTAGGAATATCAATCAATGCAAAAATACTCAATAAAATTCTTGCTAACCGAATCCAAGAAGACATCAAAACGATCATTCACCATGATCAAGTAGGCTTCATTCCAGGGATGTAGGGGTGGTTCAATACCCGGAAATCCATCAACGTAATCTACTACATAAACCAACTCAAACAAAAAACCCACATGGTCATTTTGTTAGATGCTGAAAAAGCATTTGACAAAATTCAACATCTCTTCATGATAAAATTCTTGGAAAGATCAGGAATTCAAAGACCATACCTATACATAGTAAAAGCAAAATACAGCAAACCAGTGGCCAACATCAAACTAAATGGAGAGAAACTTGACACAATTGCACAAAAATCAGGAACTTGGCAAGGCTGCCTTCTCTCTCCATATCTATTCAAAATAGTACTTGAAGTTCTAGCTAGAGCAATTACACAACAAAAGGAGGTCAATGGGATACGAATTGGAAAGAAAGAAATCAAAATATCACTATTTGCAGATGATATGATGGTATACTTAAGTGACCCAAAAAACTCCACCAGAGATCTGCTACAGATGTTAAACACTTTCAGCAAAGCGGTAGGATACAAAATTAACTCAAGCAAACCAGTAGCTTTTTTATCTTGAAGGAAAAACAGGCTAAGAAAGAAATTAGGAAAATGACACTCTTAACAAATATATAGTATCTTGGTGTGACTCTAACCAAACAAGTGAAAGACCTGTATGACAATAGCTTCAAGTCTCTGAAGAAAGAAATTGAAGAAGACTTCAGAAAATAGAAAGATCTCCCATGCTCATGGATTAGCAGGATTAATATAGTTAAAATGGCCATCTTGCTGAAAAAATCTATAGATTCAATGCAATCCCCATCAAAATTCCAACTCAATTCTTCATAGACTTAGAAAGAGCAATTCTCAAATTCATATGGAATAACAAAAATCCCAGGATAGAAAAAACTTTTCTTAACAATAAAAGGACTTCTGGGGGAATCAGCATCCCTGATCTCAAGCTGTACTACAGAGCAATAGTGACAAAAACTGACAGGCAGGTAGCTCAGTGGAGTAAAACTGAAGACCCAGAAATGAACCTACACACTTATGGTCACTTGATCTTTGACAAAGGAGAGGAGCTAAAACCATCCAGTGGGAAAAAGACAGCATTTTCAACCAACGGTACTGGCTCAACTGGCAGCCTACATGTATAAGATTGCGAATTGATCCATTCCTATCTCCCTGTACAAAGCTCAAGTTCAAGTGGATCAAGGACCTCCACCTAATACCAGATATGCTGAATCTAATAGAAGAGAAAGTGGAGAATAGTCTCGAACATGTGGACCCAGGGGACAAGTTCCTGAACAGAACATCAATGGCTTATGCTCTAAGATCAAGAATCGACCACTGGGACCTCATAAAATTACAAAGCTTCTGTACGGTAAATGACACTGTATACAGGACAAAATGGCAACCTACAGATTGGGAAAAGATCTTTACCAATCCTACATCCAGTAGAGAAAGAACTCAAGAAGTTTGACTCCAGAGATCCAAATAAACCTATCAAAAAAAAAATGGGTAACAGAACTAAACAGAGAATTCTCAACTGAGGAAACTCAAATGGCTGAGAAGTACCTAAAGAAATGTTCAACATCCTTAGTCATCAGGGAAATGCAAATCAAAACAACCCTGAGATTCCACCTCACACCCAGTCAGAATGGCTAAGATCAAACACTCAGATGACAGCAGATGTTGGCAAGGATGTGGCGAAAGACGAACACTCCTCCATTGCTGGTGGAAATGCAAGCTGATACAATCTCTCTGGAAATCAGTTTGGTGGACCCTTAGAAAAATGAACATAATACTACCTGAGGACCCAGCTATTCCACTCCTGGGTATATACCCAGAAGATGCTCCAACATGCAATAAAGACACATGTTCCACTGTGTTCATAGCAGCCATATTTATAATAGCCAGAAGCTGGAAACAACCCAGATGTCCCTCCACAGAGGAATGGATACAGAAAATGTGGTAGATTCACACAATGGAATACTACTCAGCTATTAAAAACAATGACTTCATAAAATTTGTAGGCAAATGGATGAAACTTGAAAATATTATCCTGAGTGAGATAATGCAGTCACAAAAGAATGAACATGGTATGTACTCACTGATAAGTGGTTATTAACCCTAAATTTCAGAATACCCAAGAGTCACTTCTCAGCAACCATTCGGCTGAGTGTGAGGTCCCAGATCATGGAGTTGGAGAAGGGACTGAAGGAGCTGAGGGAGTTGGCAGCCCTATGGAGGGAGCAACAGTGTCCACTGGCCTAACTTCCCAATCCTCCCCAAGACTGGACCACCAACCAAAGAATACACATGGAGGGACCCATGGTGCTGGCCACATATGTTGCAGAGGAGGGTCTTGTTAGCCATTAGGGGGAGGAGAGGCCTTTGGACCTGAGGGTGTTTGATGCCCCAATATAGGAGAATGCCAAGGAGGGAAGACGAGAGTGGGTGTGTGTGTGGGTGGGTCGGGGAATACCCCCATAGAGGCAGGGGGAGGTTGTGAAATAGGGAGGTTACAAAGGGGAGATCTGGAAAGGAGGAAACATTTGAAATTTAAATAAAGTATCAAAAAAATAAAGGAAGAAAAAAATGTTGGATTGAGCTGAGGAGTTAGGGCAAGGACAGAAGGAGCTGAAGGAGTGTGCAACCCCTTAAGAAGAATGACAATATCAACTAACCAGACCTCCCAACATTCCCAGAAACTTAACCACCAACCAAAGACACATGGCTCAAGCTGGATATGTGGCAGAGGATTGCCTCATCTCTCATCAATGGGAGGGGAGCCCTTTGGTCCTGTGGAGGTTTAATAACCCAGGGAACGTGATGCTAGGGCATTGAGGCAGGAGTGGGAGGATGGATGAAGGAGCACTCTCGTTGAGGCAGGGGAGTGAGAGGGGATGGAGTGTTTGTGGAGGGAAACTGAGAAGGGAGATAACATTTGAAATAGAAATAAATAAAATAACCAACAAAAAGATATATCTAATTAGCAAGCAAGACCTGTTACAAATGTACAATCATGAAGATAGGGTGATAGCATCCTCATGGCAGAGAAATGGAAGTATAGAACAGAATAGATTCCAGAAGCAGATTATGACATGTGAGGTCACCTGAGTTAGGTAAAAGTGGCACAAAAAGTTACTGAGCATGATGGCTGTCCTCTATACATGACTTGGTGCCAGTTGGATGACAGCCGGGATCAAGTGTATCCTGACTCCTACATCAGCAGGTAGGTACACTAAAATAGCTAAAGGAAAAGCACAGGTTTGCGTGTGAATGGTAGGAAATGAGCTCTAAGAGGTTACATTTCCTGTAGATGGAATTATGCAGACCATCATTGCTTGTGACTGATGACCTATAGCACAGACAATGTTTTCAAGGTTCATTTCATATTATGGCATAGGTCAACCATCTCTTTCTTTTCATTTCTGAATAATATTCCCTTGAATGGAAAGATATTTTATTTGAGTATTTTTCAGTTAATGGTCATTTGCATCACTTTTGCATTGCTTAATATGAATTATATTATCATGAGCATCTCATGTGCAAATATGTATGTGAACAAGTATTTTTAATTTTCTGGATCCCTGGATAAAAGTGCTGAAGTCATGTAGTCACTCTATGTTTAACCTTAAAGGCTTATATGTCTAAATTTTTTAATTAGTGCATCACAAATCAATTCACTTAAAGGTTCAATTAAAAATGTAAAGGTGAAACAAGGATGAGAAGAAGAGGACTCTAGCAAGCAGTCTACAGATGCTTCCTGCTTAAGTATCAGTAAACTTCTATATAAAGGTAAGAAAATAATGCTGCAAATAAATGTGAGTATTATAGCTTAAAATTAACAAGCTTTAAGAGAGTAAGTGAAAGAAGCATGTTACATGGCATTAGGTTAAATATGTAGTCTAGGAAATAAATTAATGAAAACAAAGAATACAACCAATATTGGGGAGTAAGAAACACTGTGGACCTTCAACTTGTGCCAAAAAATAATTTGGCAGGATCCAGTGCCCTTTGAATATATGTAAGTCATTAATCATACTTCCAAGTCCATACCCAAGTAATTGCAAAGTATGTTCCACAAAAATGACAGTCCAAATACAGCTCCCTTTTCCACTCTTTGTTTTTCTTTTTTTTTTTTTTTCCGAGACAGGGTTTCTCTGTGTAGTCCTGGCTGTCTTGGAACTCACACTGTAGACCAGGCTGGCCTCGAACTCAGAAATCCGCCTGCCTCTGCCTCCCAAGTTCTGGGATTAAAGGCGTGCACCACCACTGCCCAGCTCCTTTTACACTCTTAACACTGACTCTCTTATAGAAAGTGCACAAATAAGTTACTTTCTGCCAAAGGCTCCATTCCCTATTCATAGATTGCAACTTCTGACTTCTTTAGATCAAGGCAGACTTAGGTAGGCCCTTTTCATATGGGCTTTACCTTAGGGATATAATTACCTCCCAATAAACTTCCTTCTTTAAACAGTTACCCTGGAGATGAGAAATCAAAAATGTAAGTCTGTGGTCTACTCAAATAAGTAAGCATAGCAAATACCATTCAACAGTGAATCACAGAGGTTTTATGCAGCATTGTCGATAAACTTACAAAGCCCATTCTGAGAAAAAGAAGTTAATATCAATAGGTATGTGACTCCTTTATCTGTAAGATTTTAAAAGAAAACTATCAATGTTTGATAATGGTGTTCAGAGACTCCCTAGGAAGGGGCCATCAGGTGTTTAATAGCCACTTTACCTTCTGGAACATGCACAATCTTTCCTGTAACATTTACATTTCTGTCTCTTCTTTGTTGGTTATAAAATCTTTGCTGTGATATCCCAGCACTGTGATAGGCTCACACAATTGCATTTATATTATACACAAACATTTTTAAGAACAGATAGAAACAAAGAAGCTCAACAATTGCCAAATGTGGACAAAAATTGTTTTTCAGGCCAAACATGCTCTAATTGGTTTTTCAGTCTATGGAAGGTTGGTGGCCAGGGTGTAAAATTTTATTACAGATTAAAAAGAAATCTTGAGACAAAACCCGATATATTTACATGTATAATAATTATAATGTCACTGAGTTGACAATTCTCTAAAACTCAAGATGTAAATTTAATACAATTATAGTCAAAATTGTAAAATAATGATTCTTAATTTGAATGAGCAAATTCTACACATCCTCTGGAAGCTGTAAAATCTACCAGGGTCTAAGAAAAGACAAAATAAGCGGAAAGTAAGTTTGAAGCTGAAGTTGACAGGCTGTTCGAACAAGAAAGAAAACCAAGAAGAATATGGATTAATGTTAGTAATATTTAATATAAAACACAAAATATGTTCAATTATTAATTTAAGGATTACATAAAACGTTAAGGTGTTAATTCATTAATATGGAAGGTGCATGTACATGAATAGAAATTAAGTAAACAAACAAAAGTAAAACAAAATACTGAAGAAAGACTGGGTACTTACGTAAGTCTGAGCTTACACAATAAAGAAGTATCATTAAAAGATTCTGAGACTTCTGTTGAGACTGTTCTCTGGCTAAATATATGCAGAAAATATAAACCTAGAACCCCTCTTCCTATACTTAGGAAAAAATTCCAAAGAACCTATGTAATAGTGAGAAAAAAATTAATACTTTCCATAGAAGCAAACACTTGATTTTGTTTGGTTAGGCAATGAGTTTTCCATGAGTACAAAATAAATACTAACTCTACAAGACACATTTTACATATATGTTCCAACATACGTCAAGTTAAGAAAAAGTGTTCTATAAAGAAAATAGTATCAGAGAAGTGGAAAGACACCACAACCTGTGGGACAAAGACAAAGTAAAAAAGACACTTAAGGCTAGAGAAATTGCCCAGTGATTTAGATCACTTGCTGACTTACAAAAGACCCAGGTTTGATTCTGGACACCCATATAATGGGTTCAGTTCCAATGGATCTGGCTTTCTTTTGGCCTTCATGGGTAGCAGACATACACAGGGTACAGTGACATATATACAGGCAACCAGAGAAAAGGTATCTCAGAGATATAAGGTAAAACCAAATACAAAAACAAACAAATGAACATACAAAAAACCAAAACAAAAAAAACCAAACAAAACAATAAAATTACTCCTATGATAATCTGCCATACACATAGATCAGTGCCTATTCAGCCATCATCAGAGAAGCTTTCTCCTTCAGCAGATGAGAACAAATACAGTGGCCCACATTACATAAAGAGAAAGATCTTGGGACATACATCTCTAAATGGGATATTTTCATGAAATCCTTCCCTTAAAGAGTTCAGAGAAGCCAATGGAACAGGGGGTGAAAAGAGTATAAGATCAAGAAAAGAGAGAGGTCACCAGGAGGACAAAGCTCTCTAAACCAACCGAGCAAAGCTCATATGAACACACAGATTGAAGCAACAAGCAAAGGCTAACATGGGTCTGCACAAGGTCCTCTGCATATATATTATAGCTTTCATATTTATATTTTTATGGAACTCCTGAGTGGGCATTCTAGTGCCCTCTCTTGGGCTATTTTCCTTCTGATGGTTTGCTTTGTCCAACATCAATATGATAGTTTTTGTTTTATCGTATTATATTCTATTTTGTCTAAAAGAACTATGCTCTATAGCAAATACAGTACACAGATACAATACAAACATTGTAGGAAGCCTAGACCCAGCAGATACATCTGCAACTAGTTCTTACTTCTATGGTAAGGAAACATTGGTGAAGAAAAGAGAGACAGTTATATGTGCCAGAATATCTGTAAGTCTCCTGTATGACTGCCTCACTTGGAAAGGTCTCCATAAACAAGAACAGAACAATGACAACATCAATTGACATGCTATTTCAGAAGGAAAGAATTTTCATGATGTCTTATCCATAAACAAAAAATGACAGGTAGAGAGGGCAAGTTAGCCTCTCCCAAGGATGAATCTGTGATCAGTTATCTACTGCAAACTGGCCAGTCCTAAAACTACATACATGTAAGCAATAAAAATGGACTTTAAAAGCAGTTTAAAATGTAAAAAATAAAACAAGGATAATTTAAAAGAAATGAGTCTACAAAACATAGACCTAACTTATAAAAGGTATTTAAAATTATAGAATAAAACAACATATTCAAAAATAGACCTAGGTATATTAATAAGTGATTGAGAGCAGAAGAAATTCAAATGAAAATGAAACGTGAGTGTGCATTTCATCCCCATTAGTAATCAGAAAAGTTATAATAAACACAATGATAAGATTGCATTGCACTTTCAGATAAAGAGCTCTGCATAGGTGTCAGCCATTCCACTCCTCAGAAGACTGCATGGGGGAACTTTTATAGAAGACAAAGAATGGAAAGAAAGTACTGTCTTTCAATAATAAATTGGCTTTATGCCTGGTCAGTTCTGGGTGTTGTGATTTTTTTGTCTTTGTTTTTAAATCAGAGTTTCACTACATATCTCCGGTTGGTTTGAAACCTGTTATATGAGCAAGGGTGGCTTTGAACTTGTAGGAATTCTTCCCCTGACTGTTTGATATCTGAAGACATTTTGAATTTGAGGAAAAGATAGAAGTGATATTTAATTGTATCTTACTGCTCCAAAAACAAACCTGAGACAAATACAACATAATGTTAACTATGTTTAATACTATATTGATGAGTACACAATTTTCTGTTACATTGTTTTCTCTTTTTAAAATATGATAATTAAAGTTTAATATAATTTTAGTGAGAAGTTCAGGCACATCCTATAAGTTTAATAATATGAGTTTAAAATATAAAATGAATCTTCTACGGCAAGAGCTCAGATCTAAGAAAAGGCTATAAAGTGGCATTTAAAAGGAGTTTTTAATCTTATCCTGCATTAAGCCTTAAATCATCCACTCAGAAGATAGCTAGAGCCTATGGATCTGCTTCCTGTGATGTGAGATATTAACAGTTACTTTCAAATTACAGTACAAACTCTAACTTCTATATCATCTTTCGTGACTGGAGGAAATAATTCTGAGATGCACTTATAGATTAGTAAAACTTGAGTGGGCTCAGTTTTTTTTGTTGAATATACTGAAACTAATAGTGTTTTTCCTTCAGAAGCATTTAAGTTCACCAGGAAATCACAATTGTAACTCATGCTTCATGTATTCAATCGCAGTGTTCCATGGACTTGAACTTGATACCAACTCAATGTCATCTCTTAAATGCAGATATTTGTTTTACGTAATATACCTTGGCATGTAAAAAAAAGTTAAATATGTATCTGCAAGTGCGTGAAACAAAGACAAGAATGTATGCAATAAACCATTCTTTTCCCTATGCTATAATTGTTTTGTAATAACATTCTTTAAAGACCCTATTTAAAGCCATCTGTCATTGTTAGCCACACACCAAATGGAAAGACCATAAAGAGCTTTAAGTTTGTAAGTGAGTCATTTTTAAAAATAAAAGTTCTACATTGCATACTATTCATATTCTCAGAATTTTTTTTTAATTTCTTTGGTCAAAACTGGCATACCCATAACTATTCTGGGTTCAGATTCATTGATTTCTCTGGCTACTGTACACACCACTGTGATTCCTCAGATGAGTTATTTCTCAGCTCTGAAGTTGAAGTTGACCTAGGTATATTAATAAGTGATTGAGAGCAGAAGAAATTCAAACGATAATGAAATGTGAGTGTGTATTTCAGCCCCATTAGTAATCAGAAAAGTTATAATAAACACAATGATAAGATTGCATTGCACTTTCAGATAGTTAAAGAGCTCTGCGTTGGTTACAGTTGCTAGGCGAAGCCTTCTGGGCTAGAACCACCTGCCCTAATTAATAGGCAAACATTTCTGAATGTGGGTCACTGGGGCTCACCAACACCCACATCTCTGAGAATAGATTTCTGTGGCAGTGCTGCCCTTATCAGAGCCAAACTATTCATTTTCCATGGTTTGTTAAATAGGTTCCCATCTGTTGGAGGCTTCCCTGTGGAGCTGGTATACTTCATTTGAAACCCCATGGAGATAAGCGATGTTGAGATTCTTCTCAACCCGCACCTGGTGTGCTCCTTTTTCTTCATCAATGGATGCAGCGCCAACTAGTGGCAGTTGGAGAAATCGAATTCTCGTTTTCTCCATCTTCATGTCTAGTCCATTGGGTGTGTGAAGGATATAATTGTATTGAAATCCATTATTTATGCCCTGGATCTATGAATGGAACATCTACATTTTGAAAGAGAATAATTAAAATCCCTCAACTACTTGGATCAGCTTCCTTTTGTCCCAGAAGGGAAACTGTTCCCTGTAAAAGCTCCCCTTCCATATCCAGACTCTAAATATCTACTTTGAATTAGGCTATCTATGCCCACTCATTCTCTAGTTTAAACCATCAGTTAGTTCCTTGAAGTCTAGAATAAATTTCTATGCAAGTATGTGCTCAATAACTGTTGGTTGAAAAGAACAAAGCCTTGAGCAAAAAGGTGAGCACAGCTGTTGCATTAGTAACTTTTATATCCTTGTGAGAAAACAAATGACAGAAGCAACTTAAGGAAGAAGGGTTTGTTTCTGGCTCAAAGATTAGGGAGAGATACAACCTATGCGCCATGTCAAAGAAGACATGATGGTGGACGCCTGAGATGCCTAGTCACACTATCTCTGTACTCGGGAAGCAGAGAAAGATGAATGCTGACATTCATGTGTGGTTTTTTCCTTTTTTATTCAGTCTGAGACATCAGTCTCTGGAATGTGTTTTGAGGATATCTTTTCTCCTAATTTAAACCTCTCTGGTATACTCAAACATTCCTACAGTTTTGTTGTCTCGAAGATTCTAAATCCAGCTGAGTGGGCAATGAAGTTTAAATGGCAGTAACCATGCTCTTGATTTTGAGAAATCCTGGCTTTCCTAAACCCATTCCACCATCTCTCAAGTATGTTTCTAGCTCTAGATGGTTTATTTTTACAAGTAAAAGACTCTCAGGCCTGGAGAAGCTGTGTACGAGCATTTATCTCCTTTTCCTCCATCCACATTCACTCTTCAACCCACTCCATTAGGCTTTTTATCTGAATAGTCCTACTGAACTGGTCTATCACCAGTGGTGTGTGCATGTTGTTTGGATCCATTCTGTTCTCGGTTTATTGAACTGTCAGAAACTGGAGTATAGCTTTTTCCTCAAGTTATAGCACAGTCATTACTATCTTGAAACCAGAGAAGTCCTCATTACCCACACAAGACCCTCAGGAGATCAGGCCAATTAACATCCTTTATAGGAGGGACAGGCATCAGACTCTTACCTGATATTTTGGCCACTCAGCCACTCCTCAGATTCTGTCAACTGCATATAATCCTTTTCCAAATGCATGTGGACATAGAAGGTGGAAGATTGCCAGAACTGACTCATTGCCTCCCTGGGACTGTAGTGATGAAGCTTTCAGGCTTAACCTTTCATGTTGGGGTGATGCAATTGCCTGAATCTCCCAGGCTCCTATAGTTACCCCGATAAACTCATTTGCTCACCATGCTGAAATTCAGTGGAATTTTTCCTTTTGTTTGACAGCATTTTATCTGGGAGAAAGAAGACTGTCCATACGTCTTCCCAGGAAAATTCATCCAACTGTAGCAATCACCAGTGTTCACAATAATGATACCCAAATTTTTTCTCCTGCCTCAGCTTCTTGCAACATCCTTTTTGATTTCTTCCATTCTCCTGGATTTTCCTCGACTTTCATTTTCCAGTGAGCATTGTAGTTACTCACACCTAGCCGAGGTTATCTACCCCTCTTCTTCTTCAATTTTATTGCTATGATCTCACAGGTACCTATAACTTAAATTACTACTATTGTGAAACACAGTCATCTGGGCATGGCATAGCTATTGGTCTTTTGAAATCTTCAGCATCTGTCACTACTCACATGAGACACATACAAAATTGGGGTTATTAACCCCAAAGAGGGAATATTAACTTCCCTCTTTGAGAGGGAGAGGACTTAAAAGCACTTGCCCCTTCTTGAGGAAATATAAATAGCCAATGATTGCTGGCAAAGTTGTCTATGTTCCCATAATAACTTTCACACTGTATCTTTTAAGCAACCCTAATTAGACTCACTAGTCCACAAAGGTTGACTTGAGTGAAGTTGTTATGTTGTTCATATGGAGCCCCAACTAGAGTGAATAGCCACTTGTTTCCACATGAAAAACTCATACAGCAACTATCCATGTGAAAATTACTCGCAAGCATTTGCATCAAGTCTAAAGAACTCTTCTGAAACACAGACTCAACTTTCTAACTGTCTTATTAAAATTTCTATATAAAGGTGACAAGTGTGTTAGAAAAAACATAACTCTGATATCCCTCTACATTTGTAATTCTTATGTATACCTCCATTTTCCATCAAATGACTTAAGAACCCACTTTCCAAGCATAAAACTTTAGAGGGATTCTTAGCAAATTACTCCATCCTTCTCATTTTCCTATATATATATCATCAATTCATTAATAAGCTTTAAACCTAGGTACGTATCTAATCTGTGTTGTCTTCTCCATATCCATACTAACAGCAGCATACATTACCATAAAGGCCTGGTAAAGAGTCTTTACACATCATTTTCATACCTCTGTGTGACATTTTCCTGCGTGCATCTTGTATAATACCAAATTTGAAACATCCACATCTTGCTCAAATCATTCAATAATGTCTTGTCATTCCTAGGAAAAATTCCCAAATCTTAACCTGTTGTACTAGCTAGTTTTTCTTTACAAGAAGCAACTTTTGAGAATGGTTTATTTCAGCTTAAAGTTTACGGGTACAGTCTATCTTGGTGAGAGTCTCATGGTGGCAGGAACTTGTAGAAGCTGGTCATAGTACATGCAGAGTCAGGAAGCAGTGAGCAATGAATTCTTGTGCTCAGCTTGCTTGCTCCATTTTATTTACTTTAGTACCTAAGCCAATGGAAAACTGACAGTCACTTTTAGGTTGGATTTTTCCCATCTTGATTAACTTAATCAAGGAAGTACCCTTCAGGCACATCAAGAGGCTAACCTTTTCTAGATAAGTCTTCACTGGTGTGCCCAGAAGCAAGCTTCCTAAGTGATTCTAGACCTTGCCATGCTTGCATTCAATAGTAACCCTCCTCCCTGGCCCAGATGTACATGGAATGTCTGTGCTGTTTTGGGTTCAGGAGATAGGACTGAGGCTTGAGCTAACTTAGCACAGAGAATAAGAGAATACCTGGCTCCCAAACCTGAAACTACAAAGCATTAGCCATCTTTATTGAGAGTAATATTTAAAAGCTGAACTATATTACGAGGACTAGTTTTAATTGCTTTTAAAAATAGCACCGAGTGAGCTATATTCCCAAGCTCTTGTTTTTGAGAGACAAGCTTTCTGAGTTGCTCTGGCTTTCTTGTGATCCAGATTAGGTGGGGAATATGGCTTTCTACTTTAGCTTCCTAGGTAGTTGTTATTAGTAGTGGGTGGACATAATCATACATTAATACTATTCTAAGTCTAAACTGCTATATTCTGTGATGTTGTATTCCTCAGCACTGAAGGGACACTTGTGTGGTGCCAAGACTTAGCATAGATAGTTGGAATGCTGGGAATCAGAGAGGACTTTCCTAATTCAGCTCATAAACTATACTAAGGACAGCTCCTTGGCTGCTGCCCAGGCAATGTGTCTGTTCCTATCTCAGGAACGGTACTGGGCCATTGGTAGGAAACAAGGAAAGAAAAAAGTAATGGGTCAGTTGAGGACCATGTCAGCATCCCAGGAAAATAGCAGAGAATGCTTAACCTTATTTAATTTCTAGGATCAAGAATCTAAAAGAGCTGGTTTCCCACAAACGATACTGGACAGCTTGTAAACAAACACACTTCAATGTCCCTCAACCTTTGTGACCTGCACTCTGAGATCAGGGTACACTGTTCTTTCTCATCCTTTTGTTACGTACCCTGTGAAAGGCCCATATGCTTCCTTCCTCTGGCCCTGTACAAAGGTCTAGGATGCCCCAAGTATGCCAAGACATAAACACAAACTTCCTTACTGTCTGCCTGCCCACTGGTAACATCATGTCTAGCATCCTTAGGGACCAATAAGCTCTCAGAATTTGAAATGAAGCATGGCTTTCAGCAGCTGGGGAAAGAAGGACAGTTCTTTGCTTTATGAATACTCTCAGTTCATTAAACAAAGAAAAGGGGGGAAACTGAGCACGTTTGTGAAAGGTTTCTTGTTACTCATTCATGAATGTCTGCCAAATAGAAACGATCACACACACATGCAGATTCTATTTACCAACTGACTATGCTATCTCATAAACTAGGCTAAACATTTTAGGGAATGAGAATCCTAAATGGGTATGCTAAATCATGTGCAAAAATATGAGGGAGGTATTATTTCTCCACCTCTCTAAACCAGACGAAATAACAAAGTTTGCAGATTTCCTCAGAGAATCTCAACATCATAAGGGACACCTGAAATTATTCAAAAATAACCATCTTGGGCAGAGGGGTGTATATACCTTTTACTGTACTGGAAAAAGCAGGCATTTGAGACTTGATTCTTTCTACTTACTAGCATATATCTTTTAGTCATTTTGAACCCCTTTTCTTATGTTTAAGATATGGGAAATGACTTGTCTTTTGCAAATTGATTGAAAAGATTATGTATAATGTGGCTAAAATGGCCTATACTGTCTGGAGTTTTTATGGAGCCATGTCCTTCCAGAAAAGAAAAACTCTGAAACCCCAATGGCTTGATACCATATAAATGTAGTTTTTGTTTGGGCAATGTCCAGCTCATAGTTTTCATTCGGTGGTTCTAGGACCAGTCTCTTCCAATCCTGTATTTAGGAAACTTGTTTCCAGACTACAGAGGAATAAGTGACTGAAGAGCACTTGGTGGCTTCCTTTTTCAAGGCCTGGATTGGACATGTCAATAATGCCCACAGTCAGCCTGACTCAGCCACCCAAGTATAAAATATAATTGAGATGTAAAAGATCTTGCTATCCCCTTCATATTCTCAGGGCAAGCATGTCAATCAACACTGTAACAGACATTGCAGCAGAGACTGAAGAAAAGGCCATTTAAAGACTGCCTCACCTGGGGAGTCATCCCATATACTGTCACCAAACCTGGATGCTATTGTGCATGCCAGAAAGTGCTTGGTGACAGGAGCCTTTCATGGCTGTCTCCTGAGACGCTTTGCTGGAGCCTCACAAATACAGAGGTGGATGCTCGCAGCCACCCATTGGACTGAGCTTGGGGTCCCAGATGGAGGAGTTGGAGAAGGGATTGAAGGAGCTAAAGGGGTTTGCAGCTCCATGAAGGGAGCAACAGTGTCAACTGGCCAGACCCCCTGGATCCCCCAGGGACTGGACCACCAGCCAAAGAGTACACATGGAGGAACTCATGGCTCCAGCCGCATATGTGGCAAAGGATGGCCTTGTTGGACATCAGTGGGAGGAGCAGCCCTTGGTCCTGTGGGGGTTTGATGCCCCAGTGTAGGGGAATGCCAGGGTGGGAAGGCAGGAGTGGGTGGGTGGGTAGGGGAGCACCCTCATAGAGGCAGGGGAGGGGGTATTAGATAGGGGGTTTCCAGAGGGGAGACCTGGAAAGGGGATAGCATTTGAAATGTAAATAAAGAAAATATCCAATTTATAACAAAAGAACAGACATTGCCAATTGTCTCCTAAGGGGATGGGTAGCAGTGCCTTATCCACCACAAGTATAATAGCAATGCTTATTTTTAACATTTATAAATTAAGCAAGAAACTAAGACAAAGAAAAGCAACACGATATAACAGGAAGAAGAAACTTGGGTTAAAAGAAAAAAACGAGGAAAATATTTTGAATGCTGTTGCAATGGAGTACAGAGCCAATCTGCAGCCTCAAAAGTTTAAACTCATAGATAATTAGTGTTAAAGAATGCATCAGACGTTCATGCTTCATGAGATACTCAGATATACATAAGAACTCAGCCAATTTTAAGCTTTTTCTTCTGCTTTCCTTAAGGGCTTTCCCAGATTTTTGTTCTGTTTAGTTGTGTGTGTGTGTGTATGTGTGTGTGTGTGTGTGTGTGTGTGTGTGTGAAGGACTAGGGTTGAGAGTAGAGGGGAGGAAATATGTTCACCTTAAGTATTTCTCCAGATCTTATATTCTTAAACCTGTGGATTGCAGCCTCACATAGGTTTAAGCATTAAATATGAAAACCGCAAAACCCACCAGCAGTCTCCATAAATGTTTCTAAACTTACAATGACCAAAAAGTAATCGCAAATAAGTGTAAAATGAGTGTGAGGGTTTCAGCTCTCCTCGCCTACACTACTTCAGGTAACTATTACATTACTGGTTCTTTATACACAACATGCATACATTGCACTCTACATGGGGGTATACCATGCATTGCCAACAAATGCTGCCTGGAAAACCTCAGCTTAGATTTGAGACTTTAGCATGTTCTGCATCAGAGTGATTTTTTAGTATACATGCAAAGGTTTCTGCTTTTACAGAAGCAGAATGGGTTAATTACAGAAATCAAAGCCTTTGAATATTTCCTCACTATGTAAATATCAAATTATCGTGGATTATATTGTATCTAAGTGTTTTATTTTAAAATTTGCTGTTGAAATTCATTAACTGAGTTTCATAATAAACTGTTCAATGCATTTTGGCTTAGGATTAAGATAGAGTTTCCAAATTTTTCTGAAATGGCACTGAACATAATTCCGCTATTTTTGTACTATAATTTTATGTGCAGCAGTGTTCTCAGCATTGATGATTATCAAATTGAAGTATCAATCAACTCTGAAAAGGGCTGAAGATGTTCAATGTCCTGCACTATCAGCCAAGATTTATTTAGGCAAAAAAGCACATGTGTTTCATTAGTATGTAAATTTGTTTTCATCTTGAATAAATGATAAAATTATATCCATGGAAAATGTTTTCAAACCAATGACTTTATGCCTTACCATTAGTAAATGTTTGATATGTATATCTATTTTATATTCCTATATACCCAGAGTGACTTAGAAAATGTTTAATTTAAACAGAAAATACTTAAGAAGCTCTATTGCAAAGACTGCTTATAATACAATTTTTTACCACTGGGTTATCACTGCTTAACTGGAGATGAGGTCCTGCTATCAAATTCAATGAAGGTCACTATTCACATCAAAGTCACTATTGTAATGGTGATGGTGAATGAAGAAGTGTCCTTAGATTTGAACAGATGATACGCATGCTCTTTTCTGGGTGGCTGGACCAGAAACCCATCAAACTGGGCAATATGAAGTTTTTGGAGCTTTTATACAGTGTTGTATGTGGAATGTAGAAGTAAGTAAGATTCATATAGGTTTAACCAAGAGCATGACAGCTACCTGTTTGGAGATGGTGGTATGCATATTTCATATCTGTACAGGATTTCAGTCATTTGAGCAAAGGTGTCCAGAGAAAAATTAGGAAAATTTACAGAAGATATTCCAAGCCAGGCGGTGGTGGCGCACGCCTTTAATCCCAGCACTTGGGAGGCAGAGGCAGGTGGATTTCTGAGTTCGAGGCAGCCTGTTCTACAGAGTGAGTTCCAGGACAGCCAGGGCTACACAGAGAAACCCCGTCTCAAAAAAAAAAAAAAGAAGATATTCCAGAAAAGTTAAGCAGAGAGGTCTCCCTCTTCCCTTCTATGACCTATAGGTCTCTTCCATTTCTTGGGTAGTCAACATGTCAACACTGATTTATCAGCCAGGGATTGGAATCTGATGTTGGTAAATGATGCAAGATGTGGCGCTGTCTGCTGTTTTTACTAGAATAAACCATATCTATCCACCTTAGAGATCTCACTTTGAATGGTATTAAAGATCTCATATTCAGTCTACAACCTGAAAAAAAAATATCCCAGCATAGTCTTGGGAAGTTAATATGTAACCGGATCACTACCTAACAAGCTATTAGAATTTAATGGTTGTGGGGAGACGGAGAGTCAGTTTTTAATGATATGACTCCTGGTAAGCTTACCACATACTAGAGCATGTCTCAATCCTAAACGTGGCTGAACAACAGAAACTGGACCTAGTGGGGAGGACAGTTAAAAAAGAAATTAATCTCAAAGTTGGATACAAAGGGAAGCAGTTAGAGGGAGGTTAGGGGAAGAGTTGAGGTGGTGAACATGTCCGATTATATTGTGTGGAATTCTCAAGAGTTAATAAAAGCTATTTTAAAAACTCTTGTACTCTCTCAGAATTTGGCATCACACTGTGGTCTATGCCTTCATTCTCTTCACTCTTTTATCAGTTTTTTGTTTGTTTGTTTGTTTGTTTTTAAAAAAATGAGTGCCCATTATACTTCAGAGATTCCTCTAAGGACCTGGGACATATAAATAAACTACTAAGTGATACGGTCTCACAGTCTACAGGTAGATAGATGATAAGCAACTCAATTTGCTAAAAAGCTGTTTTTATATGGTAGCATATTCTGTGGAAGAATCTGACTATCATGTACAAAGTAGGACTTCATGTGAGACAGGAGCTTGCTGAGACAAGGTGGTAAAATATGGCCTCTCAGCACAAGGGAGAGTTGTGCTTGTCTGGATGATAAAACATGACAGCCCAGTAAGGACATTTCAAACAGAGAGGAGAACATATCGTAAGTATCTTAAGAGCTTGGAGTAAGACCAGTGCAGTTGGAAAACAACGGCTATGGGAGAGAACTATATGCTTAAGAATGAGAAAGCAACTCATGGTTGGATGGACTAAGCAATCTTGAGGGCCCTTTTAGCACATTTGTTTTTATCATTTTATATGCAACTAAGAGCATGGGCTTGTCAATAGTCAATTGTGAACCAGAAAGGGTCCCACTGAGTCCTACCCCTCCATGCTGAATGTTTATTAATGGATTCTGCAGAAGATGCTGTCACGATCTTCAGTTATGTACGCACTGAGGACAGAGATTGGCTCTGATGGATGGACAGAGCCAAGCCCATAGTCTCACAGACAATCCTGGTTGAGCTCAGGGGGTCTAAAAATAAGAAGCCATGAACATAAGAAATGAAATTGTAGAGTAAAGGGAATAACGAAGGTGAGAAAGGCGAGGTTAAAGAGAGTGGAAGTCCATAGAAATATAATGCACTTTCTAGGTCTATAAAAAAGTCAGAGATCAAACCCGTCGAAGTTATTTTTTAAAGCATTGTATTTGAAAGGAGAATTGAGCATTTCAGTTCATATTAGACCTGCTTTTGTTAGGGGTTATTTTCATCCCCGTGGCTCTTATCTGTTGCTATTATACTGTGGATAGGGAGAACGGCACCTGTCTCTGACATGTGTGGCACCTAATGGGACTGTGGTACTCTACATATCTGACCATTGTGATATTTGAAAGTAAAGAATTGCATGTGTCTAGGCTACTTCAAGGAAAGATGGCATCTAACTTAGCCTAGTAAGCAAGTGTTAGCCTTTGAGCAGAAAGGCTCATGGTGATTTTGCATAATAGTAATAGCAGCTGAGTCCACATTCACTACATATGAGCTACATGCCAGGTGTTAGTCTTACACCTCACTTGAATTGACTCATCTCTCCCACCAACCCAGTGAGACAGGTTGCAGCTGTTATCCAGTCTTATAGATCAGGCATAGAAATATTGACTAATTTGCCCAGGGTCATAAGACCAGAAAGTTCTGTGATCCAGGAGTAAAGCCCCAAAAGCTCCCCATCAGTTCTTCACACTTTCTCCCATGCCTGTGCCTTGCCTATTAAATCTATCTTTGTTGATATTTGTAAACCTACTTCATTACCTTTCCTAAAATGCTTAGGTTGTTACTTGAACTTTAATTCCTTTAGTTTACTGCCTTCATAAAATTATTGATCGGTATAAGTTTAGGATTTTGTAAGTTTAACCTCTGTGTCCCTGTGAAGTTTGTAAAATTGATATTATTAAAGTTATTCACACATTAAAGTTATTGATAATAATGTTATTACATTCAACATTTTAATTTCTTCCCAGACTCATCATTTATAAGAGATAAAAATTCATATGAAAAGATAGATAGCCATATATGAATTTTTCTATTATAATGAAACAAGTCATAATGATTGATATTTCCGTGTAGATATTCTCTTATTCAGCCAGTCATCCATCTATTTGTCAAACATTTTCTGATTATAATCTAGGTGCTGTTCCCTAAATATGTGTCAGGGATACAACAACAACAAAAAAAGACACAGTCCTAATATGAGACATCCTCCCAGTATTTGAGTTTAGAGTCAAATTTCTCTTTATGCTAACAGAAGGGACAACAAGAAACAATCAGCAAACCAAGGAAGCGAAGGTTCTTTTTTTTTTTTTATTCAATTAGTTAAATGGTGAAAATTCAGGGTGATTAAAAAGGATGGAACCTTTCCATTGGTGATTTGTGATTGGTGATTATTTATTTATTTATTTATTTATTTATTTAGGTTTTTCAAGAGCAGATTTCTCTGTATAGCCCTGGCTGTCCTGGAACTCACTCTGTAGACCAGGCTGGCCTCAAACTCAGAAATCCACCTGCCTCTGCTTCCCAAGTGCTGGGATTAAAGACGTGCACCACCACTGCCCGGCTGTGATTTTTTTTTTTTTTTTTAGGAAAGATCTTGAGTAAAGAATCTCAACACATGAGTGTGCATAAACACACACACACATGCACAAAGAGAGAGAGAGAGAGAGAGAGAGAGAGAGAGAGAGAGACAGAGAGAGAGAGACAGAGACAGAGACAGAGAGAGAGAGAGAGAGAGAGAGAGAGACTGGCAGTCCTCCTTTTAAAACCTGGCTGACTAGAGGAGGAAAATTGAGCTGTGGCATAAGGATTTAGAGTAAGTTAGTAAAGGGGTTGTATTAAATTTTAAATAGGAAATTTATAATGTATTAAATAATAATTGTGTTGAAGAATTAATGCTGTAGTGCTCAGCTATGTCTAGTGCTTATTTCCCTTGAACCATTGTTTAAAGATCAACCCTTTAAAGACATGCTTATCTCTGTAAGTAGAGCTCATATTTTAAAATCTGTGTTTTTTAAAGAATGAAATACTGTGTGGGGATGAATCCTGAAAACGGTGAGGCTAAATCCTGGAAAGTTAGCCTTTGGCCATCAACTCTCTGAACAACACATGGATTCTGAAGCTTTGCCTATAAAAGGCCTGATTGACAGGCATTTCTCTAACATTCTAATTAATCAGTCCAAAGTTAAGCAAAACCAAATTAAGGAGAGAGAGGCTCTCCCTTGCTCATTTGGATTCTTCTTCTTGTAAAAACTTTACAACATATGATATTGTCAGGACCCCCCTCCCCCAGTCCTCTGACCACAAATACAGAGAAGACATTCTATCCAAAGCAAGGTTTAGTATCAGAAAATAGAAAAAAAAAAAAAAAAAAAAAAGTCCTGGGCAAACAGCCAGAGAATCTCACACTGTCTGGGGAAAGAAATTACATAGGATATGCAGGACGCTAAGGCTGTGTTTTGTCTTCTCACTTGACTTACAGATCTCAGGAGCTCCCATGGCTTTACTGACATTTTGTTGTATGGTGAGGAAATGAAAGCATGTATGTAAGGTTTTCCTGAGATCCTACAGTTTTTCAGGAAAAGAGCAGCAATTTTAAAATCAGAGTTGCCAGCACCATGACCTATGCTATTCTTGTTGTGGTTGTTGTCCTGGTAGCATGCCATGAAGCCTGTCACTTCATCTCACTGATGTACAAACTGCCCAATCTGAGAAGCCAAACAAGCTTGTGTCTGCTCAAATATGAGATTTTGCAGAACTCAACCATTTTATATTTTACATTCCTTTGCTGAATGTAAAAAGTTACATTCCTTTGCTGAAAGTTCTTTGCTTTGAAAATCATGAACTGAGCAGAAACAGACTGAGCTACTCACTGTGAGACAAAGGACTTTTCAACAGAGTTCATTCGAAGAGAAAGAGCTCATCAGAGTAAGGCAGGTGTCTTGATTGTGCAGCCACAGCCAGCCACACCCACAACTTGCTGCTGTCCCCAGACAGGGCAATCTGTGCGAGAACGCTGTACTTCTATGAATGGGAGCATTCCTAAATTCTGCTCTTCTGCTCTGTACATTTTCTTAGTCTAATTTAAAGCTCTTAGCATTTCTTCCAACTTCATTTAAACCTATTTTCCCCTTAGGGAGATTATGCAATTTTGTGCATCATGAAATGCAGGTTTTGCATAATGGATCATTGTGTTCTCAATAAGTAACGTGCACTAGGACTGGACATTTTTATCAAAACCCTCACAGCCTCGTGAGAAGCCAAAAAAAAAAAATTCTATTGGAAAAACAAAATACGTCATATCAAAAACTTATACTTTCAGTAACATTTTTTAATGTAAGCTATAGATTATTACCCAAGTATCAATATTTTTATCTTTGGATTTATCATCCTATACAACAATATCTATACTGCCAAAAGAGAGATTCTATCTTTTCTAACAAACAGAAGTATAGTCATGTTATGCATCAAATCCACACTGTGACACAATGGTGGTCTGTAAGAAGAGATTTCCTATCAGGCTTCAACTCTACCCTTAACCAGTGACCTATGAATATATAAATCACTGAGGGGTTTCATAAAAAATCTCCAGTCATGGTACATGCTACCTGAAATCACATTGATCATTTGTGGGAAAAATATATTTTTACAGGGGAACAAGGCAATAGACCTGTCTTCAGATTATCTTCACTGTTAGAAACAAAAAAGCAGGTGCTTCTCCACTTTTGGATCTGTACCATCTTCAAATAGGAAAAATCATGACAGCGTCTCCTTGATAGTATCTTCAGCATGTTATGAAGTAGAATATAATGTCATTCTAGTCATAAGATACATCCAGTTAGTGCAGTCTTTATAGCCCTCTATTTTATACTAAGAACACAGGTCTACCATCCATATTACCATCTGCAGTTAAAAAATACCCCTCTCCCAGGAAACCAAAAATTACTCTCAAACAACTTATTAGTAAATATCAATATTTCTTGCAAATGCCTAAAAATGAGTCCATTAGAAAAGAGGTTAATCACATGTTTTGAGTGTAAAATATACCTACCCAAATCAAAGGTGACCCAAAGAAACATTAAGAAGACACTTTAATGTTCATCCGCAAGATTTTAAAAGTTACAAGATAATAAAATAGCTACCAAATAATATATTCTAATAACTTCAGAAACTGATGCATTGTGAATGTAAAATTTTTAAATTGTAGACTAGTGATATAGACCAGCTAAAATACTTTTATAGCTTATTATAGACCCTGTGTTCAATCCTTAATACCACAAAACTTAGTTTATAAAAATGTAATCTTTGCAAAGTGAATTATCAAACCCCTAATACTACTACCAATATTTTGAAGAATATGAACAATGCATTTGCTTATATTTTATCGTAAAATAGCTTAAAATAAAAAATATAGAGAATACATCACAAATATTTTATGTGTACATCTAAAATATTTTTTGTTAAAATTCAACATCTTTGTCTCAGATGCTTTATATACACATATGAACACACATACATAGACACATACATACATACATACACAGAAACACACGCGGAAAAAGAGATACATACACTGACAGCACTATTGCTAATATATACAAGTACATTCATTTCAATACTTAGACTCATAACCACATCCCATTTCTTCCTTCCTGGCACTCCTATCTGACAGCACAATATTTCCATCCTGACATTGTTTTAAAGTATTTGCCACATATGGCTTTGATCATAAGCAGCCTTATCTTGTAAGTTACTTGTACTGTTTTGCTTCTCTCTGCTGTTACCTCCCCTCCACTCCATGTCCTGCTTCAATTCCAGAAGCAAGCACATTGTTATAAGACTCGGAGTCCCAAGCAGTGACAAGAGGAGCTTACTTTACAATCTTCTTCTACAACCCAGACAGCTCAGAACGGTGTATTAATTTTTTCAACGTTTCCCTCCATTTTCTCATATAACATAGCTCCTTTGCTGACACTAACCCATTTTGTCCTTTCCTTTTTCTACCGATGCCTAAAAATCTTGAGAAGATATTTGCCTCTGGTTTCATCAAGACAGGGCTGCCTACTCTCTTCCTATCTATTAAACATAGTACTTGAAGTTCTACCTAGAGCAAAAACCAACTAAAGAAGATGAAGGGAATACAAACTGAAAAGGAAGTCAAACTATCATTATTTGCATAAGATAAGATAGTATACATAAGTAACCCCAAAAATTCTACCGGAGAATTCTTACATAGCAAAGTAGCAAGATACAAAATTAATTCAAAAAAAAAATTTCAGTAGCCCTCATTTGTACAAACAATAAATGGGCCGAAAAAGAAGTTAGGGAAACAACACCATTCACAACAGCCACAAACAATATAAAATATCTTTGTGTAACACTAGCCAAACAAGTGAAAGGTCTGTATGACAAGAACTTCCAATCTCCAAAGAAAGAAACTGAAGAAGATAACAAAATATGGGAAAAAATCTCCCATTTTCATGGATCAGTAGGATTAACATAGTGAAAATGGCCATCTTACCAAATGCAATTTACAAATTCAATGCCATTCCCATTCAAATTCCAATAGAGTTCTTTACAAACCTTGAAAGCACACAGTGATGCATTGCTGGATTTTATTTTCTTATATATTTGGTCCTAGTTTTCATACTATGGTCCTATCAGTTGTTCCCTGTTTTTGTCTCTATCCACCCTAACTAAAACATCCGTTTCCATTTACTGTCTACTTGCACACTTCACTCAATCCTAACCTGTCTTCTTTATTGATATCATGACTTCAGGACCTATGTCATCATTATATCTTATTAATATTACTTTTATTATAACTAACATTACTACTACTACTACTACTATCCTCTGTGTTCAGTTAGTGCTTACAAAACTGTGTGCAGGTATGGGGCTATTAACTGGGGTATGGGAAGTTCACAGAGTCCTGCTGTTCTCATCCTTAGTCAGAGAGACATGTGTTGAGTAGTGGATAATGAAGTTCTATAACTAGTCACTGCTTCTTCTTAATAGACATGACTCTCTTGTGTATTTATCCAGAGGTCTTTGTCACTTAAGGTTTCTTCCCTTTCAGTTTTACAGGACAAAGAAAGAACTTCTAACATGTCAAAAGAGCTCATGATTAGTTTTTAACTCACCTCTTGGCACATACTTCAAAGACTATTGGAACATTAAAATCACTTAAATCTCTGATAACTCATGAATGGATGTCAATAGAGAGGGCATATATCTTTCATGTATGTACAAACCAGGTAAAATTGATAGCTCAAGGAGACTCAGTCCAGCTCAATCTTTTCCACAGCCAGATGGAGGGGAACAAATCCAGCAGGAAGTTGACAAAACATCACATGCACCTAATGATATTCTCATCATATTCCTAATTGTTTTTCGAAAACACCTTCCATACTGCAACTTCCAGGTCCCACAGTACTTTGGATCGGAATCATACAAGCTGCATGAACATAGGAAATCAGCATGACAACCTTCAAGTTTTGTGATAGTAAGATCAGGATAATAGCCCTTTCTTTTCAGTGTGGTGGTACAGGTGATGCTTCTTACCATCGTGCTTGGCATGCAGTACATTCTCAGTGAACTTCTCACTGCCCATCATACTTCTGCCTACACAAAAGCAAATGGAAACTGAAAACTTCTGTGATTTGTGACCAAAAGTAATTAAGAAACAACTTAAGGTAGAGATTTGAGGCAATTTCACAGGAAGGAGGAGGAGGAGGAGAAAAAGGAGGAGGAAGAGGAGAAGGAGAAGAGGAAGAGGAGAAAGAAGAAAAGGAGGAGGAGGAATCCCTGAAAGCTTTTTCTATGCATAGATTAGCACCAGAAAGTACATTGTGGGTCTAGTAGAAAATGCTAGACTATTCTTCCCTCCTGGTAATTGGCTGAACCAAGCTATGTTTTATTACCTGTCAACCACTGAAGGATGTTTAGCCTTTGGACAATGAACCAGTTTGAACAGCATGTGTTCCTCTTCCTCCTTTCTAAACACTACAGACACTGCATGAACATGGGAAATCATTATCACGACAGTTTGTTTTCTTTTTCTAGAAAGGATTAGGGATGGAATTCCTAGAGACTCAGTTTCCCAAAGCCAGTTGCCTGCCACCACAACTAAGCTGAGTTTGTCCTGTGAAATTATGCGGGTGAAGAAAAACAACAGTGTCCTTGTACACAGTAAAATGAAAGGTATCTAGGGAAGTTATTTATTGTTGTAGGCCAACAGGAGGCTAGATATACTTTAGCTCAAACTGCAGCAGCTGGCTGGCTGGATGATCGATCAACTTGTTCTTACATTGCTCTATTTACATGCACAGGCACAGAAGGCAAGCGGCAGAGACATCTCTCAGTTGTGTGTTTCCATAATGCCTCACCATCCTTCACCCCTTCTGTGGCTTTTCTCTGCATTTAGAAAGTCATTGAGGAATGTTAATGGTCGAGGGGGAAAGTCGCATTTGGGGAATGACGAATGGGCAAGCAGCAGAATGAGGGTGTGCGGCTAATGATTTCCTACAAGTGATGATTAACCATCATTCCTCCATCTCACGGCACCTAATTCTCCCCAAGGCTGATTTATGGAAGACACCCTAATGTACAGCTCCTGCAGTTTTATTAGCCAGGACAATTTAACCATGAGACGTAGTCCACCTCTGCCTCTCATTTTCTTCCAGCACAAGAAGAAAAAGATGATGAAAGGACAAGAATGCTCTGGCTTCCTTTGCTTAACACTAAAAAGAAAAAGGCACAGACTACAAAGCCAAATGAGGACCAGGGAGTCTTCCCCAGGATAAAATTCATAATGGCAATATTGTCACTACTTAGAAGCCATTACCACTTTCCAGATAGGAGATCATTCTTACGGTTTCTATAAATGGAATTCCCCTGCTGCTATTTCAGCCCATCTAAAAATAAGTGCCCAGTTCATTTTTCAAAGGCCACCTCTGGCCATCTCATCCACGTCCACGTACTTTAGCCGAGGTTATAAGGCTTACAGAAGAATACAGAGGTGATGCAGCTTGTGATATGAGGAAGTGGGTATACCAAATGTTTCCTTCATGGGCAGGGAGGAACCAGGTGAGGATGAGAAGAAAGTGGATTCATTGTGACTCCGCCCTCTCTGTAACCACATCATTCATTCTCCTTGTTGATGATTTTAACATTCTTCAATATCACATACCCAGATTATCAGTAATTCATTACATTACCTCAAATTGGAACTTTCTAACAATGGCCATCTCAACACAGGTTATAGAGAGTACATTGGGTAATTCAGAGGGAAAAGCTGAAGCAAGCAATTTAATGTTTATTACTTGCGAAATCATTTCCGATCACATCCCTTTGCTGTAGAATCTCTAACACTCCTGGAACACTCACTTGGTACTCAACACGATATTATATATTTTTCCTAGATTGTTGTGTTTAATTCTCATCAACTTCACTTGAAGTTGCTATTATTACATCCACTATGCAAATTGAAAAACATGAGGAAGCAAATAATTTGCAAATCTGAGCAATATTGGAACTAGAGAAGTTGAGTGCTTGAATTGGACTTAAACCACGGTGGCCTTCAATCTCATGAACATTTTTCCTCATATTCACTTCCTTCGGTCCTAAAATCTCTTTGATAGGCAAAATGAATTAGACTTAATCTACAAGTTCTGAACTCAACGTGGATCTTGAAGCAGCTTAAAATACTGTTCTATACTGAAATGAGCATCAATAGGGTTCCAAACTTAGAAGGCAGATTGAAAGACTCCTTTCGTTTATAAAATTCTGGTGTCATTTTGTAAAGAAGAAGGGGTTCGGTGGGAGTGGGTTAGGGATAAGTGTGAGTATTAAGAGTCATCTGTATGCAAACTGCATTCAGTGTGTGTGTATGTGTGTGTGGTGGGTGTGAAATTGTAAGAAAATAAATTGTAAAGATAAGGTAGAAATCTATTGAAGACATTCTGCCATCCTTTGGCCTCCACACACATGTATACCTCTGTACACATTTACACACATATCTCAACATATATGTACTTATACATGCAAAAAAATAACTTAATATCTACTAAGCAAGATCATAATCTCCAATTGCTATGGTATCAGTTTCAATTCTAACAAGGCTGAGTGCTTGCCACTGGTTCACAACACTTTAAATAGCAACTGGATTACCCATAAAAAACTCAAAACACTCAAAATTTTAGCATCCAACCAGGGAATATCCTAAAGGCCACTTCATGGGACTATGATAGTAATCATAAACAAATTGAGATCCTGTCATTGTGAAGTTTAGAAGTCATCAAACCATATAGACACCAGTAATTCAAGTAGGAATACCTATAGTGATTTATACAGTATGACAAACAGTATAAGATTAGATATATTTGTCTCAACTGTTCTTAAGACAGAGCTTCTGCATCTGCAAAGTAGTCACTGTAATAATTTCAAGAGAGAGGATATTATAACTACAAGGTTAGGAAGAGTGTGCCAAGAAAAGAACCTGTGCAAAGACCTTGTAAAACAAGTGAGCTAGAAACCATGGAAAGTACATGAGCAGAGACAGGAGAGAAGTCCAGAGGGCCAGGAGGTAAAACACATGAAAGGCAGATTTGTAGTAGTGATGGAGACACAAGGAAGTGATGGGCTTTGCATGCTATAGAAGAGTTTGGGCTTTTTTCAGGGAACTTGGAGCCTAGGAAGGTGCCAGCTTGAGTTACAATTCTGAACAAATATACAAACAGAACATACGCCCTGATGGTGGCTGGTCTTAATATTGCCCCACCACCACCACCACACCACCATGCACTTCTGGTAAAGAGAAAGAATTCTGAACTCCTGCACCAGGAATGGGACTGCAGAAAGCTCTCTGAAGTGAAATAAAGTGCTCAGAATTGCTTGTCTTAAATTTTAAGACTACAGTCAGAGAGAAAATTGTGCTTTCTGACATTCAAATTTGCATTTGTTGCCTGCTACACTATGGCAAAAGAACAAAGGGCCCTCTATGGCAGGGGATTTCGTGGTTCAAGGCTTCAAACTGAAAATTATTTAAAGAGACACAACAGGCCAGAGAAGAGAACTGGGGTATGGGGGAGCAGATAAGAAAGCAAGCCTGAAGACTAGAAGGATGGAGCTAAGACAACTTCAGAAAGTGTAGGAGATGACAAACGTGGCAATGCAAAGCATACATTTGTCAAAGGCATTCACTGTCATTCCTGTTTTCTTTGAGCACTCAGGAGTGATGGGATTTTTGAACAACTCATTTCACTCTGTTGAGCCTTGTTATCTACTGTGTAAAAATCAGTTAACAAATTTTTTCTAAAAGTCCTATTGAAAGAAACCAAAGACATGGCATTAGAAAGGATTATTTATGATCTATGCTCATAAGTGGATAATAACCATAAAGTACAGAATAACCATGCTATAATCAACAGACCCAAAGAAACTCATGTAACAAGGAGGGCACAAGGGAGGATGTTTGAATCTTTCTCAGAAGGGGAAACAAAATAGATATCAGAGATCAATGGAAGAAAGGAAGTGGGTAGAAAAGGGGATAAGGATGGGAACAGGGAGGTGGGGGAGATCATATATATGGAGAGCAGAGCAGAGGGAAGGGAGATAAGAGATCTGGGATCTGGAGAGGCCCCAGTGGTCTAAGGGGACGACTCTAGCTGGGATTCCTAGCAGTGTGAGATATGGAACCTGAAGTGGCTACTTCTGTAGCAAGGCAGGACTCCCACTGAGGAATAAGGACAACACCCCACCCACAAAGACTGGGACCCAAAATATGTCCTGCCCATAAGATATTCAAGGACAAAGATAGAGCAGAGACTGGGGGAATAGCTAATCAATGACTAGCCCAAATTGAGACCCATCTCATGGGCAAGAATCAATCCCTGACACTACTAATGATACTCTATTATGCTTGCAGACATGAACCTAGTATAATTGTCCTCTGAGAGGCTCCACCCAGCAGACAATGGACAGAGATGTAGAGACTTACTCTAAAACATTAGATGGACCTCAGGGAGTCTTACAGAAAAGTTGGGAGAAAGATTGAGGGACCCAAAGAGGACAGGGACTCCATAGGAAGACCAACAGAGTCAACTAACCAGGACCTTTGGAGGCTCCCAGAGACTGAATCACCAACCAAAGGGCTAGCACAGGCTGGACATAGGCCCCTGAACATATGCAGCAGATGAGCAGCTTGGTCTTCTTACAGGTCCCTCAAACAACTGGATCAGGGGCTGTTCCTGAGCTTGTTGCCTGGCTGGCTGACTGTGGACCCCATTCCCCTAAATGGACAGCCTTGTCTGGCCTCAGTAGGAGAGGATGTACCTAGTCCCACAGCAACTTGATGTGCTGGGGGTGGGGAGGCATGTTGAAACCCAGAGGGGCAGAGGTTGAAATCTCCTCTTTTGAGAAAGGAAGGAAGAATGGGGGGATGACTTGTGTAAGGAGTTACTGGGAGGAGAAGAAAGACTGGTATTGGATTGTAAAGGAATAAGTAAATAAATTTTTTAAAAATGAAAACATTTGCTCAGCACACATCAGCTCACTCTTCTAGATCATAGGAGGTCATCAATGTTCATAACCAAGCATGCTATCTCTAGAGACCCTCCCCATGTGAGGTCTTTAATTCTAGGGCCCCCCGCCACACTCGGCTTTTAATGGGAGAATGTGGAAGGAACCTTGCTATTCTTCAGCAACAATAATAGCACTGGGTTTGCATTTGATAATTAATGTGTTATCGTATTTATTAACCCAGCCCAGTACTCCGCAAGATATAATTTCTCTGTAAAACCAATGCATGAATAATTAAATGGACTCTCAAAAGGGGATTTGAGGTCATCAAACAAATTCACTCGGAGCCTGAACACTGTGAGAAAAGATGGCTGTGTCACCCTATTGTCCCTTCTTATTTTAATGGGGTACTACAAGAAATTTGTGAGGTTGTCTTTCTAGCATGGCCCTTCGTTATATTGCTGAATGCTTGTTATGCCTGGCTCCTGGCATTAAATACCAGTAATACCTTCTTTTTGCCCTCCAACTATCAGGAAAACCTGCTACAGGTCTGCATCACTAGAGTTTTTAAGGCACCTGGACGAACAGCAATCGGATAGACTAAAACTGGAGGTACTAAATCTCAGGATGTGGCTACACTGATACATTGTGTGGGAGAAGCTCAGTCCCTGGATGCCTTCTTCCCTGTCAGCATATACATTGTATCTTTTTGGTCCAAGCTTTCCAGAATCAAGTTCATGTATCAGACTTCTGGCTGAGGGATCTGGTAGGGGCTTTTCCTCTAAGCTTCTCCTCCTTATAAAGGATATAAGAAGTCTGGCAGCATGTGACAACAGTGTGTATATAGTTAACTAGGTTGTTGGAAGAAGGGATGACAGCTAGAGTCACAAAATTAGGGGTCTACTCACCACATCAAAATAAACAGATAGTGTAGGACAAGGGATCCTATACTCACTCTACACTACAAGTAATACAAAAAAGCTACCGAAAGCAACACAAAGAAACACAACAATGCAGAACTCAAGGACCAGGTAAGACTCAAGCAGACATCAGGCACCAGGATTTTGAGGTCAACTGAAAAGAATTGATGATTCATCTTTGGAACATGTTAGAAAGCCGGTTAGAAAAGAAATCAACTTGATTCTATTTTCCCAAAGATTGTGTGTTTTTCTGAACTCTTTTGTTCGCCCTAACCTCATCATGAGAGAGGTCTTGCCCTTTTAGTGACCCTTAAGGACCCTTGGGTTTTTAAACTTCTACTCAGATATAGCAATAATTTTTACTTAAGGTGAAACATAGGATAGAATCCCCACACTTTGGGTTAATGCAGTTGAGTGCATGCTTCTGTTTATTTCTGAACAGGGGTAGGATAGACTGGCTTCTCTGTATTGCATTGGCGTCACTTGTCCCCCTCTATGCCTTTTGCATTGTCTTTCCCATGGAGCAAGACCAGTATAAAAAAAGCTCATCATTTTGTGAATAGATTTTCTCCAACGTGTGAGTGTGTGTGTGTGTACTTGTGCATATTCTAAAAGAGGCATAAAAGAATACAAAAGGCATGAGAGTGGGTCAGGATGGGAATGAGACACAAATGCCAGGTAAAAGGAAAGACAGATTGGCTTTTTTCTTGAGGCTGGCAAAGCATGTAAACTGAAAGGTCAGCATCACTCAGACAGGAGTACAGAGGATAAAAGGATGGGAACAAAGAAGCCATTTTATGCAGAAGTATTAGTGCTATCAGCAATGATAAAACCACACAGCCACAATTGATCATCAGTGTGAAAGATGCCACTGAGCAATGGCTGCTCCATGACGTTCAAATGCACAGAACACTTGGGACAGGAACTCTACAGGAAACTTTGCCAAGGATCCATTGAGCCAGGGGCCTTTTCACCCAAGAACAGATGGAGCAGAATCAGAAGCCATGCCTTTAGCCAGCCAGCAACCCTGATCATATGGGTCTCTCCCCATTCTTGCAAAACTACAGAGCAAAGGAAAAAAACAGACATCAGAAGCCACATGGTGACAGCACAATCAGCCAATCGATATTGCTTATCACTTAAGTCACTGGGTACTCAGGGTTTTCAGCAAGACATGAGTTACAAAACATGTCCTCAATAATCTTGCAGACTAGCTTAAGTGTGTGCATTAAAGATAGGGCATGTTTCTCAGAGTATGCTTTAGCTCCTGTAAATCTGTTGATATTCTTTAAAAACTAATAATGTTTAAGTACGCATAAATATACAATGTGATAATAATTTTTGTAGTACTAAACAAACAAAGATTTGAGTCAGTCATTACAGTTGTATGGCAGGCAGTGCTATTTTGATGGAACTCGGTCTTCTAGATTGTGTCCATGGTACAGCTTTCCTTGCAGCTGAGCTGAACAACAGTAGCCATAGCACAGAATGGTTATCGAGGCTCTCATCACATTTCCCTAAGGACTCATTGCTTAGGACTGGTGAGATATGGAAGATTACTTGTTTTTAGATATAGGAAGCATATGGAACCTGAGAGGTCAAGGTACTCCAGGTAGAGTGGTATCTAAGCCCATGATAAAACATGTGCTTCAGATAGTTTCCATTCAGTATCCTGTCACCCCCAGATTAATATGGACACATATTGTCATGGAGTACAAGATATATTGCCACATCTTTCTCCTTAGATCTAGATGTTGTGTGCAGTAAGAAAGGCACCCTATATTTTTCTCCAGATTATTCTTGGGTATCTAAAAATATACGAGATCCTGCCAACACAGACAGATATGATAGGAGCTGTGTCACAAAATCCCAGGCTCTCCATGGCAAGAATGAGAAAATATGATAGAATAATAAATATAAAATAAAAACCACACAGCATTAATGCACATTCCTTTAAAAATATTTAAATCTCTTATCCGCTCTTAAATAATCTGTACTTAATGACGATGAGATTACATGACACTGTAATTCTATAAGGAAGGAAATGACAGGAATGGATCCCAAAAGCTTGACTGTAACTATACTAAGTTAACAGTTGGATAGGAGAAATAAGTTTCTGTGTGCAGAACAGCAGTAGTAGCAGAGAGTTAGTTACAATGTACTGGGTTGTTTCCATTCATGATTAGTATCCATGATTAGTTTCCATGATTAGTATCCATGATTAGTTTCCATTCATGATAGAGTGGTATCATGGGCTTAGATACCATTCTACCTGGGGTACCTTGACTTCCACAAGCAAAGAGAAAGGGATTTGAATGTTTTCCTTTTTTTTCATAAGATGATGAATGGTTGATCAGATAGACATATTTATTTATTTATTTAAACATTTAGACATATTCATTTTTATTTAAAATGTGTTCACTAAAAAAATAACATAAATATAATTTACATTCTCAAGTATAACAAATAACAAAAGAGTGAGCCACAAAGAATTTAGCCTTTACTTTTCATGGTACAGAAAATATGTTCTTTGGAGACTTTAATTAAAGTCATATCTTTGTCTATTTATATATATTCAGATGATCAGATGACAATTGATAAACAGACAGATGATCTGTCAACAGATAATTAGTAAATGTTCTCAGGGTGCTCTGTTCATGGCAACTTAGCTCTAGAAAAAGAGCAAAGATTTACAAGGAACAGCAGTGAATTATTCACCCTCCTATCCCCCAGTGTTTGTAACCCACAGAGATGAGATGGCAAGAGAAGAATGTGCTGCCTCTTTGTTCACAGTCTGTGAATCAGACTTATCACCTGAAGAAGTTCTTGAAGATCCTCACTGTGATAAATAAAAAATGGATGGCCTAATTCTGAGAACCTGGGTGGATGAAGATGCATTTCAGAAATGTATCAGCTTTGCTTCAGCACCCAGAACACCAGAAGGCCACATGATCTGGTCCTGCTTCCCATGATACTGGGAAGACAGGCAGACAGAAAACTGGTGTAACTGCAAAGGAAGGCTGTGGAGAGAACCCCAATGAGAAAAGCTCACTGTGTAAACCTGAGATCTGAGCTCAGTCCTCAGAATCCATGGGAAAGAGCTAGGAGTAGAAGTGCATACTTTTAATTCTAGCAAACTGGGGAGGAAGATAAATGAATCTCTGGGAGCCCTTGGGCAGTCTGCCTAGCCTACTTGGAACTATTGGTCAGGCAATATCCAGTTTCAAAGAACAAGGTGGAGATGGTTCAGAAGGTAAAAAATAGTTGTTGTGCAGGCTTATTGACCTGAGTTCAATTCCTAGAATTTCCAGCGGAAGGTAAGAACCAACTTCTAAATGTTATTCTCTGACCCCTAAACATACACAGTGGCAATGTATACATCTACATTTCCATACACAAAGCACACACACACACACACACACACACACACACACACACACAACTTGAAAAAAGACAAGATTGAGACTGAGCCCTGACTTTATGGAGAAATGACTTCATAACTTGTGGCTTTCATTTAGTCTGTGGTTTTTATGCTGGTAATTTTTCACCCAGATCAGTGGACATACCAGAACATGCCTATGGTACTTAAATTCCTACTGAGATTGGCCTTTGGGACAGGCATGTAATTGCAGAACAGCATAAAATGAAGGTTATTTTGTTACATATATAGAAAAAATGGATCCAGGTAGTCAAGTACCTCCTAGTAATGAGCCTCACAGAACACCTTCATCAGGTGTGTGGGGGTCATGTTTGACCTGTAATGTTATTACCAGTAAGATGTTGAGGATCTGTCTGTCACTACAATGTGTGCTTTTGTTTATGTCCTAAAAAGATGTTCACCAATATCTACAATCTTGTGCATATTCAACAGGAGTACGTAAGTCAATCAATCAATAAAGTATGATTGGGTTTCTCTTAAATTGGCATCCTTCCTGCCACCTCCCTTAAAAAATTAGTCCAAATAGACAAACAAAATATGTGCATTATCCCTGGTAAAGACATTTAAATAAGAACTCAAAATACCGGTTTTCACCCAGTAGACAAAACGACATTCAACATTCCTAAGGAAGGTGTAAGGAAGGGTTCCTACTCAGACAATGCGGCTAAACTGGTAATCTGGTAAAATCTAGTGAAATGCAAACTAGTTGTCAACCTTGTCAGCTATTCCATATTAGCCAGTCATATTAGGAGCAGAATGACATGAAGCAACGACTAGTTTCATTTTCTAAAGCAAAAATAAATAGAAAGTATAACAATGAACACAGTTTGGGCTATAGAACATTCCAAATGTGTGTTAATGGAATGATCTTGAAGTAGACAGGAATCTAGCCATAAAGCAGAATAGTGCATGGCTATTAAAGAGAAAAAAGTAGTTCTTGGAGTTACATCAAAGGTGAATTAGCAATGGAGGTACAGGGGACTGTGAGCTCTGTCAGTGGGGGCTGAGAACCAAACTTGGGTCCTGTGCAATGCAGCAAGCACTTTTAAACACTGAGCCATCTCTCCAGCCTAAGGAGCATATGTATTCTAAAAGAGAACAGGATGAGGTCATGAGTCTCAGTCTTATGCAGGAAGGAAAGAAATATACCCACTAAAGTTTGAATGGCCTCCTTGGGGAAGCTTTGAAGGGGCATCATGCAATAGCAGAGTGTGTCCCCAGGTCTTCTAGCTTCCTTAACACCAATGAGCACCTTAATCACCAAGTTATTAAACATTAATGTTTCATGTGATTTCATTTATAACTCAAGAATATCAGAAAGTTATCTATGATTGAATAACGTGAGGTCACCACGTGACACTGTCTCTGTAATTTCTTTTCCCTGAAAACTTTCCACAATTTATACTTTTGTTGTTTGTGAGTTTGTGTAATTTTGAGGTTGCAGGGAGTTTTGTCAATTAACTGACAAGTCATCAAAGTCAGTGCTATATTATACACATGTAATTTTGTAACCAACACAAGCTGGAAATGTTAGCATAAAAGAAACTAGAGAGAAAAAAATATTGGGTCACTACACAACTGCAGTGTTCCCCATCATTTTCTAAATATTTGTTTAGTGCCTGCTCTGAGTTACATTTTATTCTAATTAATTTGGGGCATGTGATGAGGACCAAACATAGTGTCCTGTCTCAGTATGATGACAGTTGATGGACAGAGGCTAAAGTGTGCATTTTGAGAATTCTGATTCTTAGGAAAACTCTAAGAACATGATAAGGATAGAGGATGAAACAGAGAAGTGATGCTGTAAACTGATATATAAGAGTTAGTCAAATGCACAAAGATTTGGAGACAGAGAAACGGTATGCCTTGACTAAAAGACAAAAGAGTCTTGGCCATGTTTGAGGAATTACAAACAATACTTGATAAGCCTATAAAGTAAGAACTATGTCTTCCATGGTTCCAGGGTTCCATTCTAAACACTATTCAAGAATTCAGAAGAATGTAATTTCATCTCTCCAGTAGGAATGGGATACAGATGTCTCCAGAAAGCTGCTATTGCCTAGTATAGTAAGAGAAGAAAGGGTGGAGAGATGGTCTTTACTGAGATTACCACAGGGAACATTAAAAGCAACTAACTAGGGTTCTGTCCTATGTTTGTCAGAATGAGAGGGAGGGAGAAAAGGAGGGAGGGAGGAAGGGAGGGAGGGAAAGAGGGAAAGAGGGAGGGAGGAAGGAACAGAGGGTGGGAAGGAGAGAGAGAGAGAGAGCCAAAATACCTTGAAGATAAGACATTTTCTAGAATGTGTGGGGCACAGGATTCTGGACCATCTCTATTGCTGATTGCAGTTATGGAACTGAGCTCAATTGCATAAAGTTCTCTAGGAATCCTGGGAAAGATTAGCTAGACGTATCTTACCACCTTACACAAAATGTTCAACTCTTACGAAAAACAAAAAACCAAACAAACCCACAACAACAACAAAATGATGACTGAAACAAAGGATTGAACAGACCACAGAACTGTGTGGTAACACTGCCTCTGTCTTTCAGTAGCCATATAAACAAATTTGGTGGGATGATAAGGGAAATTTAGGAAATAAGACACCTAGAAAAATGTCGCCTAGTATTTTAAAGCACTGAGAACTCTCTACCATCTACTGGCCCTGGTGGTGATCCAAATGTTCCTCCCTACATAAGAGCCAGAAATAGAGCAGAATTTGTCAATTCATCCTCATTTGTAGGTGTTCTGAAGTCATTTCATGCAGCACACAAAGCATGAAATGGTCTATTTTAATGAGTGCACCATGGGACCACACAGGGATAAATAAACTGTATTTTGCTGTTGAGTGGATCTGCACTCATATGACCTGGTGCAGATGACATGTACTTACAAATTACATATCCATCTTGGAAAAAGAGATACTAAAATTCCTCTTTAAAGGTCGATGCATTTAGAAAGATGTAGCATAATATGCACTACATATTCAGGACTTGATGAGTATCAGTTATTATTATTAAAATGTTTTATGGTTTTCTAATTAAACATTAATGTATTGTCATGACACACCTAATACACAGACTAAGAAATCAGTGATGTCTGTTCAACCATATATTTCCTGTGCCTGTCGCAATTCTGTGGTTTGTGGTCCTTGACATTTTCTGCCTATGTTTTCACCCTCATGTATCTTCCAGAGATACTAAGAGTTACATGGAAATACTGAGACCACTCTGGATTAATAGACATGTGCAGAGTGACAAAACCTGTCACCTTTAGCACCAAATCCACAGCAAAAACCTATAATGTCTTACAGAGAAAGACGAGCATTTCGTCATTATAAACTATGAATTAACTCAGCCAAAGTTAACTAAGGGAGGTGTGACTTTCATAATTGACCTTGACCTTTGTACAAGGAGCATGTTGGTGAATGGGAGAATTAGGGAATGGGGGCGGGGGGATGGGTGAAGTCTGAAATACATTTACTCTTCCCTCTTCTGTGTAGATCCCCCCCACCATGTTGCCCTAGTCTAATGCTTTTCTATATGGAAGGATGTCTCTGTCCTTTGCTTTCAGAATTGATGGTCTTGGACTCCACTGTTATTGCCCCAACTCCTGAAAGGCCTGTTGATTTATTCCCTTTATATTAGAAAACCATATCTGCTCATTATCTAGGAAGGTCACTGGGAGTGAGATATGTCTTCTGACTTCAATAGCAGATCACTTGGCCCTTTTTCACATCTCTCTTGGCACAGCAGGAGTTCTGTGAGAATGGGGGAGGCCTGGACAAGCAATAAAGGAAACTTTCTTCCTGGGAAGAAAGCACACTGCAAGAGGCTAGCGAACATATAAATATGCACAGAGGGCTCATCAGCTACCATCCCCAGTTCTATTTCAGCCTCTAGTTTCAGAGCTAATTATTCCTGTCAATGCAAAGTCCTGCTTTAGCTAAGGTGGCAGGAGACTGTGAGTCACTGAAAGGACTTTATATTCTAGGCGAAACTTAAATCTTTCATTTCATCTGATTCCAAAGAGAATAACATTTTGAAGGGTGGTGAGATTGGGTGTGTGTGTGTGTGTGTGAGTGTGTGTGTGTGTGTGTGTGTGTGTGTTTGCGATTGGAGAGTTTCTAAATTATTTTTAACAAAAATAGAATTTATTTTCCTTTTAAGTTACGCACTCTAATTTATCCATATCAGTTTGCCCTTTCTATTTGCCATGTCTATAACTAAATACTGTACAGTGTTGAGGTTTAAAAAAACTATTAATAGACCAAAAATGACCCCCAAATTCCCCCAGCTAGAGTTGGATAAATCAGTACAGTCAACATTTACAAACCATAATCATTCTGACATTACTACAACTGACTTGAGGCAGGATGTCTCATAATCCTTCAAGAACCATTGACTTCAGAGTCCCCTGTGAGAGGCCCTTTTAAATACAAATGTCTTGAGACTGCACTATCCTTCTTGAATAAGGCATTTTACACACAGACCCTGGGAATATTCCTTAAAAACACATTCCTGCCACTGACCTACATTGGATTGTTAAGATAAGAACTCTCCAGGACTGGTGACAGAACTCAGTTGGCAGACTGCTTGTCTAGCCCTCAGGAACTCAGAGATAATGCTAAATGCCTGTAATCCCAGTACTCAAGAAATAGACACAGGAGAATAAGAAATTCAGATCATTCCCAGACACATATTGAGTTCAAAGTCAGCCTGCACTACATGAGACTCTCTTAAAAACTCGATTATGATGAGGATGATGAGGATGATGATATACAATTTAAAAGGAAATTTTGTGGGTTTGCAGGTATAGAACCAAATACACCAATACAGCCTTTCCTTTATCTCATAACCTGACACCAGGGGGAGCTCTCCTGCCAGCAGCTTAGGCTTCTATGGAGAGACAGGAGCCTCTAAGAGTAAACTAGGCTCCCCGACAAGTGAATTCAGAAGTCTCTTTCATTACTACACTTTTAATAGAAGAGTAATTGCAACACTAATAATAACTCATTTTTTGATGTATAAATTATAACAAGGAAGCTATTTATTATGTAATTTAACAATACTTTTAAGGAATATTATGAATATTTGTATGTATTAACCAAGGTTTTTGAAGCTTTTCAAAATATCTCCACTCATCCAAATAATGATAAATGAGTCTCACTCTGTGTTCAACTTGAAACTAGAAATACAAAAATAGAAGAAGCTGTATGGTTATCTTTACCCCCACAGCATCTATGGAATTTATCTACATAACAAATGTCAACATATGCTGATGTTAGATTTTGTTTCCACATTATTTCCTAAAGAAAGCTACCTGTGAGTTTCTGACTCTAGTAAAGATTTTAAGATGATGCATGCCTGAAATCCAAGCACTCAAGAAATGAAGGAAGAAAAAAAAAAAAAAAAGAAAAGAAATGGAGGAAGAAGGATCCAGACAATAGACAAAGGCAGAGATGAAGTGAGGACCACTGGATCTCTGTAAGGAGACATGTTTACATGATGATTATATCAAAGAAGTAGCGGGCTTCTTTGCTATGGCCCCGATCACATCAGGCTTGGCAGAGTTCAGGCTCGTCTCTGTGCCAAAGCAAGCTAATCTCTAGTAAAGCTAGAGCTGAGAAGGACCTTCACGGAGAGGACTAGTCAGATGTGGTGTTGACCAATGGAGACAACAGAAGAAAGTGTGATTGGCGTATAAGGAAAACCCACACAGCCAGAGTCATAACCTTTGTCTTTTCTTGTCAAAGTATGAGTCAAGGAGGATCATGTCACTCCTATTGTTAATTCTTTCGAAGGAGACCTTACAAAAACAAAGAATATAAATTTATTTGTCAACTACCATTAATCAACCTTCCTGAGACAGTGAGTATCAGAAAAGACCATGTCATTTGATCTCTTTTGAAGGGACTCATAAAAATTGAAGAATGGAAATCCTCAAGAGACACAAAGTAGATCTTTCACAACTGGCGCTTCGCAGTGTGCATCACTTCTCTTTATTTCAGCCCTATACAAAAGAATGCCCATGTCACGAGTGATTTCCCAAGGCTCAGTGCATCACTGCTGGCTTGAAGTCACTCCTAGGCCCTAAGAACTCCTTCATACTGAGAGGGGCTTAGTATTTCCTTTCATAATGTTGAGCCTGACATGGCTTATAATCCTCCAATACTGTAAAATCTATCTAGTGGACAAGAAACACATATGCGGCAGAGGAGGGTCTTGTTAGACATCAGGGGGAGGAGAGGCCCTTGGGCCTGAGGGTGTTAGATCCCCCAGTGTAGGGGAATGCCAAGGAGGGAAGATGAGAGCGGGTAGGTGGGTGGGTGGGGGAATACCCCCATAGAGTCAGGGGAGGGGGAGGGAATAAGAAGGTTCCTAAGGGGAGATCTGGAAAGGGGAAAACATTTGAAATGTAAATAAAGTAAAAAAATAAAAATAAATAAATAAATAAATAAATAAATAAATAAACAAACCCCACAAAGTAGGAAAAAAAGAAAGAAAGAAAGAAACAGTAGGAAGAATCCCAGTCTAAAGATTTGGTTTGGGGGGACATGGTGCTCACATCTATAAACATCTTTCCTGTGTCAGGGTCATACACATATAGAATGTGTATCGCATTGATCCTTAAATAAATCTTCCATGTAAGCATGACCTCCAGTTGTCAGACTACATAACTAGTGCAAGATAAGGTTAAATAAACAACGAAAGATACACATTAAAGCCAGTTTGAAGTTTTAACTTGGGCTCTTATCCACTAAGGGATAATATTTCAAATATCAGTAAAGAACCCAATTATTATCTTGAAGGATGACTAGCAGACAGTATAAAGTCCCATTCTAATTGTCATTTGAGTTCCTGGTAAGGAAGGCTTTAAGGAACCTGGCAACATGCAGAACTGTGATGTCTGATCAAGTTCACAATTTCAACCATGCTCCTACCATAAGAATCAACAATAAGTTGTCTTCATGTTTTTACTGTTTATTCTCTTTTCAATGCTTCATGGTTTCCTTGAAGCTCAAAGGTCAAAGTTCATACTCTGTTCAAATTCCTCCTTTGTAACTCTGCTCCAGATAACTGTTCACCTTCCCTAAGCAATTCCCATCACATTCTAGATGCTTCCTTCCCTCTTTCTACATAGCTCCTGACTTCTGTGTTAATGATGCTGTATCTTCTCTTGAGGGATTTTTCCCAGTTATTATAGAGACCTTCTTCCTTCTATAGCAAGATGGACTCTATATTATGTGATCTTACCTCTGGTTAAGCTGAGCACTGCTCCCTAACTCAGGAGGCTTTGTTGTGGCAAATAGAAACAGAAATCTTGACAATCAGACAGTTAAGGTATTATTTTTATTGGATCTTACACAAGACAAAGAATTAAAAGACACTCTTCCATCTGTTCTATGAGAGAGAAATGTTCATGAAAACCTTGTGTCAACTGTGTATTATGGAAAGAATGCAGAGATCTGACATTTTCCAGTTCTTAATTTCTACTCAGCTAAATACTGGTTGATTTAATTTCTAATCTGGAAGTCACCATTTAACAAAGCCTGGGATTTCACTTAAGATACCTTAAGTCAGTTTCTCATCCTTATATGGCAAAAGGATCTTACCTAGAACACTTCGACTTTCTTCAACCACTCAGACTCTCCAACAATTTCTGAATGAAGGCAGTCACTCTCTCTACTCCTTTTAATTCATGTGCCTTAATTACTAATAAACTCTACACCAGCCAGTTGTCTTCTACACAACCTTATGTCCCCAGTTAGAGCCATTTTTGCAACATATATTTTTACATCAACTGGAATCTACTGTACTAGTGGAAGATCTGTTAATTGTATTCTTTCGACCAGACATCTAACCAATCATGTAAAATTTAGATACTATCTATGGTGGGAGACCTCTGCCTGGGCCACCAGGGCTCCATAGTCAAAGAGCACTAGGAGAGAGCTAGCCTCCCAGGAGTGTGGAAAAGCTCTTGAGAGGGGGTAATAGGACTAAAACTGCTCAGCGGGACTTGCCAAGAATCCTTGGGACACAGGGACTAAGGAACAGCTGGGAGGAAGTAGCCTTCCAGTTTCCATCTGTGGCAGGAGACCTCTGCCTGGGCCACCAGGGCTCCATAGCCAAATAGCGCTGGGAGAAAGATAGCCTCACAGGAGTGTGGGCAAGCCTGTCTGCTCAGAGGGATCCACCTGGAATACCCAGGAAACAGGGACTGAGGAGCAGGTTTCTGTTTTTTTTGGTGGCTGGAGAGCAGATCCTGTGACACAGGGCTCCATACTCAAATAGTGCCAGGAGAGAGCTGGTATACCAGGAGTGCTGACACACCTTCAAGCACAGGCAAGACAATCAATTCTTTTCAAATTAACTGGACCAAGAGGGACCCTTATAGAGCCATCAGGACAAAGGAACCAAGGGACAGCTGAGGATTAAATCCTTCTTAATTCTTTTTGCACCCCAGAGCTGGCCCTGCACCACAGCTCTCCAAACCAAAATTATCTGAGAGAGAACTGGTCTTCAAGGAGTATTGATACCTGGGCTTGCAGGAAAGACAAGCTAATGTCAGAAAGACTAAGACCAGCTAACACCAGAGATAACCAGATGGCAAAAGGCAAGGGCAACAACACAAGGAACAGGAACCAAAGCTACTTGGCGTCATCAGAACCCAGCTCTCCCACCACAGCAAGCCCTGGATACCACAACACACCAGAAAATAAAGACTCAGACTTAAAATCTCATCTCATGAGGATGATAGAAGATTTTAAGAAGGAAGTAAATAACTCCCTTTAAAAAACAAAACAGAACAAAAAAAAAAAAAAAAAAAAACCAAGAGAACACAGGTAAACAACTAGAAACCCTTAAAGAGGAAACACAAAATTCCTTAAAGAATTACAGGAAAACATAATCAAGCAGACAAAGGAAAGAACAAAACCATGCAGGAACTAAAAACAGAAATAAAACAATAAAGAAATCACAAAGGGAGACAACCCTGGAGTTAGAAAACCTAGGAAAGAAATCAGGAGACATAGATGCAAGCATCACCAACAGAATACAAGAGATGGAAGAGAGAATCTCAGGTGCTGAAGATACCATAGATAACATTGACACAACAGTCAGAGAAAACACAAAATGCAAAAAGCTCCTAACCCAAAACATCCAGGATATCCAGGATACATTGAGAAGACAGAACCTGAGGATAATAGGTATAGAAGAAAGTGAAGATTCCCAACTTAAAAGACCAGTAAATATCTTCAATATAGTTATAGAAGAAAACTTTCCTAACCTAAAGAAAGAGATGAACATAAATATACAAGAAGCCTACATAACAACAAATAGATTGGACCAGAAAAGAAATTCCTCCTATCACATTATAGTCAAAACACCAATTACACAAAGTAAGGAAAGAATATTAAAAGAAGTAAGGGAAAAAGGTCAAATAATATATAAAGGCAGACCTATTAGAATTATACCAGACTTCTCACCAGAGACTATGAAAGCTAGAAGATTCTGGGCAGATCTCATACAGACTCTAAGAGAACACAAATGCCAGCCCAAGATGCTATACCCAGCAAAACTCTCAATAATCATAGATGGTGAAACCAAAATATTCTATGAAAAATCCAAACTTGCACAGTATGTTTCCACAAACTCAGCCCTACAAAGAATAATAAATGGAAAATGCCAAATCAAGGAGGGAGACTACACCCTAGAAAAAGCAAGAAAGTAATATTTCAACAAACTCAAAAGAAGATAATCACACAAACATAAAAATAACATAGAAAATAACAGGAAAATAACAGCAATCACTTTTCATTAATATCACTTAACATCAATGGACTCAATGCCCCAATAAAAAGACATAGACTGACAGACTGGATCCATAAATAGGACCCAGCATTTTGCTTCATCAAGGAAACACAAGTCCGTGTTAAAGACAAACAATACCTCAGAGTAAAGGGCAGGAAAACAATCTTCCAGGAAAATGGTCCCAAGAAATAGGCTGGAGTAGCCATTCTAATATTGGATAAAATTGACTTTCAACTGAAAGTTATCAAAAAAGATAAGGAAGGAAACTTCACACCTATCAAAGGAAAAATCTACCAAGAATAACTCTCAATTCTGAACATCTATGCCCCGAAAACAAGGGCACCCACATTCATAAAAGAAACTTTACTATAGCTCAAAGCATACATTGAACCTCACACAATAATAGTAGGAGACTTTAACACCCCACTATCATCAGTGGAAAGATCTTGGAAACACAAACTAAACAAAGACACAGTGAAACTAACATGTTATGAACCAAATAGATTTAACAGATATCTATAGAACATTTCATCCTGCATCAAAAGAATATACCTTCTTCTCAGCACCTCATGGTACCTTCTCCAAAACTGATCATATAATTGGTCACAAAACAAACCTCAACCGATATAAGAAGATTGAAATAATCTCATGCCTCCTGTCAGATCACTATGGATTAAGGCTGGTCTTCAATGGAAACAACAACAACAGAAAGCCCACATACACATGGAAGCTGAACAACGCTCTACTCAAGGATAACTTGGTTAAGGAAGAAATAAAGAAATTAAAGACTTCCTAGAATTTAATAAAAATGAAAGTAAAACATACCCAAACCTATGGGACAAAAAGAAAGCAGTGTTAATATTCCTATTAACTCATAGCTCTGAATGCCTCCAAAAAGAAACTGGAGAGAGCACATACTGGCAGCTTAACAGCACACCTGAAAGCTCTAGAACAAAAAGAAGCTAATACACCCAAGAGGATTAGACCACAAAAAAATAATCAAACTGATGGCTAAAATCAACCAAGTAGAAACTAAACAAACTATACAAAGAATCAACAAAACCAGGAGCTGGTTCTTTGAGAAAATCAACAAGATAGATAAAACCTTAGTCAGACTAACCGGAGAGCACTGAGACAGTATCTAATTAACAAACTTAGAAATGAAAAGGGAGATATAACAACAGATTCTGAGGAAATTCAAAAAATCATCAGATCCTACTACAAAAGCCTATACTCAACAAAATTAGAAAATCTGGATGAAATGGACAAGTTTCTACACAGATACCAAACACCAAAGTTAAGTCAGGATCAGATAAAATATCTCAACAGTCCCATAATGCCTAAAGAAATAGAAGCAGTCATTAAAAGTCTTCAGCAAAGTGTCTGGATATAAAATTAACTCAAACAAATCAGTAGCCTTACTATACTTGAAGGATAAACAGGCTGAGAAAGAAATTAGGGAAATGACACCCTTCACAATAGTGACAAACAATATAAAGTTCCTTGGTGTGACTTTAACCAAACAAGTGAAAGATCTGTATGACAAGAACTTCAAGTCTCTGAAGAAAGAAATTGAAGAAGACCTCAGAAAATGGAAAGATCTCCCATGCTCATGGATAGGCAGGATAAAAATAGTTAAAATGGTCATCCTGCTGAAAGCAATCTACAGATTCAATGCAATCCCCATCAAAATCCCAACTCAATTCTTCATAGACTTAGAAAGAGCAATTCTCAAATTCATATGGAATAACAGAAAAACCAGGATAGCAAAAACTCTCCTCAACAATAAAAGGACTTCTGGGGAAATCAGCCTTCCTGACCTGATGCTGTACTACAGAGCAGTAGTGATAAAAACTGCATGGTATTAGTACAGTGACAGGCAGGTAGATCAATGGAATAGAATTTAAGACCCAGAAATAAACCCACACACTTATAGTCACTTGACCTTTTACAAAGGATCTAAAACCATCCGGTGGAAAAAAGACAGCATTTTCAACAAATGGTGCTGGTTCAACTGGCAGTCTACATGTAGAAGATTCCGAATTGATCCATTCCTAGCTGCCTGTACAAAGCTCCAGTCAAAGTGGATCAAGGACCTCCACATAAAACCAGATACACTGAATCTAATAGAAGAGAAAGTGGTGAAAAGTCTCAAACACATGGGCACAGGGAAAAAATTCCTGAACAGAACACCAATGGCTTATACTCTAAGATCAAGAATCAACAAATGGGATCTCATGAAATTACAAAGCTTCTGTAAGGCAAAGGACACTGTAAATAGGACACAACGCAACATACAGATTGGGAAAAGATCTTTACCAATCCTATGTCTGATAGAGGGCTAATTTCTAATATATACAAAGAACTCAAGAAGCTAGACTCCAGAGATCCAAATAACCCTATCAAAAAATGGGGAACAGAGCTAAACAGAGAATTCTCAACTGACGAAACTTGAATGGCTGAGAAGTACCTAAAGAAATGTTCAACATCCTTAGTCATCAGGGAAATGCAAATCAAAACAATCCTGAGATTTCCTCTCACACTAGTCAGAATGACTAAGATAAAAACCCAGGTGACAGCATATGTTGGCAAGGATGTGGAGAAAGAGGAACACTCCTCCATTGCTGGTGGGAATGCAAGCTGATACAACCTCTCTGGAAATCAGTTTTGCAGACCCTCAGAAAAATGACCATAATACTACCTGAGGACCCAGCTTTACCACTCCTGGGCATATACCCAGAAGATGCTCCAACAAGTAATAAAGACATGCTCCACTATGTTCATAGCAGTCATATTTATAGTAGCCAGAAACTGGAAACAACCCAGATGTCCCTCAACAGAGGAATGGATACAGAAAATGTGGTACATTTATACAATGGAATACTACTCAGCTATTAAAAACAATGACTTTATGAAATTCTTAGGTAAATGGATGGAACTTGAAAATATCATCCTGAGCTAGGTAACTCAGTCACAAAAGAATGAACACACTATGTACTCACTGATCAGTGGTTACTAGCCTAAAAGTTTGGAACACCCAAGAGTCATTTCACAGCAACTGTTGGCCTGATCGTGAGGTTCCAGATGGAGGAGTTGGAGGAGAGACTGAAGGAGTTGAAGAAGTTGGCAGTCCCATGGAAGTAGCAACAGTGTTCATTGGCCTGACCTCCTGATGCTCCCAGGACTGGATCACCAACCAAAGAATACACATGGAGGGACCCATGGTGCTGGCCACATAGGTGGCAGAGGAGGGTCTTGTTAGTCATCAGGGGGAGGAGAGGCCCTCGGACCTGAGGGTGTTAGATACTCCAATATAGGAGAATGCCAAGGAGGGAAGATGAGAGTGGGTGGGTGTGTACGTGGGAGAATACCCCCATAGAGGCAGGGGGAGAGGGAGGGAATAGGGAGGTTCCAAAGAGGAGATCTGGAAAGGGGGAATCATTTGAAATGTAAATAAAGTATCAAAAATAAAAAATACAACAAAATTTAGATACTAACAATCTTATGCCAAAAATTATAGAAACTTTTGGATGAAAAATTCATATGAAGAAACACAGCATCCTCTCATTGCTACATGTGTGGAAGCTGAGAACATTTAGTAGTTACTCTGGTAATAGCATCCAGGATGAGCTCTCATATCTGGCAGGTGGTCACAATGTGGATGAACCTTACCTAGGATGCTGTATTTTAGACTTTATAATGAAAGGTAGAAAAATGATGCAGCTATTCATTAATAGAGGGCAGAGTGAGCCCTAGTGAATGAAACACATTGGTAGCCACTTTTGTCTAAACAACTGAGGCTTTAAGCTGAGTACTTTTTATCTCTTTTTAAAAGACTGCATTGCCTCTTTAAAGCTAGGTTATTTTTATAGCCATGGAATTTCGGAAACTGTAAACATGGAGCACGTATTTCAGGCTTTAAAGGTGAAAGAGGTTATTTAAGAGTGTTATCAGAGCTAGCCAGCTGCGAATGTACACATTATCAGAAAACCATAAAGCTTCCCCTTCATATATGTACTCAATTATTCATGAACCACCCTACTGGAGGTTGTGCATAGACTTAGTATTGCCATAAACCTTGATATGCCCAGTCCTCCCTGCTGGCCCACTGGATGAATAAAGAGTTTGGGAAATAGAAATTGTCTCTCTATCTATTCCTATCCCAAGGGTCTATTTTGGAAGTGATAATGATAAGAATAATAATAGTGGTGGCTGACATTTCTTGATACCTCCTAACTGTCTTAATCTTGTATGCTAAAGATGATCAGCTGACTTATGGAATATGGTTCAATAAAAGTTAGGGGCATAACTGGGATTTTAATTCATATCTTTTGCAGACTATAACTTATGAGCTTCATATTGCTAAATCAACATTTCTGATTTATTATAAAAGTATTCATCCTTATCAATTTCTTCAAAAATAATTGAATGAAAAAAGTGAATTCTTAGCCATATGACCTGTCCATGCATAGCTTTTACTTGTAAGAATTTCAGAAGGCAACTTTGCAAAAGACTTCCACTAACAACCAATTTTTTCTTAAGTAAATCAGGCTTTACAAATTTGTTTGACATCAGAAATCCATTTTCTAATACATGAGATGTATTCTTTTGTCACCAGCACATCCTGGAGAATAATGAAAGCCAAAAATGCTCCAAGTAGATAAATGAAGGAGTCACCTATACTTTATGAAGAACTGTAAAATTCTCAGGGCAGCAGACCATTCCAAACCACACAGGATTCTTATTCTTCCAATGCTCTTTTTCATGGATTTATTATGCCTGATAGGCCTCTGCATCTCCATGTTGAGTTCATTTAGGACAGGGTGGTTGTATAGGATAAACCTGGCCTCTGAATCCCACACCTATCTTCCTGAGCAAAGTTATGAACACTTTGGTCTCTCAAGCTTGGGTTTATTTGTTGAGAAATGGTGGTTTAAAACAATGGCAAAAAAGTAACAGCTTTGCTTGTTAGAAATATGATAACTAGAATCAATGTGTTTAAATCATGGCAAATCAGTCACCATTCTTATGCTCACATTGGGCTCTTATGGCAAATGTGATTTTCCCATTACCTAGACATAATTCCATTGGCTTTCCCTTTGATCTATAAAACCCTGTTCACCGACTTAGGTCCCTCTCAGGCATTACTTCTGCTGTGAAAGTTTTCACTATTGCCTCAACCACCTTCCTGCTCCTTTACCCATGCCTTCAAGTGTTCATTGTTTCCTATCCAACATCATTTATCACATGGCTTCAATGCCCTCTGTATGTGTAATCTCCCTATTGGCTCTTTGAAGACAAGGTTTGGGCCACAAAGACAGTTATTTCTACACCCAGTTTCCAATATACCACAGGAAATATAAGATGCTTAAGAAATATTGTAAGCATGAAGATACAAGGACAAGTTTTATAGGGTATGACCTTTGTCTCCAGAGAATTTGCATTCTGCCTGAAATTCCTAATCAGTAAACACTATATATGATAGTATCAAATTTAATGTGTTCTTGTGATGACAAGTTTTTCAACTTGACAGAGACTAGAATCTCTGTAGAAGAGAGTCTCTGTGAGGGATCATCTAGATATGGTTAGCCTGTAAGCATATGTGTGTGAGACTGTCTGAATTGATGTGGGAACATCCAGCCCTATGGGCTGGGAATATTAAAATATATAAGCACAGATGGAATGCTGAGCATAAGAGACTATGCATGGGTTCATCTCTTGACTGTGAATGCGATCAGCTACTTCAAGTTCCTGTCTTAACTTCCTACAATAATGGGGTGCAACCAGAAGTTGTATGCTAAGATCACTCTTTTTTCTCTGATGCTGCTGTTGTCAGGATGTTTTCTCATAGCGACTGAAACAAATCTAAACTTAATTTTTGAGCTAAAAATTTAGGGATGGTATTAAAGAATGAAGAGAGTAAAGGGTATGAAAATGTTCTAAGGTTTAACATTCATTAGAATGTTCTGAACTTATGTCACTATTAATAGTCCAAACCTAGTCATCCTTTCTAACATACAATCACCAACAAGGTTCACTAAAGAAACATGCCATTGAATTGTAATCACATCACTTACCATCTAAATAGCCTTGAGCTATTTTAAAAGCTCTTTAAACCTTGGTTTCCCTTTTATACAATAATTCATAACAGAACACTGATAAAACCTTGTGAATTAAATAGAAGCTAATAAAATATATTTCCCAAGTAGAATACCTAACATAGTGCAAACATGCAACAATTTTTAATCTATTAAAAATTGATACTTATTCCTCCTGAGCTCATCAAGGTTGAAAGCATTTCATGGTAATCCTATGTTCTCACTGCCAACCATTGTTTCAAGTACATGCTATGAAATACAGGGATATTTTCAGTATAATAAGATGGGTAAACAATCATGACCAAGAGCAAAATGAAACAGGACTTCATCTATTACCTTCCTTTACTGGTATTCTAGTACTGGTCCAATCCCACATGAGTATCACACTTATACATTGAAAAAATTCTTTTGTTTGACAGTATAAGTCCTCAAAAGAGATACACAGAGATGAGTAAGGAAAACAAAAGCATATGTAGAACTGAGAAGATGACTCAAGACACAAGAGCACTTTTTCTCAAGTATGAGGAACTGAGGCTGGATTCCTACCAATCTCATAAGAACCAGATGTGGCCATCCATGCTTATGTCCCTAGCTCAGAGTAAGGGAGCAAAGCCAGTGAATTCTGGGTCTAGTTAAGGACCTTATATCAAGAGAATAATTGAGAGAGTGACAGAGTTATGATTTCTGTCAGAACACATGTAGACCCCTAATAGTCATATATATATGAACACATTCATGTACCACACACACACACACACACACACACACATACACACACACGCACATGCACAAGTGTGTACATACATGCATACACAGATATAAAATATATTAAGTGCTTTACAGAATTACATATGTCTGTAATATTATGCATGCAAACGATAACTCTAAATGATAAAGATTGACCTATAGGAACCAGAAGGGGGGCAATATTTGGGATGTAAATAAATAATAAAAGTTTGAACTAGAAGATGGTAATAAAAGTACACCACGACTATGTGAATACTTTTAAAATATTCCTAATCAGCATTAATTATTTTTTAAATTATTCATTTTATTGTTTTAAATTACAATATCATGACATCATTTCTCCCTTTGCTATTCTCCCTTCAAACATTCCTACATACCCACTATTGCTTTTTTCAAATTCATGGCCTCTTTTTAAAAGCTAATTGTTGTTATGTTTGGCAAACAGCTTTAATTTAATTATCAGCCAAGAATGAACACTCTCTGTTCATGTGGTATGGGAGGAAAAACCTGTAAATATATCAAAGCGTGGACTTTTCAGAGAGAGGACCCTGAAATACCACCCTTGACAGAGAAGTTATTGACAGTGGATTGTTGCTGAGGGAGAGTCACTCTCCTTCAGGGACATGACTGCTGTAGGTTTTCCGTGTCTTATTAGATGGCCTCATTCCCATAAACATTTAGGCACCACTAATTGGACACACAGGTTATAAATAACAAGTGCATACACAGGATATAAAGCTGGGATAGACATGCGTGGGGCACTGGGGCAGGCCGATAAAATCAATATGCCCTGTATAAAAATGAGTGATTTTCAAATAATAAGTTAAATATATTATACTTTAGAGAGATAAAGAAGCCTACAGTAGCAGTGAGTCTCCACATAGAGGTCATCGGCTGTGTTCTAAACAAGGTGGCAGTTTTCTTTCCATCCTTTAACTTCCCCCTTGTGGAAGAGCAGAGACACAGCATCTCTTTGCTGTCTTAAATTTCCATCTTCATTCTTCTTCACACTTGTTTTTAGCCCAGTCTCTGGCTCTTTCATGGACGATGCTCTCCTTGCCATTCACTTGCCATCAACAGCAAAAATCCATCATGTTACAAGTCTTCCTACAACCTGAATTATGATGTCATTACCACTCCAGTCATCTTTCTTACTGGAATACCCACTCAGGGTCATAGCACATGTGAAATAGAGACATAGTAAGTGTTTTCAATAAGCCTAGTTTTCAATTCTGACTATATTTAAAAATACTTATATAATCTTGCAAAATTTTCACAACTGCCAGAAACCCAGTGTCTTTAATTAAAGAGAATAACCTCTGGGTTGCTATGGCTTGAGTGTGAAGTGTCTCTTCAGGATCATGTGTCACAGTTTGTGGAGGTCATGGTACCTGCAATAAGTGACCGATGAAAGTAGGCCACCAATATATGCCCTCTGACAGCTTGAAATCTCTCTGGTTGCTGGTTCTGGCAAGATACTACAAGCTGGCTGAACAACCTTACCACAGGGTCCCAGCCACAATGCATTAATGCTCATAATTCGCCGAATCCTCTCTCAAACGATGAACAAGAATAAAAGCTTGTCCTTTTATTTCTGAAGTCCTTTATTCTGTAAGTAATTTCTGTTAGATACATTAGCCCAGTGCAACATGAACATTTGTAAGCAAATATGGCAACTGCTTTGGTCTAGAACTAAATATGACTTCAGCTAAAGGAATTTTCCTTATCAGGAAATCAACAGGGATCACTCTCCACATCATAAGTGATGACTGGCTAAGTCGCAGATGGAGGGTAAGTAGGAAGATTGCTTATAGGTGGTTAAGAAGAATTCCATAGTCTCAACAGCAGGAAGACACAGTAAGGTTACAAATGGAGAATGCTCTAGGTATGCTTGGCTATGAAAAACATTTTCTTTACGGTCTGTGGTGAGGAAGATAAAGAAACTTGCAACCTGATAAAAATTATTAAGATGAGATATTCCTTATTTTTCTGTGGCTGCTACTTATAAAGGATAAGTTAATTTGGTGCAACAGTCTCTGAGGGAAAGTCCATAATGGGATAGGAGAAAACATGACATCCAAAGGCCAGAGCAGCAAGGTGAGAGATCACATCTTCAGCTGCAAACATGAAGCAGAGAAACCAAACTGGAAGTGGAGTGAGACTATCCCACACTCATATTACTTTTCAAGCAAGGCTATATCCCTCAGAACCACCCTAAACAATACCATCAGCTGGGGCCCAAACCAATTGTTCAAATAGCTGAACCTCTCTGAATATCTGAAAGATATTTTTACTTTAAACCACAATACTTGCTAATTGCTGGTTGTGAAATTCTTGGAACGATCTGTTTACTTTCTGTACCTCACTGTCCTCACTTATAAACTTGGTTTATGACAGGTGGCTATTATATTGCTGTAAGCATATAAAAAACCATTAGGGCCATGACTTTTACATAATAAAGAATCAATGCATGCTAGTTACACTAAGATATGTGTGGGGCAAGTTCCTGGAACTGAAAGAACAATAATCAATGTTTATGTTTTAGCTACTAAATATCAGGTGACCTCGTAAGTGGTGATTGAATATTCTGATATATGAAGGTCAGCTTATGTATTAACTTTATGGAAATGATGTTCAGACAGATGGCAGAGCATTCTTTCTGGGTGTGACTATGACGGTGTCTCTGTAAGAGATAACCATTTGATCCAATAGCCTGAATGACTCCTGTGGGCCTTTATTGTCATAATATGTAGGGATCACCAACCTTGTTAAGAGTACAAACAGAACAAAAAGACACTGGGAGGATGAATTCACTCTCACTCTAAGTTGGGACATTGTCACCTGTTTCTTCAGATTCACACACACACACACACACACACAAACACACACACACA
>JADRCH010000016.1:14482021-14509622 GCA_019843965.1 Rhynchomys soricoides | reverse complement strand
ACACACACACACACACACACACACACACACACACACACACACACAGTGGCATTCCCAATCCCCAACAGGTCTCAAGCTTTTGGACTCAAACTACGATGTCCTACAATTTCATCTAGTAGTCTAGCACATAGATGACAGATATCAGCTCTTCCTGGGTTCCATAATTTGTGAACCAATTTCTGCAGGATCATCTATCTCTCTTTCAGAAAATCTCATGTGTCATACGCACATGCATGTACACACACACACACACAAACACATATATACACATTCATTCTTTATAGAAGACTGAATGAGGCATCATTAAACAATTAGAAAGCAGAATACTAGATGATATTACTGTGTGACTTAAGATGAAGGAATTGATGCAGAAACAGCAATAGGTTTGCCTGTATCACACAGCTAACACATGCAGAGCCTCGGGACAAACCATCAAGCCCAACCACTCCTAATGTAGTCTGTACGTTAAATACTCTGCTGCCTCCAAAATTCTAAAAAATGAACCCCATGCCACACGCCCTACATTCAAGGACTTAATTTTCAAGAGTACTGCCTTTCCTAATCTCTGTAACACTTTACATCAATCATGGCTTTGAGAGCAAGGAACCATAGCCAAATCTGCCAGATTTAGGAGTTTATACATATAATATTGGGATGCACAGGCTTGAGAACTAGATCTAGAAAAAGAACTCTTGACTAACAATGACTGCTGCATATTTAGAAGCAAATGTAATATCCGTGTATGGAAATTTTCTGCAATGATAGTATAGATGGTAGATTATTAGACTAGCTATTTTTCTGAAACCAACTATAAGTGTGGAAGATGGCTCTCTCTCTCTCTCTCTCTCTCTCTCTCTCTCTCTCTCTCTCTCACACACACACACACACACACACACACACACACACATACACACACACCATCTGTGATTCACTAAGAAAACTTACATGCATCTACATGGCTATCACTGCGTACGTTTAAAATGTGATCGAAGAATTTGTTAACTGTGAGGTTTTCAACAAGGGATTAGGCATCCTGTGCATCAGTAGTTGGAAACCAGGAAAGCACTCTGCCAATTGATCTATAGTCTCACCACAGGATAAGCAGTATCTTTAAAATGAAAATGAAGCATCTAATTCTGAATACATGCTAGAGAATTAAATCAAAAGTTGAAATAAAGGTAGATGTTTTCCTTTAGCCTCAGGTTTACTTGGTTCCAGGGCTCTGAATGATCAGGCTTTTGAAAATGGCTGGAATGAGCTGGGCCCTGCCATACATTCACTCTTCCTCACCACCAGAAGCCTGTAAATATAAATGAACCAAGGTAACTTTCTAAACAATGTTAATGTTATAGGCCAGCATATATTAGATGTTATCAGAGCATCTTCCTTCATGTGAATATTTTACTTCATTCTCATTTCCTCACTACTGTGTTCAGTATAGCAATAGACACGGATGTGCAAATACCTTGGAACTATGTTAACTCCAAGTCTGTCAGGCAGATCCCCTAGAGGAGCATAAGTGGATCACATGGTTTTGAGGGAACCTCCACACTGCTTTCTGTGGTGTCTGCACAAGTTTACATGCCCACTAGTGACAAATGAGGTTCTTTCCTCATACCATTGCCAACATCTGAGGTCATTTGATTTCTCAGCCTTTTTGAATGGGGTTAGATATAATCTGAAGAGTAGAATATTATTAGAAATTCAGTACCTCATAAAACTCAATTTGCCAGTTCTAATTTGTTTGTAGGTAGATGCTCTCAGATGACAGAATGGAAAGAATTCTGCATCAGGAGGGATAGTCATTCTGTGTGCATGTCTGGGGCAATCACCTAGTTTTTCTGCATCTCATGTATCACATCTCTAAAACAGATATTTCTTTTGCACCTTGATGAGTGTGGGGCCTATCGACAGAAGTTTCTGAGAGATGGAAGAATGGCTACTTGGCTTCCTACAATGCCTTTGGAATGCAGGACACATCCAATTTTGCCTACAGTTCATGTCTATGCTTAGAGTAAATACCAAACAAAATCTCCCTAGATTTGACTTTTAGACAACAGAATTTAAAATGTACACATTGCAAAAACACTGCCCCAGGGCAGAGCAGGACTAAGCAGGAATAACACCTACTTCCTGGTGTTCTGACCCAGCTTCATCTGCTTGGATGTAACTCAATAAACTCAATGACAAGGTGCTTACTCTGCACCTCAGTCCTCCTACATTAAAGCCAAGAGACAGACTCTATATGTGAACTACATGCAGCTTGACAGTCAATGACTTGGAGTCTATAAATTGATTTATCCTGTGTCTTTACATTGGAAAATCACACTAAAGTTTGCACTCCATGAAAAACATTGTTATGCTTATTACTCAGATTATAAGTTCCCAGTTTCAGTTGCACTCAGCTAGGCTGATCTGTACCTTTTAGTTTAGAGAGATAATGAATCTGAATACAGTTGCTTTCTTTGTCCTTGGAGATGAAAACAAGATTGGGAGGCTGTTAGCTCCATACCTTTCTTTTAAGAGATAAAAGGCTATTCTCACTAATTGATGCACTATTGTCAGGACCACTAGTCATGGGCACTAAACAGAAATTATAAAAATTTAATGACATTGGCTTCCCTAGGCACCTCCTCCCGTGGAAAAATTATTCTTTGCCAACCATGCATGTTACTGCTTTGCACCTCCACTGACACTTCTAAATTCACACATCCAGTCTTCAGAGGGCCATAAGGAGCACCTGGAGTCTTCATTTCAGTGTCACCTTTGTGCTGTAGAAAGTCCCTGAGTATGGTAGAATGTCTCACACCTTCTGTTTGCACGTATTAAACATCTGAATGGTGGGGTCACATTTCCTCCTCTGCTAAGGTTGCATCAGTTTGCACCTTGGAGCTCACTGTCATGATCATTACCATAGCTTCATCCCTGACACTGTTTATTTATTTTTTATTTCTCTTTGACTAAATGCAATCCAGAAGGAAAGAAAAATATGTTGTCTATGTTAATATCCTTTTCTCCAAGTGGATTAATGTCAACAAATATTTTATTTAGCTTTATTTGTACCAACATGTTTTACTTATTGGGGGGCTCATCATATTTTAACACACACACATACATAAGCATATGTATGCATGTGCATGTATGTATGTATGTATGTATGTATGTGAATAGCATGCACTGATCACCCTCAACCCCATTTTCCACTTTCTCAACTCAATTACCCCATTCTCTATTAACTCTTTTCCTGGATATTTCACATTCTTGTCAAGCAGTTTTTGGTTCCATAGTGAGAGAAAACACACAGTACTGATCTTCTACAGCTGATTCATTTTATATGATATATCCTCTATGACGGTATTTCATTCTTCTGGATTGCTAAATTCTATCTATCTATCTATCTATCTATCTATCTATCTATGGATATGGATATGTGTGTATGAGTGTATAGAACATTTTCTTTAAATGCTTTGGATATGTACATAAGGTGGTCACCTAGGTTGATTCCATTACTTGGTTATTATAACTAGTGTTGCAATCAACATGACCATGCATGTTTCCTTTTGGTGTACTAATTCCATAGCTCTGGTTATATATCCAGCAGTGGGATGGCTGAATCATAGGATATGTCTACTTCTTAGTGTTTGGGAGCATATCATACTGATCTCCATAATGAGTCTCTGCGCAAAATTCAACTCAAAATAGATCAAAGACCTAAATGTAAGACTCTGACCTCTAACTACTGGAAGAAAACATATGAGGAACAGCAGGACACTCACATTGGTATTTTAGATATGATCTCTAATACAAACTAAACATAAACAAAAGTAGGCCAACATACCAAACAGCTTCAGCACACCAAGTGAATCCCTAACTCTTTCAAGGCATAGTGCACAGTAATGTCTTGTGCACAACTACCTAGTAGCGTAGGCTAACTCAGATTAATGATCTAAAAGAAAAAGCCTTATGGAAACAATTAGTCAGTGAGCTAATTTTAAAGTATAACTTCAAAAAAAATTAGTTTGAGCAGGATTACACTCCATAGGTGGATATGATTCTCAGAGGATGTCAATTATTAAAAGAAAATCACAGTCCAAGGCATGGGATAATAATCTATGATTTATTGGTCATAGTGGCCTCAAATATTTCTCAAACAACACAGGCTATTGTAATTACGATTCATTACACATGGTAAGTTACATAGTGAGACACCATATACTTTCACTTCAGGACACAAAAATCATTTTCAAATGGACTGGGAAACTTCTTTTCTGGCTAGCTTTCATGGTGTCATAGGTTCTATGGTTTCCAGAGAAGAAAAATATATCATTACTCTTACTCAGCCCCGGACCCTGAATGCTGTAATATCTACCTGCCAGGAGAGATGTACTTACCACTGAAATAGTGCCAAGGCTGTTATAGGGTAACTCAATTCATTCTGATTAGATTTTGAGTTTTGCTACATGGGAAGAAACCTCATGCCTAGTAACTATAATTTCTCATTAAGTTCACATGGCTAGAGATTTCACAGGTTATTGTTATTTGGCCAAATGATCGTTGTGAAAATTACCCTCTAAATATTTCTGTTTATGACTATAGACTTGTGCTTCTCTTTGGTCAGAAAAGTGACTTTTAGTAACGAATGGAAGTCAATACAGAGATGTGTAACTGTTCAAACAGTGAAAATAAGAGACTTGGTGCTTCTCTCTTAATGGGATCTTAATTTCCACTACGACCAAGGCTCAGAGAAGATTGTTGAAGAGTCAGGAAAAATATAAGAGCCGGAGGAAGGAAAAGAGTATCACAAAATATCTTCTGCACACAAAATGTTTATCCTAATAATCATGTTGTGGCATCTATGGTTGCCTAAACAAGATTAAGCTAGCCAAAATCCCGGCATTGTTGGAACAGATGATATCCAGACCCTATATCATACTGAGGAGCTATCTTTCCTATCTTTTCCTCTGTTGATCTAAGGTTCTGAGAAGTGCTTACTTCCTTTAAACCATCCCCATCTTTATGGAATGGTTCAGATAATCTAGAGCTCCACTACTTTGGAAGAGTCAGTGTCCTAGGGCTCCACTAGCCTGAACAAGTCACTGGGTCACTTTCTGTCCCCACAACCCCTAGGCTATATATCTGTACACTTTCCATGTTGTATTTTGAACTGGAGATGTACATAATTTAAGTGCTTTAGAATTCCCCCAATGAGATGGCTCATTATGTTCTATTTTATTATACCACAGAGTGGAAATTTCAAAGAAATAGAACAAGAACATATACTATTTATTCTGGATTAACCCATATTTACCTTTTTGACTTAACTAAGTAACCTTTAAGAAAACTACCTTTAAGAAAATTTCTGTCAGGTAGTACTTAATCTCCCTCTCACACCCATATACCAGTTATTCTGAAAAAAGATAGATTGCCTTCCTTGTCTTTTAATTTCACCCAAGTCACTGTCTCTCTCTCTCTCTCTCTCTCTCACACACACACACACAAATATATATATATATATATGACACATATATGTGACAGATACATATACATACAGAGAGAGAGATGGAGAGAGAGAGAGAGAGAGAGAGAGAGAGAGAGAGAGAGAGAGAGAGTCAGAGGCTCTCACTATGTATCTCTGGCTGCCCTGGAACTCACTATGCAGATCAGGCTGGCTTTTAAGTCAATTACCTCACACATGGATTAACATACCAGAAAGCTAGCATGATAAAGAAATAGAATTTGTCTAACTTCAAATCTCTTAGATTTTCTATCATGCTCAACTGTCTTCATTGAAGATAAGAGGGAATGTTCATGAAGAAGGAGAAATGGAAGAAAAATACAGAGTGAGTGACATAAAGGAAGGCCAATGAGTAGAGGAGTTTGACTGACTAGTGGAAGTGTCTAGAATGGATGATTTTGTTACAAAACTTATTCATATTCCATGCACACGGGATAGAATTGTAAGACTTTATTCCTGAAGAATAATTCTAATCCTCCAAGTCAGGATCTTTACTCTTTTCAAAGACAGGTAAATTTCTTCCTGTGTTATCTCTAGCAGGCGTATCTACTTAGACTGATATTAATTACCTCAGATCTTATACAGTGCTGGTTGGTATGTTGGTTTGAAAGAGAATAGCCTTCAAAGGCTCATATATTTGAATGTTTAGTTCCCAGTTGGTGGACTACATAAGAAGGATTAGAAGGCGTGGTCTTGTTAAAAGAAGTATGTGGCCTTATTAGAAGTAGTTTTTCACTGGGATGTAGAACCAGTATTACTCTTGCTGTAGCCCTTAGCGACTGCTCCAGTGCCATGCCTGCTTCCATGCTTCCTGCCATGATAACCACGCACTCACCCTCTGAAACTGTAAGCAAGCACTTAGAAAAGCTTTCTTTTATAAGTTGCCTTGGTCATGGTGTCCCTTCGCAGTAATGGTAACCTTAACTAAGACTGAGAGTAAGATAGGCTTGAGGCTATAGGCTTAAACACTGGAGCACCCTTTCCTCTATTGGGCATGATTCAGTTTATCTTTTAGAGATTTGCAGTTTCTCCTGATCAAATGTTTACAGATTTCTCTTTGTTCATTACTTACTGATTACCAGTGTAAGGTTTCTCAGCAAGTCGTTCCAGTATTGATTTTGTTCCTTTTTGAGAAGAAAGAAAATACCCTGCTCAGATGAGAGTTGCTAGGGTATAGATAACTTATTGCATTGAACCTTCAGCAGAATGACCTATAGCTTTGTTATGGGTACCAGAAGCTGAGAGGGTGGCTCTCATCAGACACATTTTCTTTAATGGTTAAGGTGGTAAAGACAGGGCACTAATCATTGGTGAAATAACAATTTTCCTTTGTTCCTCTAAAAGTCTTAATTTGTTATTTTTCTCCTGCTTGAAAGATAAACATACAAAATACAATTTATCAAACATAAAACAAATTAAAAAATCAAAAAATCCCTTAGGTTCTGCCTTCTGTTGTTGTGTAGAGGATGCCATCTGCCTTCTCTGGCCATTAAGTTTTTCTGCTTTTTTAAGCCCTGGTATGTCTGTACATGTCTAGCAAGCTAAAACCATTATTAACTTGTTCCTCTACCTTGCCACCTTTGGGCACAGATGGTTCTTCTGACCATCCCACAACTAGGCTGCACTGTTTGCCTCTGTGTTATCACAGCCTGGTCTTCCGGTCCAACTATCCACAGCCTGATTCCACAGTAGGGTCCCTGGCAGCTTTATTTACACCTAGTTTAATATTTTTATGCTTTTCTTATAAGGATTTAGGTTTTGAATATTCTAAATATATTTTATCGAAGTTCATTGCTATGCTGACTCTGCTTTCAGCGAGTACTACTGAGTAAGAAGACTAACCATGAAGCAGAGAAACCAGACCTGGTACACCAAATCCAGTCAGTTTACAGCTCAGTTGAAGACACTGCTGTCTTATCTAGCAACTGACCAGTCACCAAATTGAGAACGTACTCAGTCTGAAGAAAAAAACAGGTGAAAATATAAAAATGAGGCACTATACTTGGATAGCAAGTGAACTCCATATGTTCTTTACAGGCATGATGATACACAGAAATATAGCATATGCTATGTAGGAACTTATAGAGCTGCATTGCTCTGTCTTCAAATCCACTCAATAGTAGATTCTCTCCTGAGTTCACAAGGTAGAGGAAAAACCTGTTAAGTTGTACATTGGGCTCTTTGGTGCACTATTGTTTTCCCTAGCAGAGAAGCATATGAATGTACATGAATTTAGATGGTAAAATAGGAAATCACATTTGTCTCTGGGAAGTAGTTCCATTTTTCCCTTTGGTTCTCATCACTCAACATATTCATTCCAAAACCACTAGGCAACACCTTTCTACTTTCTTTGAGATTTCTTTCATCTTTCCCTTTGAACCATTTTGTCATCTTGGACATCTTTCTGATGTCTTAATGTTAACCATTAATAATTTTATACTTACTATATACAAAGGAATTGCCTAAAGCATTTAAAATGTGTTAACTCACAAAACATTTCTTGAATTTGGTTATGTTATAATTTCTGCCCAAGAGGTAAAATAAAACAAAACAAAAAAAGCCAAATATAACCCTCCATACCACAGACTGATTAAAAAATAGCTCATCCAAAATTATGTAATAAACAGCAGAACTAGGATTCCATCCGAGACTCTAGAATGAACCTGAGGGTCTGAATTTACCCTGGGGTTTTGCATTTCCCATTCTACTCATGTGGTCACAATATTTTATCAGAAATATTTATCATCTTTAGAGACAATTTCTCTAAGAATGGATTCCATAGGTCTAAGGGGAAAATAATTAGATACATGTGAGCTAGTAGATGCTGTAAAACTATGATGTCACTCCTAAATGGGCAGCTAAATAGAATATAATAGCAAAAAAAATAACTTTTTATTATTAATTTTAAAAATAACCATTTAAGAATTATCCAATATAGTTCTTCCTATGTTTTACTTTCTTCTCGTTCTTTATTAATTTGTTATAAATAAATAAACAGCTTCACAAATAAAACAAGAGATCTACATAGCTGTCACCCATTCCCCAGATTTCTAAAGAATAGGATTCATGTCATTTTGATTCCTAATGATCATCTCGACATCACACAAGGTCTATTCTGTCTGCTGAAGACACAAAAGAATTATCAAGGAACTGATAACAGTTTAACGATAATGAGCCACAAATCACTGCTCTTCTATAGGGGATAATATGGTTTATACTCCTCTCTGGGAAGACCAAGATCAGAGCTGGGAAACAGACACAAGTACAAGGCCAATAAGCAGTTTGCAGAAACTGTTTTCCTTGTGGCTTCTCTATTGTGTGTGCGATAAGGGTAATTGCCACTACAGGAAGACCTGCCAACAACAGCAGGTACATAGGTCTCTGCCACTAATTCACTGCACAGGATTTAGACTATTTTCCCCATTCTCTGATTTCAGAACTGGAAGGAGAACTCCATTCTGAACATTTGGATTTGCAGACAAATCAGTGGACTTGCTGGCTCAGGTCAATTTCTTCCATCTTCCTTTTTTAAAAAGTAGATTAGGTCCGGAGTCTGCAGCAGCTGAAGTGCTGGTAGTGTTGAGAGGCTCAGTGTGAAGTGGAGGGAGGATCATGGAATTCAAATTTGTATGAGCCACCATAAATTTCAATAATCCCAAAGCTTCAAATTAGGAGCACAGCACTGTAAACACTCAGAGTGCCTGCCTGCTGAGAATCTCAGAGTAGCAGACCCCAAAAGAAAAAGGATGCTGGGCAGTGCTCCCTCATTCAAATATTTAAACTGCTTTTCTCTGACAGAATCCTTGATGACTTGGTGGACTGAGGAGACTATTCAGTCCAGGGGTATCAATAAGAGATTTCTCTTTTGTTGTAAGCCTAGCTGTCTTCAAGAAGGCCATTGACAAGGTCATGACCTGGCCTGAGGTGGAGAACTTGCTGGGAGAGCCCTGCCCTGCCTGTTCTGGAAGGTTATCCTTGAGTTGCAGAGTTTACAGGCTGTGTTTTTGAAACATTTGAATTGAATTAGCTTCTTACAGACTCCAAGAGTCCCTTGTGGCTCATTCCCTTTGGGTCCCTGTTTGTCTAAACACACTGACAGCTTTGATGAAGCCAACTTGGTAGAATATTTTCCTGAGTTTAAACTGCGTCAGTTCACAGGCATATCACCTGCATTCTCCTTTGAAACTGTGCAGTGATTCGTTTCTCTGACTTCTGCTAACACTACTCCTTCCCACAACCCAGGCATTTGAAATCCATCTACACTTGACATTCAAATTCTGATTCCAGTATCACGTAAGCCTAAAATCCCTTTATCCAATGAAGTGTGCCTTAAGAATCTGCTGGAACTTAGTAGCATATAAATTATATTTCTTCAGTCTCATCCTGTTACCTCATACCCAATCCAGTGCTTATGTCCACCCTGCCATCCTATCTCCCCAACACAGTATGTTCTGAGAGAAATCAGTTATAGCAATCATACTTGTATCTACTGGTCCTCAAAGCTAGCAATGAACACTGTTGAATAGAGTAAAAGTTCAACTATCTTGGATCCAAGGCTATATTTATATTGGTCAGCCTGGATTCACAGACAGGAGGCTAACATAACTGTCCTCCGAGAGGCTCCACCCAGCAGATGCCAGAAACAGATGCAAAGATCTACAACCAAGCATGAGATGGAGCTCAGCTCGGGAAGACTTGTGGAGGAGTTAGTGGCAGGATTGAGGAACACAGAGGGGATAAGGTCTCCACAAGGAGACCAACAGAGTCAACTAACCTGGACCCTTAGGGTCTCCCAGAGACTAAACCAACAACCAAAGAGCATACAAGGGCTGGACCAAGGCACCCCATACATACACAATAGATGGCTAGCTTGGTCTTCATGCAGGTCCTCTAACAACTGGAGACAGAGCTTTTCCTGACTATCTTACCATAGCTTGTAGATCCTGCTCCCCTAGATTGGCTACCTTGTCTGGCTTCAGTGGAAGAGAGTATATCTAGTCCTGCCGTGACTTGAGGTGCCAGAGTGGGTTGGTTCCCTAGGAGGGACCTCTGTCCTCTGGAAGGTCAAGGGGAGAAGGTGTGTGAGGTGAGACTAGGAAGAAAAGAGGAACTGCAAATGGGGTGTGAAAATAAATAAATAAGTAAATAAATAAATAAGAAAAAAGGTTCAGTCACTCATCAACACATCTATTTATTCACTTTTCTTGTCCAGAGCTCCTGTTTTGAGTGTATTAGGAAACTATATTTAATACAGTGTTTAATTTGCACCTACAACTGCATGCTAAATGTGGGTCAATGTTAAAGATGTAGTGAATGTGCCATAAGTCTGTATCTACTTTATAACTTGTTCAAAATGATTTGATTCTGGTGTGTTCCTTTTAGTCATTACAAAAAGTAGAAGGAAAAGAATCATAAAGAGAGAGCGAGGAAGGAAGGGAGAGAGGAAGAAATGGAGAGAGGATGAAGGAAACCTGGAAGGAAGGAAGGAAGGAAGGAAGGAAGGAAGGAAGGAAGGAAGGGAGAAAAGGAAGGGAGAGAAGGAGAGAGAGAGAGAGAGAGAAGGAAGACAGGCAGGCATAGTCCCAAGCCTACTTACTTGTTTCTCACATCTGGGCTGAAGGAGTCATCTCCTGGTGAGTTATGTGCCCTGAAGGAGTAGCCTTCGACTCCCTGATCTGAAATCCTTTGAAGAATGTTGGAGCACAGTTTTGTCTTTCATCAGATCGTTCTCTAGTGCGCACACCCCTGTTTTTTTCTGCCTTGTCCTTTCATTTATTCAGAGCACACTTTAATCTTCTCTAGCACTCTACAAGCACCAGGGGTTCTAGTGTCAAACTCCAACACTAAAGTAATTCTGACATTATAATTCCAACTCCATAATTCTAAGTACTATGCAGTCTAGACCAAAAGTTTATTATGTTTAAAAATCCTATAACTGTTTCAAAGATAATTTAAATATCTATTGATGCATTTTAGAAATTAATTTGACTCCATTCATAATCTTGTACAATTCTTTGTGATATGACCCCTTCATAAAAGTTTAATGTATTTTCTACCCCACCCCAGTGTCCTTTCTCCAGTAAAATGACTTCTATAAACAGGCAGCCTGACTTTTCTATCTTTGTCTTTCCCAATCTCTTTCATAATTAATGATGTAGCTATACTTAGCTTCCTTTCTTCTTTCGGAGGAGGAAAAGGAGAAAGTAGAAATGTAGAATTAAAATTTTTTTCCAGAGGATTAGGGAGTGTAGGTTCAGATGATGTAAATAAGATATACATCCCATTCCGAATAAGTTTGAGTCCTACAGGAGAATGGTATCAAAGCAATTGTATCTCATGGGAGCTTGGGCTGTGATTTACATTACAGTCCCATGGGGGTGGGATATCTGTTAGAATCTTGCTATACAGATACTACTGGGCTCATCTGAGGAGATCAGAACTCCCACTCAGGACAGCAGCATGGAGGAGAGGGTATAGTTGAGGGAGTCTGTAGGGATTTCAGCCAGGATACTCTACGGCAGCTCCTGATGTTCTTGCTGTTTGCACTGACTGAACAGTCTTCACACACTTGGCAGACTTGTCTACTTCCTGGAAATAGACTTCCCTTCTTTTTTGTTTCCTAATGAGTCCAGAATTGAACCAGGTGTCTTGGCATGTTATAATTGGTGCTTTACAAAAGGCATGTATCCTGGGACAAATAGTAAGGGCTCTGAACACAGGCTTACAGTGTCTCAGCTCTTTCCATGGCTGCTGTACCTCACCCAAAATGTAAATGTTCATTCCTGGAGCAAGGAAGGATGTTTTTCTCTGCCATATTAACTAATTAAGCACCATTTAAACTGTACTTAGCCTGGTATTATTTCTACCCAAGTGCATCAATTAGCCACATTAAATTTCATATTCTACTTTGAAGCCCAATTGAATGATCTCCCAGAGTTTTCCCTATTATATGAGCCTGTTTTCATTTTTAACAGTTTCTCTGTTTTAATGCCAATGATGGATGTTTAAAAAGAGCTTACATTGCCTGCTATCATTTACATTGAAAAATACTCTCATCAAGAAATAAATTCAAGACAATGTCAATCCACAGAAACCAAACATATGAAAATGGGCCAGGACATTTTTATTTTTGCTTTTTATTTGTCTAGCATTTAAATATTTTTAGGGAACAGACACACTGCTATTGGAAAGCATTGAGCATACCTTTATATGTTCACTTTAAATAACTTAGTACAAATGTTGGCCACTTAGTTTAGTATAAACATCAAAAGATCTGGATTCAGATAGACTGTGGATGTGGTGGGCTTGATCTTAGATCTTATTAAGCCCTGTCTCTGGGTGTCATGTTCCTTATTTGAAAGATATCAGAAATAAGACCCCCTTACAAAGGCTGTTAAGAAAGCCATTAAAAGCATGCCATATACCTGATACTTAAAGAGACTTTTTGAAAGCTATTATCATGATGGTGATGATTATATCAGACAGTAAATATTTAAGCTTTGTGGGTCATAAGGCCACATGCCCTGTCATTGTGTAAGGTAATCAATGGTAAGCAATGCATAAGTAAATGGCCATAGCTGTGATTAAAGGCTACTCAAAATAGCAGGCAGGTTGGACTTCAGTGCCTGGTTGTAGCTTGTAAAATCCTGTTTGAGTGCCACTCACCACTAGTTTACTCAAAAAATATTTACTTGGGGAGTACAAACAACTAGAAACTATACCCTGACTATAAATTGTAAGTGCTAATGTCTTTTGGATTATAGCAATAAAATGAAGAAAAATAAATCCTTAGCCTTTTAGAGTCTGCTTCATGATTATGAAAGGAAGCAGTGCATTAGTAAGCATGTGCATGAAGTCAAGAGGGAAAGTGTCCCAAGGCATTATGAAGAATTCTAGCAGGAGAGACAGGTGATGTGAATGCATCTTGCTAGTATGTAAGGCTTCTTGCCACAGCACAGTACTCAGAGTAGAATACTATAGAAATTGTTTCTCGAAAGGTTTTCATTGACTTCACTGCTGCTTTTAGGATTAGGATTTTCATAATGATCTTTAAAGTTCTTAATTGTTTTGTTCCCAAAGAACTAAGCTGAAATTGATAGTTCTGAGCTCATTTGCAGGTACATCCAGGAAAGGAGACACATAAAATATGGATAAGATATCAAAGAAAAGAGAGCACATAAGAGCTGTAGGAATACCTAGGTATTACCCAGGGTTCAGATAGATAGGGAAGCATTCCTTTTTCCATGTTTCCTGGGTCCTATGTGGCTGAAGAGTGTCATTCATCCACTGTGAAAGAGTCTGTAAGTCTAATGGAAAATGATCATGCCAATATCAGCTATAAGCCAGGGTCTGACATGCATTCTTTAAAACCATCCACCATAATCTTCTCAGCAACTCTGAGAAATATTATGATCCCTCTTTCACAGATGGCAGAGTTGAGGTTTGTATGATTGGGACTCCTCACCAAATCAGTAACCAGAAGTGTTAATATTTGACCATAAGTACATTTGCCTGAAAAGTCACCCACTCCAGGGTTTTGTGGTTTTCCAACCATTCAGAAAGATTCTTGTATCTCTAGATTTTATTTCATTCCAGTGTGTATTGTCTATCACAACTTTAATATTTATTTTTAAACCTAAGTGACATGTATCCATATGTTTACCACTGATAAGGAATGCTGTCAGGTGACCTCAAAAGATCTATTGGCATTGAATTTACTCATTTCTCATTTTAACAAGTCCAGTGACAATTTAACATTTTTAAGTATTCAAATGTGTTTGACATGACTTCTTTTCACAAATCTATACAACTTCACAGCAATTAAACTGCAGACCTCAGGTGTAAAGCTGAGCAGAGCCTTAAGTATCTGTTTGTAATATCTTCACCTCAGAAATAACAGGAGTGTCTGAGTCCACAGATCATTGCGTTTTATATAAAATATAATGAGATTTATTGTTGGTGTTATCTGATATATTTACCCTGATACTTAAAAACTGGCTAATAGGTACTCTTAACATAGAATTTCTAATCATGTACAAAAGCCAAAAATGCAATCCACTGATCACTAGTACTTTGCATAATTATATCCTTTCGAAATCATTGTAAGGAATCTGTGTGATTGCTTGTATTGTTATTTTTTTTCCTGAAGTACAATAAATAGAGATGTTTGTGCTGAAAGCTGATTCCAGATGCCACATTTCTCACTAAATCTTTAGTTACACACATAAACTTTGTGTAGGTTTTATGGATTTTTTTGTTTGTTTGTTTTTGTTTTTTAGTTTTGTTTTGTTTTGTTTTTCGAGACAGGGTTTCTCTGTGTAGCTCTGGCTGACCTGGAACTCACTCTGTAGACGAGGGTGGCCTCGAACTCAGAAATCCGCCTGCCTCTGCCTCCCGAGTGCTGGGATTAAAGGTGTGCGCCACCACTGCCCGGCGGTTTTATGGATTTTATATTCATTTTGTTTTGCTTTGTTTGACTCCTCTTCGCCTTATTCAAAGCTCAGCTAGGAAGCTCATTGTGTGGTATATTCACTTAGATATATTTTCAACTCTGAGACAAGAAAAATTTGGGTCAGGGTTGGCCATTGGAAGAGCAGTAGAGAAGAAATAACAAGGTTCTTTGTCCACAATTTTGAATAATTGTAAATACGGTTTCGGAGACTAAAAGCATTTTTATATAAACCAGACTCTATGCTGAAAGTTTTAAATAAGGAAACTATGTTTTAGAGATTATGTTTTAATAAATAATTGTCCTGAGATAATGAATGAGCAAAGGAATGAGATAGAATTTCAGCTCAGTCCTGTGGAACTTTTTCTACGGCTTCTACACTAAGTATTAAATCACTATTCAAGATTTATTGTTATTGGAAGACAAAGAGGAAACTGTTACATATTCTTTTCATTTTTAAGGGCATGGCATCAATACTCTTATGCATTGAATAAATATTTCCCTAATTCACTGAGCATATTTGAGGCAGTAGGCTTAGCTATGAAATACACTCAGGAGAAACTATATATTCACAACCAATGTCATTTTCATCTTATAAAGCCTCAACCTGAGTAAAAGTTTAATAACTGCCTCTTGATCAGCAGCTTTATTGGTGGGATGGAGATTCGAACTTATGTCTAAGAACTTCATTTTCTTTTGCTCTATTTGCTTCTTACTTATTTTTATAAAATGTTCTTAAACACAAGACAACTAGGGCTTAATGCAGAACTCAAGCCCAAATAAATGGACTACAAGATGATTCTCAGAAAAACTTTTAAGCAGGAAATTACCATAAACAGACCTATGAAGAACCTTGTGTAACCTACAGCACTGAAGATGGCCTTAAGCCACTAAGGACAGTCTAGTGCAGAAGGGTAGAGAAAAATGTTTCCTGAGGAAAGCTATGAATATGGTAATAAAGAGGTGACACCTATGAAAATGCCAAGGTGTAACATGCTACTTTGTATACAATAGTATACATGCAATTGTAATACACTATAATTACACAGGCTATTTTGAAAATATTTTAAAATAAAAGTAAAGGATTTGGGGAAAGCCTGGGGAAAACTTTGAGGTGAAGGTAGAGTATTAAAATGCTAATTTTAGGTCTTGTCTAGAGTATAAAAATACAAGAGTGTTGGATAGCTGTAGGGAGGTGGTATGGACACTGAACAAGCAGCATGGGCGGGACTAACAATCTCAGAAGCAGCAAGCATAACGAAATGAGACTCAAACTCTATACTTGCTTTCCTTTGCTCTGTGTGGCTAGATGAAATAACCTCTGTAAATGTTTTCACTGTATCTGTAACAAGACCTTTTACTTACAGTTTATGTGTGATTTCTTGGAGTCTATAAGCATATTTAATGCCATTGATTCTGTGATTCTTAGCTAAGTTCAAGCTTCCATAACTGACTTCATAGACCATCTGGCTCTATGTATTTCCAATAGAAACACATTTTCCCATGGCATTAGAGACTTAGAGGCTTGAAGTCCAAGATGAAGACTGGTAGGGCTGGGTTCCACTTCCAGGGAAGGATATAGTTGGCTTACATATGATTCCTCTCTTACTGGGTCATTGCACAGCCCTTGAGGTGTTTATGCATGGAGAAGGGGGGGGGAAGGGGAGTCTCCAGTGTCTCTTATTACAGATCACTGATCCTATCAACTGAGGGTCCTACCTTTATGACCCCATTTCACATTAATACTTCTATTATGATCCTGTGTCCAAATACAGCTACACAGGGGATTAGAGTTTCAATACATGGATGGGATAATGAACAATGACGCTCAAGGGCAGCCTGTATGCAGTACTGCCTATGTTATGAACATGCTAGCATGAACACAATCCTATGAACGGGCATTGATAAGTTGTGGCTCCTAACTGTGTTAGAGAAGGAAAATGAAGGAAGAGAACACAATGAGAATAATGTCTAAGTTTTAATTTAACTGACTAGAAAAATTATGTATTCTGTTGGACTTCCTATCAACATTCCACTTTCCTTATATCTCCAAGAAATGGTTCATGACAAAATGAAGTCTGGCTCTGGAAAATGGATCAAAACAGAGCTACTTTCTTACTTCCATTCTTTTAAAGCTCAGTTTCAGATTCTGCTTTAAGGAAGACTCTAAGCATGTGATGATGGCAATAGACTCTTAAATAACAGGTTTTGTCACGGGAGAAATTTAACACACTGTTCCTTATATATTGCTTCAATATTTTATAAAAGAAGTTTGGGAGATGTTTGCCTTAAACGTCTGAGGCATATCTCATTTTCAGTGAAGTTTCTATGAGTTCTATCCATATGGCGTTGACTCCTTGCTAAATTATATAGGCAATATAGGAATAATAGGGGTAACATCCACATCTATTTTTACTATGAGATATATTTAAAAATTATTGGGGCTACAGTAGAAAAATGTTAATGCAACTTCTTTATAGTGCTGATTTAATAAAACGAGCAGAGTGAAGTCTGCTATATAAGCATATCCTCTTTTCTTTTCTTTTCTTTTTTTAAATGTAGAATGTTCTTTTATTCTATTTTTGATACTTTATTTACATTTCAAATGTCTCCCCCTTTCCAGATCTCCCTTTGGAAGCCCCAATTCCCTACAGCTCCCCCTGCCTCTATGAGGAGATTCACCCACCCACCCACCCCCTCTCGTCTTCCCTCCTTGGCATTCCCCTATACTGCGACATCTAACACCCTCAGGCCCAAGGGCCTCTCCTCCCCCCTGATGGCTAACAAGACCCACCTCTGCTACATATGTGGCCAGCACCATGGATCCCTCAATGTGTATTCTTTGGTTGGTGATCCAGCTGCCAGGAGCATAGAGAGGTCAGGCCAGTTGACACTGTTGCTCCCTCCATGGGGCTGCAGACTCCCTCAGCTCCTTCAGTCCCATCTCCAACTCCTCCATCTGGGACCTCACAATCAGCCCAAGGGTTGCTATGAAGTGACTTGGGTATTCCAAACTTTTGAGCTAAAAACCACTTATCAGTGAGTACATACAATGTTCATTCTTTTGTGACTGAGTTACCTCACTCAGGATGATATTTTCAAGTTCCATCCATTTGCCTAAGAATTTCATGAAGTCGTTGTTTTTAATAGCTGAGTAGCATTCCATTGTGTAAATGTACCACATTTTCTGTATCCATTCCTCTGTTGAGGAACATCTGGGTTGGTCTAGCTTCTGGCTATTATAAATATGGCTGCAGTTTTTATCACTACTTCTCTGTAGTACAGCTTGAGGTCAGGGATGCTGATTCCCCCAAAGTCCTTTTATTGTTGAGAATAATTTTTGCTATCCTGGGTTTTTTGTTATTCCAAATGAATTTGAGAATTGCTCTTTCTAAGTCTATTAAGAATTGCGTTGGGATTTTGATGGGGATTGTATTGAATCTGTAGATTGCTTTTGGCAAGATGGCCATTTTAGCTATATTAATCCTGCCAATCCATAAGCATGGGAGATCTTTCCATCTTCTGAGGTCTTCTTCGATTTCTTCCTTCAGAGACTTAAAGTTCTTGTCATACAGATCTTTCACTTGTTTGGTTAGTCACACCAAGATACTTTATATTGTTTGTGACAATTGTGAAGGGTGGCATTTCCCTAATTTCTTTCTCAGCCTGTTTATCCTTTGAGTATAGGAAGGTTCTTCATTTGCTTGAGTTAATTTTGTATCCGACCACTTTGCTCAATTTGTGTATCAGCTATAGCAGTTCTCTGGGGGGAGTTTTTTGGGTCACTTAATTATATGATCAGATTATCTGCAAATAGTGATATTTTTATTTCTTCCTTTCCAATTTGTATCCGTTTGACCTCCTTATGTCTTCTAATTGCTCTAGCTAGAACTTCAAGTACTATATTGAATAGATAGGGAGAGAGAGGGCAGCCTTGTCTAGTCCCTGAGTTTAGTGGGGTTGCTTCAAGTTTCTCTCTATTTAGTTTGAGGTTGGACACTGGTTTGCTGTAGATTGCTTTTACTATGCTTAGGTGTGGGCCTTGAATTCCTGATTTTTCCAAGACTTTTATCATGATGTGGTGTTGAATTTTGTCAAATGCTTTTTCAGCATCTAATGAAATGACCATGTAGTTTTTTTCTTTGAGTTTGTTTATGTAGTGGAGTATATTGATGGATTTCTGGGTATTGAACCATCCCTGCATCCCTGCATCCCTGCATCCCTGGGATGAAGCCTACTTTATCCTGATGTCTGATCGTTTTGATGTGTTCTTGTATTCAGTTTGCGAGAATTTTATTGAATATTTTTGCATTGAAATTCATAAGAGAAATTGGTCAGAAGTTTTCTTTTATTGTTGTATCTTTGTGAGGTTTTGGTATCAGTGTAACTGTGGCCTCATAGAATGAATTTTGTAATGTTCCTTCTGTTTCTCTTTTGTGGAATAGATTGAAGAGTATTGGTATTAGGTCTTCTTTAAAACTGTGGACTGAACCCATCTGGTCCTGGGCTTTTTTTGGTTGGGAGATATTCAATGACTGCGTCTACTTCTTTAAGCATTATGGAACTGTTTAGATGTTTTATCTGATGCTGACTTAACTTTGGTATTGGGTATCTGTCTAGAAACTTGTCCATTTCATTCAGTTCCTCCAATTTTGTTGAGTATAGCCTTTTGTAGTAGGATCTGATGATTTTTTGAATTTCCTCAGAGTCTGTTGTTATATCTTCGTTTTCATTTCTAATTTTGTTCATTTGGATGTTGTCTCTGTGCCCTCTGTTTAGTCTGGCTAAGGGTTCATCTTTCTTGTTAATTTTCTCAAAGAACCATCTCCTGCTTTTGTTGATTCTTTGTATAGTTCTTTTAGTTTCTACTTGGTTGACTTCAGCCCTTAATTTGATTATTTCCTGCCTTCTACTCCTCTTAGGTGTATTAGCTTATTTTTGTTCTAGAGCTTTCAGGTGTGCTGTTAAACTACTAGTATATGCTCTCTCCAATTACTTTTTGGAGGCATTCAGAGCTATGTGTTTTTCTTTTAACACTGCTTTCATTGTGTTCCATAGGTTTGGGTATGTTGTACTTTCATTTTCATTAAATTCTAGGAAGTCTTTAATTTCTTTCTTTCTTCCTTGACCAAGTTATCATTCAGTAGAGCATTGTTCAGCTTCCATGTGTATGTGGACTTTCCGTTGTTGTTGATGCCATTGAAGACCAGCCTTAATCCGTAGTGATCTTATAGGAGGCATAGGATTATTTCAACCTTCTTATACCTTCTTATATCTGTTGTGGGTTTTTTCGTGAATGATTATATGATCAGTTTTGGAGAAGATACCATGTGGTGCTGAGAAGAAGGTATATTCTTTTGATTTAGGATGAAATGTTCTATAGATATCTGATAAATCCATTTGGTTCATAATATCTGTTAGTTTCACTGTGTCTCTGCTTAGTTTGTGTTTCCAAGATCTATTCATTGATGATAGTGGGGCATTGAAGTTACCCACTATTATTGTATGAGGTGCAATGTGTGCTTTGAGCTTTAGTAAAGTTTCTTTTATGAATGTGGGTGCTCTTGCCTTCTGGGCATAGATGTTCAGAATTGAGAGTTCTTCTTTGTAGATTTTTCCTTTGATGAATATGAAGAATAATATCTTTTTTTACGACTTTTGTTTGAAAGTCAATTTTATCTGATATTAGAATGGCTACTCCAGTCTATTTCTAGGGACCATTTGCCTGGAAAATTGTTTTCCAGCCCTTTACTCTGAGGTATTGTTTGTCTTTACCACAGAGGTACGTTTCATGGATGCAGTAAAATGCTGGGTCCTGTTTATGGATCCAGTCTGTCAGTCTATGTCTTTTTATTGGGGAATTGAGTCCATTGATGTTAAGAGATATTAATGAATAGTGATTGTTGCTTCCTGTTATTTTCGATATTATTTTTATGCTTGTGTGGCTATCTTCTTTTGCGTTTGTTGAAAGATTACTTTCTTGCTTTTTCTAGAGTGTAGTTTTCCTCCTTGAGTTGGTGTTTTCCATCTATTATTCTTTGTAGGGCTGAGTTTGTGGAAACATACTGTGCAAATTTGGTTTTGTCATAGAATATTTTGGTTTCACCATCTATGATAATTGAGAGTTTTGCTGGGTATAGCATCTTGGGCTGGCATTTGTGTTCTTTTAGAGTCTGTATGAGATCTGCCCAGGATCTTCTAGCTTTCATAGTCTCTGGTGAGAAGTCTGGTGTAATTCTGATAAGTCTGCCTTTATGTGTTGCTTGCCCTTTTTCCCTTACTTCTTTTAATATTTTTTTCCTTATTTTGTGTATTTGGTGTTTTGACTATAATGTGACGGGAGGAATTTTTTTTTCTGTTCCAATCTATTTGGAGTTCTGTAGGCTTCTTGTATATTTATGTTCATCTCTTTCTTTAGGTTAGGGAAGTTTTCTTCTATAACTTTGTTGAAGATATTTACTGGTCCTTTAAGTTGGGAATCTTCACTCTCTTCTATACCTATTATCCTTAGGTTCTGTCTTTTCATTGTATCCTGGATGTTTTGGGTTAGGAGCTTTTAGCATTTTGCATTTTTTATGGTATCTTTGGCACCTGAGATTCTCTCTTCTATCCCTTGTATTCTGTTGGTGATGCTTGCATCTATGACTCCTGATTTCTTTCCTAGGTTTTCTAACTCCAGTGTTGTCTCCCTTTGTGATTTCTTTATTGTTTCTACTTCTATTTTTAGTTCCTGGATGGTTTTGTTCATTTCTTTTGTCTGTTTGCTTGTGTTTTCCTGTAAATCTGCCTGTTTGATTGCTTTTTCCTGTAATTCTTTAAGGGATTTTTGTGTTTCCTCTTTAAGGGTTTCTAGTTGTTTACCTGTGTTCTCTTGTATTTCTTTAAGGAAGTTATTTATTTCCTTCTTAACATATTCTATCATCATCATCTGATGTGATTTTAAATCTGAGTCTTGTTTTTCTAGTGTGTTGGGGTATCCAGGGCTTGCTGTGGAGGGAGAGCTGGGTTCTGATGATGCCAAGTAGCCTTGGTTTTTGCTCCTTAAAGTTCTTGCCCTTGCCTTTTGCCATCTGGTTATCTCTGGTGTTAGCTGGTCTTACTCTTTCTGACTGTGCTTTGTCCTTCCTGAAAGCCTAGGTGTCAATACTCCTTGAAGACCAGTTCTCTCTGAGAGGAATTGGGTTTGGAGAGCTGTGGTACAGGGTCAGCTCTGTGGTGCAGACAGAAACCAGAAGAACCTAGTCCCCACTTTCTCTTAGTTCCTGTTTCCCGATGGCTCTGCAAGGGTCCCTCTTGATTCAGTGAATTTGAACAGAATTGGTGATCTTGCCTGTGTTTAAAGGTGTGTTGGCACTCCTTGGATACTAGCTCTCTCATGGCACTATTTGAGTATGGAGCCCTGTGTCACAGGAACCACTCCCCGGCCACCAATAGAAACGAGAAGACTACTCCTCAGTTCCTGTGTCCTGGTGATTCCAGGTGGGTCCCCCTGAGCAGACAGGGTTGCCCCCACTCTTGGGAGTCTAGCTTTCTCCTGGCACTTTTTGGCTATGGAGCCCTGGTCGCCCAGGCAGAGATCTCCAGTCAGAGATGTTAACCAGAAGGCTCCTTTCCCCTAGCTGTTCCTCAGTCCCTGTATTGCAAGGATCCTGGGCAAGTCCTGCTGATCAGTGTTGCTCCTCTTACCCCCTTTCATGGGCTTTTCCACCCTCCTGGGAGTCTAGCTTTCTCCCAGTGCTATTTGGCTATGGGTCCCTGGTGGCACAGGCAGAGGTCTCCCCGCATATCCTCTTTTCTTGTGTGAGAATTAGTAGAAGAAAGCAATGTTTTCAGTGTTCAGTGACCTTTCTAAGTGGCTCACAGTGAATGTCATCACTACAGCACAACTGAGAAAAAAGTAGTATACCACATATCTGGATCTTTTTCCCTTTGGTGTGATGCATAAATCTAAGGGCAGTACATTGCTCTGACCAGAAAGTTGGTACTGAGGAATAAAAATGAATCCCAATGAGTTAGGTGCTTCCTATATGAAGTTCATGGACACAGAACTAGCAAAGAGAAAGATAAACAGACTTGCTCCCCATGCATGAACACCTGATTAGTATTCCTTGTTTCATTGTTGTTGTCTTCATAAAGGCATGCAAATTCTTGATTTTCTCATTAAACTACTCAGTTTTTCCCATTGACTACATGTTCTACTCATTACATTTTCCTGACTAAGGGCTAGTAAGTTATAGATCAGGTATGTCGGGTTGAAACACTCAAGTACTTAAGTAGGTTTCTCTGATGCTCCACAACAGATTGATGCAACAGCCTGTATTTGGACTGAAGTAGATAATGGAAATGCTCATCTTGTGAAATCCCCAGATATACAATATAATAAACTCCAAAAGCATTAAACAGTGTAACATTTCTCATAAGGGAGACCCTGTGCTGGTAGGGGGATAGGGGCACAGTTGGCCAGCATTTTAACTGTCTGTGTGGACCATAGGTAAAAGTTTAAGGATCCCTTATGGCAGAATAAACTATGACTAATAGCATGCTCTAGCAACTACTGTAAGTTTACAAAATAAGGCATCTCTAGTATGTGATTCAGGGCTGGAAGACAGGTTTAGCTGCAGTGACCATTACTGAGTGCAACTCTGAAGCTGGAAGCACTTCTATTCTCTCTCCCAAAGTTAACAGTTCACGTCTAAGAATCTCTAGCTTTCTCCTGTGTTTTGTTTGAGAGAAGTCTCACTTACAATATGGGTCAGGCTGTCCTCTACTTCTAGCAATATGTGTGCTTCTGCCTGCCAACTGCTAAGATTATTGGTTTGTGCTATCTTCCCTAGCTCAGATCTAAGAATTGAGTTTTGCCTGTTTAGTTTTTGGTAATACTGTGCTTTTATTAGCATTTTTTGTATAAACTCATAGTCATATGAAATTTTGCCAAATGAACTGGAATTTCAAAATATTTTATAGTTTTCATTATGACAATGAAGGGTGGACTGAGGTAAAAAGATATATTGTGAAATTAATTGATCATAACTTTAATAATCTTCATAACCCATGCAGATCAATTTATTGTTTTCCATTTAATATTTATATCTGCTTTCAAATTGAAATTAAATTATGAATTTAAATATTGCTTTTTATGGCTGTCATGTGAAATGATTGTACTTTATATTTAAATTTTCTTCTTATTTTTAAAGCATTTCTATTGACATATATTCATTCTATGTAGTGTTGGCATCCATCAAGAGAATTTCCTCGGGTGTGCTGTATACTTGGGTCATATGCACACCTGAACAGGAGAGTTAGGCTCAGCATTCCATTTCCAAACACTTATTTACAAGTAACATCAAGTTGCTTTTGAGGAAAATGCTTATTTCCTCAAAATGAAAACCCAATGGAATGTATTTGTCACTGAATACTCTCTCTTTAGCACTGCATTTCAAAGCATTGCAGACACCTTGATGCACTCAGTGAGAATTTTAATCAGATGAATGCATGTTAAGTAACTGGTGGAAATGTGCACATCAGTGCTTCTCTGTTTCCTGTCATCAAGCAATGACACATTCTGAGTATAAATTACATAACATATGACTGGGAATGAAATAATGTGAGGTTGCATAGTGCTTATAGCTCTGTAATGTAATCACTGCAAGATAAACTGAGTGGAAGGTTCACTCAGTTCCAGTACAAAATCCTAAGATTCTTCATAGTAATTCAACCAGCAGAGAGAGAGAGAGAGAGAGAGAGAGAGAGAGAGTGAGTGAGAGAGAGAGAGAGAAGTGTATTTACTATGCATGAAGGACTTTATATAGATAGTGCGGTGTGATTTTCACAAAGGCTCTCTGAATTTGGTACTACTTAATACACTGATTCAACAGATAAGGAAACATCAAGTTGAAGGATAACAGCACATTAGTGAGAGTTAGGTTCAAGGCATTGGATAAACCCTTTTGGTGTATGTTAGTATGTAGTTCCTAGAACAGTCAGGTGAAGATGCTATTACGTTCATTTCATGTGTAAGGAAGCTCAAGCACATAAGCAACACATCTAAGAATATGTCATCTACTTTTGAAGAACTAGAGTTAGAATTGAGTCATTGCATAAGGAGTCAAGCCGTTACAACCAATCTAGGACCATGAGAGGTAAGGGGCATGTGAAAATGCAGTTTACTTAACATTTATTTGAATTATTATGCATTTAAACATAACAAATGCAAGAAAAATATTATTACCATCTCTGAGAATATGAACTCTTTAGAATACCACAGACATGCTTGGGAGCTCTAATTCAATGTCTGTCACCATTCTACCTACATGAAATTAGTTTTAATGTTTTGTTTTTCCCAACACTGGGGCTCAGGGTCACAGATATATCTTGATGTTCCTGCAGCATTTCTAGCCACACATTCTCAAGCTTCTTTGGAACTTACTCTTATCCTCTAGTCTTTTAGAAGTTCAGGTGTCCTAGGGCTCAATCTGTGAGATACTATTTCTTCTTTACCTACAATCGTCTCTTCAAAGACATTTTTTTCTTTTTTAAAAGATTTTATTTATTTTATGTATCTAAGTACCCCATCACTGTCCTCAGACACACTAGAAGAGGGCATTAGATCCCATTACAGATGGTTGTGAGCCAGCATGTGGTTGCTGGAAATTGAACTCAGGACCTTTGGAAGAGTAGTCAGTGTTCTTAAGCGCTGAGCCATCACTTCAGCACCAGAAAAGAATATTTTAAAATAGTTAAATTCAGAACCTAAGGGAGAGACAAACATGTTAATAGAGTAGCTAGTAGATATATAGTTCTTTTGATTTATCAGTTACCCTGGGTAGATCTTCCTTCAAGAACGCCCTTAGGGAAATTTGAAAGAATGGATAAGACATTCTTGTCACAACTTCATAACTTTAAAAATGTGTTTATCTTACTATTTAGATTTCCTTTTCAAGACATGACCTCTATGATATATCAATTCCCTTTTATCTGATACCACAAATATGAATTTTTGCCTTTCTGAGTTACTGCTGCTCCCCTACCCAGTGTTTCCCATTCCCATATTTTTCATTTAATCAGATGACTTGTTCACATTTTATATTTTTAAAACACCCATTCGCATCTTCTAATCACTTTGAAATGTTTTGATGGCTTATAATTTTTTTTTAAACATTAAAAAACAATTCAGTTTTTACACTCATATGGAAACACACATACACAATCAAAACAACAAAAACAGGATATCTAAAACAAGTCTGAATAATAATAATAATAATAATAATAATAATAATAATAAACTGCTGGAGGTCTCACCAACACTGATTTCCAGTTGTACTACAAGCTATAGTAACAAAAAGCATGGTATGGGCATAAAGACAGACATGAAATCAAAGATTTTTTTTAAACACAAAAATAATAGTCCAAGTCTTAGAGGGTGATATGTTCACACAGAAAAATGATCATGATGGGGGGGGGGAGGGTTAGCAAGAATAGAATAGAGTCACTGAGTCACTAGTAGATAAAGCAACCAAGGAGGACAATCAAATAATCCTGAAGATTCCAATGTTGTGAGGAGGCCAGAAGAAACACAAGAAAAATAATGTGTGGAAGAAAAGCAAAACTAAAAGAGTAAAAGGCTGAGAAAGCACTTGACTACCCATGGCAAAGCGGAAAAAGGAAGTGAAGTCTTAAATTACAGAAAATGCATAGCATCCATGTAGTATCCCTGCTGAAAGCAGTTACCATACGGCTGATGCTCCATTAGGAATGAGTGTCATTATCGAAGGCAGAAATGGAGGAAACTATAATTTTGAAGAGGGGGAAGGAAAAAACAATGATATGTAATATATAATACATAAAAACATGTAAATTTGCTGCTTGATTTGTTCATTTACTGAATGTCTACTGTATGTGCAGAACTAATTAAACAGATTTAGTACCCATGCTGAAGAAAAGAAAAAAATAAGATGTGCTAAGTTCCACTCTCCTGGACTGGGTAAAATGAAATCATATATCTCTGGGGCGACTATCCACAGAATTGACATGTGCTGAGGGACCTTTCTTTGACTTCACCCATTTTATATAATATTGACAAGCTTCATTACTAGCTATAAGCATTCAAATCTAAAATAAAACCTTAATTTACTTCTATGTCTCCTTCCAGGGTAGTCTGAGGCTTAAATTTGTTTAATATAGACAGTGAATGAGAGGAAAGAATGACAGAATTCTGTGAACGTTTGGGAAGGGACGGGAATGAGAGGAAAAAGTAAGAGATGGGCAAGAGGAAAGGAAGGAGAAGTAAAGGAAGGAAGGAATCTTTTCAGTTCTCCATTTATATCTTCTTTAAACCATCAAAGAAGTAAAGTCTAAGCCTTCAGTTCAGTCCTCTTGCTAGTTAAAAGCCCAGCTATGGCTTATGCCAATATCCGATGGTATATGTACAGTACTGTACAATTCTTCTACAGGTGGATGATTTTTTCCGGAATTCCATACAGAGCCAGACTCATCATTTTTTCACCTTTTACATCTCCTTTCCAATACAACCTACATGCATGTACATGTGCCACTACCACGAAACTCTACACGCGTGTACATGTACCACTACCACCAAACTCTACACGCGTGTACATGTGCCACTACCACCAAACTCTACA
>JADRCH010000016.1:14164232-14482011 GCA_019843965.1 Rhynchomys soricoides | reverse complement strand
CCATTCACAGCACTGTGTTTCCTGAGTCAGATGCCTCTACCTGTCTTTACAATAGTGTGTAGAGGACACATAAACATGGGCTCAAACACTATTGTGTTCACTTGGACTGATGAATTTGGCCTAAACCTAAATGTGAATGTGGAGGACATCAAATTTCTTGTTCATGGGATGGTTTTCATGTAGAAAATTTCCTGGAAATGGTGAAAATCAATTGAAAAAATGTTATGAGTGCCTGTGGATCAAAATATAATGGAGGAAGCATTAAGCCTCACCCACACTTTGGGGAGTTCGTTTCTGTCTTCCTAGTCTTAGTTGTCTCTTGTTGAATATAGTCATTTTTAGCGATAACTTAAAAATCATGAATGTCTAATGTCACTTGGACATTTTCAAAAGTGTTCTGTGCTGCTGCTTAAAAGATGCTGTAATGATTGACTACTTGAAAAACAGTGATTATATCATTCCAATTTACAAATGAATGAATACCTGACACCTGAACTCTAGTTTCCAAATATCATCTCCAAAAGAAGGATGAGGGGTGAGGGGGCAGGGAGGCAGATAGTGAGTCCATGAATGGAATGAGACAGTATACGTTACGTATAGAACATCTTGCTGTACCAGAAACATGAAAACTTTCTCAAGGAATAATGAGGATATGGTCAAAGGATGAAGGCATCACTTGATGGAATGCCTGTGATCCATATTTAGGACAATTTGAGCATCAAGCTAATGACAGTAATAATTTCTTCATTTTTGAAGAAAATGGTAATCCAGAAATCCACAGATGTGAAATTAAATATGTGCATAGTTCAATAGAGATCATAGTGGCTCTTTTTTATTTCTTATTTTGGCTCCTTTTGTTTTTTGAGACAGTGTTCAATACAAGGTTCAGGGTATGTAGACAAGGCCAGCTTAGATTTTTGCAGTCCATACCTTGCCTCTGTCTCTGAGTACTGGAACTACAAATGTGTACCACCACCATGCCGACAGTAATCACTTTTTCTTGCAATAAAACACAAACTAGGAAATGTGAAAAGGAAGTGATGGAGTTAAAAATAACCCCTTTGCACTTACTATAATAATAACTGTTTTAGGAAAAATTCAGTAGATGCTGAAACTGGTAGGCAAATGATCAAAATATTAAGGCTTTACCTTACAGGATTCATATGACTTTCAAAGAGGAAAGAGAAATTCCATGGTTGCAAGAATTACACACACTACATTAAATGAGAGATCAAAGTTAAATCACCAATAAAAAGATAAAAAGTCTCATGTGGGTGCAGGTAAGATGCACCTAGAGAGAAAAGAGCCATTTCTACAGCACTCCTGGCTAAGGTGCATATGCTGTGAATGATCATGAGTAAAAACTTTAAGGATACAAAAATGAAGAGATGCTTTTGCCTAAAGTCTTTTAGAAAATGATCAGGGAAGATTCAAAAGAAAAGACAATCTGTTATAGGTTAAAGGAAACTTGAGATTTGACAAATAAATGAGACTTATTTAAAACAAATACATTATTTCTACAGTATCAGTTACCATGGGTTTAGTACAGTGTCTTGTGTACATTTATACCTGGTTATTTATGAAGTGAAACCAAGTATGTGTAGCTCTCAACCTTCATTAAAGAATAAGATTCTTTATAAAGGAAATGGAGAACATCCTAGAAAACCACAACTACACACAATACAGGGATCAAGGGATCATGGGAAGCAAAATGCTCAGACTTTGATACACACACACACACACACACACACACACACACACACATATCCTTTCTGTCAAGTCTCAGAGATCACCATGGAAGAAGAGACAGAGAAAGTGTAGAGTCAGAGGTGTATAATGAGAATAAGAAGACCTAGTCTGAAAACTGATCAGCTGCATATATGAACTCACGAAGGTTGTAACACTATGTATAAAACTTGTGTGGGTTTTGGGTTTTTAGATTTTTTTTTAAGAGAGAGAAGAGGGAAGGGGGAGACAGAGTGGGAGAGAGAGAACATAGAGTTGAATGAGTAAAGAGGTGGGGAGGAATTGAGGGAGGGGAAACATTGTTAAAACACACTTTATTAAAAATTGTATTTCAATACAAGAAAGGACATGGCAGAAAGAGGAGTATTCACCCTTTGCTTATTAGGCCCCCTCATTACCTGGTTGCTGCTGCGCTAGATCCTTCAGAGATATCATAACCAGCATTTTAAGGCTTCTAGTATTGACTAAAGACCAGCTGCTCTCTGGCAAGCCTCCTAGTTTTTATCACCAGATTGAACTACTGACATATCTAGCTTTATGGCCTGAGAAACTGCTGAGATCTTTGCCTATTCGTCCTAAGACAGCCACTGCTCTAATTGTTGAAGTATCTAGCCTGAAGGACTAGGCAACAAATGAGTTCTCAGTCTTTTATATGTAAGAAAACTCTATTTTTATGTAAAGTGACTTAATAAATTATTTTAATATATATATATATACATTTGTACCATTGGTTCTGTTCCTCTAGATTAGTGGTTCTCAACCAGTCTAATGCTACAATCACTGTATTTTGTTCATCATGTTGTGGTGTCTCCCAACCCTGAAATTAATTTGTTTCTACTTCATAACTGTAATTTGCTACTGTTGTGGATCATACTGTAAATATCTGATATTCAGCATATCTAATATGTGGCCTACAAAGGGTCTCTACCCATAGGTTGAGAAGTACTGCTCTAGATAACATTGACTAATATATTCTGTATCCTAGGCAACTGACCCCAAGGACTGCTTTATGCTGACTGTCTTTTTGTAGGTCTTGGGCTCCAGTTCAGGCAAACTATAGCATTATCTGGTGCCCAGAACTCAACAACAAACAGTGGGGTACATTGGCTCTTCAGTCTCTCTTCCGAGGAAGCTATTGTTTGGTGCAACATTCCTGTGGTTAAGGGAACATTGTCTGGTGGACAGTGACTCTTCTACAGATCAAAGATGGAGGTTCACTTTGCTCTACCCTCACCACACAGAATGCAATATCCTTCCTTCTCTGATGCTAAGTCATCAGTAAAATCAACAGCAATCCCAATTGGACTAACCTCATCCTGCCTGACTTTTCTGTAGTCATGTTTAAGATGCTTTGTGCCATGGGAAAAACAAGTCCTGGAGATGATCACCAATATCAGAAAGAGAATACAGTTATGGTGTATAAATATTTAAATAATAGCATTGTTATCAGAAACCACTTTAGAAAACAATGATGAGATATATAGTCAGGCCCTTGAGATGAGAATAGGCCCATCTTGAATTGTCCATACATGAGCCTATGTCTGTCATTTTTTAAAATTTTGTTTGTTTGTTTGTTTTTGTTGGGAAGAAAGAATGAGTTGGTTTATAGTTAGTGTCTATTTGTTATGATTACGAATAATATGCCTTAATATATTCTAGCATAGCCACAGCAGGAAGGAGAAATGAATGGATTGAATTAGTTTAATGCAGGAAAACTTTACAATTGTTGACCTTCCAGGGGGACTCCATATCTACAATCATGTTTATCTTTTTTTGGAATCAGTAGATTTTTACTTTGTGTGAAATTCACCCCCATTTGCTCCTTGCTCCTGTGATTTTCCTCCTTCACATCAAACATCTGGAAGCATTTTACAAGACTTTTCTGTAATCTGCCAAACTATGCACACATGTGTCTTTCAGGAGTCCAATTTTCTCCACCCAGTAATTGGCCAATGCAGAGAAACAAAGTATCATTTTATTTTACATAATGGTGCTATGTAAAATGATTCACTAATTCAGTGCTGAAAAATAATAACCACAAGTTGGAAGATTTAAAAGCACATGTCAGAGAAGAGCATCCAGGGAACTCTAAGTGTTCAGCACTTATACAAGCTCACTCTTGCCCCCTGCAGTTTGCTAAGGGACCAAAGAATATTTTGCAATTAGCTTTGTGTTTTGCTTGCAAACTTGAGCTGAAATTTTCATTTGCCTTATAAGGAGCTGTCAGTAACCCCAGGAACACAGCACACAATGGTATTATTTAGAAACAGATTTGCTTCCCTATCACGTAACAAATATATTCTTGTTCTTTCTTTGTCTCCTTTTCTGTTAATAGAGAAAATCATCCCAGAAAATTATTCAGCCTATTCCTTAATACGGATTATTATATTCTGTGTCTCTTACAGTATGGAATGAATATCTGTGTAAACAATGCAACAATAGCTAATACTTTTCTCTTAGTAATAACACAAATTTTACAAATACAACTCCTAAGGAATTAAATTGTGTGTGCTTACCTTATAGCCTTCAGTTTCTTTGTACTAATGAGATTGTGAGAAAAGTTTCTTTCCAGTGCCCTAGAATTCAGCACCTATATTATGGACAGCACCCTCTCAAGAAAGAGCACATAAACCAAACTACTGAGTGGAAATTGAGAAAGCCCTGCATGTGTGGTGACTAACTTCTCACTAACCCAATACCTTACACATCAACTTTCAGTATTCTTATGTCACTTAGTATGAAAATCTATTTTTTTTAGTTACCCCAATGATAAAAGAAAAATTCAGAGCAGTTTATAAACAAATTCCAAGTACTTACCTTTCTTCAAAATAAGCTTTGTGGTAAGTTGTATATCAATAAGTGACTAAATAAATAATTCAGGATTTTACATGTTTAAAAAAGAGAATGGACTAAATCTCACCTTACATGAATTCATTGTAAAAGGTATATTGTGTTACTGTGTGCTTATTCAAACCTCACAACTCATCCAGGCCTGTTCTGTGTGTGCATGCAGTATGTAATGTTCCTTCTGTGCTAGGCATTTCTGTTTATTACATAAGCTTCTTTAAGCAAGAATGGGGGGGTCAAAGAGTAATCACTACAGGTCCTGGTAACCATCAGCCAAGCAATCTACCAAGCCTATGTCTAGTTTTGTAGTTCACAAATGAGTTATTATGTTCTAACTTCATTCTCTCTCTTTTTTTCTCCTCTCTTCTTTCCTCTCCCAGACCACAAGGCAAAGAAGTGTTATAATTATGTGTTACTCCACAGCTGTGGCTAGCATGTTTTGTTAGTTGTTGCTTTTGGGTTTTGTTGTTTTCAGTTTTCTTTTTGGAGACAGAGTCTGTCACCAAGACAAGTGTGTCAGCAAATAGGAAGGCCTAGGAATCTTCCTGTTTTTATCTTCCCAGTGCTAAGGTTACAAGGCATGCATGCTACCACTAATGGTTTTGTAAATATAGTTTCTGGAAATTATACTCAGCTCCTTGTATATAACAAACAATGCCGTGTCCTTCTGAGGAGATGTGCTCTTGTCCCTTAGCAAGAGAAACTCAGAAAAGAGTTCATTATTCTTGTTTAGTTTCATCTATCATTTTGATCTGTAATTATGGTTCATAATATCAATTATCTCATCATTATTATGTGTTGTGGTGTCATGTTACAAAGAAATAAATGACCATTGCTTCAGTAGATAGAGCTAAGCATTTTCAAAAATAATATAGATAATTAATAAGACAGGACGTACGGTAAAGATGTGAATGTAACTCCCCATCCAGTATTATAAACTTTCCTTAATCAGCATGCTTTGAAAGTCTTTCTTTCAGCTAATAACAATTCCATGGAACTATATTTTTTCAGCCCATAAATGTAACATGTTTTCCAATAAACATGTTACGATAGGCTTCATAAGGATTTATTTGCTCATTTATTAATTGACTCTCTTATATTCATCAGGCATTGTGTGCTAGGGATTCAGTTCTGAATGAAGCAGTTAAAGTTATCTCTGATACACAATACATTCTATCTGAAGAAGACAAGCAATGGGAAATTAGAGCTATCATAGGAGTAGCAAGTAGGAGGTCTAATTTAGACAGTGTGGTCATAAAAATATTTTGCTGAGGTGGTCGAAATGAAGCTGAGTAACGACATTTAAGATGAGGCTGAAAGTCAAAGAGAGTGTAGGGTTGCAAGTATCTGTAGGAAGTGTGTATCGGGTATGGTGAACAACTAAGGAAAACAACAGCTAAACTTGGATTGGTTCAGCTTAGTCTGATAGCAAAACAGAATAGCAATGAAAGTCTAGATGAACACTTTCTTCTCTCATTCTTCACTTTACTGAAAAACAACAAGTAAAACTTAAAATTATATAAGAACATTGACACAACTCTAAATCCTTATACCTTACAAATTGAGGCTAAAGGAAAAAATGAGAACCTGCCAATTGACTGCATTCATATGAGATTCTAAAAGTGCAGATTGAATTTGAAGAAAAGAAAGCAAAGTGGGGTTATTTGGTGATACAGAGTTGTGTCAGGACTGGATTACAAAGGAACTGAAGGAGATCTTTGGGAATGATCAGAATTTTGATTGCTGTGATAAGATAGTTCACGATTGTATGTGCTATAACATTTCTTTTGAATGGTATGTCTGTGCATTTCAACTTACAATAAGTACACCTGACTAGAATTTAAGTCAGATTTATTTATTTTCTTTCCTGCAGGTTAGTTGGTAGCATCTCCTGCTCACTTTTGTAAAGTACTGAACAAACTTCTCTTGATAACTCATATTAGGCTTTATTCATCTTTGCATGATACTTATTCTCCTATATTTGGAAGACTCTTTTTCAGTGTGGAACAGTAAGAATATTTACCCAATCTATTTGCAAATGTCTCCTCAAGAACCTTATAAAAGAGCTAGAAAGCTGAATTCACATATTGTTTTAGCATTCCAATTTAATTCAGTCATTCTGAAAAACCTGAATTCAATCAACTAAATACAGTTTCTTATTTTACCCTAATCCTTGGAAGTAATCTTCTGTCATTTGCTTTCCCCTTCCTTCCTAATACTTTTCTCCTTAATTGTTCGTCTTTCTTTTTTCCTTTCTTGCCTATCTTTGTTTCTGTCTCTCTGTCTCTCTGTCTCCTTCTCTCTCTCTTCCCTACCACTGGATATCTCACACACACACACACACACACACACACACTACTGAGAATTAAACCTGAAGTCTTGCATATGCTACCTTCTTTTTATTATGAAAAAAATTCCTGAGCTAAGACAACCCTCTCTCTAAGGACAGCAGTCATCCACTTGTCTACTTGCAAGCCTTATTTTTTTCAAAATTACTCATACTAAAATACTACATAATGTGTACCATATACGACTTTTGTCATTTCTCTCCAGTCCTGTTTGGTCCTCCAAGTTCCTGGAAAAGTTTCTGGTCGGAAGGAAGAAAATTGTGCATTTGTAACAGGCAGATAGACACATAGCAGATGTGAGAGTTCTGCCAGCTTCCATCTCAACTTTGGAATTATCTTCCTCAAGAATATTGGAGAGAAAGGTAGTTGAGGGCAGATGGCCCCCCAAGACCCCCAAAAGATCTTATAAAGTGCATAGTAGGAGCACCCTAGAAATATTTTAGCCCATAGTAACTTCAGGATTAGATCTTAATGATGACCATTTTGACACAGATGGATAATTGGTCACCTAATATTTATTCCCACAAGTTTCTCTATGACATAAAAGCCCCTCTTTTCATTAGTGCAATATAAACATTTAGAATTTATGAAGAGAAATCCATTTTTTTTTCTAACATAAATCTAACTGGTCTGACACATTTCATTGGAAACAAAACACTGGATGACTTTTTACAAAATTACTTCTATTGTTCAAATTTGTATAGCATTTAAGCACATTGCTCACACAGTTCACCTCCTGCAATCTAATTTCCAGATCAAACCCTTATTAGCTGGAGTCTGTGGGCAGTTTATTTAAACCCTCTCTAACTTGATTTCTCCTATGTATAATGGAGGTAATATTATTTATATAGTAGTGATTATTTGGGGGATTTAAAAGTTTATATGAATATTAATTGAAAGTAGTGCCTAGCATATGCTAAGCCAGCAATAGATATTGTTCATTGTAACTATTATGATCAGTGCAATTAACTAAATTATGCTCATCTAATGAGAAAACTCAATTCTCAAATGTCTGTGTCCTAGACAAGCAAAGAATGACTGGTTAATCCAAGGCTAAGTCTAGGATGCATGTTACCTCTAGTTCTACAGAGCTTCACTAATTAGGTCTTGACAACTTGCTTGGTTAATGTACTGTATCATCCTTTTCTAAGGTAAATCTTCAATAACTCATACTATGCAAACCCAAAAGATAATTGTGTACCCTTTTCTAAGAGGATAATGATAAATTAGAGCTTCTTTTAGGATATTCCCAAGTTATTAATACATAAGCAAGAGCAATAACAAAGTCAAATGAGCTACTTCCACATTGTGGCTCAACTAGCTAGTGTATAAAGCATTAAGAATATTTGGCCAAACTTTCAAGGATGATTCATTGCCAGGAGGGTCCTGTACTGAACTTGAACTTTGTACTAAATGTAAATGAGCTGGTTATTTGGGGGGAAGAACATTGATTTATGGAGATAATTTCCTAAGGCTTCATTTGCTTTATGTTTATATTACAGAATAATTTGTAATGTGTTTCAGGAAAGAAAGAAAAATTTGAAATCACTGAGCTGTGTTTGAAATAATGAAAACCCTTATAGCTTTTTATTTTTATCAATCATTAGATATACTCAGCATGCTTTCACTCCCCACACACGAACAATTGATGATAATAGGAATAATGACTTCCTAAGGGCTGGTTTAAGGCAGTGAACACTGTATCTGCATCACATGTCCAACTGCTTTGTTACCATTACTCCATCTCATTGCAGTCATTTTGTTAACCACCGTCAAAACCCAGGACAGTAGTCAGCTTAACCGAATCAAAGCCATAAGACAGAGTACCGAATACTGAGTCATTACAAATCATCATTGTAATCCCAGTTTTTTAATGAGCTAGGCTGTCTCCATAAATACAATCTGTAAGTCCATAATTATATTTACCATGGCTGAAAAACGACTTTCAGTTACTGGGACACTCTTTTGGTCTCAGTAACAGAGTCAGATCACTATTCATTTATCCCCAAATATACATCCCAGGAGCAAAATAGATGCTAGTGAAGAAATGCACCGGTCTAAAGATCGTTTTAATCTTACTCCCTTTCTGCTCTCTTGTTGGCTTGGCTCTGCATTTTTCTGTATCATGTTATTTTCTGCAAGTCTAGGTCATCTAGTACTACTCCCACTTTTGCATGCCATGTTTCTGTAATTTCTTTCTTTGTTTTTTATCTGTGAACTGTTAATTACTGGCCCCTTTATTGCTTTCCTATTAGAATAAAGATAAAAACATCCATTTGACTGTACCAAACATGAGCTTTGAGTGACTCTCACAATTCTGCCTTGCTTTCCCGATTATGTAAGATGAGAAAAAAACTCCTTTTGTTGTCTAATTGCTCTGAATAGAACTTTGAGTACTACATTGAATAGATGGGGGAGAGTGAGCATCCTTTTCTTGCCCCTGATTTTAATGGGATTCCTTTGAGTTGTTCTCCATTTAGTTTGATGTTGGCTATTGGTTTGCTGTATATTGCTTTTATTATGCTTAGGTTACAATCTTGAGTTCCTGATCTCTCCAATACTTAACATGAAGGGGTGTTGTATTTTGTTGAAAGGTTTTTCAGCATCTATTAAGATGATCATGAAAGTGCCCATAGCTTTGAGGCTAAGTATAAAATCTTCAGAACTGAAAGGAAGTTTAAGATATTGAACTTAATTTGAATTTCTTTATTTTGTGTGGCATAACTATATATGTGGAGCTTAAAGACAGCTTGAAGGAGTAGCTTTTCTCTTTCTACCATGTTTTTTTTACAGCATTGAACTCAGCTCATCAAATTGGTGGCTAGCACTTTAACCCTTGAGCCACTTGGTTTACTCTAATGTATTTAACCTTCAATCTATGAAATCTAAAAAATCATAAGGGCTGCCATATCCCTACTGTTGCAGAAGTTGTGAACAGCAGAAATATTTTGAACCATGCTTAGGAAATAACTGCTGTTGCTGCTACTACTACACAGACATGTACATTTATGTACAAATGTATGTGATATAGCTAGATAGATATTCAGATAGATACATAGATAGATAGATGGAAACTTTTATATTGCTCTGATGAATCATTATGACCAAAAAGCAACTTGGAAAGGGAGAGATTTATTTCATCCAGGAAAGTCAGATCAGGAATTCAAGCAGGGCATGAACTTGCAGACAAGAACTGAAGCTGAGGCCATAAAAGAGTGGATTGTACTTCTGATTTTCCAGTGACTATTTTTTATAGTGTCCAGTCCCATGAGCCCAGTTATGGCACTGCCTACAGTGTGCTGGGCCCTCTCACATCAATCATCAATCAAGAAAATGCACCACAAGCTTTTTCAGAGGCGAATCTGGTGGGAGCATTTCTTCAATGGAGGCTCTCTTCCCAAATGACTAGCTTGTGTTGAGTTCACTTAAAACTGGTCAGAGCAAAGAGGTGGAGATATGTTTACCTTCTGACTTTCTTTCCATGCTTATTTTATCCCTCATGAGAGGGAACCCCTGCAGAATCAACTAACCTGGACCCATAGGGGCTCATAGAAACTTAACCACCAACCACAGAGCATGCATGGGACAAACCTAGGCCCTCTACACATATGTAACATATGTGCAGCTTGATCTTCATGCGGGACCCCTATCAACTAGAGCAGGGGCTATATACAACTTTGTTGCCTGACTTTGGATCCCTTTTCCCAAGCTGGCTGCCTTGTTTCAATAGAAGTTTGGCCCAGTCCTATTACAAATTGATAGGCCATTGTTGGTTGATATCCATTGAGGTCCCCTTTCTCAGAGAAGCAATGGAAGGAGTATAGGGGGAAGGGAGGATAGAAGGAAGGACAGAAAGAAGAAAAAGGAGGGGAAGCCCCAATAGGCTTAAATAAATTAATTAATAAATGATAAATAAATAAAATTAATGAAAAAAAGATATGAGCTAAAAAGATACACATATACACAGGAACTAAAAAAAAAAAAACCTCCTCTTCTCCCCATACTACTCTCGTCCAATGTAAGATCTTCTCAATAAAAACTGTCAACTGTCCATGGTTATTTTTATTCCCATCCTTAGATTCTATATCCTGACTTTGTTCTATATCATAACTTTTCTCTTCCTCCCTTTTCTCCCTATCCTTCTTCCCACTCCTCCTTCCCTTCCTCCTCTTCTCCTCTTGTGGGAAGCCGCCTGAGCACCCACATTCGCCATTACAAGATGGCGCCTACATTCGGCCAAGGACAAGTTGTAAACAGGCTAGTGAGCATGCACCTGGTAATTTTCCACCTCAGAATCTCAGCCTCTCTCGTGGCGGCATCTGGCCTGATGCTGGGAGCCAATGGGAAGCTCCACGTCCCAGGCAAGCGCTGTGACGCATATAAGGGACGGGTGTTCTATTGTTCAGGGTCTCCACTCATGGCAAGCTTATGCTCTCCCTCTCAAGATGCATTAAAGCTTTACTGCAGAAGGATCCTATGTGTGCCGCGTCGTTCTTGCTGGCGAGACCGTAGCGCGGGACATCCTCTGTCTCTCCACCCTTTGTTGTTACATTCATGTGTTTATTTTCCCTTACCAAATCTAGTAAATTAACTTGTATGGGTGAAATGGCCATGAACATTTGAACCTTAATGCTAAAGTGCTAGTCTTTAGCTCATATGCCAAGCCTCTGAAATTAGATCATACCCCCTAAGTTATTTGGAGCTTCCTTAAATTAAAACAAATTGTTTTATTGTTTGGGGGATAAACTTCAAGAATTTGATTAGTCCTTCCATTTTTAAGAATTAACAACACAATGCAAAGGAAGGCACTGAAGTAGAACAGGAGGATGGGTTTCTTGATTGAAATTCTCCTCCAGGATCTGGGAGCCTATTCTATTTTCAAGTGTTTATAATTTCATAGGCAAAAGGTGAGCCATTCATTTGACTGTGCCTGAGGCTCAAGAGAATGAGATGCCAGTGTGATTGGCTGTGAGAAAATCACTTAGTTATACCAGAGATCTAGAGGTTCAAAGAGATTCTCTGGGTTCTATAAGTCACCTTTAAAAGGAATTCCTTTAGGTTTGCTTTAATGGTTCAAATTAGGGAGAAACATTTTACAAATTCAATATAAAAAATGTTAACTCCATAGGTAGTAAAATCTTTAGCCCAAGGCAACATGCACTCAACATTTCTCATATGATAATAAAATGATCAAGATGTATTTCTGGTCCAAAGTACAGTCACTCAGTTTTCAAACATACAAGCAGGCTAATAGATACATACCTCGCATACATTTTCAGGAATTTGCACCACAAAAAGAAAAATTAATAAGACTAAATTAGTCTAATTACAAATTTTACATCTCCCTCACCTCTGTTAGTGCTTCTGCAGAGTGCTAAAGTGACAATCGTGTGTGCAACATTAATTACCATGCTTTTTAATTTTTTCACTTACTCTTTGAATGACTGACTATAACAGAATTAGAACCTGAATTTGGGAGTTGGAAAAAGATTGAAAATCTGGCATTAATCTACCAAGGATTCTCACATGAAATGTATTTCTAAACTCCCATAAAACTAAATTTATTTATAAAAATAAATGGTAGTAGCCTACGTGATGGCTCAACAGTTAAATCCCAAGCTACAGTGAAGTAGAAACTTCTGGTTTCTTTGGGAAGTCAGTTGTATCAGACAAAGTTTTGCTGGGGTAGACAAATGAAGGAATGTTTTCCTAAAGTGGACACAGGTGAAAGGATATTTTGCTAAAGCAGACACCTGAAGCAATGTTTGGCTGAAGCAGACACAGGTGAAAAGATGTTTTGCTAAAGTGGTGTTTTGCTAAAGGGCTAGAAGGGGGTTAAAGTGTTTAAGAACCCATTTTAAAAATAGGGTTTGAAAAAAATTAAGACAAGACTATAGACATGAAGATTGGAGTTTGAATCACTGGTACTTGCTTAAAGGCTACATGCATACACAATTCCAGTACTCAGAGGGCTAGACAGGCCTGTGCTGGAGCAACCTAGCTAACTAAAATAGCTTTATGTACGTGCTCTGGGCTTGGTTGAGAAACTTTGCTTCAGTAAATAGGGAAGAGGAAGACTCCTTATATCAACCTAGGACTCCATGCACACATATCCTTTGCTACCCACTTACTCCCCACTACCCATATGCAGAGGATGCAACACACACACAAATCATGTATATACATATAAACAAACCACACATATATACATGTACAATAAACATGTAAATAAACAAAATGTACAAAAAAATGTGATTAATAATATCTGCCATAAAGGATCATTTCTAGAAATAACACTGATCCTTACAAAATACTTAAGAATCTAGGACATAGTAATGCTTGATCTATAGATTGAAATGTTCATTATTTTGTGTTCTATAGTATCCTAGAAAGATTATCAATAATGTTCTTTTCCTCTTTTTTTCTACTAGTAGATTTTTGGGGTATATAAAATTATGTGGCCATGCACCATCCTTTCTATAAATAGCTACATACTAAAATATTGTTTCCAGTTTAGTTTATTTTCATGGGGGAGATATTCTGCAAGCTAGAAATGTCGTATCAAGTGAGAGGTTTTTATAGACCTTCTTGCAAATTGCTAAATTACCCTCCAGAGGGAAGTAAACCAATTTGCAGATTGCTATGTGATATTAAACTTCTTTTCTCAGAGACACACTAACATTCAGCTTTCATTATTTTAATTTATTTATTATAGAAGAATCAGCATAAAATCTTACAAAAACTTATTTTACTGTTTTTTAGCTGCAGATATAACAGGGACTTTTGTTGGAGACCTAGTTCTTCCAATCTAAGACAGGCACTTCTTCTTGAATAATCAGTTAATTTCCCTGACAAATTAAGGAGCCATTCAATGTTTCAGGGTATCTTGTCATACTCACAGTTGGCAATGATTCCTAAGCCAAGTTCCACTCAAATTCTTCTTTCCATGTAGCAATTGTTGGCCCACAACTACAGAACGAAGCTAAGACTATTCTGAGACATCACACACCATAGGAATTGGTGTAAGAGAAGTCAAAGAGAGGTAGCAACAGAATTGCCACACAATTTGGATAATTTGGATTTGATGGATGCAGAGCTAATTTGAAACTCACAGATTTCTCACCAGAACCTTCATTCTCTGAATGATTTAATGGTAATTTACAGGGAACCGTTTTCCCACATTCCTGGTTCATTTTTTTCTTTCTTTCTGGTCCACATATGATATCTTTGTACCCATGAGGCCTCATTGGTGTCTCCCTTTCCTCTTTCCTGTTACCTCTCCAGTGTAACCACTCCAACTTTATTTTCTCATGCCACAATCAAAGTAAAACAAATGAACCTAAAATTAGCCATACTGTGTTTACCACATTGTAAAAGGAATATGGTGGAATTCTAAGCTCTTGACAACTGAGCACTTGTAAGGCTTGCTAGAGCTCTGATGATTAGACAACAAACAGAAACTGTTGAAAATGAAATGGGGAGACAGTGAGGAAAGAAAAGTAACCACCCAGTGCTACTGAAATGTTCTGCATGGTAGGAGACAAAGGCGTTCTTCAGTAGTAGAATGATAGGGCATTTGTGAATTGGCTAACCATAGACAAACAGCAAACCTTTGGAGTCTAATGTTAAGGATCAAAGACATTCAAGAAATTAGAATCCATGGACTAGTAAATGAAAAGATAAACAGGTCCAAATGGAAAGAGAACTGGGTATATTGTAAATTTGGATAAAATGGAAGAAAATTGCTGAGAGATGAGGAAATAGCTGTAATATAACAGACATGTGAGATCACTGACATCAAACACACTGTGAATGGAAAGGACAGCCCAAGATATAGTCACTGAATATGGGATGATAGGTTTTAGATTGCTGGAATTTGATGAATTTTTAAAAAAGTAGAAAAATAATGAAAAGAGCAAAACGATATAGAAGTTGAAAACAGATATCAAATGTTTCAGGGGAATACAACCAAAGGACAGGAAAAGAATCACTGTTGTCATATAATTGATATATGTCCCAAAGATTGATTTTCAAAATCAAAATCAATTAAAAGAATTTAAATTTATAAAACAAGAGTAAAAGGAAAGGAAAAAGGGAAAGAGGGAGGGAAGAAAGAGAACAAGGTGAGAAATAAATTTTTGTTTCAAATAAGCAGGACTTTTTTTTTTTTTTTTTACAAACAATGAATGCATGTTCAAAGAACAGATAAAACTGGAGAAATGTAAAATCCTATGTATATAGGATGAAAAAAATAGAAGAAAACTAAGCAAAGACTTAACATCCTTACAAACAGAGGCACAAACCTCCTAAATTAAGAGCAAATAGCTTCTCTTTAAAAATAATATTGTAAATCATAACCAAGTATCTTTTCCTTGGAAATTTAAAAATTTTTTTTAAATGTCAGAAAATCTATTAACGTAATTGCTCTCTAAATTAGAAGAAACAATCACTTTCCTGGCTATAATTTTTTGAGTAACCATACAAGGTTTTGTTAAGGAGATAAGTTATCAATGAGCAAAATGAATAAAGAAGATATTGAACATGAGTATCAAAACATCAGCCATTTACCAGGGCATTAAGTAAGCTAGACAACTACTCTATAAGTACTTACATCTCCACATTCTCTTTTAGACGATTCCTCAATGCCTAGCATCATCTTCATCTCTATGTCGTCGTGTGGATGAGAAGTTATAAAATCGTCAAACTTAAACACTGTTCTAAAACATGTAGGCAAGAGTAATCACTAAAGATCACCCTGAGGCTTTCTTGGGTCCACTAGCTGATCTAAGTCCTGATTCACAAAAGGTTAAATGTTTCCTCCTTCCTAGCTTTGTCCTAGGCATGCTTTCGCAAGTTTGCTGGGCTTTACTCTTCCTCAAAACTCTCCTCTTTTATGTTGTATTGGCTCATCTGACACGTGGCCTAACTCAAAGGCCACTCTGTGTTTTTCCTTTGAAACCCTAATAAAATTCTTCTTGAACTTAGAAAAGTCTATAAGAGTCTACAATAAGAAAAGGAAAGAATAGGAATGGTGGCTGGCATGTATAATTCCCGTATCTGAGAAAGATAAGGCATTCTATGCCAATCTCAGCTACACAGTGCATTCAAAATGAGCCTGGAATACACAGACTCTGTGTCAAAATTGAGAGACAATAAAAAAAAGTACCCACAAGATGGCTCAGAGTAGATGAAAGTACTGGCCATGTAAGCTTGATGGCCTCAGTTTGGTCTTTGGAATCGGCAAATGCCACATATGGTAGTTTAGATCTGTAATTGCCAAGCTACTATAGCAAGATAGGAGATGAAAGCTAGAGACAAGGAAAATACCTGTGCTCTCATGGGAGCGCCAGCCTGGAGTACAGAGAGGTCAAGAATCAAGAGCGTGCTTGCCTCAACAGTTGGCTGGTTTATGACCTCCACATATAGACCCCCATACTTACAACTTACACACACATCACACATACACTAATAATTTTAGTAAATAAAGTTTTATAAATAGAAAATCTCTTATTTTTTAAAAAAAGACAAAGAAATAAAGAACAATGAAAAAGAAGTAAGGGAAGCTGTCAAAAGTCTATAAATGATACTATTGTCTATCTTAAAAATTCATAAACAATGTTAAGTATGATTATTGACCTCAGTGAATTTGCACATAAATATTAAATAATGCAGACTTTTCCTATATAACTAAAATGATAATGGGAAATGGCAGCTCTTTGAGTTAAAAGCTTTTAGTTCATTATTAAAGAATCACATGAAGAGTGATGAGAAAGGCTACTATATATTTGGCAGAAACAATGAAAGACTCAGATGAGTAGACACAAGTATCAGATCTGATAATGGGTTCAGTAGTCAATAAACTGAGCACATCTACTCTCTTAACATAATTCAAGGTAAACTCCCAGGAAGTCAAGTTTTACAGTTAAAATTCAGATCACTTTCTTAAGCAAATACTAATAAGCTGTACTTTCAACATCAGATGTGCTCATTGAAATGCTACAAGACTGAAAGCTATGTGTTCCTTGAAGTCTGATGGGACAGACTATACAACCAAAAGTATACAGGTCCACAAATGTAAATACAATATATAACATGGTGACATTAGTAATGAGGGATAGGAAGGTAGACTATGTGTATACTTATTTATAGGGCATCAAACATAGATGGTCCTGTACATTCTAGTCCAACACTTGACTGCTTAGCCTCATCCATAGTCCCACTTTTCACATATTAGCTTGAGACAGGGCCTTAGTAAGTTGCTCAGGCTGGCCTTTAACTTTCTCTGTAGTCCATTTAGATTTGAACTTTCAATTATCCTGTCTCAACCTCCCAAGTAGATGAGATTACATGTTAGCCACCACCAAGCCTGAAAGATGAAGGTATATCATGGTAGAAAACATGAAAGAAATGATATGGTCTGTTAATATATTCATTGTGAATGTTGGCAGGGGTTATCTGATGACTAAAGGATGGGGTGGGGTTTTGTGTGTGTGTGTGTGTGTGTGTGATTTCTGAATTATATATTCTGATTCATAGAATAAAAACTATCTTTTCCTTCAAAAAAAAAAAAAAAAGACATCTAGTCCATCTATGAACTTCTGGAGACTGTGAAGGAGCAGGTCCTGCAGATCCGAGGGTACAGGATCTCCATGACACAGGTTGTCTAAGAGGAGTCCTGGTAAGAATCCAGTATTGATAGTGGAGAAGAGCCAGAGGGCTCGAACCAGACCAATGACTCATTGCAATAAACATTTGCAAGTAAAGCTGCGTGGACAAAAGGGTATGCTGTGTGACATATGTTGAACACACCGCAGCTTCCATGGCAAGTTGGGGTTTTGTTTGTTTGTTTGTTTTTATTGTAAAGACAGAGAGAGGGTAGATGAAGTAATGGGAAGATGAGTGGGCTTGAGTGCATGCTGTGAAATTCACAAAGAATCAGTAAAACGTTAAAGAATAAAAATAAAAGGATTTTTTTCTGTGTGTGTGCATGTGTGTGTGTGTGCTCGTGTGTATGCGTGTGCATGTGCCATATGCATTCAGGAGCCCACAAAGGCCAGAAGAGGCTTCAATTCCCTTGGAAATGGATTACAGGCAGTTGTAAGCCACCATGTGGGTTCTGGGAAATGATCCTGGGTCCTCTGCAAAAGCAGGGCTTTTAAGTGCTGAGTCACGTCTCTATCCAATAAAGCTATAGTTTTACAATAAAAATCAATTGCTTTTTAAATTATTAATCTTTTCCCAGGCCTAAGGAGATGGTGGCTCAGTTGAAAAATGCTTGCCTTGCAAGCAAGAGCACCTGAGTTCAATCCTCAGATTCCACATTAAAAAAGTCAAACATGGTAGTAAGACTTGTAATACTAATATGGTGTGCGGGTGGGGATGGGGGTAGTTTGGGGACAGGAATCTTGGGGCCTGCTGGCTGGTCAGCCTAGCCTATGTGATAAGTTCCAGGCAGCGATGATACTATTTCAAAATAATATGAGGTCATTTCAGACAAAAGAGATCCAGGATTGTCATGCGTTCTCTACTTGCCAACACAAAAGTACTTCCATCCCATCCCACAGAGACACAAGCACAAAAATAATTGTATTTTTTTCTACAATCTGGGTAAGAGTTTTGGGTTTTAGTGTTGTCCTGTCCAAGAAAGAAACAACTTAGCAAATTTTCTCTGTGTAAGCACTGGGGAGAGTCAGACTAGAGAGGCCATCTGTGATTTGGAGAATCTACGAGTTACCGAAGGGCTGCTGAGGCACAGAACATTCCTCTGTTATTAATGGAGAGACACACGGAGATAGGGTCGCTCAGCTGAGAAGATCAAGAGGCAGCGGAGGGACACAAATCGAGATGAACAGCAGCTGACTCGGCACAACTGTTAAATGACTTTGCAAAAGACCTGTCACAGCGGATGAACAGCACCTCCAGAGGAAGCCACTCAGCATCCACCCGTGCCCTGCACATGGTTATTTCCAGAGAGAAGATTGAGAGGGAGGAGATAGGAAGCGAGACAAAAGGAAGATCAAAAGATCAAAAGACGCTTTAAGGAGTCGCTGACAGTTTTTTTTTTTTTTTTTTTTTTTTAAATGAACACCAGGGAGGAAGAGGACATAAAAGAACACAGGAAGCAAAGCAAAGAGCATCCACACTTATTTCACTGTTTCCACTTCTCCTCCACTCCTGAAAGACAGCAAGTCGCTAGGTGGATCAGTCTGCACTCTAATTGTTTATATGGAAAATGAGGCATGAAACCTATTGTCAGAAAACATGGTGTCCGTGTGTACAGCCACATACTATCTACCCTGCAGGTTGTCCCTGGGGGTTAATGCTTCTGAGGAAGCTGAAGGCTCAAATGCAGCATGCTTGCCTTTCTTTAAGGCAGACATTTGGAAAAGAGCAGCCTTTCTCCTTTTCACCTTTAGAATGTGACAGCAGAGTCTTTGTAAAAGGTAGCAGAAACACTATTATACCCAAAGAAGAGGCAGAGTGTGAGAAGTTTGCCACAGATTTAAAACATACTTTAAATCTTTTCTATGAACTAAGAGAGGCTAGGGGTACGGCTTAGTGCCTAAGAACCTTTGCAATGCTAACATATGTACTTGAGTTCAAATCCCCAGTGCCCTTGTAAAGATGTGATGGAAAGTTCTAGCTCGGAGACAGAGATGGGAGGATCCCTGAAGCATTCTGGCTGCCAGACAAATGGATACAGAGCCCCTGAGTCAAGGGAGTAATGAGCATCAAATGTAATCCTTGGCATCGGCACAGATGTGCAGGGGTGTGCATGCCTATATGCATGTGCACATATTCCACGTACATACACATATACAATTATTTTAAATGAGAAATTAATAAAAAGAAAATATATGGAGAGCTGTTGACAAGCATTGATTGTATGCTTGGTAATTGTATAAAGTCCATGTACTGGGTAAATTCCTAGGATTTCATGTTGATTAGTGCATTTCCTTTTTGCTTTGTTTTATTGAAAAAGAAAAAAAAAGACAGAATCCCAACACTGAAAAATTGAAGTAGACACAAAGTTCCACCCATAAATAAGAAGCCATTAGCACTTCATACCCACTGGGAGAGGGTAATATGCTTCTCCAATGAAGAGTCACAGCATATATCAACTATAATCCAGGGTGTGCCTAATGCTTAGTAGTAGGTGGCCACCATCAAAAGAACTCCGTGTGTGTGTGGGGGGGGCTTTTATTTTTAGTAGTTTGTATCAAATATAACTGATTATTATTGTACTTGATTTAACTCTATTCACCAGATAGAAGCTTATCAAGTTCATTCATACATCTATCTCTGGTTTCAAACCAGCACACTTTATTTTATTAGGATCCCTTCTGTCGGTGAGTATGGATTTGTTGTCTGGGCTATATGTGTGTCGAGAAACCTGCAGGCTGATTTTTCCCATGTTAAGTAGTCACCAGGCCCTTTGAGCAGGAACCAAAGTCTATTTTGACCAGTGGCTTCAGAGAATGGATATTGTGATTAAAAAATCAAACTGGAAGAGATAATTTCTTATTAACAATTTCTACCAAACATACATATCCAATTTAATTCAACTATACTCCAAACAAGCATGTTAATCACATTCTCTGTTCAGGTATCCTGTCCTTAGGTTCTTGAGTCAGTCTAAACAGAGGAAGAGGTCAGAGGTCAGTAGACAATGTCTAGCCTCAGTATCTTTGGACTGATGGCAGCTGAAAATTGATAGTGCTACAGTGTGTGTGTGTGTGAGAGAGAGAGAGAGAGAGAGAGAGAGAGAGAGAGCGAGAGAGAGAGAGAGAGAGAGAGAGAGCGCTATCTTATGATATGATCTTTTCTTATGAGATCCCGAGATCCCACACAGCAGCTGTTGTATTTGAAGCCTGACACTGAATTCTTTAGACTTGAATTAGAGAAGGCATTTCTTTGATAGATTTCTTCTTGTTCTCGTTTACAGGCAACTAATCCTTACTGCATTGGATCAAACAGACGGGCACAATCAATTCAGGGAAAGCAAGCAATGCCAGTTCTGCTCAATCTTCCCTCAATGAGCAGCTGAAGATGGAAGAGAGAGACAGGTAAGGAAGAAGGTTCATCCGTGTCCCCACCAAAGATTGCTCAACAAAGGAAAAGAAGACAATTGGAAATATAAGTTGAGACACTTGTTGTCTGAAGGGGAGTCTGAAAACTGAGAAAAAGACAAATGTGCAAAGTCTTTGGTTGCTGAAAGGTACAGAAGGAAGAAGTTTCAAAGGGAAGTAGTGATGGCCAAACAAAGGTAAAGGTTTGCAGTGTCCCCTGGGCAGGGTGCTGGTCCTGGATTAACTTAAGTCTCTGTTGTCTGAGTTCTAAATTACTCTGTGATGAGCAAGTTAATTACTGTATTTAGGTAATTAAGTCCCAGAGAAATGGAGGCTTTCCAAAGTTGCGTTCGTGTACACTACTAGATCTTTTTAGGCTTGACTGGCCATTTGGTGAGCTGCCACCATGAAGCAGCATTTTAACCGTGACATGCCGAAAACTAATGAAAAATAGCTGGAAATAAAAGTCTTCTCCATATTAATAATTATTATTAATAATATTAATAATTTTGCCTTTGCTGTTGGAGGTAAAGTGCATGGCTATACACTTCCTCATTTACCAGTAGACAAGGAATCTCACACAGACCTCATTGCTCTAGCTTCTTTGGGACTTGTGATGACTCCTGGTCATGACATGGCATCATTTCTCCCCTTCTTGTCCCCAAATTTATTCTGCTCAAGAAATAAAGTATTTGTCTACAGGAAAGTGCATCAAAAAAAAACTTCATTTGTATAATGGTTATCTAAGCATTGACTCATTGCAGATGCTCAGGTCTCAGATATCCAACATTTCGCTGCTATGTGAATTAATTTCTTTGGACCAATAATAAATCATCTTCTAGCTCAGGATGACACTGTTTGAGCAAGGGACACTTGTACTAAGCATCTAGATATCAACAGTGACACACTTCTCTATTTTTATATTGAGCAATCGCTCAAAAATGTTACATGCCTAAGAATGTAGCACAAGGAAGGGACTCTGTTCTTGTGTAAGACTGTGGCACCAAGCATCAGCTTCGTTATCATAAGCAGTAAGTATTAATTATATATTTATAAATATATAATGTTTTCTATTTATATGTGTGTACGGAGGACACCCTCCCCATATTTTCTGTATATGTGAGGTGCAAAATCTGGCTTTCCTCACAAGACAGTTGCACCTACCTTCATTTGGTAGCTCATTTCTTCTTTTCTGTCTATCAAGAACCCACTGATCCACTTCACCAGGACAGTTGTACGAAATCTACCTGAGCCATCCTTGATTCCTTGTAAGCATCTTACCTCTGAAGGTGGTGTTCCAGAACATCTGCATTCAGCAGAGCTGAAGCTCGAGCCAAGAGCTTATGGCGACAACTTGCAGATTTGAGTTCCAAGATGAGCAGACCCAAGCAGTACATGGCTCCCATTTCTTCCAGTTCTCCAGTACCAAACTGTAGACCCTGCCAGTTAAACAAAGCAACCAACAGTGACTACTCCATGGGAATTGAATAGTGACATTTTCAGATTAGAAGGAGAGACTCTAAATGTATATTTATCACAAGTGTTGAGGATTTATAGTGCTTGTCAGTCGCTTTCCAAAGTTGGCTTCTCTCAATGTGTGCTGCGTCATCATTCTGCATGTCTGCATTTCCTGATAGGACAGCAAGCTCAAGGGGAAGATGAAGGTAATGGGTGGCCCACAACCAGTCACACTACCCTGCCCCTTTGCAATGAAATCCACAAAGCTTCCACCTCTGTTCTGAAAAGGAGTTTATTGTGGAAACAAAGATTTTATCATCATCATCATCATCATCATCATCATCATCATCTTGTTAGGAGATAGACAATTTGTCAACAATTTAAACAATGGCAAAGAAAAGGGGATCCTTATATAAATACTGAAACTGCAAAAGAAACTACACACTTTCCCCAAGCTATCTCTGTCCGAAGGTAATTCACAAAACAAAGCTAAGCCTAGTATTCTACGTTATAGTTCACGAAGTAGAGATGAGCACACTGACCAGGTATAATAGAATATGCTTGTTATCTATCACTTGGGAGGATGAGGCAGGGGGATTATAAGTTACAGACTAGACTGGACTACATAGTGAAACCGTCCATCTCTGAGATGGAGTAAAAGAGGAAGGTAGAGAGAGAAGCAGTTTATAGCAATTAATGAGACCTTTTTGGGCACCTACTTAATGCCAGTAAGTGTCCAGAGCATCTCAGAGACTCACAGATATCATGGTAAGCTATTTCCCTACCAAAGTCCTTTGAGGTAATTATTTTCTCTAATCTACAGAGAAGAATATTCAGACATATAAAACCAAGGAACTTATTCAAGGTCTTACTGCTAGTAAGTAACAGAGACCAGCAATGGGCTTTGGTCTCCACTACTGCCCAGGACATTCGATATGCAAATACAGAGAGTTACACAGCAAGGTAGAGCATGTGCTTTTCAGAATTGGACTTAAATCACAGTTTTGCTATTTTCTCATGGTGTCATGTGGAGTGCTAAAACTTTTCTATTCTCAATGTTCTCATCTGTAAAATGGGATTATCTCTTCTCTAGACACCTAAAGCATTATAAATTCCATCACTTTTACACAGGATGATGAAATGTTCCAGAGTCCCTGCAGTATAAATATATGTTAGTCCATATTCTCTTCCTCTTTTGCTAAAAGTAAGGTTTAATGAGATGGAGTTCAGAACAGCCCAGGGACCTACATATAAAACCTAAACAAAAATAATCAATAATTGAGTTTTTAAATAAAATTATATTTTGATCATATTATATTTTACTAGTATATAATAATTATATAAAATAACTGGTTTCATTCAATGTATTATAATACCTTACAATTATAACAAATAATCATAAAATAATAAACAATTTATTATATATTTCAACACAACTAGATGAAAATTTTGAATCTCACCAGCTCAAGAAAAATGATACGTGTTTTATATAATGGATATGATAATTACTCTGCTTAATCATTAGACATTATACCCATGTACACATTAATCATTAAACATTATATGCATCCAGCACAGTTCCCCAAAATAGGTATAATTATGATGTCAATTAAAATTAAAATGTACAATTTTCCATTCAAATAACAGTGCTGTTATATTCTAGAGGACCAAAATAGGACAAAACTGATTCTTAAGAACTGCTTTTAAAAATGCCAAGGGGAGGAAAAAAGCAAAAAACAAGACTTGATACTGGGAAGCACCAAGCCTCATGGGAGACTTCCAAGGTAAAACACCCCAGTGTGTAGAAAGTCTCAAGTTGATTTGAGCTGCTTGAAAATTGGATTTTCTGCTTGTTTTGACACCTGTTTCCTAAAGAAAGGAGACATTACATCAGAGCTGAAGGAAGCAAGTTCCTCTGTAAACAGCCGCAATACAAGGAGAAGACAGATGTTGAACAAATTGCTTTTATTTCCCCCTCAAGTCCACAGGGGGAAAAAGACCACTTTTAAAAGAGAGAAGAAAACCCAAAGCCCTTTTTCATGCACAGAGGTCCTAATATCTCATTCTTTGCCTGACCTTATGTAGATTCTTCTTCCTTGGAGGATAACTTCCCTGGTCCAAAGGAAAGAAAGTAAAGGTCACATTCAATCAGTGGCCTTCCTCATATCTGTGACTTAGGAAGTTCGCCTAGAAGGAAAAAGCAAAACTCCAGCCTTCTGGTCCTGGGCGCATACCTTACACTTGGAAATCCCAGCCTCTGGCTAGGCGTATAACTGAACAAGAACTGCAGGAGCCACATCTACTAGCATACACAATTTTGATGGCCTGGGGGCCACTCTTTCACACTGGTCTCCTTCTATATGGTTTAGCTGAAGTGATAGCATTTACAACAGGAAAATAGCTTCTATTTCAGGAGTAGGCCCACTTATTCCAGGCAGCACTTGGTGTCATAAAAACACTAGTTCAGAAAATCCTCAACGAACTCATATCGTTTTATTGACTGGGAGACTTGGGTGAGTCTGCAGCTTCATTTTGTTCTCTTTTATTGATTTTTTTCTTTCCTATTTTATTTTCATTTTTACTCTTACACAGTATTAACAATATTTGTTTATATGAATGATCTCTTTCTCACATTGACATCCTGATGTGGAAATAAATCTTCAAGAAGAAGGATGGAGAAATATCTCTTTCTTACTTAACCTTATTTCTCAGGCATAGAACACACATTCATCCATGGTATACTGTCCCTGCCTAGTAATTGAGCAAACACAGCCTCTCCCTGAGTCAACACGAAGAGGTCTTTTCAGACTGTTCCTTGGGCACACACTGCACTCATCACATGGACTTTGACTTCAATCTGGGTGGAGAATTCATGAATACCTTCAAATTCGGTTCTCCCATTGTCATATTCACAGGTATGATGTGTAAAACATCACCTAACTGAGGGTGGTCTCATAGTAATGACTATACAAATAAAGCTATAGTTGAATAGTTTAAATGTGAGAGCCAATAAAATAGAAACCATCATTTCTCCCTAACAGTTGATTAGCTGCCCCATAGACAAAGTCTAGCTATGTTACCTTCAGTAAATAAGGTTTTGTTTGTATAGTTCATAAGTGTAGTGCGTGTGAAAAGATTTTTGGTATTATTTCAACATCTAAAAAGAAATCAATAGTATGTCTTTCTTCTGGTTCCCATACATTAGAAAATGGCTTCTGTAGCTCCATCCAGCATATCATCCAAATGAGAAAATAATAGAGGGAGACATCACCAAAAAGAATTTGCTTACATTTCCCTCACCAGAACAGTGTCCTAGAGTCACCCCATGCTTTTTAACAGTCTTCTACTTTGTTCAACCTCTGTTAAAGAGGACAATAAAAGAAATGAGTGGTAAGTTGGGTGAAACAACCATGTGTTCTACTTTGATATTTTGGTATAATATTGCTAAAATATATAAGTAGCTGTTCATCATAGCGCTAAGTACACCTCATTGCAGCAACCATCAAAGGTTTTCTATTGATCATTCCTGCCCCAAACAATATCTCTTATCAATAAGTAAGTCCAAAAAAGTAGTTCAAAAAGGCACATAAATGTAAGTAGAATAAAGGCTAAAATAAAACAACAAAATATTTACTAAGATAAATACAAATGAGAAAATGTCAGTTTCACTCCTTTACCTAGACCTACCATTTAAACCCAGTAAATTAGTGCATGTATATTTAAGTTTGTAATATCCCTGACCTCCCTTTATACCCAAAGCTCCTAGATACCAAAATGTCTGTTGGAATGTAAATTGATTCATATCTTTAGGGAAATTACTCAATAACATTTGACATGATAATGTCACTTCAGGGAACTATTCCCAATGAACTGATTGAAAATAAAAGTGAAGCTATATGCATAAAAATGTAAATTACACCAATGTTATATATAATAATCAAAATTTGAGGGAAATAAAACCTAAATGTCTAATAAAGAAGGAATGACTAGGGGAACTTTAATGGAAGAAATCTGATAGGGTGTAATAGAGCCATTAAAATGATAATTATAATAACCATTTAGCAATATGGAAAATGCTCATGATTTAATGATAAAATAAAGGCAGAGACAAATTATGCAATGATACAATTTATCCTAAAGAGTTAACCGTAATGAGAGGTGGTTACCCAGCTTCCTGGGCTACAAGCATGGTCAGGCTTCATTGCTATAATCTTTCAGTAAAATGCAGATCTTTAGAAGAAGGGCGTTTTATAATGATATCTTCAAAATGTTTGCCTCTAAAATTCCAAGATAACTTTACTTGAAAAAAAAGACTATTAAAAATACTAAAGTCTCTCAATAAATGGAACGTAAATTTTCTTCAGACTTTCGGGAAAATCTGTTAATCCTAGCCATTCTTATGAAAATTTACATGTTCATTTCTTTCTTCAGGAATTCATTGATTTAATGAAAGGATCTTTCAATGATTCTAGGAAAACAATATCCATTATCCCTTTGAGCTTTGCCTCTCCCCTATCCTCTGAGATTTTTTTTTTTTATGGCTTTTATTTTTTAACAGTCCAGGCATTTCCCCCTCCCGGTCCCCTTCCCACAGTTCTTCCTTCCCTCTGTTTCCAAGAAGATGTACCCCACCAGATCTCCCCACTCCCTGGGCCCTTAGGTCTCTTGAGGGTTAGGCACATCTTCTCCCACTGAGGCTAGGCCAGGCAGTCCTTTGCTTTATATGTGTCAGGGGCCCTCCGACCAGCTTATATATGCTGCCTAGTTGGTGACTCAGTGTCTGAGAGATCTCAGCGGTCCAGATCAGTTGAGACTGCTGGTCTTCCTATAAGGGCACCCTCCTCCTCAGCTTCTTCCAGCCTTTCTCTAATTCAACCAGAGGGGTCCCCAATTTCAGTCCAATGGTTAGATGTATCTGCTTCTGTCTCAGTCAGCTGCTTGTTGGGCCTCTCAGAGAACAGCCATTCTAGGCTCCTGTCTGTAAGTATACCATAGCATCAGTAATAGTGTCAGGCCTTGGAGCCTCCCCTTGAGATGGATCCCCACTTGGGCTGGTCACTGGACCACCTTTTCCTCAGTCTCTACTCCATTTTTGTCCCTGCAGTTCTTTTAGACAGGAACATTTTTTGGGTAAGAATGTTTGACTGTAGGATGGCAATCCCATCTTTCCACTTAAATGACTAGTTAGTTTATATTATATTCATTGCTCTGCTCTCCAAGTGACATAACTTTAATAATAAATTAATAAATTTTCCATTTCTACCTCTCATTATGATGTATTTTGGGTACATTTTGATAAAAATGTTCTATTTCAATGATTCTTTCTCTAACCATATTGAATCTTCTTACTAATACTCTGAGGATATTGAAACATCTTCTCAATGCTTCCACTTTAAAAACTGGGGAGGAGGAACTAGATGAGAAACTGTGGAAGGGCAGACAGGGAGGGGGAGTAATGACTAAACTGTAAAAAAAATAAGAGTAATTAAAAAAACTGTTTCTTACACATTCTTTTATATTTCTTTACCTTGTCATAGACTATCAACCTGGGTTTTATTTATTAGTTCCATTTTGCCTTTAAATAATACTAAAGTAGGATTTTTGCTCAGTTATTTTACAATTTTTGAAATTCTAAGTTGTTATCTTTTAAACTTTGAAGTGATCCTTTGTAGGTATGTTTTTATGCTTTCCTTTCCAGTTAGAAATCATGTGTTTTTGCCATACACACTTAGAGGCACGTTCAATAGAACACTACTATACATCACATTTTTAAGTAAAATACTTTATGTACTGTGCTATGAATTTTGAACTCAAGCCTTCTTGAAAGAGGGTTCTGTAGAGTGAGTACAAATGAAACCTTGGGTTCTCTACACCAAGCTCATTGAACATACCTATTATATTTCATCACAAATTAAAGTTTTACTTTTCATTGATGAATGTGGTCAGTGTAGTGATCCTGGCTTCATGCGATGATATTCTTTCTCCAGTCAGTCTTTCTACTCTGAATGGTCTTCAACTTTTGCCACAAATCCCAAAACGGGATTTGTGTTTGCCTTTGAAGAGCTCTATAAAAGTCTCATTTTATAATGGATGGGTACTGTTGAACAACCCTATAAATATATGCATATGTAAAATAGTATTTAGCAAGAAATAATGCAGTTAAATTTAAAAAAATACATTTACGATATAAAACAAATGTTTTCTATTAAAATAGATTGTCTACCAAAATTGGAAAAGCAGCTGGGAAATGTCTTGTTTATATTCTTAGAAAGAAGCAAGAGTATATTGCATGTAGACTAAATAAAAAGCATGGAAAGGGTATGTCAAGAAATTAGGAAAGAATGTAGGATGGAGATGGAAAAGGAAATCACTAAGATAAAGGCAGATATGGAAAGGGTTAACAGAATTATGAAAGATATGAGATCCATCACAGAGGAAAGTATTTCATGATTTTATCCAATATTTCAAGGGAAAATACATAAAAATGATAAGTATTTATGACAGATGAAGGAATAATAATGTTGTCCTACTTTTGGTTTTATTCTGTTTTGTTTTTTCTTCTCTTGAGAATTTCATTCTTAATCATATGTACCTTTGTCTCTGTCAATTCCTATGTCTACACTTTTCTCCCTATTCAGATCTGTGTCCTTTTATCACTGTACATAATGATATGCACTATACACGTGCATGCATGTACACAGACACACACATAATGCATATACACATACATTTATAAATACACACATGGATAAATAAATAGATTATAGATATATAGATAGATGATATATATAGAGAAATATAGAAAGATATGTAGATATGTAAATATATGTATATTTCATATATATGATGGATAGATAATACATGATTGATAGATGTTAGAGATAATAGAAAGACAGACAGATATAGATAGAAGATACATAAAAATAGATAGATGATGGGTACCTAGATAATAAATAGGTTGATTAGGCAGACAGACAGAGAGATGGACAGACAGATGATAGATAGATAGATAGATAGATAGATAGATAGATAGATAGATGAGTAGATACTGGATAGAATATAGAGGCAGGCATATATACATTTCTATATCTGAAATTAATGAAATCTTATATTTAGAACTAGAATATACAAAAGTTATGAAATGTAACCCAGAAAATAGTTTGTATATTTTTAAGAATAGTATAGTGGTATCATTGGGAATACCACTAAAAGACATTTTGACCTAACAAGAAATTAAAAGCAGAGAAGAAAGAAGAAACTCAGGACAGGTGCATACATTCCTGATGGAAGTTGCAGTATGTGGGTCTCAGGTGAGCCCTGTGCATGACACCATGAAGTAGGACCTGGACTCAGAGAGCTTAACCCTTAGTGCTACCATGTCTATCTGTGTGATGTGAGGGAAGCCATTTGACATTTTAGTGCCTCAGGGTCCTTGTAGGTACAATGGAAATGAAGTGACTTATAGCTCATGGAGCTTCGGAGACTATATTCTCTGTGTCTCTCTGTCTCTGGGGTGAGGGGAAGAATTGTATGGGGATATATGTGTGGGTGTGGAACTTAGCCTATGCATTGTTATGAAGGAACAAAAGCCTTCATTTTTATCAACAATAATAGCAAGTGCTATATAAACCCAACAACTGTAGCCTTGTCTTTATTAAAGCTATGGCCTAATCTATAGCCTTTTCTCATCACTATTAAATAATATTACTTGGAAAGTTCCAGAAAATCAAAAAAGAAAAATGAGCTCTATATATTACAAAGGAAGGAATCCCATTATCATTGTTTGAAGACTGATCATATACTAATATAAACCAAAAGAATAACAAGAACACAGAATGCATTAGACACACATAAAGAACTGAGTAAGTAGACAAGGTTACAAATTAAATACATGAAAATCAATTTTCTTTCCTGAAACAGCAAAATAAATTATTAAGTGTAATAAAAAGTCTAGTCACAATAGCAATCTAGCTAAGAAATATCTGAAAATGGACTTAATAATAACCATCCAAGAGTTATGTGATACATTCTTGCACTTTACCAAGAGCTAACAAGGAATATTTAAACAAATGAACAAATACAGTGATCTCTGGGAAAGCAAGGCAGAACCACATAACATCAATTCCTCATCTTGGTCTACAAAAGCACAGGAAATCAAAATGCCAATAGATGGTTTTCAGAGTTGATAAAATAATTCTACTTCAAAAGAAAACATAGCAAAAATCCTCCTCCTACAGCTCCTTTGATAAACAGCCTAAAAAATAATGAGTTTTCATTCACAGATAGGAAAATCCTGTTATATGCTTTAAAATAAACATGTTTCATTTTGTCATATTATTCTCTATTTCACTCTCCAAACAACATGCTTGTTTGTTTGCATACAAAATGAAGGGTGGCAACAACTGTGTATTAACAAGACTACTGATATCATTTAACCTACAGGTCAAATAATGATGGGAACTTTTAGCACTAAAGCATCTTAATTAAGGTCCCTGGAACCTGAAAAGTTGTTGTGACTTCGTTATTGCAATAATGGCCTTACTGCAATGGTCTTGAGCGAAACACACAATATCCAGGAAGTATGATTGTCAATAAATATGATAGGATTGATGTAAAATGTGGCAAGAAGAGCAAGGGAGGAACACACACAGCAAGAAATGGCACACACACAGTGCAAAGGCGCTTCATGTCCTGGGTAAGCTGTGTGCTGACACAAAAGCACAAGAAATTGGTCATGACATTTGAGGAAAAATCTTAGCCCTAGTATGAAAATCCTCCTGCTTTGATTATAAAGTTGAGTGTTTAAAATTTAAAAGCCTTAAAAACTTAAGATTTATGTTTTATTATAACACACTGCTGGTAAAGAGCTGAAAACCAGGAACCATTTGACCCCATCACCAATGGAAATACGCATTACATTACAGTGTCCACACAGGACCAGCTGGGTATATAACCTCCGACATCTACAGAATTCTAACTCCACAAAGTAATTTGAAGAAAATAATTGGTTTCCTCTGTTAAGACACTTATCACCTAGAGTACATTCCACGAAATGAATACACTCATGGTCACATAGCCAGTAATAATATACCAGTGTGCATTTAAGATTTTCTCTAATGTTGATCTTATGATTACTTCTTGATTTTATCTCATTCAACCATTATTTCACCCAACATACACATCTACAATACAGCTCCCACACCCCAGGGATCATTGTGGAAGTAGAAACTGAAAGATTGAAAGAGATAGATCATGGAGATTGCTGGGATATCAGAAGTTAAACCCAGGAAGTCTCATCAGCATGACTACTCAAACACGAGCTTAATTAACAAGGACAACAATAAACATGCTAAAGAGAAGGAGAGAAGTTCCAAGGAGCCCTGACCCTACACAGAGAACTATAGGCAACTAAAAAATGCTGACAGTGGGAAAATAGTCTTCCCTACAGAAAAGCACACCAAATGGTTTCCAATATCTAACGCTTAGCCCTGAAAACATACGTACAAGCAACAGTATACAGACTGAGCAGGTTATATTTATGTATTTAGGAATATGTACATATGTACATATGTATATATATAGATATATGTAATATATATAGATATATATCACAACAACTAATAAAAAGAGGCCATAAATTTGAACAAAAAGCAAGGAGGAATATGTGGGAGAAATTGGAGGAAGGAAAATCATACATATATTATAATCGCAAATTTTTAAATAAAAATATTTTTATGAGTTAAAAAAACATTAGTTTAAATTTTCATATATATACACTACGTATATTGTATATATTACATGTATGAAATTTATACATATATTTATATATTTTCATGTGTGTATGAGTTTCACTAACTACTAACTCTTCCATTCATTTCCCCCTAGCTATTCTCAACATATTTTTCTCCCATTTCACATCTTTCCTTTCTTTTGTCTTTTATTTTAATATAGCCCACATAACCCACTGAGCTCAGTTAGTAAGTCTATATGTACAAGGCTATGGATAAATCACTGGAGCATAAGCAACCTACCAGTGACCGTGTCTCCAGAGAAGAGTGACTTTCCTTTATGTAACCACCCACTGCTATCAGCTCCTTAGCTAGGATGGAGCCTCAGATGCTACTCTCACAGCCATGTTGGAGTTTTAACTAGACTGACTTTGATCATATCTTGTACAAACGAATTACTTATATACAGATGTTATGAGATCATGTGTACAGCAGGTATGTCATGTCCAGAAGACAGGATTTCAAAAAATCTTAAAGTGATCTCTATACTGAGATATCCAGTGCTGCACATAGGGAGTTGTCTTATCTCAAATATTTTTTCTTTGGGAATTTTCTTTATTGTTTTATAATAATTAACAAGACTCAATGTCATTCAAAGGTTTTCAAGCAATACACGTAATTCAAAGAACAGTAGCATATCTGAATTGATATTTTATGTAACAGAAAATTTCAAGTTTATGGATGAAATTAAATCGAAAATTATTTTGAAGATTTTGAGAGTCAACTGTTTTAATTTAAACATTTAATGGCTACAAAACCAGAGGGATCGAGTGCGCTAAGGAACGTGTAAGGTTTTACTGAAGTAAATTCACTTTACATAGCACTGAGCTTTGTAAAGCAAGTGTATAAAATGCGTTAGCCATATTTTCTCCTATACGCCCCTTCTACTCCTCTAATCTTGCTCATTAATGTCCTTTACTCTTCCAGACAGTTTCACTAAGACTTTATGTCATTTATACATACATGAGTTTACATAAAATCCAAGATGAACAAATGAAAGGAAATACAATTTTGTCTTGATGAAACTGTTTATATTGACAATCCTCTGGTGCATCCCTTTTCCTGAAAACTACACAATTATGCTTTTTATTCATAAATTAAGTTCCAATTTCAAACACATGCAAATGCACGGACATACACATACATACACACACACCACAAAGTTTGCCAGATTTATCTGTGACATGTTGACTTGGATTCTTTTCACTGTATACCTATGAATGCATACCTAGGTCGTGTGATGTGGCTATTTCTATTTTTTGAGAAAAAATTTTTCCATACTTCCTTCCAGAGTGGCTTGACCAAATTATATTCTCACCAGTGGTGTATAGAAGTTCCCTTTTGCCTACATCCTCTCCAGCATCTGTTATTTTCTGAAGGAATGTCATTTTGGCTGCTGTGAGAGAGAATCTCTGGGTCATTTTAGTGGGTATTTGTCTGACATATCCAGTTTCGTAAGACTCCATTTTCTTTGTGTGCACTTCCCTATAGCCTTTAGAATCCCATTCTAGGCTTTTACTATTATCCTTATGATGTAAGAATCTTGCAACTTAGATCTAATAATAGCTATGAAATATCTATTTCCTTGGAATTCTTCCTAGAAACATTCTCAGAACCTTTATGAAATGCAAGTGTATAATGAAGGGTAGCCTTCGAGAATTTTGTTAGATTATTTTTATTATTTTAATCACGGAAATCTATGTTTCTGTGTATGTACCTGTGAGCTCAGAAGCCCACTGGGGCTAGAGATGTTGGATCTTTCTAGTAGTGGAGTTATATGTGGTTGTGAACTACCCAGTGTGGCTATCAGACACTTAATTGGGATTATCTGCAAGTGTAGTAGTGCTCTTAACTGCTGAGCCACCTCTCCAGACCCAACATGGTTTTTAAATACTTCAGAGGAGGCTGTGAACCAGAACTCAGTTTGTGCATACACCACCTTGACATGCAGCCAGCAGAGAAGTTAGAACTGAGCCAATCCAGCTATGCAGAGCTGAGATCTCTAATAGGTAGCCAGGAAGAAAGAGAGAGGCTGGAGGACAGGATCCATGGCATCCTCATATATTGACTCCATCAAATGGACTCTAATGCTTTCATGCTGGGAACCAAATCAATCAGAAAACGTGTTGGTGTCTCTGCCAGACTCTATCTGATGGTTTCTTCTATACAAAGTACCTCCCGCCCAGTGCCATCCTTTCAGCCCAAGTTTCCTCTTCTATTACTGACAACTGTTTCCCTAGTAACTAAAGGGGCTAAAGAAACCAACCATAGATACACTGGACCAGCAGGGCACAAAGTGTGAGCTGGATTTCAAATATGTCCTTATCTCTGTGTTGCACTTACTGGATCTTTTATTGGTGATATTGTCCCTATACCATGAATGACTATATAACAGACAGCAAAGCTGTCTGTGGGTGCCTTTCATGTCTTTAAGAATCACAAGCCAATGGTAAATTGTGAAGCAGATATAGTGTCTTTAAATAGCTTAGCATTTAAGCAAGCTTATTTCTCTGATTCACAGATATATAAACTGGCAGCTCTGTATGGAAAGTTACATAGACAAGGACCAACACACGGATGAAACAAACCCTTGTTCTATGCCAGCACAATACATAAATAAGTCAAGATTCATATAATTGTTTATCAAAAAGCTTTTGAAGATCCAGAAGTCTTCCTTTATTACAGGTTACACATTCATAAAGCTCTTGTTCTTTCTGAATACCTCCACCAACATGTTTCCCAGTATGGCACAAGAACATGCATATCCCAGTTGGGCATAGAGGCAGGTAGCTTTCCTCGTTCACTATTGCCCCTTATAACCAGGCACTCATCTTCTAGGACTTGGCCAGTTCTATTTTACATGATGACAAAAGAGTTGTGTCTCGAGCTCTGGGTCTGTATGGAGTCTGTTGGATCTCACTTACAATTTTCTTTCTCCCCCAGTGGACTCTTTCCAGAGAAGACAGAGATGTTGTATTTCCCATAAATTCCATATGTTACAGCCATCATTTAGAGAAACTTGTCTGAAAAGGACAGTGATCGACTAGAGCCTTACTGGCCACAGCAATGGAGCAGATTCTCCCCCTGAATGTTTAACTCTTTGCTATGCATAGAATAACATGAACATGAAGCTGCAGCTACCACTTGCCCATGTATATGTTGTTTACTAGGAAAGAGATCCACTATAGATGTCATTGCCAGTCACATTGACTGGCTGGCAGGTTTTATGGGTATGAACCCCATTAAAATCAAGCCCAATAATGTTCAGAACTTGTTCTGCATATTAATGCTTGCCTATGAAATGTTTGTGAATTTGTTTCTTTGATGAAATAAGAAGCCTGAGCCAAATGGGAAGCCAAGCTGGTAACTAAGCCCATGGTTTAGATTCAGCTTATTTTAAAAATTAAGGAAGCATCATGGTTGCATTCATTTATACTGTCTACTGGCTTCTTAAAGAACCATGGCATTCCATGGGTAAACACCTCAGAAGGAAAGGGTCAATAGACAGGTTGAGGAATATTGTACATGAGTATATAGTCCCCAGGAAGGCCCCCACATTGAATAGTGTAGAATTTGTTGGCAATCTGCTCTCAGGTGATCAGAATCGCAACTCCCATGCTCTCCTAACTAAACAACTACATTCACATTCATGATGCCTTTTCATTCAGTACCCTCATTTTTAAAATGGGGAAATGTTTCTGACTACTAGAGTGCTTTTATGTCATTGAGATATAAAGAACATATGCTGTGACCTAAGGTATAGAATAGATGCTCTGTCTAGGTATGAATTAATTCAAGGATTTTGTATATATATGTCTGCATGTATATTTGTGTGTGTGTGTGCATGCATATGCACGCACACACATAGATCAGAGGTCAATGTTAGATGCCTTTCTCTACCACTCTGCATTTGATTTTTTGAGACAAGGTCTTTTCACTGATCCTAGATCTTACCCATTAGGCCAGGCTGGCTATCTAGCCAATAAGCTCTGGGGATATCTTTATTCCTGCTCCTTCCTGACTCACTAGTGATGAGGCTCTCTTGTTTGTTTCATTTTTAATGTGGATTCTGGGACCCATGTTCAGGTCTTCATGCTTTCAACTCAAACACTTCACCTGCAGCAGTAGCTCCTGAGCTCAGTGTCCCTGGGATTTCAGGTACATGAAATATCAAACGGACAGTCACAGCAGGTTTTCCCAGATGTGTGTCTATGCACTTCTGTGTATCAATGAATATTACTGGTTTCTGCTTGGTTTGGGTGTTTTCTTCTAAGCGTATTATTTCCTTTTCTCCAATTATGTTCTGGTAAATATGGTATAGATAAAACAAAACAATAAAGAATCCCTGATATTCAAATGAAATTAGATGTTTTATCACCACATCTAGTTAAATTATTGAGTAGGACATGATAGAATAACATTCCTAAGGTATATATGCAGTATAGAAAATATAAGCTTATTAGAGTAAAGAAAATGAAGATTTTGAAATACAGAAAAATTATCCCAGAACAAAAATCCATTTGACTACTCAGATGTGTTGATTGGGAAAAGCCAGGTGTGGCAAGCAAAGAAGGAAGGAGCTCTTGTAAAACTCTATATCCTGGTAAAACTTTACCATCTTCTCCCAGAACCATGGGTCACAGGGTACTTGGGTATTGTTTATTTGCTCCCCCAAGAGGATTTATTTGGGTTTCAGTAATAATAATAATAATAATAATAATAATAATAATAATAATAATGCCTGTGAACACTTGATTATTCTCAAATACCATATAAATGTCCATGTAGGCTTATTTTATGCAATGTCTCTGGTTATATGAAGAATTAGACGCTTTTGTGACAATTGACAGCATGGCTAGACCAAATTATCATCATTGGCAGATAGTTATGAATGTGTGTGGTTATCTCACTTATCTGATTCATATCAGCGTAACTCACTATGTCCTAGGACTTAAGCTGAAGAAGCTATGTTTCCAGTTTGCAGGAATGATATGCTCATCAGCCACACCCCCAAAGGTTGCCTTCACTTCATACAGTGTGTAGGACTTGGTTCGTGGTGTGATTTTAGTCCGAGATGGTCAGTTAAAAGATCAAGGAAAAGGACAAAGAAGAGTGTGTCAGTCCCTAAGAGTCATACAGTTAGAACTTCATTAAAATGGGGAAACACTTGCATTTTTCAGGAAACAAAACCTCTGTGACTTAAGTTGATACCTTAAGTCACAGACACCAGTGTGTACCTGCAAACATCTGGTTAGACACAATGCTTATCTTTTCAAAGAGTTTTAAAAGTAGTACAACCAAGCTTGTATAGGAGCACAGCAGCTTAGCAACCCTTTCTTATACTTCCCCAGTTCCTTGTAATTATGGAGCCTGCCCAGTGCCTGCAGGCACTCAAGTTGTGAGCATTACTTGTCACCTATACCCTCCCTCATTAATGCATGTACTGTTTTCCTTCTGGCTTTTAGCTGGAGCAAATACAATGAAGAGGGACAGAATGGGGAAAATGGGAAACAAATGGGAAGAAGGTCTCACAAGCGTCAAGGCCTGTAGATTGTTGTATGGCAGGATTCTCTGTTAAGACCCAAATAATGATATCTGAACAAAAGCAATAGGACCACTTTGTATTCAGTTCAGTCATTAAAGCTTGACCAAATGTAGAGAAAAATCATCACTGACAGCTTAAAAGCAATAAGATGGCTGTGTAATCGTTTTTAAGATTTGAGTCAATAAGTAAATTCAGAAGTAATGATTAATATAAGTATTTGAGCTGAAATATCAATAGGAAAACTTTATTGACCACATTTGAATATTAATACAGCTAACATTAAAGATGATTGTTTTTTAAGCTTTCTAAGTTGTTGCTGCTTCAGACAGTGAGACTAGCACATTTACATAAATATTTGCAAAAATATGGGTAAAAGACACATTCTAAGAATGCAAAGCATTCTGATTATCTGAAGGAGAAATTTATTAGTGTTTGTCTTCATAAATTTATTCAATTAATTTATTTATTTAATTCATTTTTCACTCTAACCAAGCACTAATGGAATATATATTGTGCACAATTTTGCATCAAATATGCCTCTGGAACCAGATGCAAGAAGGGAATCCTGGTCCAAAAATACCAGTGGTAGGTCTTTTCAAATGAAAATGAAGATTCTGTTTTTTCCTTTATCCTATGCCTGCCTGGAGAACTGACATTTTCTGTAGGAAACACTCTTTCCTGTGAATGTAAGTCTACATTTCTTTGGTTTGGCTTACCAGATAAAGGAAACACATTAAATTCATATCAATCCAAGAGTCACAGAGCAGCGATGGCAAACACTGTGCCTGTGGCTTGGTGATTCCTGGGGGTTTGTGTCTATGTAGACAGGCTTCAGAATCCATGAGCAGATAAGTAATAATAGTAATGAAAGCAGTAACAGACCTGAGCACTGCCAGGCTTTAATTGCTCTGGCAGCCAAGCAAACAGTCCTACTGTCGCCTACACAGCTTTGATACCCAAGCACTCAGGAGGGAACAGCTGGAAACCCCAGCAAGCAGAATCCTTGTTAGCAGACTTTGTTCACTTCAAACAGGGAGGAATGTTTTATTTTTTAATGAAGCCCTTTCCAATCAGCCCTGTCTTCTTCCTGACTGCCTCTAGCCTCATTCAGATATCATGTTTTACATAAGGCAGACTGTTCAGGTTAGATCCTGTTGTTAGCAAAAAATCAGGATGCCCTGCCAATCAAAGGCTCTGGAAGTTCAACACACAGTAGCAGATAGCTGTGGGGTTTCTGGGGAAAGGGCAATTGATATTGCACTCAAGAAGGAAATGCCCTGCACTGGGACAAGGAGATAAACCTATACCAGGAGCTCCTTCAAGGCTAGGCCTTGTCACCCAAACCTTTGGCATCACAACCTGTGGATACTTGAATGAGGATAGCCACTGTAAACTTATGTATTTGAGTATTTGGTCCCCAGTTGGTAGAAGTGTTCAGAAAAGCATTAGGAGGTATGACATTGTTGGAGAGGGCATGTCACTGGGCTTTGAGGTTCCAAGACTAATTCCAATCACAATGTGTATTCTGCTTCCTACTTGTGAATCCTGCTGTGAGTTCTCAGCTCTTCCTGCTGCTGAGCCATTGCTCCACTGTCATGGTAGCCCATGTAAGTTAAGTGTAAGTCCAATTCAATACTTTATCTGGTGAGTTGTCTTGGTTTTCATGTTTTGTCTCAGAATCAAAAAAGTAACTAATACATGACTTGGAGCAAGGTCATAAAATAACATTAACATTTTCATTGCCAATAATGCACTGCTATTATTAGGATGGGCAGAAAGGAGAGAGTTGTCAATCTGTGAATTCTGGAGGGAAAAAAAAAGGATTTAAAAATGTTTAGACCTTTTAGGAATCATGTGAGGGTATGAATGAGGAAGGGAGATGGTGATTAAATGAGAGAGCAAGAGAGAGAGAGACAGAGACAGAGACAGACAATATTTTCTGCATTTCAGTAGCTTTCAACATACATAGTGATTTTACCCTGAGGGTTGATATAAATAAATTGACAGTCTGATTTCCTGCTAATGCCATAATAGAAGGCTTTTTCAAAATAGTTATAGAAACCTTCATAAAGTAAGAAAAGCTTGTGACAAGAGGCAAATCGTGGCTCCCCAAGGTAGGAAAAACAACTGGCCTGGAGATTGGTGTCATGTGGCCTTTGGTGCTTATATAAGTTTGCTTTTTCCCCGGTTGAATTCTCTTTTCTGAATTCAAAAATCCTATGGTTATTTGAGGGTTATGGGAGAGAGATGGTGGGTAGTTAGGACTTTACTAAAAGGAATCAAATTCAGAAATGAAGAGAGTCTTGGAGGCACTAATAGTTATAATAAAGAAATCTGGTAATCTTGAAAGAAATTATGTTAAGAAGTAAAGAATCAATACAATTAATATCAGGTAAAAGCAAGGGCAAAAGAAAATACAATTTCATATAAGAAGGGAGACAAGGAATGCAAAATCTGTCTATAAAACTGGGCCTCAGTTTCTTTGAGCTTAGATTTTATGTGCAGCTGTGGGCTATTCCTATCCTTGTGGGATACCATACCTCACTGTGTCTTTCAATCAGGACTCCTGGGAAAGAAGGGAGGCTCTTTCATTACTATTTGAGTAGGAAAAAGAGACAATGAGAAAAACATATTAAAAAAAGTATTAATAAATTTCAAGTAAGGAATAGTTGATAAATTTAATTTATTAACACTATTTGGGGAAATGTAAGTACATATAGTCACATTTTATTCTTTAAAATTCTACTTAATTTCATGTCCCCGTTTCCTATTTCTACTTTCTACAATGGGGTCAAATTATCAAAATGATGGGAGTGCACGGTTCTTATGCATGAGGGCTATAGCATAGTACCTATAGCATAGTACCTATAGCATAGTACCTATAGTATAGTACCCATAGCAAGGAAAAGAGATTTTTCCAGGAAGGAATGCAGCCATGTAATAGGAACCATCTGCCTGCAAGTCAGATCAATGTCTTACATTACCATATACTTTGTTGCTTCTTATGCCTAAAGTACTAGGAACCTCACTATGAAAGGCTGTGCCCTTCAGTAAAGACCAGGAGTAGTGTATAACCTAAACCACAAGTTACTTTTTATCTGTACAACAGTATATAAAGATAACATTGCCAAGGCAATGTGAAACCTTTCCCTGAGACCCAAGATGGTACCTCCTCACTTTAAACAATATAAAATTGCTACTATACTCCTTCTTGAGATGCCAGCTTTGCATGCATTCATATAAATTTCAAGTAATTGGAGTAAAACGTATGCATGGTTTCTCACCAGTTGTAAAATGGTAGAACTATTTTATGAGTATTTAATATAGAATACAAAGCCCACCTATAAATCACAATTACCATCATCCAAAATTCAGTAGGGAAAATGTCTAAATTCATACAACAAAGAACTTCATGATTTGATCCATTACATGGAAGGTGGGGGAAAGAGCCCAGCACCATCATTCACTGTCTTACAGTGTTCTACTACAGATCTCACTTATTTACAGCAATTCCAAATGAGGATGCATACTTATCTCTATATAGATATTATATATATTATAGATGAGGAGGCTGATGGACAGGAAAAGAGACTAAACAGCCTTGCTTAATATTTGAATTGTCCATTCGTTTTTCTGCTAGTCATATTTACTATCTGTGGGAATTCATTTCTCCGGTTAAAACTTTCCTAAAACAAAACCAGAAATTCTTATAAACTTTACCTAAACTTCACCGCTAATGACCTATTTAAAGAATTTACACCCTTTCTACAAATTGTCAATGACTTCCTTTCTCACAACAATTGCAACATTTATTGGGTGTCTGCTGGAACACATATGCCTTTTAAGTGTTCTGACCGGTGTATATTCTTAATACATACTGACTTGACAAAGAATAACCCACCTAGATGGTGGATACACCCACCATTATGCAAAATGGAGTTGATTAACAAATTTGAGGAAGAAGACAAGGAAAAAAATATAAAAAACTTAAGTAGCAGGAAACTATTGGTCACCTACTTCAGAATGTTACTCTGCACTTACTTAAACGTAATTTATGCTTGTGTATCTTCTCTCTAATGCCAGTAGGAAATCCATGTGCATAATGATAGTTCAATGGAACACATTGACAATTGGCTGGTTCAGTTTTCATCTTTTTAGTGTGCACTCAGTTGTTCTCTATACGTTAGTAAACCACTGGGAGGCGGATTGTTACTAGAAATCCATAATTCAAATAGAATTGGAGGGAAGATTGTCTGGTGCTGTCTGTGCACCTGTACTTCCTCCATAATCACTTTCTCTGGGAAAAATGCATTTCCAGAAATTGGGATCAGCCCCAGAACTTTCCCACTGAACGCATCTGAAATGACTCTGCCAATGAATATAACACACTCTCTTGGCAGGCTAGTGAGTGTAAGGTTTGGTCAACACAGTTATCCTCTGCTTTTTCTGCAGTACTACTTTAAAAATTAGAAATTGTTCAGATATTATGTTACAACTGAACGAGACCTTATGAGCTAAGATTACAGTGTGAAACTCTCTCACTGTCTGGAGCTCTGTAAAGTCATCATTTAATTTGGATAGCTACCAACATGTGTAGCCAAAGAATCACTGTGTCTAATCTTTGCTTTCTCCATGGCTGGCTAGCTAGACATGGCTCAGTCATTTGGAGAGCCTTATTTAGAAGAGTAGTAAAAGCTCAATGACCACAATTCTGCCAAAGGTATTGGAAACAAAGGTAATATTATTAACTAGGTTTAGTACTGACTGTCTGTTCTGCTGCACATATGCATATAGATTCTGAACAAGAAAGTTAGAGAACACTGAGAGATGTTTTAGGGTCCTAAGCTAAAAGTGCATTACTAGTCTCAAGACATGTACATTACACATAAAACCATGGGCAAAGAATAGGTCCTGCATAGTACTAGACACCAGATCCTACCCACAGACAGATAGGCTCATGGGTTCTACTCCTTGGATTCAACAAGTCAGACTGCCAGTGACAATATTGAAACAAGGAAATCACATATGTATAGATGTTTTTGTCATTATTCCTAAACAATGTAGTATACTATTTGCATAGAATTTTATATTTAGGATTATGTTATCAGAAGATTATTAAATGTATATGAAGATGTATTGGAGATATGGATCAGTGATTTAGAGCCCTTATTGCTCTTGCAGAAAACCCAGGTTCAGTTCCCAGTACTCACATGGTAGCTCACAAGCATACATAATTCCAGTTCCAGGGAAGCTAATGTCCTCTTCAGGCCCATGCCAGAACAAACATGCCCATGCATGTGGTATATGAACAATGTATGCACATGTAGTACACATATAGACACAAAGGGAACACATACACACAATAGAAAGATTTCAAGAATCTCTGAATGTATATAACTGTATAGCATACACAAGTACTTTAATCACTTTATAAGAAACTTGACTTGGGTATTTCTTGAAGTCAATTTTCTGCAGATACCAAATATATCCCTGTGTATCCAGCTGTGTAACTGTTCCTCAGTTCTTTTACCTTCACTTCCTTCTTTTTACTTTTATATTATAAATTTGGGCCATAGGAACATTCAGGTTCATGGCTTAGAATAAAATCTTAATTGTTTTATTACTGGCCAAAACCTTCCAACTTTATCCAAAGACAAAATGTTTCATGTGAAGACACTAACATTCTAACAGTGGTTTACTCTTCCCTCCACTCTAGGATAAAGTTTTTGTTTTAATCTTATCAAACAAGCCATACATACTTGTGTGTTCTAACTATATAGCACAGACTATTGCAGCTCCCATATAAAGCTGACCACCTGAAAATGCAGCTGGAAGAAACTCAAGTTCCAGGCTTTGGCTTTGTTTTGTGTTCTGTGCCTGGGAGGGAGCATAAAACACTGGCTAGATCCTGAACAACTTATTAGGGCTTAGTTTTCTTTAGCTATTCAGCACCAAAATGGAAAGTCATTGGCACTAAAGACATATTTGAAAATAGTTCTTGGGTAATACTGGCCTGTGTCTCTTCCCTCTGGGAGCAGAGATGGCCTGTGGTCACTATGGAAACAGAACAGGTAGGGGAACAACCCATCAGGAACAAGAGGGATATAACCTTGGCACTTTTATTAGCTTTGATTGCTTTCACTTTCAGGGCTCAAGTACAGGGTTTGTAAAACCAAAAGAAGCAAGCAGTTATAGATTGTATACCACATATTTTCATAGTTTATGTCCTATGTCTGTAAAGGTTTTATTGGATTATTGGTAGTACATTTATTTGCCTGAACACAAAAAGTCCATTTTGACCTTGCCGTGGTAATCATACAGTAGGATGAGGCTTAGGGGTATTACAGGATTTGTGATACATTTGTGTCCTGTACTCACAGTGGTAGGGAAGTGGGAAATGAACAGACACTAGAAAGCATAGAAGGTACATATAAGAGAAAGTTATCAATGAGATTAGGAAGGAGCCCATGAAGGCAGAACTAGTCATTTAACTATTCGTTGTTCGTGAACTAGCATCTCCTGTGATATTTATGTGTATTTGATTCAGTTAATTTGGAGTTGAGAAAGTGCTGTAAGCACAAAAAGAATCTATTTGGCAAATATACCAATTGGCCAATGGGTGAATTAGTTTGTCCATAAAATAACCATGAATATGCATCTCATATATAAATTCTTATTTGGCCTCTATGCCAGGGTTGCTGACATTTGTATCAGGGAGACTTTTGTGGGGAATGTTCTGTGCATTGCAATAGGTATATTCATATATTTATAAACAAACAAAATACCATAAATATGTAAGTACAGAAATAAAATCAATTGTGTTAAGATGTGAATTCTTCCTCAATTTATGTCTGATAGGTGGTATGTGATTATATATTACTTTAATGTACAATACTTTCCAAAAGAAGTGTTTTAAAAATCAATGCTTGATAGCACATTATTTTGTTGTCTCATTAAATAAGCATCTGAGCATTTTATTGGTATGGCTTTATATTTTCACACACGGTGCAGGCATCTTCTATAAGAGTTCCTTGAGTCAGATAACCAACATTATTCTTTTAAATGATGAATATAAATGCTGAAAAATTAATTGACTTATGTATTATTAGTGTTTATATTTAGTTGAGTCAGAGGTAAAATGAAGAGCTTAATCTTAATATTGATGTCATTTTTCAAATAAAGGTATCACAATGATGTATTATAGTCAACTTGTAAAATAAAATTGTCTAAAACATAAAAATGTCACTTAAAATATTGAATAGTTCCTTAAATTTAATAACCAAGTATAATCTTATCACCTACTGTATACTTGCTATTGTTCTAAGGGACTGCATTGGTGACCAAAACATATGAACAAACACATCTTTCCTCTTATGTATCAAAGTATAATGTCTATGTAATATTAACTTCTTGCAATATGTAATGTGTAGCAAATACATGACAGATATTGACTGTTGGATGGTTGTAGGTGTCATAAAAAGAATCGAAGGGCTTGGAAAGGCTAGATGTGTGACTGCACCACCATTGTCACTGTCACTGAGAAGAAGACACTCGATGAAAATTAGAATGTGTGAGAATGCAAGGAAGGGGATCTTATGGAAGAACATTCCAGAGAGAGGAAGGACCATTAATAAAGAAAATTTATGCCTGGTTTAGGAACTTTCAGTAGTAATATGATTATCATAAAATGTAACAATCATAGGAAATGGCCAGATATTGACCAGTGACCAAATATTCTAGTCTTTTAGGCCAAGATAAAGACTTGTATTTTTCTCTGGGTAAAATCAAAAGCTAGTGACATTATCCAACAGTACTTGAGGTTGCATGCTCACTGATCATTTTATAACATTGTTGGTTGTTACAGTGAGGAAGAGGTATAAGAGACAGAACAAAGGAGATAAAGAAGGTAAGAGATTATTACATTATCTCAGCAAGAACTAAAGGAGACTAACACAGGGTAATAGATCCAAACACAAATAGTAAGAAGCAGATTCCAGATTTGATTTGAAGATAAGACCAATGATTGGATATGGTAAGGGAAAGAAAGAATAAAATTCATGAGACATTCTTAGTGTTTTGGTTCAAATCATTGCTAGGATAGAATTGCCATCCACTTAGGTGGGGAAATTGGCTTTAACAGACTTCCAGCAAGTAGGAATAATGTGAATTCAAAGATCTAAATGTTCTGTTCCAAGTGTCTGTTAGTGGTGATGCCAAATTGGTAATTAGGTAATGACCATGGATTCAAGGAAGTATCTTAGTTAGAGACACTTAGATGGCTCAGTCACTGGGCCTTGAGAGAAATGGGGCCATAGTTGGAATGAAGATCGACTTAGAGAGATATTACTCTTTGGAAGATGGGCAAATAATACCACATTCATATGCTGTAGAATATGGTTTGATAGAAACACTAGCTTAAAAGAAAGGCACATTTGAAGTGAAAGCTGAAGAATGAAGGATAAAAAAAATCAGGTGACAACACAGAAATCCAAATGTGCAGAGACCCAGTAAGGAAAACATTTAGACAGGCAATTCTCTTAGATGTATAAGGAAAGCATTAAATTTTATAAAGTGGAAGTTTTATCTGGTGTGAGAAATTACAGTGTGATGAAACAAAGGAAGAATCAGTGCTTGGGTGTGAAAGGAAACAGAAATGTAGACATCACTGAAGGAAAGTGATACTTAACAGATGTTTCTCTTCCTATACATACATCTTAAATGATCTACACTGATATGCTGAGAACAGTCCTGCAGAGAGCAAACACTGGCATAGAGGAAAGGTAACTTTAAATAACATTATTATTATTATTATTATTATTATTATTATTATTATTATTATTATTATTAGTTTTTGGTTTGTGTTTGTGTGGATGCACATGCCATGCTGTATATAGAGAAATCAGACAACAACTTGTGAAGTTTATTATCTCCTTCCACTACTACATGTGTTTAAAGGATCAAACTTGGACTTTCATGACAAGTACCTTTCCCTGTTGATTCATCTTAGTGGCCCCAATTTATTTTTCCATTTTTCTCCACAATGCTGGGACTTGACCCCAAGACTTTGCCCACACCAGGCAAACTCTCCACCACTAAGTTACATCCTCTGTCATGTTAAATATCTTTGATTAAAAATAAATAAAAATAATTTATGTACACATATAAGACCAAATTGCCAAATTGGCCTAGGAGAGGCTCAAATTCATTCATCAAAACAGGAAGAAACAAGAACAGATGGAACAGATACTGAAATATGGTTAGATTTGCGCATGAGAGATTTTCATCAGTCACACACACACACACACACACATATATATATATATATATATATATATATATATATGCTTTATGTATATGAGCACACTGTTACTGTCTTCAGATGAACCAGAATAAGGCATCAGATCCCATTACAGATGTTTGTGAGCTACCATGTGGTTGTGGGAATTGAGCTCATGACCTCTGGAAGAGCAGTCAGCGCTCTTAAGAATGGAGCCATTTCTCCATCCCTTATTGTATATTTTATAATTGTAATATAATTACATCTTCCCCTTCTATCTTCCCTCCAAACCCTCCTACTGGCCTCCTTGGTTTCCTTCAAATTCATGGCCTCTTTTTACATTTATTGTTGATAACATGCATATATGTATATGTTTTTGTTTTGCTAATTAGGACAAGAGAAGTACTGTTGACATTTCATGACAAAGGAAAAGACAAATGAAATGGATCTGATGAAAGACTTCAGAGTAGTGAGCAATTAGAAACACTATAATAACTTGACAGAGGAAAGAATTCACTGATTTGACTCGGGATGTGTAGTAAGATAGTCAGATTCATTCTATTGACATTCTATGGTTTGGAAGTGACTTGTCTGGGAGGTAGAGAAATGAAAGCTGAGAGTAAAGGTAGATATGCAATTGTATTAACTGGCTTTAGAGTTTAAGCCAAGTAGGAAAAGTAGATATCTTCATAGTTAGAACCGTATTTATTGCACATCTTCCTCTTTTATGAATAGAATAAACAGAACGAGGGCACATTAACATTTCCTGTGAACCATATTATTTCATTCAACATTTTTACTAGGCTTTAAAATTACTCTAGTTTCTGGATTTGCCAGAATATATGCATCATCTTCTCTTAGAGCAATTAGTTTTGTGAGAACAACTGCAAGGGGTTTTTTGTTTTGTTTTGGTTTGGTTTGGTTTGGTTTAGTTTGCTTTGCTTTGCTTTGCTTGCTTTTGTTTCTGTTTTTATGTCTGTTTTGGGCAGATATTCATTTTGCTTTTCTTTAGTAGCAGTTGAATACCTTCTAATTTTACTGATGTATGGCTATCTAAAAGAAATATCATATTTCTAGCTTCTTTATAGGGCCATGTGATCAACTTGGACCAATCAGTTGAAGGTGAGAGTGGTGAATGCTTCATCTGAGAGACTATCCATCACAATCGAAGCTATATACATTCATGTGATTCAAGGAATTTGGCTATCTGACACCAAAGAAAATTACCTCTGGGTAAAGTGACTCTAAAAGAGAATGGCTTCTTCCATAGGCCAGTGTTCCTGCAGCCTCTTAGGAAATCAGATTGTTTATAGCCACTCTTTATTACAAAAGCCGAAGACCCCATTCACTAGGCACTGTTTCATTTGGTATTTTCATTACTTTTCTTAAGACTAAAACAAACAAATAAATACACAAATAATTATTTCTAAGAGGAAAGAAGGAAATACAGCCAAATCTAATAACTGTATTAGTTACTTTTCTTCTTGCTGTTACCAAATATCTGATATAAGCAACATAAGGTAGAAGAGGTGTTTTGGGCTTAATGTTTGAAAGGATAGAGTCTATCATAGTGTAGACACCATGATGACAAAGGAATAAGGGAGCTGGTCTCATTGTACCCATGGTCAGGAAGCCAAGAGGAGATGAGAAGGGCCAGGCTATGAGACCTCAGATCCTACACTTGTTGACCCACTTCTTCTAGATAGTTCCACCTCCTAAGTGTTTCACAACCTTATAAAGTAGCAGCACAAGTTAAGAACTAAGTGTTCAAACACATGAGCCTAAGGCATTCAAACCACAGTAAACAAAAATAACATGTCTATAAAATACAGAGTAGGGATTCTACAACAGCTTTCATTGCATCTTAGCTTGCCCATTATATATCAATACATTGTCTAGAATCCTCTTTCACCAGCTCACTCCTTTCTTGGACCTTTGGATTCTAAATTCAAATATACTTTTTACAGTCTACAGCTAGTCTCATCTGTGCTATGATCTTCCTAGAATGAATCCAAGATATGTCTGTGATGGGGATTTCATTGACTTCATAGTTCATTGTCAGAATAGTAATTGTTAAAACCTTGTAGCCCTATACTATCAAAACATGAATCCCTTAATCTTTCATGATTCAAATCCTCAAACTTGCTTTGTTCCTCAGAGGGAATCCTGATATTACTTACTTCAGTATTTCTATTTTCCATATTCATCCAAATACAAGTAATTATTAAGTTATAATGAGCATAAAATGTTGATGAAGTTAATTGTGTCTGATCATGATGATAGCCTCAGGATTCCTGATGTTTTAGCTATGGTAACGAAGCCCAGCATTTTCCCTTCCCTCCTTTGTTTTCTTTCTTTTTTCTTTGTCCCCCATTTCTTTGTCTCAGGTACCATATATATTTGTGTGTGTGTTTGTGTGTGTGTGTGTGTGTGTGTGTGTGTGTGTGTTGGAAGAGTTGGTGTGTTGATGCTGTGTAGTCAATGCTCTCTTAATTCTACTTGTCTCTAAGTCCACAGAGCTAGGATAGCAACACAGTTTTGTTTTTGTTTTATTTTTAATATGAGTTCAAAAATAAACTTGGGTCCTCGTGCTTGCAAAATAAGCACTTTACCTATTGAGCCATCTTCTCAGACCTTAAAACTCCTTAATAATTGGAAATAAATAAACAAACAAACAAAAAACATGAATGAGTTTACAAGACTAATGGCAAAGTAAGATCATGGTTCTTTGTCTACAAGTCCCAACCTCTTCATGTAGAATGATAAAGGGCTTTATGGGTAAACTTTCTCTAGATGATCAGGGTATACCAATAAAGAAATTTCCATACTTATTTCATCATAAAATAACTTAATGCCAAATGGTGACAGAGTCTTAAATGTAGGCACAGTAGCCAAAATCATCCTTTCCCTCTATGACAGGAAGGGAGATGAACAAATATAAACAAAAAGGTGTCTTCCCAGAAAGAAAATCTTAAAATAATACCTTTTCTGTAAGAAGATAACAATGCTAGAAAATACCGTAAAGTTAAGAGGAGAGTCTAGGGCTCAACATGCATATTTCCTGGAAGTCTGTTAACAGTCAGTCAACTGAAATTAGTAATGCCAGACACCAGAAAGTCTTATGTTGGAAGTGTTTTTTACTGCTGCCCTGTAAGTCACCAGGACTCTCCACAGAACTGTTGATGTAGAATTACCTATAGTGCCCAACACCCTGACAACTTCCTTCTTCCCTGATGCAGAACTGAAACTGCATAAGGGTGGAAAATAAATGAATCAGCAAATAAAGATTCTGAAATCCTGCTCCAGGCCAAGATAACATTCCATGCTGGGCCAGGAAAGAGCACAGCATTACACATTGAATGGAACTTATGAGAATGTTCCCATCTCAAGCAGAAAATACCTGATTGACATGTGGTTCAAAGTCAAACGTAAACCCAAAAAAGCAAGCTGAGAATCAGACAGTTGTTTCTGTTTCTCCATGGTTTTAAAAGGTACTATGATATCCTAATGTTCAAGGCCCAGAATTCTTCCTCCTCCTACATTCAGATCTTTGATGATGCAGTCAGAGTGATATTGATTTGAAACTCAGAAAATCAAGATTGCTATAGAAGCTCTGACATTCTTAACGCACTGTGTGAACTTGACCGAGTGCTTGATCCCTCTTGACATTTTTAAGATTATAGTATCTGATTAGCCGATTACTCAATACCTTTCTACTATCAAATTCTCAGAGGTCTTGGGGCTTTTGCCTTCTCAACTGTCAGTCAAGTGTGTCCTTGTGGCTTTCCTGGAAGCTGAGCAGGGGATGGTCATAGGACCTGAACTACAGAGTCTCCAGGGTCACACTGTAGGCAATTTACTAAAGTCCCAGACTTCAGTGCCCACACATGATGAATAAAATAACAGGAGAAACCCTGTTTCTTGGTGTTTAAATTTTTGTTATTAAAAAACTCAACTCTATAGAAAAGCTGAGGAAATAACCTGACAGACACCAATACATTCTCCACTAATTTATCACTTTGTAGCATTTCTTTTCTGTTTTCTTTTTATGGACAGTCATACAACAATGAATAAAATGTACTTTTAAAATAGCAAAAGTTATACTTACATTTTATTTATTGTTGTGTGAATGCTTGTGTGTGTGTGTATATATGTGTGTATGTGTGTGTTCATGTGCATGTGCTACAGCATGTGCATGAATATCAGAGTATACTCTCAGAGCATTGATTCATTACTTCCACTGTGTGGATGCTAAGAATAGAAATGAGTTCTTCTAGTTTGACTTGCAATCACTTTTACCAGCTAAGCTTTCTGATATAGGACCTTGACTGAATTATTTTAAAGTTTCCTGCAGAGATCCCATAACATCTATCTCCTCAATATGTCATGTCCCAAGAACAAAGAAATTTTTTTACAGTAATACCACAGAATTATACTTCAATATGTAATGCCAATAAGAAAACACAAGCAAATACACAATTCATATAGAAATGTTTCCATTTAAATCTGCCATTTGGTTGTCATAGGGTCCCTTTTCATCCAGGCTAATTCTTCAGTCTCCTGATTGTGCAATTTTACAGGCCTTTTATGGTGGTAACATATTAAGAATTAATGGCAGTTGTTTTACACAATGTCTTATATAACCCACAAGATCAAATTTTACAAATAAAATGTTGAATGAAAGATACCATATACAACACATTTCAAAACATACATAGCTTACCTATACTGTTAGAATGAAAGCTAGCAGGGCTGGGAAGATGGCTCAGCAGGTAAAGTGCTGCCAAATAATGAGGACCTATGTTAGTTTCTCTGGAAGCCATGTAAAAAGGCTGAGCACTACAGCAAATGCTGTAACAACCTCAGTGCTGGGGAAGCAGAGACAGGAAGAACATTGGGACTTGTGGGACAACCAGTCTAGTTATGTTGATGAGCTAAGATTCAGAGAGAGACCCTTTCTCAAAAACTAAAGTGGAAAGTGATTGAAGAAGACATCTGATGTCAGTCTCTGGCCTCTGTATACACATGTGCAGTCTGCACACACACACAAAGATGGCAGGTAATATGGAATGACTGTAGAAGAAAATGAATGTGAGATACAAATGTCACATAATTTAGCCTACCTACTGATTATATGAAGATGTGCTTACATATTTTTTATGAAATCCATTATATAAGTGTCAAAATAAAATAAGTAAATAAAATTTTAATTGTTTTATTACTGGTACATACATCTGTAGTACTCCTCCAAATTAGAATAGGCTATATTATTTGAATATGATTCAAATGGAGTAGAAGTCTCAGAAACAGCTTTATGATGCTTTACCAATAGATATGGGATTGATCTGAAAGTCTAATAAATCAGAAGTATATTCATAATAAAATAGTGTATCCTGTAGGAATTACTGAGAATATTATACAGCTACATAATAAATATAAATATACATAGGTGTAAATTCTTAAATGCTTTACCAAATAATTTGTTTTTAATTTCAAGAATGTACAGAGAAAAAAAAATCTATCTCAAGGAAAAATGGGAAAAAATGATAAAATACAATAAAGTTTATTTAATTTTGAAATTTTAAATTAATCATTAAAAACTGTGCACAAGCATAAAAATAAATTTAATTACATATTCTTTTAAAAGAAAGAAAAATATATAATACACAAATATTAGGTATGCCCCACAAATCTAATTAAGGTCATAGGGATATTAAAAATAATATATATAAGGAGTAAATGATGTAATTATATTTTAATTAAAAATTTAAATATTAAATTTTAGAAATAAAAATGAAAAAATAAAATACATAAAATGTATTTCTCAGTACCTAACAAAAACAACCAAATAATTATGATTATTAAGAAAGAACACTTAGTGCATTGTGTTAGATTTGGTATAAATTACCAGACACTACACAGATTATAAGTTAACATATTTTAAAATCAGGATAAAATGAATAGGATTCAAACTATAAAATGACCTCAAAAAAACCTATGAAACATAAAGAGAGCAGCAAAATTAGAAACAAACATGAAAATATTACATATAAAAAGAGCACTGAACTTGTATTTGGTTCTAAACGTAGATAACTGTACCAGTTTAAAGGATTGTTAGTTACTCTTGCCATTGACTCCTCAGTATCTGTCTATCTCACCACATTGTTAATAGCTCTAGAAACTGGTTCTACCAGGATTTCCAGAACAGAGCTCTGGTTGCACTAACTAATCAACAACAAAAATCAGACTTTTGTTAATGTGATTAGATTGGTCTGCCTGTCCATAAGCATAGCAATTATCTTCACAGGGAATGCTTACAGCTTAGTTTAAAACAACGAGTCTCGAGGAGACACTTTCAATAGATTTCTCAAAGATTACTGGGGGAGACCCAGCAGAATCCACAAGGGACTGGAAACATTATGCCAATGCTCCAGGGAGGCTTTTGGCTCCAGTCATGGTCGTGTACCACCCTTCTTCAGGTAGAGGCATGGCCACACAGCCCCAAGCCATCCCATGTTAATGAAACACCTAAAGACTTAGCCATGCCCCTTCCCAGTTACTATATCTGCCTCCCCTCTCCCAGACAGGCGGGGGTACAATTCCATCGACACCACCTACACATGATGAAAATAAATGTCTTAGAATTATGGACCCTCCGTGGGAAGCGAGGAATCCTGCCCTCGATGAAGGAGCCATGTCTAATCTCTCATCATGGGCTTCCCAGTGCTCCCAGATGGTACCCATTCATCCAAGCCTAAGCAGCTAGCATGGCGCCCCAAGCCACTGAGACCTGGTCTGGGCGGGAACCCTTGCTGTGCTCTGGCTAGCCTGTTTGCAGCACCCTTCGGCGACTGTGGTGCCCAGGGCTAGAAAACCTACAGAGAGGGCTGCCGCAGGTTCCCTGGGAATGGCCCCCTCCCCCACCCATGGGCAGGGCCCACAAAGGTTTCCCACAGCCCCCACCTGCCTGTCAGACTGTGTGGGAATACATGCAGCCACTTTCCTTGTGTCTCCTGTCCCACCCAGAGCGGCAGCACCCAGGACAGACATGTGGGGCTTCTTTAAACTCTAACACAAAGAGGGAAACTACACCCTAGAAAAAGCAAGAAAGTAATGTTCTTTCAATAAACCCAAAAGAAGATAGCCACAAAAACATAATTCTACCTCTAATAATGAAAATAACAGGAAGCAACAATTACTATTCCTTAATATCTCTTAACATCAATGAACTCAATTCCCCAATAAAAAGACATAGACTAACAGACTGGATACATAAACAGGACACAGCATTTTGCTGCATGCAGGAAATGCACCTCAGTGTCAAAAACAGACACTACTTCATGATAAAGGTCTGAAAAACAATTTTCAAAGCAAATGGTCCCAAGAAACAAGCTGGAGTAGCCATTCTAATATTGAATAAATTCAACTTTCAAAAATAAAGTTATCAAAAAAGACAAGGAAGAGCACTTTATACTCATCAAAGGAAAATCTATCAAGAAGAACTCTCAATTCTGAACATCTATGCTCCAAATGCAAGGGCAGCCACATTCATAAAAGAAACTTTACTAAAGCTCAAAGCATACATTGCACCCCACACAATAATAGTGGGAGTCTTCAACATCTCACTGGCATCAACGGACAGATCATGGAAACACAAGCTAAACAGAGACAGAGTAAATCTAATAGAAGTCATGAACCAAATGGATTTAACAGATATCTACAGAACATTTCATCCTAAAACAAAAGATAAACCTTCTCAGCACCTCATGGAACCTTCTCCGAAATTGACCATATAATCGGTCACAAACCAAACCTCAACAGATATAAGAAGATTGAAATAACCCCATGCCTCCTATCAGATCACTACAGATTAAGGCTGGTCTTCAATGGCAACAACAACAACAAAAAGCCCACATACACATGGAAACTGAACAACACTCTACTCAATGATAACTTGGTCAAGGAAGAAAGAAAGAAGGAAATTAAAGACTTCCTTGAATTTAATGAAAATGAAAGTACAACATACCCAATCCTATGGGACACAATGAAAGCAGTGCTAAGAGGAAAACTCATAGCTCTGAGCACCTCCAAAAAGAAGCTGGAGAGAGCATACACTAACAGCTTGACAATACACCTGAAAGTTCTAGAACAAAAAGAAGCTAATGCACCCAAGAAGAGAAGGCAGGAAATAATCAAACTCAGGGCTGAAACCAACCAAGTAGAAACAAAAAGAACTATACAAAGAATCAACAAAACCAGGAGCTGATTCTTTGAGAAAACCAACAAGATAGATAAACCCTTAGCAAGACTAACCAGAGGGCACAGAGGCAGTATCCAAATTAACAAAACAATTAACAACAGAAACTGAGGAAATTTAAAAAATCATCAGATCCTTCTACAAAAACCTATACTCAACAAAACTAGAAAATTTGAATGAAAAAAAAAGCGAATGCTGTGAAGTTGGTACACTTGACACATTTTGTTAATCCATTTATCTGTACATGTGCTTTTGGTTTGCTCCTATCTTCAGGAATCTGTAGACACAGATGTGCAAATGCCTTTTTGAGGCACTGCTTTCAAGTTTGGGAAGATGTGAAGCTGGTTATATTTTCAACTTTTGAGGAACCACTGTACTCTCTTCTATAGAAACTAGATTGTATATACATACTGACAGGATAAAGAGGTTGCAATATCCTCTCATCTTCAGCAGCAGTTTTAGGGGAATAACTATCTCAAGACTGTCTTAACATGTTTAATTTTAGCTTTGTTGTTGGCTTTTTTAACCATTGTTTATTAATCTTCAACTACATATTAAGTGTTTTCTATCAATGGGTTTAATTTGAGGGAACTGAGATGAAGAGAATTTTACTGAGTTTCCTAGGACATTAGGTAAAAGCTGGGATTTGAGTCAATTCTGTATCTATGAGCTGTAAGAGCTGAGTAACAATGCTTCTTCAGACACAATGTCCCTGCCTTGTTTTGGGCTTCCATCTTTTTCCTTATACAATTTTGGAAATTATCATTTTTTTCTTTTTGACACAAAAAATAAAAGCACTGATTTCTGAACTAGGATGATGACAACAATGATTCTAGACACCACAACACATGTGGATTCTGGTGTTTTGTTTTGTTTTGTTTTTGCTATTTACACACTGAAACTGTTTAGTGAATGCTGATAGAATGTTTGATATGATGCTGGGCAATCAGTGGTACAGATTATTGTTTTAATTTGTTTTCAGTTTAGATAATATTTTGATCTATATAGTGATGTTGTGCAGATAATGTGCTTGATAAATCATTGAAAATACTTTTTAAAAAAGTAAATACTATTTCTCACAAACCATATCAAAAAGAAAAGGAAAATATGAAGGCTTCAGAGAGTCATGACTTGGATCTGCTTGTCCCAGGTCAGATGGACTCTGGTATCCCTTGCCAGGTAAATACTCCTGTCAGCCAATAGCTTAAGCTTTTCCAGCCACTGCCTATCTCTGAGGATAGGCTCTCTCCTCCTGGTCTTGGATTCCTTTCCACACCTCCAACTACCAGAAACATAGACTTTGAAGTTTAAAGTCTACATCCACAATAAAGGTTTTCCCCTAAATTTCTTACATTACCTTCTGCCCCTAGTCTATATCTTTCCCAGCAAATTCCCACTCAGCTGATAGACAACATCCAGGAATCATCTGAGGCCTGCAAAGTGCTCCAAAATGGATTGCATTATATCAGCTCCATATGGTCCTGAAGAACCAGGGCCAAAAGTCCAGGTGAGCCCTGGACTTGCTGAAAGCGAATGTGAACAAGTCTAACCAATGTGATTGTTTCCTGTCTCTTTAGACTGGGTCAACAAATCAGATACAAATGTTCCCTGACATTGTCTGAATCCCCTTTCCTTAACAGCTTATGACCAGAATTCCATGCTAGCATTTCCTCTAAGCTCTATCCAACAGATATCTAGCAATGGCCAGGTACAAGCCAGGAGTCAGGCATATAAGAACTGTTTGGACATGGGCCTACAATGTCCAAGCCACACAGATGCTTCGGAGCCATTAAGCATTTACTTTCTCCCAAGCAATCCAGCCACCTTCGGCAGAAGGTAAGGGTACCTAAGTTTTTGTTGAAGACATTTAACAAGTGTTTTGTTCTTGGAAGCCTGTGTGACGTTAAAGGATCATACACAGCACAATTTGAATACACCATACTGTTGCATTCAACCTGTAAAGAAGTTGTCAGCAGAGGAGATGACTATTAAACTTAGTCCAGAGCCAACTCAGTGTCTTTATTTTCTAACCTTTGTTGGAACACATTGTACCACAAGTAATTTACAACATGTTGTCTGATTTAACAGTGGACCTACATAATACCATTATCTATGTTTAAAGGAGTTTGATCAAAGGCAAACTGTCTACATGTAATTAACCAAGGAAAAGGCTTTCAAGACTTTAATGTTAACTGTTTCTCCTATCTAGGAAATGCTGTATTGCTGACTAGTTAGGACTTACTTACACGTTTTGTTTTGAAGACCTAAGAGATGCTTTTTTGGATATTTATATTGCCATATTCTTGCTTGGATGTTTTGAATAACTACATACATCCAGTTCTGCACCTATGCCCTCTGGTATTGCTTTTTAACCTTCCTGGAATCCATTTTCTAAAAAATAAAGACATTTTCAGATCTGAGAAAAAAGAAAAAATAGAGCTGCTAATGGAGATGTGAAGGCATTAATGATTCATAAGTAAAGGTCAGATAACCAACTATCACTAAATGTGACTTATTACAAGAGTAAAGACAGTTTAATTTAGTAACATTAAATGTCCATATATGTAATGACAAAAAAGAATTTTTAAAATAATTATAATAAATCTAAAGTATAAAAATTGTGTATTGATTAAACCTTTTCAGTAAACTAGGAAAATAAATACTAATGACATGAAAATTAAGAACTTTAGGAAAGAATATCAACTTCACAGGTGAAGTTTCTCAATTATTCAAAACCTAATTTCATGAACTATCACCTCTCAGCAATTAGACCTAGAGGATAAAGCAAGACTGAGGTCCATAACAGTAAAAGTAGACACCGAGGAACATGTTTAGGAAACCCAGCATAGCTCTCTGTTGCTGCAGATTCCCTTGCTTTCATATTTATAGTTCATGGTTTATAGCACCACATTTTCCATGATTATATATCCCTACCATATGCTTGAATATATTTTTATACTCCAGTGATGTTGAGCTGTGATGTTTGCTTAGGCTGACAGAATTTTACTAGGCACAAGGCAAGTGGAATCTTGAGATGTGCTTGGGTGGTACAAATAGTTGAATCCCATGGTATCCTACCGCCATGAGAACATATTCAAGGTTGGATGCCCATAAGGAATGACATATAAAAATTGTATTGATATCTAATGTGTAGTCTAAAACAGAGCTTCCAAACCTAGTATAATATATATTTGGCTATCAGGTCTCTGAGATGGGAAATGGACATTTGTTATTTTAACTCATTAAGTGATATGAGCTTTGCTGTGTAGTACTCTTGCATGAATAACTGAAGTCAATGGTGTGTCTCTTTAAATTTCAATATTGAACTAGTGATTTTTATAATAATGCTTGAATCATTTATATAACTTAGAGAGGAAATGGAAGAAAAATCTGGACTTTGAAAACAGGGGTGGTATGAGTACATACAGGTATACAAACAGATACTCATATTCAATCTGTCTTTTAAGGGAAGTGACACAAAACAATGCTCCTGAATGCTAACATTGACACTTATTATTTTTTTATATACAGTAAGATGATAATAGGCACCAAACCTGTGAAGATTTTAAGATGAATGAGTGATTATTTGTAAAAGGCTTGGGACATTGCAAGGCAAGAAAGAAGCAGCATAAAAAAACTGTTGAAAACCAAAATAAAATAATAATAATAATAGTAATAATAATAATAATCACTTGGTTTACTAAAATAACTAAGAAATTTGACAGATACATAATTTCAATTCAAAGCTCTTTTTTTTTCAGTACTGGACATTGAACCCAGAACATTGAGCATGCTAAAAGAGTTGTTAAGACTGCTCATATATCCAGGAAACTAATGGATTCTATTTTTATGATCATGAGGAGCCCATTCTAATCAGTACATCTACAATGTAACTGTTACATCTAAGTTTCAGAAAGTATTGTGAGAGGGGAGCTAGAAATTATAAGACCCAGAAGACCAGGAAACTAGCCTTTACACAGTATCTTTTAGGCATGCCAGAGATGCTAGTTCCATGAAGTCTCAGCAGTATGGTTGCATAAGCAAATCCTAGATGATGACCACCAGAGTCAACAAGTAGAGGAAATTTCACAAGGCTCCACCACTAGATGAGGCTCTTCTTTGAGAAGGATATTATTAGGGACAAGTCCACCAATTCCAAGTGCTCAGTCCTAAACACATGTACATATAAGCAAAAATGAATGAACACAGTAGGATGTGTGTGTATGCATATATATGCAATAAATGAAGACGTCATGAATTTAGGAGGGAGTTGACAACATATGATTAGGGAGAGTGTCTAATATACATGCAATACTTATCTAAAATTCTCAAGAAAACAAAACTTACAAATTTTAAATCAAAAAACTGAAATCCACCTTTTAGACTGATAAAAATGTACATGAATTGTCTTATGGCATATTTCTGAAGAAGTAAAGCAAAGTGGGGCAGGATCCCCCAGATGCCAACGGTTATCACAAAGGCAGGTAGCAGCCAGTCCCTGAGCATTTTATCTGTGGTGAAGTCCAAAGTAAGATGTGTTATAAATATAACACTATAAAGTATAAAAGAATTTACTGACATGCTATAAAATACAAATATTCTAATTTCATGTTGATCACATATTTAAATATTAGTTCAATATAATGAATTCTATGGAATTTAATACAATTAAAAACCCTTTTAGTTTACCTATACACAATTAATACATAGTAATTATGTATATTTATGGTGCAAACTGTGGTATTTCAATATAGGACAAATTGTGAAATTACCAGATTGTAATAATTGATACAGTTACTACCTCCAGTACTAACCTTTCTTTGGTGTTAGAAAAATATGAAATCTTTTCTAGTCTCTATTCTTCAATTTTTAATAAAATGTGTCCATCATCCTTTCTTGTTGTACAATAGAATATCAGAAGTGACTCTTTCTATACAGCTGCTTCTGTGTGTCTTACACTATATTTGTGTCTCATGTTTTCTGTTGACATGCATGTAAAATTAGGTATAGCAAGGAACAAATATTAAATGGAAAAAGAAAAAGAAAAGAACACATTATGTGTGGATATAGTATGAGAATTAGCAGTCAATCAGACATTGAAGTCACTATGGGAAAATAGCAGATTTGGGTACAACTGTTCATCCATGTGAAAAAAGAAAGTACCAGATCATTTTCTGACACCCTAAAGAAAAATTATATTGGAAACACAGAGTCCAAACCATAAACGTTTAAGTAGACACTTAAGGAGTCTTAATGATTTGGTGTGAAATGAAAGATTTTAAAAGAAAGATAAAAAAGAATACTGCATAGAGGTGTGCATGTGGTGTGCACATGCACACCACACACCACACCACACCACACACACACACACACACACACACACACACACACACATCCATGTATAAATGACAAGAAATGAAAACAATGAAAAAATTGTGGCATATTCATATTATGACAATGAAGAAGTAGAGTGCCATTGTTCAACCAGTGTGACTCAGAACTATGGATGGTTGGCTGATAAAGTGAATAATAGAAATGTGTAAACATTTATGTAGAATCCAAAGACAAAAAATAAATGATATATTGATTAGATATTGGATGCATACAATTTGTAAGCTTAAAAAATTAATATTATACAATCAGGTCCATTGTTTACTGTAGGGTTGGGGGTGGGTTATTCCAAGGGAAGACATCTGGGGACTGCCAAGTACTAGACCTGGCTTATTTCCTAAATTGATGCCAGGAACCAGAATTCATTTTGTTGCTCATCTTTAAGCAGCACACAGGCTTTCTAGATGCTTTCTATTTATTTGTTTTATATATTCTGTACATCTCCATGTGCTTAAAAATAGTTGATCATAATTCATAATGATTGTTGAATAGAGTGTTCAGCTCTGAGAAATATTACACCAGAAATTAATGTATTTAGATATCAATAACATCATAGACACAGTATTAAATGCAAATAAAATCTAGGGAGTGATTTCAAGTCAAAGGATTAAAAACATTTAATTAAAAAGTCTTCACAGATTAAGAGAGAAACACTGAGAGCCAAGTTGGCAAAAGTCAGGAATTAATCATTCACAGAAGAAAATGCAAATGATTTTTTTAAACAAATGGGGAAAAGTCAACCTTATTAATTAAAAAATAGAATGAAAATGAAACTGATCATTTTCTATCAAATCATGATGGAATTTAGAGTCACAGATGTTTCCAGGAAAAAATACTTTGCTAGTGCAATACTTTAAAAGTGCACAATTTCTATACCTAAGGCTCAGGTATCAAAGCAGAAGACAATCAAATAAGATTGTAAGAGTGAGATAAATAGGAAGTTTAAAGTTGTGTCTCTTAGAAATGACAGAAGCTACCCCATGAAGTCTCACCAACATGTCTGCCTGAACAAGGACAATACCAATAAACATGTTAACATGAACTGGAGAAAGCTCAAGAGGTCTTGACCCTACACAAACAATTACAATCCACCAAAGAATTCTGAGAACTTGAGAAATAGTCCTTCACAGGGACGGGCACACCAAATGCTTATCCAATTCCAAATGGTCATCCCTGAAAACACGTATACAAATAACATTATACATATTGAGTAAGATGTATTTATGTATGAATGAATATATTCATATCTGTATATTTGTTTATGAATACATACATATGTATATATATATATATGTTTCTATAAACAAAAAAATGAGGTCATAAATTTGAAAGAGAGTAAGTGGGTATTTATGAGAGTATTTCGAGGAAGAAAGGAGATGGGGAAAACGATATAATTATAATTTTAATAACAAAAAATTAGGTATTTTAAATGACTTCATTATCAAAAGTTTAAACTCCAAAAATGTAACCAGATATGTAGACACTGACTTGTTATAGAGTTGTACCAATAATTCATTTTAGGAAAGAAGAATAATATGAATAAATAAATATATGGTTTTGTTACATATATTTAAACAAAATATTAAGTTACCAATAAAATAATGTACTTTCTTTATAAACTATAACAAGTAAATGGAAGCAACCTAAGTTTCCATCAATCAATGAATGGTTTTTGAAAATTTGGCACATGTATAAAATGGGATGATCATCAGCACAAAATAAAAATGAAATCATAACATCTATAGAAAAATGGGACTTAGAATATGTAATTTTAAATGACGTCACATAGTTTCAGAGGTCATACATTTTTCTCCCTCCTATTTAGGTCCTTAGCCATAATATGTGTATATAAACAAATATACTTGGTGTTACAGTGTAATATGTAAAAAACAGAACAAAGGATGCTCAGTATTAGGTGACTGGGAAGGGCCAAATGCAGGTAAAGAACACATGAGGAATGAAAGAGACTATAAAGCTAATAGTGTTTCATGTTTTAACTGTCACAGGATTTTTCAGTTCTGGTGGCAAATGAGTGCACAGATCCATATTTGATAATAAAAAGTAAAATAGAATGTGGGGCACCACTACTGCAAAAGAGCTGTTTTAAGTGTCCAGAGAACTATGTGGACATTTTACCTGGCTAATTTTTTATGTGGGTGAGTGGGTTTTTATTTGCAAGTTATTTATGTTTACGTTTTAATACAAATTAGTATTCTCGAGTATTTTAAATGACATAAAGTTGCTACAGATGTAGCAAGTTAGAAGGTCTGTTTGCAAACACACCACACATACACACACACACACACACACACACACACACACACACACACAGTGTCCTGGAAGGAAATGATACAATACTAGCAGAGATTTCTTCTCATTATAGTTTCACTTCTATTTCCCAATTTGATCCAAACCTGACTGCGTATATAAGTACAAGAGTAACATCTCGAAACCTGTATGCCACTACAGGTGACAGTTCCAATCTTATAATCCTGGATCACAAAGGCATAAATGTGTTTTTGGAAAGAATTTTTTGATGTTGCTAAGCTTGAATCATAATGGTCTGCTTGGAATACCTATATAGGAAGAGGCCTATTTTTGCAAATGGCACAAAAGAGATGTGCATGAAGATGATGCTGAGGGGGTGAGCATAGCAATAATAACAGTGGCACATATAGAAAGCTATAATTCATGTAGAGTTTCCAAGCATATTATCTCTTTCAATAACACCAGTCTACTGGAGAAAAGTGTCACAGCCCAGCACACATGCCATCCGCTCCTCCACTCTCAGCCTAACATATGGTGTTGAGTAATACAAGAAAGCAGAAGATAAGAACATTCCTTCGAGGAGCTCACAGTCTGTTTAGAGAGATTAAACCTGCAAATAGAGAACATTATGTGAGGAGACTGCAAATATTAATATATTTGGGTTTCTAGATTTTCGTCTTTCCCCACTAGCTTATAAGAGCTTGCTTTGCTTTCTCGGTAAGCCTCTAAGCCTGATTCTACCAAAACAAGACCTCCATTTGTAGAGCATTTTAATTCTATAGCCACGCATTTCCTCCTGATTTCTGTCCTCTCAGGTAGGAAGGAAAGACAATAGTTCTAGGCAGTTGGTTGGAAAAGAAAAATTTCTAAAGTAACTGTGCTATAATATGTCAACTAAAAAGATGGCAGACAAGGAGATCTTGAGCAGATGTAGTGTAGAAGCTGCTCATCTATGACACTTGGGCAACTGTGGTAGATGACTTATGTGAACATGGCATCACATGTGGCTATCAGACTATCTCTTCAAAAACTCATTTACCTGACTTGAATTTTAGAGTTGTACATGGTGGAAGACATTTGCTAAAAAAACAAAACAAGCAAAACAAAACAAAAGCCAACAAACAACAAAACAAAAAATACTGAAAGATCACCTGTTTTTCTTTCACTGTGCCACAACTTTTTATAAGGAATTTGTAACTAGATCTAACCTAAGATCATTGTGAAGGCAAGCATCCAATAGGAATCCTATGTCATAGTAACTATGCCTTTGTTCTATAGGAACTCCCCAAGGATAGATCAAAACTAGTGATGAGCTCTAGCCAATAGAGCATACAGACGCTCAAAGATGTCAATTCCCTGACTAGGTTGCAAAGACTATGCCTTTTGTTTGACTTGTAGTGAGTCTATTAACTTCCCACTTCTCTAGATAGATGAGGTAAACTGCAATGTCAGTGAGCCATGAGAATCACAGGAAACAAGGTGATTCCCCAGACAACTTCCAGGAAGAAAAGTCCTGTCAATAACCAGAATGATATTGGATGTTCCTCTTTATCTCATTGAGTCTTGAAATCACAAACTGCAAGCCATACATATGTCATACATAGATGTATGTCATATATCTATGACATACTATAGGACACCAGAAACACCCAGACTGGTCTTGGCCAGAATGACCCATAGAAATTGTGATCTTGTGAATTGTCATTCGGCAATGGTAATTAACATGTCACAGAACGTTACCACTTCTTTCACTTTGTCCTTGTCAAATCTCCCTATTTTCCAGATCACTCTAATTCTATTCCCTAAGGCAAATCTTTCCAACCAAGTTATTTGTACACTAATGCTCCAGGCAACACCCCCACCCCAAAAAAACAAAACAAAAAGCAAACAAACAGAAAAACACAGTACAGGGCTAGAAGAGAACTCTGAGGTAGAAGAAAATGTACTTTTGTAGTGGGCATTCTCCAAGTCCATGACAATCTAGAGCAAGAGTCTGGCCTTCCCAACTCATTAACTATAGCTGCTTGCCTCCAAGACAGAGAAGCACCATGATTCGAGCTTTGGTGTGGCCTCGTGTTCCTGAAATTAGCCAGGTGGTACACATGGAAATCCCGGGAATATATTACTTCCACTGTAAAGAATCAAAAAGTGCCAGATCTCATATGATGCTCATTAAAAGTTAAAAATGTACATAAACACATTTTAAAGGCAAGTTCATCTAGCCATCATACAAAACAATGGACACTAAGAGCTGAAACATCCAACATCTTTATTTCAGTGGAGACACTCAGAGAAGATTTCAAAAAGAAAGAATTCAGCTTTTCTTCCCCATCATCTCATCAGCTCATACTTATTTTGACCCCAATGTTTTTATATGTATATACATATGTATATATATATATGTGTGTGTGTGTGTGTATGTGTGTGTGTATGTATGTGTATGTATGTATATATACATATATATCTGATGTATATGTATTTGTATATTATGTATATTTGTATACATATATGATATATATGTACATATATGTATATATGTATATGTGTATATCATGTGTGTGCATATGTGCATGAATGTTCATAAGTTTTGGGACACAAAGCATGTGTTTACATGCAACTGAGTATGTGTATTTGTGTAATTGTATGTGTGCATGTTTGCATGCATATAAAGGCCAAGAATAGTGATAGCTGTCTTTCTCAATTACGTTCCACTTTATTTATTGAGTAAAATTCTCTTATTGAGCCTAAAGACCATCAATTCTGATTAGTCTGGCTAGACATTTTTCTCTGGAGAACCCCTATCTCTGCCTCACCAGCATTGGGATTATGGGCAGTTTGCCATACCCGCTCAGCTTTTATGTGAGTTTAGAGGATAAACACTCTTGGTTCTCACTCTTGCATAGCAATCAATTTCGACACTCAGCCATCTCTTCAGACCCATGACCTCCATTCTGAACCATGACCCTCCTTGCTTCTAAAATCTACTTTTTCATAACATATCATAACTAATAATTACACATATGCATTTGTCTTATGTAGCTATTTACTCTAAGTTTAATCAATTCCTCCTGAAAGAAGGGAGAGAGTTTTCTAAAACTCAGGAAACTAGTAAAACTAAAATAGCACAGAAAGCTTCTGAAATTATAGGCAGACGAAGGTCAGAAAATCACAAGAACCATAAGGCCACTCCCTAACATTATAAAAACAGTAAACAATTGCTGAGGAAAGATGGTTCTTCTGTGGAGCTGCCTGTAAGATGTGTTGGGACGTTTGAGCATGAAATTTCTTTAAATCCATCACCCATGCTAAGATAGACCTTTGGTAATGCAGCTCCCTTTGAGTCACACATGATCTTTTAAGTAATCCCTATAAACTCATTGGTTCACCAGCCTGAACTTGAGTGAAATCATTTATTTGATCTGTCATTGGTGTCCTAACTTGAGTGCATAAATATTCATTCACATCTCCCCAGAAATAAACCACACAATGGTGCATCTTAAGTTATCTATCAAGTTGCTTTCTCAAGAAACTACAAGCCAACTGAGGTCAGGGATCAGTACATTTTAACTTCAAATTGAGAGTCAGAGGATGCTGTCTCTTTCTAAAGTACCACATTGCTTTATGTCACCTGCCACTTAATGTCTTCTATATGAAGTCTGTACTGTCTATAACTTCTTAATTCCTGGATGATTAGGCTGTTTCTTATGATCTGAAACATAGCATGGGTTCAGCAAGAATCTTGGACATCATTAGCATTAATAAGTAGTATTGAATAGATAAAAAGGGTCAGAACAGTGCTTCAGTTCACTGGTTTTTTTTTTTTTTAGGAAGGCGATGCTTTCCTGCCTTGCAGATTTATACTCGTGACAGAACAAGTGTCCTCTAAGCCAGTGTGATAAGATTTAAGGCTTCTGACTCACAGTGATTCAGTAATCTAATAATACTCTCATGGTGAAGACATTACTATGAATTTGTTTTAAAAATGCATTTTATGAAGGGGAAGGAAGGTTTCATTTCTCGTCTTAGTTACGGGAATGTCTAGAGAATAGAGAATATTCTAGGAAAAGAAAGAAATCTTGATAAATTAAGGAATTCTTTTCTCATATTGAATCACCATCTGGATGGTCTCTGTGTTTTAAATTGGAATAAATGTGCCTGATAACACATAATTTTTTTTTTTTTTATTCTAGGGATAGGGCTGATATCCTTAGAAAATGTCTACACTTACCTTGGTTCCAACAGCAGCATTCTTATAAAGATGTAGAGGAAATGGGGAAATGGATTTGTGTGTATTTAGAATATAGGGGTCAATGGAGAGGAAATTAACATGAATCTCAAGAGGCTGATATTTTTAGGGCCCCTTGGGAACACACTCTCTCCAGGCCCTTATTATTATATAATAATATAATCTCCAGAAGTGAGTGCTTTTTTCCTTTAGCTTAAACTAAATATATTTTAATGAGCATATAAAAGCACAGAAGTTATACATACTTCTGTACCATGTGCGGCTCAGAGAGGTTTTTCAACAACAGTGAGGTGACCTTGCCATCTTGCTTCTCCGATAGAGCTGCTTTCCACTCTCCTCTGACATCTATCTCCTCTCAGGAAATACCGAGGTCTGTCTATCTATGGGCACCAGGACACCAACTTCAGGAAGTGAAATAGAAAAGTATTGAAGTGCCCATATATACAATTTACAGTGACTCTCATGTCTCATTACCAAACATTTCAGCACGAAAAGTTTTTCTAAAGAACACTGATAATGATTCTGACTTCACTAACTCATCCAAAAACATAAACAAAACTCAGGGTCAGGCATTCATTCATACTGCAAACACATCCCACAGTACTTAACCCAGATACTAGAAATTATGGGACTCCATGTTTGAAGGGATCCTGCTTTTAGATTCCATACGACAATTCAGAAATATTTTTCTCTGTGTGATTTGTTATGATTTGTAATATCTTTTGTCATTATAGGTAAATGCTCATTTTAAAAAATAACACACATTACATGGTACATCTGCATCAAGGAAGACCTCATTTCTAACACCAGCACACAGACTTGTTTTAGAATAAGCTCTATGGCAACTGCCAAACCCTTCAGGGTCTGAAAGTCATCCCTCCTGCATGAACATCAAACAAAGCTGAGTCTGTTCCTTTAGCTTGTTAAGTGTGAACCACACAGTACTATCTTCTGGGTTACCTCCATGGCAACTTGAATAACAGTTCAATCCAGTACAAACTTCTCTCTGACAATTAAGACAGAAATAAAAATAAAACAAAGGGATATTTCCTGCTATTCAGAGACCAGGGCAAACAAAGGAATTGTGGGACATTTCTGTGTGCATTAGGATTGAGAAGAAGAAAGCGTAAACCATTCATTCTTCTCTGATCTCTACAGTTCCACCCACAGAATGTATTACAAACCCAATGGGATGGTTTTTAATTCCTTCTAATAGAACAATGGGATGTGTGTCCTGTAAGCCACACTTTCTCACTCTATACATTTGAGAACACAAGGAGGGCATGCAAATTGAAAGCACCATCTCTTGTTACAACTGTGTTTCTGAAAACAATGTATAGAAAACCCTCTTCTGGAGTCTATGGCACTCAAAATAGAAATAAGGAATAGAACTGAGATCATTTATTGGTATGTCCTTCTCAGCTGAGTTGGCTTCAGCTAATGTGCGCATTCACCTACAACAATGGTTTTCAAATTCTTTTTTTTTTTTTTTTCATTTTGAAAGTTTATTCTTTCCTCGACCCCACTCTTTGTTGTGTGCTGTGGGCTTAGCACGGGCATGTGTGCCATGGTACATAGGTGAAATCCAGAAGACAACCTGCAAGATTTGCTTCTCTCCTTTCCCCATGGAGTTTCCAATGACTGAACTCAATGCATGAGGCTCAGCAGTAAGCACATTCCTTGAGCCATCTTGCCAGTTCCCTCAATTTTGTAAATAATGGTTTTATTGAGAGAGAATTTACATTCCATATAATCCACCCACTTATGACATACACATAATTTTTGTGTAGTCACAGGGTTGTACAAACTGTAACCCTCTTTAAGTTTTAAGACATTTTCTTCAGCTTGTGAAAAATTTCACACAGTAGCAGCTGCTCCTTGCTTTTTTTCCCCTTGACTTTAGGCAACCACTGAAGTTTTCTCTTACACACTATTTCATGGTTTAGAGATTTCCAGTAATTTGGGCCATTTAATTGAAGAAAATATGTGACTCTGGGCATCTGGTTTCTTTCACTTAACATACTTTCAAGGTCATCCATGCCATAGCATGGATACTTTATTGGTTTCCATTACATCTACTCTATGGATACCCCACGTGTTGTTTATTCATGGCATCAGCTATGCAGCTACTTCATTAGACACAAAATGATATCTCAGACAGCTTTGTATGTTTGTACTCAACACATCAGACTCAACGGCAAGCACTGTGTATACTCTCACATGCAGAGATCAAAGGAGAAACTTGATTGTTTTCCCTATGTTGGCATCTACCTGTCTAAAGGTAGGGTCTGTCTGTGATATGGAAATTTCCAGGTCGGCTACACTAGCTAGTGCTCACCAGTAATCTATCTGTCTCTGCCTCTCAGTTCTCTGGTAAGCATGTCTTACCATGTCTCATTGTTATTTTGTTGTTTTGTTGTTGTTGCTTGGTTGATTAGTTCTCATACTTGTAAGTCAAACACTCTACCAACTGAGTGATCTTCCCAACTCCTCAACAGAGTGCTGATTTGCAATTCAGATGCTTTTTAATGTTTGGGTACTAACCCCCATTTTATGTGCACCTAATTATTTATGAAATCATAAGTAATGCAGAACAAAGGTGATATAATATGAGACATCCAGTAAAAATGTTTCAATTACATGAAATTTCTAAAATTGTCATAGAAAATGATCTTTTATACACCTCAAGAGTGCACTCATCCCACTTAGAAATGATAAAGCTGAAAAAAATCAAGATTAAAAACTCTGCTGAAGACTCCAGATTCCAGTAACCTTTGAGTGGTATATATTTATCCAAGTTCATTATATATAGAACTTTCTAAATATTATTCAACAAAACTAGTGCATAAAAAATCAAGATTATCCACAACACTAATCAGAGTCTATATTATATCATAAGCAAGGTCACCTTGACATAGATGTTTTTGTACTTTTAACTTGGGAGCAGGTAACCACATTCCATCAGAAAATACTTCATGGTGCAATCAGATGCAGAAGAACCAATAAGACTTACCTTAATGATATAGACAGTAATTAATGAGTGTGTAGAAGCCATAAAGGCTAATGATTCACCTAACTTCCATCGATTTATCTTCACATAAACTAGCTTTGCTTTTTCAGAGAAGTAGTTTTGTGTCAGTACTAAATGATAGTTAGATAAACTGCTTTTTCTGTATAGTTTTTTTTTTTTTTGGTAGTTTTATTATAACCTATTTCATAGATTTATGTTAACCATGGTATTGAGAATGTAAATGCCAACCTGATACTACTGTTCAAAATGTTTATCTCTGTATTTTGTCTTTAAGTATTGCTTTTATATTTCTGTGAGAAGGGTTTTTGGAGTAATTAATAAAATATGCAAGTAAGACAAGAATGTTTAGTTTGAAGAGAAAACCTCTCCATAAAGACAATTATACAAAGAAGAAATGACAGGAACAAATGGTGCTGACAGAAGATGAATCTGATAATGTGCATTCATTATATGGGCAGTGGCAATGAACACACTTGTTTTGGTTTCCTTATGGGTAGGCAACAACTCCCAAAGGCTATCATGGGATACTTGTAGTCAAAAAGAAGGGAATTCTAAGCCATGTAATAAGTCAGCAGCTGGAATGGTTTGGATTGTGCTCATCACTTCCATCTTTTGCCATGTATGAGTCAAGTTTTATTGCAGTAAACAAAAAAACACCTGACAAAAGTATGGTCAGACTGGCTTATTATGACATACAGTGTGAGGGTACAATCCATCATGGTGGGGAAATGATGGCAACAGGAGTGAGAGACAATGGACCACATTATATCCACAGTAAGGAAGGAGAGAGATGAATACACAGTTCATTTTTTTCCTTTAACTTGTGTCTAAAACCTCACCTCATGAGATAATGCCACTTACCTTCATGGTAGATGTTTCCTCCTACTAAACATTTTGGAAACAACCTCATAGACATACTCAGAAGTGATTCTAAATACTTAAACAATCCTTAGGTAACAATTGTGATTAGCTGTTTCATTATGTGTGGTAATTACATAATTTCAATGGACCTGATTTACATTTAAAATTAGAGGAAAGTCAGGAACCTAAAGAGAGTGGAGGGATGATTCCTAGTTTGTAAAAATTATCAATAGGAAGGGGTAGAGGCAGACGTGGTTGAAAGAGGCTTTTAATTCAGTTGATGGATTACTAGTACAGAAAGGAAGAAATCCAGGACCTGAGAGAAGTTTCTGGGCCTTTGAGCTTCCTGGTTTTGTATCTCCCTGGGGACTTTTAGAAACTAGAAGGATATCCATGAAGAACTGAGCTCTCAGCCAGGAGTTGAAGGCATCTGCATGCCTATAATCTCAGCACTCTGGATACAGAAACAGAAAAATTATGAATGACTTTGATGTCAAACTTTACAACATTGAAATACTCTAGCTCAGTGCTTCTCCCTCCCCCAAAATGTCATGTTCTTCTCTTTCTATATACTCTGGCACTCAATCTAACACACTTTTCTCATGGGAAATAATGAAAGATAAATAAAATGTTCCAGTAAGTCTTGAGTCAAACCACAGATAAGGATGGTTAAGACAAACACACACACACACACACACACAGACATGTGTGTGTGTGTGTGTGTGTGTGTGTGAGATATATATATATATATATGTTACTGTCTCTTTATTTGCCCTCTCTTCCAACTCATCTGAGTTGTTTTATAGTTGATATAAAATAGTACTGACACTCTTGTGTCCTTAATAATGATTAGAACCTAAAGTGTTGAGTAAATTTATTAGAAAGGATGCTCAATGAGTGTGAGCACACTCTCTTTCCTATGCCCAATCCACATCTGCTCTACTTGCTCCTAGAGTGTGACATGGAATTCCAGTCTTAACCATGGCTGAGATAAACAGTCAAGAGAACTTCATTAGCATCACCAAAAGACACTCACTAGGCCAATGACTTAGTAATCTCTATATTGATGATGGGGAATCAAGGCATTTTCCTTATATAATTCCAAAATTACTGATCATCTTTTGTTTTTTTTGAACCTTGAAGTAAAAGCTTCATAGCCATCCTGAACTGAGTAAACCTCACTTTGTTGTTGTTGTTGTTGTTACAGAAGATGAAGGATGCAGTGGTGGAAAAACTGAAACACATTACTGGTCAGGGGAAGAGAATGGAGTTCTACAGTTAACCAAGATGAAGTTCATGAACACATAGTGTCTATATTTGTGGGAGCTTGTAGAATCAGTCTTCTTAGTAGCAAAATCCCCAAGTGATTCCTGTGCACATTACCTCTTAAGAAATGTGGCACAGCACCCCTCCACATCAGCACCACTGCCTGAATTTCCCTTACCTAGACCATAGATACAATCCAGGGAGAATTCACTCTTTACTCTAACACCCAGCTCATTCCATTGTCAATGACAAGCTCTAGCTGAGTTTCCCAAAATCTGTCAGGTAGCAGGGAGTCTGTCAGAGCCAAAATCAGTTTCATCAACAGCCAAGAGGAGAATAAGACTGGGTTGCAAAGGAACTACTTAGGTGATGTTTGGGGGATTCAAACAAGGCCAGTCACAAACCCACCCTCCCTTCACCCTGTTATTTGCATTCTGAGCAAATAGGAGAATAAGAATTGTGGTGAGAAAAACCTCACTGCCTTCCTCTAAACAGCAAATTGAAATCTAAGATGCTGGTTTTAAGAAGCAAATGGTAGCAACACATTTGCAAATGTGACAGCGACTTCTTTGCTTATTGCATCTCCAATTTCTGCATTTATTAATGCAATGCTAATTAGGCCTCCTAATGAGAATTACAACAGAAGGAAAATGACCAGAAGCTCCATATGAACTGTTCCTCTTCATCTGTTTTTTATCATTCTCTGCTTTTTTTTTTTTCTTTTCCTCTTAGCAATGAATTGATTAGTGCTTGATCTGAAGGAAATGCCATATCTGTCAACTCACTATAAATATGGACGGGAAATTCTGAGGAAGGGTTTTTTGTTTTTTGTTTTTTGTTTCGTTGTCGTTGTTGTTGTTTGGTTATTTTTTTCTGTTTCTTTGGCATTTGTTTCAATGCCACATGGATTTATTCTGAAATGAGCTGGGAAGTCAGCCCTATAAAAATGACTAAATGCAAACATAAAGAAGTAAACCTTTGTTCCTTGGACTGAGCTGATGGTTATCTAGCTGTAGCTCATCTCCATTTTTATTGGAATCAAATTATGCATCTGTGTGTGATTCAAAGGATGCTTTATTTTGTTCATACCCCTCCAAATGTGGGAGGTTGGAGGCTATGGGTAACTTTGTATGAGCAAAAGGAAAAAGCTCACCTTTAGTTTGAAAGGAATGTCCTATCCACAAAGATTGACAGATGCGCATATAATCATAAAATTCAAAACAGCTGGGAAATCTACCATTAGTCCACAAGGATCGATTTATTTTTAGCAAATTGTTGCACCTAAACATACACAAACTTTTCTATTTCATAAGCAAACACAATAAATACGGTTTTCTCCTTACTACCTCTGAAGGGCCAACCAATTCTGTCTTGTTTTAAAATGTTTTGGGCTATGAAAAACTGAAAATAGACCATATCTTATAGCCAGGCAAGGCTCCCAGTGCATGAGTGGGTTGTTGGCCAATGGTATCCTCTGGAGACCCACCCAAAAACTGAGGCTGATGCTGATACAGATGGTTGCTCTCTGAGAACTCTTAGCAAGGCCCCATTGCTAAGGACAACATCCACACAGCTCACTGAACAGAGAGAGCCTGAGCTGGTGCATGCATAGGGCTTCTACCACTACTTTCTAGTCTCTTTGGTGCAGGAAAGCACTCTGCAGGCCATTGAAAGTAGAATCTTCACACAAACCTGACCACAAAACCTTTGACCTGTCCTGGCTTGCAAGATGTTCTGTGGCATTGGTGGCACAGAACTTAAGGGAGTAGCCAACCATATCTGATTTAACTAGAGGCCCACACTATAAGAAATCCCATGCCCTACACTATCTCGATGGCTAAGAACTAGTGACTGGATAGCCCAGAGTCCTAGGAAAAAACCAAACAGTGCTAGCCAGATGATGATGATGATGATGATGATGATGATGATGATGATGATGATGAAATTATATTCTGCTATATTCATAGATTGGAGCCTTGTACTGTTGTCATCAATGAGGCTTCCTCTGACACCAGCTAGGAATGGATTCAGAGAGCTATAGCCAGACATTATATGGAGAGTCTACATACGAGGTTGCCATAAGGTCCCTTCCCTCAGACCTTGAGGAACCCTGAGAAAGAGGGGGAAGAAAGATTGGAGGAGTCAGAGGGATGGAGAACACCAGGAGAACATAGCCCATTGAATCAACTAAGTGAGGTACATATGGGTTCACAGAGATTGAAGCAGCAAACAAAAGGCTTGTAAGGGTCTGCACCAGGTTCTCTATGTACATGTTATAGCTCTTAGTTTGATGTTTTTGTGGGACTCCTAACAATGAGAGCAGGTGTGTCTCTGACTTGTTTACCTGCTTTAGAAATGCTTTTCCTCCTATTGGGTTGCTTGGTCCAGCCTCAATATGAGGGCTTTTGCCTTGGCTTATTATATCTTGTTTTGCCACGTTTCATGTTGTCTCCTGGAGACACGCTCTTTTATGGGATCTGGGAGAGAGGATAAGTGGGGGGATCTGGGAGGAGTGGAGGGAGGGAAAACTGTTTTTGGAATGTATTGTATGAGAAAAGAACCGATTTTCAATTAAAAAAAAAAGAAAATGAAACTCTCAGAAATGAAATATTTGTCAAATGAGAAAATGTGCATTTTCTACAAAATGAATCTACAATATATCTTGGTAATATAACACACATCATAATGATGACAGTTGTTCTTGAAATTTACTAAGAAATTATAATAGATATGAAGTATTGTATTACACTGGTGAAAACAAGATAAGCTTCACTGTGTGAGGTACTGGAGGTATGAATTTGCTAGATTTGGGTCATCAGTTCACAATGAATATATGCATCAAAACATCATACTGTCACCTCATATATGTACAACTTTGTCAGTTATGCTTCCATGAAGCTGACAGATCGAAAATAAATAAATAAAAATTTTAATGAGAAAATATTTGAAACCAGCAGTCATATTTAAGGATCTGGCCTAACACATTGAAGAGCCCTGTATTGTTGGCAAGAAAATATATTGCTTGTAAAAAAAATCAGCACAGAACCATAGCAGTTTTCAGATAATAAACTAAAGAAACTCTTGGGATTCTAGACCTGCCTGCAAACTGAGTACTCAGGAGCCTTCTCACTCGCTCAACAATCCTCAACAAGCAACAGCATCTAAGGTAGTGTGTTAGGGGAAAAATCCTGTTGGCAGGGTCTTTACCTCAGATGCACTAAGGAACTCTGGGAATGGGGCTTACAATCATCCTACAGATGAATGTGAGGCTGCCTTGGATTGAGATGGACTTCAGCACTTCTTATTTAATGACACTGTAAAAATAAACCTCCAGCTTTCTTAAGGAGCATAGTGTGTATGAGTCTGTGTGCATGCCTATGTGTAGGTGTGCGTACATGCATGCATGTGTGCATGCGCTTGTCAGTGTGTGTGCATTTCTCCATTCAGCAATACTGATAGAATGCATCGGATGATTGGTAGAGCAAAGCTGTAGGATACTGTGACTGTAAAAGCTCAAGCAGAGCTTCTGCTGTTAAGAGGAAATGAAGTGTTCTGCATCGAATCCTCATAAACACTGCCAAAACGCCTGCTTTGGTGCCCCCTTAAACCCTGAAGTGAAAGTAATGACCCTGCTTCCTTTTAGTAACCCTCCTCCTTGTGACACTAACCCCTATATTCACTCCCCAATAGCAGACATACTCTGATTTCTCATCATATTGCATAAACCAATCACCTCTTACCAAAATAATAGACAAAGATATATTCCTAAGAATCTTAATCTTTTAGCTGTTAACTTATTTGCTTCAAAATCATTGTGGGGTCTTTCCTGTCATACTCCATGAATTTTAATAACACTCATTGTTCCATTTCCCAGATTCTGCTCTCTTTCTTGACAGTGAGTGTCATGCTTGCATCTTCTAGTTACATCATCTTGTGTGTTACCACCCAGATGTAAACATCAACTCCTCAATGCTATCCAAATGCCTCCAGGGGATATGGCCCCTTCATTGAATTTCTACAATTTAATGTCCCTCCTGGCCTTCTGTTGCTCTTACTCATGTTTGAATATTGGATTGACTTGGTTACATCTTGCCTCAAAGGTTTCATGTCTTTCCTGCTGTAATGAGTAAGTTTCTTAGGAGCGAAACTCAATAAACATTGGTTGGATATAATTGAAGCTTGTTTTCCTTCTTCTGTGAACTTTACCTGATGTTCTTGATCCCAAATTTTTATTAGCACTTGACCCACAAATATCCTTCTTAGCTTCTATTCCAATGTCTGAGAATCTACCTTTTCTGAGACTGCTTCAGAGCTAGGCTCAGTGCCTCCAACTCACCTTCCTTTAAACTTGTTCTTGGGAGTAATAAGAAGTCTGGGTATGATGCCTAAATTAACAGCTTGATTGTCATGGTCAATCTGAGCATATCTGGGTGAAAATGGTTTTCTGTGTTGTGTTTACTTTACCTCTTGTTAGTCTCATGGGGGCCTCAGCTCCTTTTAAAAGGGACTAAATTCTCCCATCTCATTAGCTGATTTCAGAATCAAATAACACAAGGAGACTAGGGGATTCAACAATCTAATATGTGGTCGATCTTCGTTTTTATTTCAGAATTACAGGATCAAATTTGAAAATAAATAAAGCGTGTGGCATGTGTGTTTGTGTGTGTGTGTGTGTGTGTGTGTGTGTGTGTACAAGTCAGTACAGGTGTCTATGGAGTCTGGAAAAAGGCATACATACACACCTTGGAGATGGAACTACAAGCAGTTGTGAACCACCCCACTGGCTGCTGAAAGAAGAACCTGAGTGCTCTACAAGAAGAGTTGCTTTTTACTGCTAATCTATATCTATTCTTTACTGATGAAGAGAATGAGACCCAACTCTATGGACAGAGCAGCTGAGGAGCATCAACCCCAAGGAAAGTATCAATGATTCTGAACTTTCTTCCTGCTGTTTCTCTACACAAACTGTCTGAATCTACCTCCAGAAACAGAATGTCCCAGTCCTGAGTATGGAGATGTCTCAGGTCCCTTATTTAAACAGCAGCTACAATCTTGTTTTCCTCCTGTTCTGAGAGACCAGCCAGAGCCTCAGAGCAGTTTTGGAGGCCTTCCATCAGATGCCACCAGCAATGGTATTCAATTGATTTCTACTGTAGCAGGGGTTGACTCAGGGATGACTAACTCTGACTAAGCTTTGAGACCTTGACTCCCAAATGTGTTCCACTCCCTGAAGACTATTGACTCCTTGTGAGCAGATAGATTCATCGCAGCAGTGTCTCTCAAAAAATACATAGTGTAGGTACATGCACTGGGTGTTCGTGCACGTGTGTGCGTGCGTGCATGTGTGTGTGTGTGTGTGTGTGTGTGTGTGTGTGTGTGTGTGTAGTGGATTAGGTGTAAGTCCCTTTTGAGCATGAAGTCTTGCTCATTGCTCTTCTACCATCTAACCCTACTTCCATCCTTAATTAGATGAACTGACCTTGATTCATTCAGAACAAGCCCAAGAAAGATCAAAGAAACCTAAAGAAATAAAAGAAATAATTCAGAGCCAATACTTCTCTCGGCAGAGGCTATTTCCTCTCCATGGATCCACACCCAATTCATCAGTGGCAATGAATACTACAGGAGCTCAATAAATGTTACTGAATACTGACTGTGTCTCAGGCCCAATGCCTGGCCAAAACCTAATACATGGCATTTTTGTCTCATCATATTTGGCCATTCAATCTTGAACATTTAGCCTAAGGCTTTAGATCTAATCTGCTCTTAACATTGAGTTATCAAGAGTGGGATCTAAAAGCCTTGCCTTCGTACTTGGCTTAGATAAATTTAGACAAAGGAACTTTGTATAAAATTCTTTATAGAACAATTAGACAATGCTGTTCATGACTTTATGTGCTTTTATTCAGCTTGCCTTCACTCTGTCCCTCTTTTTAATCTCTGTTGCTTTCTTTTGGAAAGTTTTATGTCTTCAAATTTTCCCAAGAGAAAGAAAGCAAGCAAACAAACAAATTATTTACCACAGCAGTTGCTGAGAACACAATAAGACAGATCCCTCACCCACTTAGGAAAGAACCCCAACTGTATTCTTTCCTAAGAGAAAGTCTTACAAAGCGGGTCTGAATTTAGTTACAGGCAAATAAACTTTTAAAATGTAAGAGGGATGTAGCTCAGTAGTAGAGTACTTACTTATCATGTGTTAGGCTCTGTGTTTCATCCCCAGGATTACCTCCTCAAAAGATACTAAGAGTACAGATGAATAATTGTTTCCTTCAGTGTAAGCAAATACATCTAACAAAATATGAAGTTTTATAAAATGGCTCCTTATAAAATTATAATGTCACTTAGCATGTATATTTGTATGTGGCAGTAGGTGCATGTGTATATGTATGTGGGCATAGGGGCATGTGTGTATGGATGCACGTGTATGTTGTCAGAGGTCAACATCAGCCATCATCTTCAATCGCTTGCTTAGCAAAAGTAGTAGTGAGCTAAACAGCACCTTACAAAGGTTGTCTCAAACCCACTGATATCTGAGAACTTGACCTGTTAAGAAATAAAGATTCTTCAGGTATAATGAGGAACTCAAAATGATATTGTACTAGACAAAAGTGTGTCTCAAACCTAGTCATGGGTGTCTTTATAAGAAAATAAGACAATGAGAGACTGACAATTTAGCCCTGTGAACATGGAGACAGAGCTGAAATGGTAAATCTATGACCAAAAACTGCCACAGATTGTTGGTCTTCTACTTTCCTTTTTTTTTTTTTTTTCTTTTTTTTTTTCTGTGATACAATTTTTTTTAAAAAAACAACACTGGGGAGAAAACATTGGTAGATTGCATTCCATTATTGAAATGAGGCCAAATCAGGAGTTCAAACAGCTAGTCACATCATGTCCACAGTCAAGAGCAGACAGAAACAAAGCCACCTGTGTTACCTCTTTGCTACTCAGCAGCATTCTCTACTCGTATACAGTCCAGGTTCTGGTCCATTAAATGGTGGTGTCCACATCCAAGAAGACCTTCACCTTCAACTGACATTTAAGACAAACCCCCAGACATGCCAAATGGGCCAGCCCTTCCCTATCTAACAAGTCCTTCGTAAGACTCACTTCTTGGGTGATCCTAAGGTTTAGCCAGTTGAGAGTTAAAACTAACAAGCACAGTTGGCAACCACCAGAAGTTAAGTGGCCAGAAGTTACATAAGGTGGAGCTTCTGGTCACTGGGTCTGTTAGAAAATATGTGTCTTTTGTTTTAAGCCACACTGTTATCATTTATTGCAGCTCCCATATTTGATAAATATAACATCACAAACTGGTAAATACTAAGCAAGGCTTTGAATCTTGATCTGTTAGCTCCAAATCACCTAGAATTATTCCAGTGTCTCAGCTTATTGTCCAGAGTTCCACAGCACAGAGGCCATCCTTGATCAACATATCATAACTACATAGACACATTGAAACAGCAGAAGCCCATACATAGAGAAATTTACAAATGAGGTTGTTACTTTAGTTGAATTATCATCTGTTTTCATGGCCATGGTGCAAGGAAGACCACGCTCTAGTGAAATTTTCAGGTGATTCCAAGTAAAAATCATTGCAAATGCCAGGGGAGAGAAGGGGAGAGAGAGAGAGAGAGAGAGAGAGAGAGAGAGAGAGAGAGAGAGAGAGAATACAGAGGAACAGAACATGGCCATAGCAAGGAAAGCAGAAAATAAAAATCTAACTGGAAGGAAAAAATAGCTGTTGAAAGTTCCTTTGATGGGAAATATTCAAAGCTCCTTACAAACTTGAAAAGGAGAGACCATGGAGGCAGTAAGTCGGATTTAGACCAGACAAGTCATGCAATGCTCCAACAAGAAAAAGGAGATAACACCATTTTGAAACTCTCTTTCAAAGGCAGAAAGATCATATAGCCAGCAGGTTGCTAAGTCCCTTTTTACGAGGCTCTAATAAGAGGACATATTATTTGTGAGTCACTTCAAACAAGAATGTGAACATATACTCCAATGAGACAGGGGATTGATGGAAGGGTTAAATGAAATGAGTGCATGGACAGGATAGATTGATTTCTTGGGACATATTAAATGCACTAAATGTGTATACTTGACGAGGTGATAATTAAGGTCACTGGGAAAGCCATGGGAGCTGCCTGGGAAGAGAGGATGGAGGCCCTGAACAGCAGGTGTGGAATAACTTAGAACATTCACACAGGCAGGTGGGTGAGTGGGAGTAATGGGGTGTGAGCCACAAAAGAGTACTCATAGACTCTCAGTGCAAACTTCCTGACAGGGTGAAGTTTATTGCATCTGTGTGTAACTCAGACAGAAAATGACCTCTCACTGTTCCCTGGGTGAAGTCATTTCCTTTGAGGAAAGGTGCTATATAAATGTAAACACAAGCATCTGAGCTGAACGGAGTGTTAGAAAATAGACAGATCCGGGAATCCTCTTGCCCCAATCCTCCCGAGACTGGATGGATGTGACCTCATAGATCTTTCTTTTCATCTTCTCTTTATGGGAATTGTATCTGACACCAACAATTTGTTTTACCCTCTCCATGTAGAAAACTCACAACAAAGTGATCTTACTGAAGACCACACTGTTCTAATAAAGAACTTTCTGAGGTCGGTCCTGACCCAGCTTGTCTGGAAGAATCATTATGTGACTAATATCAGTCTGTCTGGAAGATCCTTGATCAGAAGAAGGACCAGGTTCTAATGGAGAAAATTCAACTACACAGAAATATCTAGAAGTAGAGCCTTGCAGAAATCAAGTTTGTCCATTTGCTCCACATGGACATAACCTTCTATTCCTTTACATGTTTTATATCTACTCGTGAAAACAGCCTCTTTTGACCATTCCTCAAAGCCAAGTCCTATGCCATTGAAAGCTCAGTGTGAATATTCCTCTTCCCAAGAGGGTTTCCTGATGCTTAGGATGCCATGGAGCCCTCCCAATCCTAAGTAACAAGCCCTGCTAGTGGCTGTCACAGCCTAAGATGCCACTTAATTACTGATCACATCTTTGCTTTATCCCAGGGTCTGGTACTCCGAGGTAAAAAGGTGAGATGACTCTCATATTCCACCTTTCTTCACCCTCCCAGCACAGCCCAACCCACAGGTCTATGCTGACTGGTAAGTCTAATTATCCATAAATGGAAAAGACACTAAAGGTGATTTTCTCTCAGCCGTGAATTAACTAAAAAGGTCACCAAAAATGTGATTTTTTTCTTTCCTCTTCAAGGAACAGTTATATCAAAAGCTAATGAAATCTGAACTTTATCATTTTCCACTGAACTTTTCATTGAGTGTAGGATATTAAGAGAAAGGGAGACGAGTGTGAATAACAAGGGAAGTAGATATGTGTAGAAGGTAGGATGTGGGTGTTATGAGACCCTTTGTTAGTAGGTCGTCTTTGCTATAAGACCACACACAAATGGCAGTTGGGTTTCTGGCAAATATAAAGATGATGTGGGCTTTCAGAAAATAGCTATTATATCTATTAAAATTATTTACTGAGTACCTACGACATGCTTGACATTACAATGATATTAAAGAACATTTGAGCCTAGTAGAGTGCATTGGTCACTATTGGGCACTTGGTCACTGTGTGGATATATACCACACAGCAGCTTTAGAAGTGTAAAGAAGGAATGAAGAGGCTCAACCTAGATCAGTGCCTCCAGGATCGCAGATGCCTGAGGGTTCTAGTTACAGAAGGACCTATGATATTTCATGACAGAGAAAGTTACAAAATTTAATTCTTAAGGAGCTATGTGGCACTGTTGACAATTCTGGAAGCAGGACTTTAAACCCAAGTGGAGGACTGAGTATCAGAGGGTCTGGCAAAGAGAAGGCCAGATGCAGCATCATACTACTGTGGAACTGAAAGGGATCCTAGAATGAACTTTCCTGTTCTGAGCCTAAAAACCCAGGAACTCTAGAGGTGTTCCACGTCCTCAATCCTGGTGGAAGGATGGAAGCCGAATATCAAATAATAACCCTCATCTACTGTGTTTGTACCGTAGTTTCTGGCTTAGTGGCTCTACAATTTCAGGTAACTGAGATTTACTGTTGTGCTCTGATTACAGTATTAACATTCATTTAGTTAATGGCCAGTGAAATACCAGACTCTTGATGATGCTGGCTATTTGTCAGTCAGAGTCACCAGCTCCATCCTAAGGATTTCTCCTCTGTGACTCTCAGGCTGGAGCCCACAAATACATAATAATTAAAATGAAAAACTCAAGTGAGTCCCATTGAGGTACATAAGGGTGATCCTAGAACCAAATGCGGAGAAAGATGTTTTAACTCCATCTTCTATAGTATTTTAATAAACTTGCTTGTGTTATAAACATAGCAAGCATTAACTCAACCAAACACATTAAAACTGGGTTTGGGGAGGGGGGAGAAGCACAGAGAAATTTGAAGTTCTTTACCAATACCACAGGATTTTAAAGGCGAGAGTAGGCAAATATGTTGTCACTTTTTCTTTTGGAACTTAAATTCTCTTCAATGACATCCTGGACAATGTGCCTTGAGAAGGCAGCTCCATTTGTTGTTCATAATTAAATGTTATACCAGGACCTCAGTTCCTAAGATATGAAAGGGAAGATGATAAGTTTTAAGTGGAAGCATAATGTAGTGATAAGCCATGGTCAATCTATTCCACCTCACAGAAATATGGAAATTAAATCAAATATTAAAACATTTGACCCATGGGAGTCTTTGGAAGTTCTGCTGCCAAGCACTTGCATTTTTAAAAAAAAATTCCCTCTCTCTCCATGTACATATGTATGTATAATTGGCAATTTTCAGTCCATAAAACAACAATCCCGTATATATAAACTGTGACTACAATATTGGTAATATCATAGTCTAATCAATTCAGCTAAATAATTGAGCTGCCATTTCATTAGAGAATATCTTCATACATGCAACTGATTAGTATAGAGGAAGGTTTCTATGCTCGACTCCACTAAAGAGTTTCAAATTTTAAACATACAAATCCTCCTGACTATAGTGAGATGTATCATGTATCATTTCTCCCATGGCCAGTGCCTGTGAGGGTTTTTTGTTGTTGGTTTTTTTTTTTTTTTTTAAAGCCTTGTGTGTCTAGTTTTGAAGGCAAAAGAAAACAGCAGTGTTGAAAGGTCAGGTGAATAGTACTGTTGACAACTGCCTTTGAAATCCACACAGTTGTCAGACTGCAGGAAACATCAATTCTGGCCAATGACATGAGCCCAAGTTCCCATCAAAAGGTCAATAAAGTGTGTGAAAGCAGGCCACCATATTTATAGCACACAATTAGAAATCAGAGATCAAAGGTTAGGTGTGAACATGCCTACTTTACCAAGGCCATGGCACTGAGAGACAGAGTCTATCATTTCAGCAGAGTGAAGATTAAAGGCAAGAGACCCCTTATTATGGAGAGGGGTTTCTACTGTTCCCTAATGGGGAGTGTTACAATGCAAGCCTTTTCCTGCAAGCAAACTCACCATGGAAGAGGCAGGAGGGAGAACAGCAAACTTTTCTTTTTAATCTTAGAGCTGAATATTTTAGCTGAAGCATAATTTGAAAAAAAAAAAAAAGCAATTGAGGGGTGAAGAGGAACAGTATTATTATCTAACTTGAGACAACTCTGTGAGTAAAGAATAAACTTAATCAAGTGAGTATTTGCCATGAGGAAATAAAATTGACAGGATTACAAATCTATGATTTTGGAGAACTACTGAATAAATTGATACTGCGTAACCACAGTACAAAGTTTTCCCAGGATCCACTGCAAATTAAAGCAAAGCAAAACTATCTAGTTTGCGTCTGTTCAATGCTCGGTCATTTTAATTAAAAAATATTTTATTATTGTTGCTGTTGGTAGTGGTGGTGGTGGTGGTGGTGGTGGTGGTGGTGGTGGTTGTGGTGGTAGTAGTAGTAGTATTTTGGGTGTATAAATGGTTTGCATATGTGCATGCCTGTTGGATCCTTGGACCTGAGGTTATGGATCTTTGCGAGCCACCATATAGCATGGCTGCTCTCTGAGAGGCCTACCTAGCAGCTGATTCAGAGAGATACAGACACCCAGCTGAACAGTGGATGGAGTTTGAGGACTCTTATAGAAGAATAGGAGGAAGGACTGCAGGTCCCTGAGGGGATGGTAACTACACAGAAAGACAAACAAAGTCAACTTACATGGACCCTTAGGGGTCTCAGAAAATGAACCACTAATCAAACAACATACATGGGTTGGACCTAAGTCTCCCCATGCATATATAGCAGATGTGCAGCTTGGTCTTCATGTGGATCCTGAACAACTAGAGCTTTCTCAAAAGCTGTTGTCTGTCTGTGGGATATGTTCTTCTAGCTGATCTGCCTTATTTGGCTGTCAGTGGGAGATGATGTGCCTAGCCTCACAAAGACTTGATGTGCCAGGGTGACAGGATATCCAGGGCCCCCCTCTGTTCAGAGGAGATAGGAGGATAGAGGGAAGGATTGTGGGAGGGAGTAACCAGGGGGAGCAGTGAACAGGATGCAAAATGAATAAGAAAAACATACATTAATTTTTTGAAAAAATTACTACTACTACTACTACTACTACTATTATTATTATATTATAATTTTTTATAAATGTTTTGCATATGTTCATGCCTGTTGGATACTTGGACTTGGGATTGTGGATGTTTGTGAGCCACCATATGGGTCCTAGGAATCGAACCTAGGTCCGCTGCAAGAGCAACAGGTGCCCTTATCCACTGAGCCATCTCTCCTTCCTCTGGTCAGGAATTTTTACAACATTAATTTTTTACTATTCACCTGATCCAAGAAATACCAGCATTCTATCTTCATTTTCCTTTATTGAGGTTATTGATACTATAATCAGCTTAATCTCCCAATCTCCACCACTGAAAACCTTCCCTTAGCCATTTCTACCCTCAGTAATCCAAGAACATTTTTGTTTCCTTCGTGCTGATGCCTTTGTTTAGCCCCTCTTCATATGGAAGTCTCCCAGATTTCACCTTCATTGATTCTGCACACTACACACATCTCCCTTTCTAAGTGACCACTCCTTTCTAGAATGATTTTCTATGTTGTTGAGAAGTAAATACATTTCATTGCTGCTTTGGCCACTCAAAATCAGAGTGTTATCTCAGTATCTTGATTTGGAGGCTAGGCAAGTACTCTACTGTTGAGATATATATATATATATATATATATATTTTCATTCATTCCCAGGACTCAGCTTTGTTCTTGAGATAGGGTTTCACTAAGATTCCCAAGCAGGCTTTGAACTTGTGATTGTCCTACCTCTGCCTGCCGAGTAGCTAGTATTACAGTCCTAAACACAGACTTTTTTTCTTATGTGACAATCAAAGTTTTAGCACCAATTCTGTTTCTTCAGATAACCCCATCTTCAGAGATCTCCATCACTTTGTTAGGTGTGGATATGATTGCTTCAATGTCAGTGACTTCAGAACTGTTTCGTCTCCACTTGGACAGCAATTGGCCTCTTCAGGTTTGACTTATTATCAGCCACACTCCTGATCTCCTCTACCTTTCATTGTGCAGTGTATATCAGATAATATTAAATAAAGCTTTAGTAGCCATAGAATCACTCCAACTAGATACAATGATGGCAATTTTCTTCCTTTCTCTCTCCATCCTTCCATTGAACTAAACACAACTTGAATCAGACCCTAATAGCCTTCCAATGTGTTCTTGTGCTCCTCGCCTGATGTTCACATCTTATCAAATCACTTATCACATCTTTTCCTAAAATTATTTTTGGTCCATAGTCTTTCTTTTAGTTTTTCACTTTCTGGGGCCTCCACTGTATTTCTAATACTAGAAATAATTTCCCACGTTCCTCCTTGAAGGATTCTTCCAGAATGCAATGTTGTTCTTGTTTTTACATTTCTTTTAGATTTCATTGTCTCCCTACTCACTTCATTGCGATATTTAATATGCCATGCAAAACAAAGTAGGTTTTAGGCTAAACCTCTCCAGAAATACTTACTGTTGGTATCATTATTATTTTATCCAAATTGCCATGCATAAGCTCACCCAACAACTGTTTATTCACTGAAACAACTTCACATCTTCCTTAGAAATCACCTTTAATTCCTGGTCAACTCCATACTTGGCAGGTCTGCCACCTCCAGAGAATAGTCTCCAGTGGGCCTTCGAAGATATAATGCCCTCTGCTGTTTGCCCACAAGGTAAGCATTTCCTCTTGGTTTTTGGAAAGGATTCTGAGAGAATCCTATTTCTTTACTACATGGCATCATTAAATGAACAAACATATACTATTTGAACATCTATGTGTTGGGTTTGTTTTGGGTGCTGAAGAGCAATTGTGTGATGAAGCTCAAATCAACTCCCATAAGCCTGTGCACACTGTTGTTTAATGCCACATTCAATGAAATCATAATGACAGATTGAAAGTAAACACAAGAGAAATATTTATGCCATAGAAATCAATGAACACTAGATGTTGGTGTCCTGCCCTAATTACTGGTTAATAGCAGTGTATCACAAACCATGCACAAGGTTCCCTGTATTAGGAAACACATAGTCTAGTGAAGTAAAAATTTAACATGTCAAACAAGAAATGATTTTCATTTGCTGTTCAAAGGTTTTATGTTCTCGGGGTGTAATAAAAGAATAACGTAACATGATTCTGGATACTGTAGGTATCACCAAAGATTAAGAAAGCATTATGGCTGAGCAGGGGTGACAATGAGAAACTGCTAGTGTGTCCAGCAATGATAGTGACATATTCTAGGAGCAATGTGATGTTGTCTATTATGGGTATAGTATGACAACTTTGTTTTATTCCTAGTGTCTTAAAGAATACAACGGATGTTTAATTAGGGTTAAGATACATTAGAATCTTCTACCTGGAATCATAACTAGTTTTGCATTCTACATTCTTCTGCCCTGAAGTTTTTTTTTTGATTAAACAAGCATTCAGAAAGGGCTAGCATTTTCCCTCTTCGACCCAGAACATGCAGTGGCATTCTATCCCTCCCCTTTAGATGGAAAGAAATCCAGCTATCCACTAATTACATGTATTTCCTTTAATAATGAACCCAGAATGTTGCCATTGCTCTCAGGGCTTCTCAATCTTATGGATGTGCATACAAGTGAGAGGCAAAACTTTATGTATTTTAACCCATTTAATCTGGGTGGACTAACCTGTTTTCAAATGAGGAAGATGCTGTTATTCTGAAGATCCTCCTCTGAGTACTAGGCTAATAAAGAGAATATATTTCCATCTCTCATTAGGAAACTGGCTCCTACAATGTGCCACACCTTCATGATAACTGTGTCCTCTTATGAAGTACTTCTGATTTGATGACTGGATCCTGGTAGTTTCCTGCTGTATACTATTCAGTTTCTTTCCTAATAAACTCAGACAGCACATCTAACCTCTCTTATACATGGCAGCTCTGAATTACTAAACACCTAGCCTTCTCTGTTTATGTTCAATGTTCCTATCTTCCCACACTAATCATTGATATAGTAGGAGTCTACTGCCTGCTATAGTCATTTTCTTTGCACCAGAACTTGCCGTCTAGAACTGCCTTGAATAATGAAGCTTCAATCACATCCAAGTTGATGGAATCCTACAGCATTCACCCTAGCACAATACTTTGCTTTGAATCTTACAGACCCCCACCTCCCCTACTGGTTCCTTCTCTTATGTGACTGTTTATATTAAGATTGGTTCCTGATGTCCATCTTGATAAGAGCCTGCACATGGGGCACACAATGCTCCTTTCCTTTGCAGAGAGAGATAGGTAGACAGATAGATTCAGCAGAGACTCAGCTCATTGTGTTCTTTGCCCATCACCAGCCATCCTGTTTCTAGCTTCCTATTTCAAGAAGAGCAAAGTTTTCTCCCATTTCCCTTTTTCATTCGTTTTTGTTTTCTAATATGGAGAAAACATGACATGTCAAATATTACCACAGGAGTAAACACATCAGTAACTGCTGCAGGCAAGTCCCTGGCTACTTGAACAGACAGTCAGAAAACAAATAGCATGTTGCCAGCTACATATTACAAAAGGAATAAAGACCAGTAAAGTAGAGAAAGGAAGAAGGAGAAATACTTTGAAGTCAGATGCCAAGACCCCTTAGTTAGGAATACTGAGACAAAGAGTGGTTGAGGCAAAGACTATTTAAACTTCTTTCATGATCTTACTATAGATGGTAGAGGAGATATATTTTTACCTCCATATTTTCACATTTTGTGGCTGTGCCTGCAAACTTATACGACAAAAAAATTAGATTAGCAGGATTAAAGCATACAAATTTGTTTAATACAAATTTTAGTCACACAGAAGCCTTCATCAAGAAAGGAAATCCAGCTTCCGGTTTCCATCTGTGGCAGAAGTCCTCTACCTGGGCCACCAGGGCTCCATAGCCAAATAGTGCTGGGAGAAAAATAGCCTCCCAGGAGTGTGGAAAAGCCCATGAGAGGGGGTAAGAGGAGCAACACTGCTCAGCAGGACTCGCCCAGAAACCTTGGGACACAGGAGCTGAGGAACAGCTGGGAGGAAGGAGCCTTCCAATTTCCATCTATGGCAGAAGACCTCAGCCTGGGCCAAAGGGGCTCCAAAGCCAAATAGTGCAGGGAGAAAGCTAGACTCCTAGGAGTGTGAGCAAACCTGTCTGCTCAGAGGAACCCACCTGGAATACCAATGATACAGGGACTGAGGAGTGGGCTTCTGGTTTCTTTCCGTGGCCAGGGAGCAGATCCTGTGGCACAGGGCTCCTTATTCAAATAGTGCCAGGAAAGAGCTGGTATCCCAGGAGTGCCAACACACCTTCTAGCACAGGCAAGACCACCACTTCTGTTCAAATTCACTGGATCAAGAGGGACCCTTGAAGAGTCATCAGGATACAGGAACCAAGGGACAGCTGGGGACTAGATCCTTCAGGTTTCGGTCTGCACCCCAGAGCTAATCCTGTACCACAGCTCTCCAAACACAAATCCCTCTCAGAGAGAACTGGTCTTCAAGGAGTATTGACACCGAGGCTTGCAGGAAAGTCAAGCCACAGTCAGAGAGAGTAAGACCAGCTAATACCAGAGATAACCAGATGGCAAAGGCAAAGGTAAGAACAGAAGGAGCAGAAACCAAGGCTACATTAGAACCCAGCTCTCCCATCACAGCAAGCCCTGGATACCCCAACATACAAGAAAAGCAAGACTCAGACTTAAAATCACTTCTCAGGAGGATGATAGAAGATTTTAAGAAGGAAATAAATAACTCCCTTAAAGAAATACAAGAGAACACAGGTAAAGAACTCAAAGCCCTTAAAGAGGAAACACAAAAATCCCTAAAAGAACCACAGGAAAACACAATCAAACAAATGAACAAAAACATCCAAGAATTAAAAATAGAAATAGAAACAATAAAGAAATCATAAAGGGAGACAACCCTGGAGTAAGAAAACCAAGGAAAAAGATCAGGAGTCATAAATGCAAGCATCACCAACAGAATACAAGAGATAGAAGAGAGAATCTCAGGTGCAGAAGATACCATAGAAAACATTGACACAACAATCAACGAAAACGCAAAATGCTGAAAGCTCCTAACCCAAAACATCCAGAATATCCAGGATACAATGAGAAGACAGAACCTGAGGATAATAGGTATAGAAGAGAGTGAAGATTCCTATCTTAAAGGACCAGTAAATATCTTCCACCAAATTATAGAAGAAAACTTCCCTAACCTAAAGAAAGAGATAAACATAAATATACAAGAAGCCTACAGAACCCCAAATAGATTGGACCAGAAAAGAAATTACTCCCATCACATTATAGTCAAAATACCAAACACAAAAAATAAGGAAAGACTATTAAAAGCAGTACTGGAAAAAGGTCAAGTAACATATAAAGACAGACCTATAAGAATTATACCAGACTTCTCACCAGAGACTATGAAAGCTAGAAGATTCTGGGCAGATCTCATACAGTCTCTAAGAGAACACAAATGCCATCCCAGGCTGCTATACCCAGCAAAACTCTCAATTATCATACATGGTGAAACCAAAATATTCCATGACAAATCCAAATTTGCTCAGTATGTTTCCACAAACACAGCCCTACAAGAAGAGTAGATGGAAAACATCAACTCAAGGAGGGAAACTACACCCTACAAAAACCAAGAAATTAATCTTTCAACAAACCCAAAGGAAGATAGCCACACAAACAGAAAAATAACATTGAAAATAACAGGAAGCAACAATCGCTATTCCTTAATATATCTTAACATCGCCGGGCAGTTGTGGCTCATACCTTTAATCCCAGCACTTGTGAGGCAGAGGCAGGTGGATTTCTGAGTTCAAGGCCAGCTTGGTCTATAGAGTAAGTTCCAGGACAGCTAGGGCTACACAGAGAAACCCTGTCTCGAAAAACCAAATATATATATCTTAACATCAATGGACTCAATTCCCCAATAAAAAGACAGTGACTGACAGACTAGATCCATAAAAGGACCCAGCATTTTGCTGCATTCAAAAAACACACCTTTGTGTCAAAGACAAACATTACCTCAGAGTAAAGACCTGGAAAACAATTTTCCAGGCAAATGGTCCCAAGAAACAGGCTGGAGCAGCCATTCTAATATTGGATAGAATTAACTTTCAACCAAAATACATCAAAAAAGATAAGGAAGGATACTTCATACACATCAAAGGAAAAATCTACCAAGAAGAACTCTCAATTCTGAACATGTATGGCCAAATGCAAGGGCACCCACATTCATAAAAGAAACTTTACTAAAGCTCAAAGTACACATTGCACATCACACAATAATAGTGGGAGACTTCAACACCCCACTATCATCAATGGACAGATCTTGGAAACATAAACTAAACAGAGACACAGTGAAACTAACAAATGTTATGAACCAAATGGATTTAACAGATATCTATAGAATATTTCATTCTAAATCAGAAGAATATAAATTCTTCTCAGCACCTCATGGTACCTTCTCCAAAACAGATCATATAATTGGTCACAAAACAAACCTCAACAGATATAAGAAGATTGAAATAATCTCATGCCTCCTATCTGATCACTACATATTAAGTCTGGTCTTCAATGGCAACAGCAACAACAGAAAGCCCACATACACACAGAAGCTGAACAAAGCTCTACTCAATGTTTACTTGGTCAAGGAAGAAATAAAGAAATTAAAGACTTCCTAGAATTTAATGAAAATGAAAGTACAACATACCCAAACCTATGGGACACAATGAAAGCAGTGTTAAGAGGAAAACTCATAGCTCTGAATGCCTCCAAAAAGAAACTGGAGAGAGCAAATACTAGCAGCTTAACAGCACACCTGAAAACTCTAGAACAAAAAATAAAGAATAAAAACAAGAGGAGTAGAAGGCAGGTAATAATCAAACTAAGGGCTGAAATCAACCAAGTAGAAACTAAAAGAACTATACAAAGAATCAACAAAACGAGGAGCTGGTTCTTTGAGAAAATCAACAAGATAGATAAAACTTTAGCCAGGCTAACCAGAGGGCATAAGACAGTATCCAAACTAACAAAATTAGAAATGAAAAAGGAGCTATAACAAAAGATTCTGAGGAAATTAAAACAATCATCAGATCCTACTACAAAAGCCAATACTCAACAAAATTAAAAAATCTGGATGAAATGGACAAGTTTCTAGACAAATACCAAATACCAAAGTTAAGTCAGGATCAGATAAGCCATCTAAATAGTCCCATAACACCTAAAGAAATAGAAGCAGTCATTAAAATTCTCCCAAACAAAAAAAGCACAGGACCAGATGGGCTCACTGCAGAATTCTCTCAGACCTTCAAAGAAGACCTAATACCAATACTGTCCAATCTATTCTACAAAATAGAAATGGAAGGAACACTACCCAATTCAATCTATGAGGCCACAGTTACAGTGATACCAAAACATCACAAAGACCCAACAATTAAAGAAAACTTCAGACCAATTTTCTTTATGAATATCAATGCAAAAATACTCAATAAAATTCTCACAAACTGAATCAAAGAACACATCAAAATGATCATTCACCATGATCAAGTAGGCTTCATCCCAAGGATGCAGGGATGGCTCAATACCCAGAAATCCATCAATGTAATCCACTACATAAACAAACTCACAGAAAAACGCCACAGGTTCATTTCATTAGATGCTGAAAAATCATTTGACAAAATTCAACATCCCTTCATGATAAAAGTCTTGGAAAAATCAGGAATTCAAGGAGCATACCTAAATATAGTAAAAGCAATATACAGCAAGCCAGTGGCCAACATCAAACTAAATAGAGAGAAACTTGAAGCAATCCCACTAAAATCAGGGACTAGGCAAGGCTGCCCTCTCTCTCCCCATCTGTTCAATATAGTACTTGAAGTTCTAGCTAGAGCAATTAGACAACAAAAAGAGGTCAAAGGGATATAAATAGGAAAGGAAGAAATCAAAATATCACTATTTGCAGATGATATGATGGTATACTTAAGTGACCCAAAAAACTCCACCAGAAATCTGCTACAGCTGATAAACACCTTCAGCAAAGTGGCCAGATACAAAATTAACTCAAGCAAATCAGTAGCTTTCCTATACTAGAAGGTTAAACAGGCTGAGAAAGAAATTAGATAAATGACACCCTTCACAATTGTCACAAACAATATAAAGTATCTTGGTGTGACTCTAACCAAACAAATAAAGGATCTATATGACAAGAACTTCAAGTTTCTGAAGAAAGAAATCAAAGAAGACCTCAGAAGATGGAAAGAGCCCCCATGCTCATGGATTGGCAGGATTAATATAGTAAAAATGGCCAACTTGCTGAAAGCAATCTACAGATTCAATGCAATCCCCATCAAAATTCCAACTCAGTTTTTCATAGACTTAGAGCAATTCTCAAATTCATTTGGAATAACAAAAACCCAGGATAGCAAATACTATTCTCAACAATAAAAGAACTTCTGGGGGAATCAGCATCCCTGACCTCAAACTGTACTACAGAGCGGTAGTGATAAAAACTGCATTGTATTGGTACATTGACAGGCTGATAGATCAGTGGGATAGAATTAAAGACCCAGAAATGAACCCATACACCTACTGGTCATTTGATCTATGACAAAGGAGCTAAAACTATCCAGTGGAAAAAAGACAGCATTTTCAACAAATGAGGCTGGCTCACCTGGCTGTCAACATGGAGAAGAATGCGAATTGATCCATTCCTATCTCCCTGTACTATGCTCATGTCCAACTCAATTCTTCATAGACTTAGAAAGAGCAATTATCAAATTCATATGGAATAACAAAAAACCCAGGATAGCAAAAACTATTCTCAACAATAAAAGGACTTCTGGGGGAATCAGCCTTCCTGACCTCAAGTTGTACTACAGAGAAGTAGTGATAAAAACTGCATAGTATTGGTACAGTGACAGGCAGGTAGATCAATGGAATAGAATTGAAGACCCAGAAATGAACCCACACACCTATGGTCACTTGATCTTTGACAAAGGAGCTAAAACCATCCAGTGGAAAAAAGACAGCATTTTCTGTAAATGGTGCTGGTTCAACTGGTGGTCTACATGTAGAAGAATGCAAATTGGTCCATTCCTATCTCCCTGTACAAAGCTCAAGTCCAAGTGGATCAAGAACCTTTACATAAAACCAGATACACTGAATCTAATAGAAAAGAAAGTGGTGAAAATTCTTGAACGCATGGGCACAGGGGAATAGTTCCTGAACAGAACACCAATAGCTCATGCTCTAAGATCAAGAATCAACAAATGGGACCTCATGTAATTACAAAGCTTCTGTAAGGCAAAGGACACTGTAAATAGGACAAAATGGCAACCAACAGATTAGGAAAGGATCATTGCCAATCCTATGTCCAATATAGGGCTAATATCCAATATATACAACGAACTCAAGAAATTAGACTCCAGATATCCAAATAGCCCTATCAAGAAATGGGGAACAGAGCTAAACAGAGAATTCTCAACCAAGGAAACTCGTAGGGCTGAGAAGCACCTAAAGCTCAACATCCTTAGTCATCAGGGAAATGCAAATCAAAACAACCCTGAGGTTCCACCTCACACCAGTCAGAATGGCTAAGATCAAAATCTCAGGTGACAGCAGATGTTGGTGAGGATATGGAGAAAGAGGAACACTCCTCCATTGCTGGTGGGATTGCAAGCTGATACACCTTCTCCGGAAATCAGTTTGGCGGACCATCAGAAAAATGAACGTAATACTACCTGGGTCCTCAGGTACCCAGAAGATGCTCCAACATGCATTAAAGACACATGCTACACTATGTTCATAGCAGCCATATTTATAATAGCCAGATGCTGGAAACAACCCAGATGTCCCTCAACAGAGGAATGGATACAGAAAATGTGGTACATTTACACAATGGAATACTACTCAGCTATTAAAAACAATGACTTCATGAAATTTGCAAGCAAATGGATGGAACTTGAAATTATCATCCTGAGCAAGGTAACACAGTCACAAAAGGATGAATATAGTATGTACTCACTGATAAGTGGTTATTAGCCTAGAAGTTCAGAATACCCAAGAATCACTTCACAGCAACCATTGAGCTGAATGTGAGGTCCCAGATGGAGGAGTTGGAGAAGGGACTGAAGGAGCTAAGAGAGTTGACAGCCCCATGGAGGGAGCAACAGTGTCAACTGGCCTGACCCCTTGATGCTCCTGGTGACTGGATCACCAACCAAAGAATATACATGGAGGAACCCTAGTGCTGGTCACATATGTGGCAGAGGAGGGTCTTGTCAGCCATCATGGGGAGGAGCAGAGGCCCTGAGAGTGTTAAATGCCCTGGTATAGGGGAATGCCAAGTAGGAAAGAATCGAGTGGATTGCTGGGTGGTTGGGGGAATACCCTCATAGAGGTCGGGGGAGGTGGGAAGGGATAGGGGGGTTCCAAAGAGGAGATCTGGAAAGGGGGAAACATTTGAAATGTAAATAAAGTATCAAAAAACCCAAAGTTATTCTATAAAGAAAAAAAGAACGAACGAATGAAAGAAAGAAAGAAAGGGAATCCAAAAATAGCAACAAACTTTAAATGTTTTAAAATACAGTTGAACAAAGAACAGCAACTGTAGAAAAATAACCACACTATATAGAGAGGGGATGGAGAGAAAAGAATTGTTTTAACAAGGTCTGTTTATATAGACTTATTCTAGTCTTAGCTTTCTGTCCTTGATAACACTAACACTATTTTCTTTTTGGTATATGTCTCCATATAGATGTAACTTCCTGCTTCTGGGGAAAATATCGGGAAGTTCAGATTGTCCTTGCTGCACCTGTTAACCTTTTATAATGTATTTAGTTCAAAATAGCCCTGTGTCAAAGTGGCATGATTGAAGAAGCATCACCATCCTTCAGTATCTTGTATTTGCATATTCAAATACTCCTAGGGGTGACTCATTCTGTTGTCTGTCAAAGACACAGTTCTCAGGGGTGGGGGTGGGTGAGGGGGGTGGGGGTGGGGCTCAGGCTTCCTCTCAGTCACAACTTTTCAACAAGTAGTAAACAGCATGGGAAATTTATTCCCAGTTTATTTTTATTGTTCTCCAATTTTCTCACACCTACACACAACAAAGGGTAGGGGTTAAGGTGGACTAGACGCTTGGAAGTTATTTCTTGAAGTCACAGATAGAACAGGGCACAGACCACAAGGCAATTCTGCATGTGTGTTCTGACTGATGCATATCGCAGCTCTCCCCACCTGTCCGTCAGTTCAAAAACCAGTGGCTTATTCATGCAGCACAAGATCAAATTAACTTTCTTGGCAGTCTCGCCCTCCTTTGACTCACCTCAAGTTTACAGTAAATGGCTGCCTCTGAAGCTTTCCCTGGAGCTACTGTTTTCACCATATCTTAAAAATGGACTTGCTCTCCAAATATGAACCACGTCTCTGGCCACTGATGCTTACAGAATATCAAGCATTAAAATAATATAATGATAATAAAAGTCTCAAACGAAAGTAAATTGGCTTCCTGAATAGATTACCAGAGAAGGATAAAAATACAATGGCATGAAGGGTTGCATCAAGCCAGCAAAGACTTCCACAACCTGCTTACAGTGTGCCGGATCTTATAGTATCTGAACTTTAATACTTTGTCCTCTGCACCTTGTTCATCTATTTGTGACTCCTTTTTCACTCTGACTTAGATTCTACCACATAGGAAAACTGAATGGCTTCCCGATGGAAAAAATATACTGTAGGAGCACATTCTATACCCTCTGTGTTAAAGACTCTTCAAAAGCCAGTTAGATACTGTCCTGATTTATGTTATATGTATGACCAATACCTGAATTGTTTACTAAATTCCAAGGAGCATACCTTCAAATATACAAATAGAAAAATCGATCATTTTGAGTTTAAGGTTTCCCTGGGCTAGTGATGAGTTCATGTCTCAAAGAAAAAATAACAATATAAAGAAAAGAATATATAATGAGAACTTGAAAATCTAGGATAGACTTTATTTTGCAGACTGTAAAACTTAGGCATATTATTGGCATTTACTCAATAGTTATTAAAAAAAATCTCAAGTTGTTATGGAGTTGACTCCCTTACTGGGAGGTATTAATTTGCTTTGCATTTTTTTGTTTTGTTTTGGTTTGGTTTGGTTTTTGTTTTCCTATAAGAGTGTTATTTACACATACCAACTAGTGTGTCATTCTGAGAGAACATCCATTATTCACATGACTACAATGGTAAAAGTTCTCCCCTTGTGATCCCTATCTACTATGCTATTTGTTAGAAGTAATGGATTTTCTTTATTTAAAAGAGAAGTGTTATAGGAATGAGTATTTGGAAGAGAAAATATAATATATTCTACATTAAATTCTTTTTTTAGTTCATTGAGATAGTAACAAGTCCAAATGTCTTTCCTACTCCCCAGCCAGTATAAGAGACCATGGACAAATCCCCAAGCCCGCATATACTGTTTTTCCTATATGTAAACACCCATAATAAAATTTAATTCACATTTTAGGCACATTAAGATTAAGAACAATAACTAGCAATAAAATAAATAGAATAATTACAACAGTATAATACAAGATACGTGCTCTCTTGTGAAATATTTAAAATGAACATTAATACCTTAAGACAGCAGTAGACTGAAAGTTATGGAAACTGGAGAAAATTAAATCACAGGTGAATGGATAGGGGACTAACTAGTGTGAGCAGAAATCAACTCCTAAGGCTTTACATACCCACCCTAAAGGTTTCTGCATTCCCTCTTGCAGATGTGCATACATGGCAGTAATGAAGCATTCATGGGCCCAAGATGCAGACATAACTATACACAGAAGTGCTTTTCAGATGGCCTGATTCAAGAAATTTTCCACCAAGTTTGGACATTTAAATTTTCTGCTCTGAGTTTCTTCTCTATCATGATTTTGTTTATTTTATTTTTATTCACCATTGATGTTTATTCACTGTACATGGCACTAGAATGCATAAGGAAATTTTTATATGTGTATAGTATACATTGAGTATAACCCTGTGATACCCTTTCATTTCTGCCTTTTTGACATAACTTCAGATCTATGACTATACTAGAAGAAGGCCAGAGTCATCAGTCTTTAACCCTTATGAAGATGGAAATATAGCTGGCCCTTGTCTATGATCCCAGCTACTTGGGAGGCTAAAATGGTAGAATTGCAATTTCCTGGGTTACAGGGTGAATTCAAGTCCAGACTAGATAACTTCACATGACAATCTTAAAGTGAATAATTCACAACAACACAAAGGCTTAGGATACATTTCAGTGGTAGAGTGCTTGCCTTGATTAGGGGAATAGAGGCTATATTCAATCCCTAGCAATTCATAAACACACACACACACACACAGACACGCACAGACGTGGGAGCAGAGGAGGAGGAGAGATGGCAACACTTTGAAGAATCTTTCTTTCTAATACTATTATTCTACTAAGTGGACATAGAATTAAAATGACTCACAATGACTTATTGGAGTGCATATAGATCAGTACCTTCTGAATCCTCTTCAAAGAAGTTTCTTCTTGCACTAGAGAACAATTAACACAGAAAGTCTCAACTAGTAAAAATGCTGAGGGTAAGAGACTATGGAGTGTCGCTTCAAAATGGTACATGCATATCAGATCCCTCCCATCATGTCTCAGGGGTCATTTCAGAAAAGGAGGGGAAGATAGACTATAAGAGTCTGGGGTGAATATCTTTAAGGAAGAAGTGTTTTCCAGACAGAGCAGAGCAATTTCACATATGAATACATAGAAATCATGATAGCTTGTAAAACCTCAAAACAGACAAAATCACAGCATCTACTGAAGGGGTAGACAGACACAAACTCCTACCTATCACAATGTGAGGTATTTGATCACTTCCAGGAGAGGGAGAATATTTTTATTGTTTTTGTTTTTGTTTTTTCTTGCTTTGGCTTTTAATACACCAGGACAGGCTCCACTCAAAACAGTATTTTGGCAACACAAATTAGGCTCAATGAAAGGAGAAGTTGGAGGAGGAAGAGAAGGAGGAAGAGGAGGAGGAAAAAGGAAGAGGAGAATGAAAAGTTGAAGTTGGGTGCATAAGGATGGAAAGAGTACCTCTTAGAAAGGCTGCCAGGGTGAACAATTGTCAAAATACATTGTCCCGAATTACATCATGGAGAGGGGAGATGGGCACAAGTTTGTACCACTATGAAGCTATTGAAAATTGATAGCTTATAGAGAAGGACAGTAAGTTTTCTTTAAGGGTACAGGCCCTGATAGGTTGACCTTGATCTGATTGAAGACAAAACATCTACGATTATTTAAGAAAAGACCAACTGTATTTGATGGATTAAAAAATAAATGGGGACCCAAAGTTGGGTGAATATAGAAGCAGGCATGAACCTGGAAAAAAGAATTCATCTTTCTACATAAGTGTCTTTGATGAATCAGGTAATAGAATGTAAATATACCATTACACCCTCACACAAACCGGTCAGGATGTGTTGGCTTGGACATTATTGGAAATAAAGTTATATGCCTACAAAAGTAAAATAAATGTGCTTCCTGTAGCATCATCTATGTGGCTATTTTGTGCTTGTCAAAGTGAAATTTCTCATAAAGAATCAGTTAGCAAAGCAAAACCACATGGAGTGAATGTCACTTGTGGAAAACCAGATCTCGTCACAGATAGATTTCACAAACTTACTGGGTTTCTTTAAAGATATGAATTGAGTGTCAACATTTAGAAACAAGGATCTTTTGCATTAAAATCTGATTCCTTTGAATAGTAAAATCTGACTTGGCTCATATTAGAGAATTCAATGGCAGACTGAAGTTGACAGCAACTACCCTTTCCTCTATGAACATCATCCAATATGAGTGCCTACTAGGGCTCTTCCCATAGCTCAGTATTGTGGTCCCTCAGTGGGGTGGCTGAAGGCCCACTTTCTTGTTCTACTCTCTGAAGGGCCCTAGAAGGTCCTGCCTTGACAGATATGGCACTGGCAGTCCTTGCTCTTTCTCTCTCCTTCCTTATAAACTACAGATGACCTCCCTGACGCTAGTCACCAAGGTCTATGCCATTATTTTGACACTTTCTTAAGCCAGACTTATTTCTGAGGCTGACTACCAAAGGCCAGCAATCAAAAGCCCGCTTTGGTTCACCTAATTAACATGCCTAATCAAAGGACACCGCCTTTGACCTAGCCCATTCTAACATAGACCTCCTCTTATCTCTTCTTAAAAATGACACTTCCAAGGTCATTTACTGTTGTTTTTCTGTCTGAGTCAGAAAGATGATGGCTTTACTTTTCTTCCCTGTTAATAAAGGTTCTCTGTGTTCAGATAGGTATTTTGATGTGGCTTTTACCTAATCTGGGGTCGGGAGGGAACCCGACTTTGTGTGAGTTATTTCACTAGCCCTTCTACTTCTAGAGCTGCAAGCATTTTAACTTCTCAGTGAGGAGTTGCAAATTATATAGTCTGAGCATAATTGGAGATATAGAGTCTAGTCAAGAGAACTGGATTTCAAATTTGTGTCAAGCAAAAGCTTCTTTGTCCTTTAACTCTGTGGTTTAAAAGTTTAAGGTAGGAGTAAATTAGGAGGAATAGACAAAGAACAGACTTTCTATTCTACTTTGGATCTGGTCCCAGCCTGGCTCTGACCATATATTGTTTTTCTTTATATGTTAGAGATGATTACAGTTTGGGGCCTAAATGACATTTCTGGTATTGCTTTCCAATAATTAAAGGACTAAAACTCCCGTAAACCCTAAATAATATGTCTATACACTAGCAAGAATACACTGATTATTATTTAAAGTAATTGCATTAAAATGCATTGTATGATTGCTGTGTTGTTATGGACATTAAAGTAATTAAAACTACTGGAAACACAGGTACACGATGTAGATTTTAGGACTTAGGTTTAAAGGTGCTTCTCAACTGAGTTCTTTTTGTAAGCCTCGGGCAATATATACCTGACCTGTCTCAGTTTAATTATTTCTGTTTCTGAAACATAAAATTTACATAATAACTTATTTGTCTTTAGAGCATTTTCCTTAAAGTATCAGATATCAAAAAGCAAACCACATTTTGAAACTCAACAATAACAAGCTAGTTTTTAAAAAGGCAAAATATATTAAGCAACCCCTTCCATAGAAGATGCATAGATAGAAGTCAGCTTGCAAGAAGGTGCTCAATGTTATATGTCATCGGGGATTTTTAGTCATATTGATAAAGCCCCTGTCTTACTTTGCTCTCCATTGCTGTGATAAATACCATAACCAAGTTATGGAAGAAAGGGTTTATTCCATCACAGAGGAAAGCCAGAGCAAGAACTCTAGGCAGGAGCTTGAAGCAGACATACTGCTTATGGGCTTGCTCTTGGGTTCTTGCCTAGGTATCTTTTATATACAGCCTAGAATAACTATTGAACAGTGAGTCATTCAACAGTTTTCAGGTATCCAGGATGTAAGAGATCATTAATAAGCATCTTTGTCATACACCTGGCCTAAAGGTCATTTAGACAAAATTTTTGCCATTTCTCTATATTTACTGAATGCTTCACCTGAGTTAATGCACAGGCAAATTATAGCAGTTAAGATTCATGATCAAATTTACAACATTTCTGTGGTTTTGAGGGGGTGCTAAGAAGGAATGTTGCTACTCCTCTAAATATGTCATTTAGACATCAGAACTTAGACTTTAAGATATGATCAATTGATTTAGGAATTAGAAGACATTATCTTATACTCAATAATATCATAAAAAACATTAAACAGGAAGACACACTGTATAAGCAGAGGACCTGGTGCAGACCTGTGCAGTCCCTGTGCATGCTGCTTCAGACTCTGTGAGTTCATATGAGCTTTGATCATGTTGATCTAGAGGGCCTTGTTTTCATGGTGTCTCCCATCCCCTCTGCTACTTACACTCCTTCAACCTTCTCTTCAGTGGGATCCACTGAGCCCCGAAGGGAGGGCTTTGATGGTGACATCCCATTTAGGACCAAGTGCATCCCATTCTCGGTACAATGTCGGTACGTAAGTCTCTATATTTATTCCCATCTGCTGAAGAAAGAAGGGTCTGATCATGGATGAGCAAGGTACTGATCATATTGGGCTCATTTCCTTCTGCTTGTGTTGTCCAACTCCAATGTGCTAAGTTTTGTTTTACATTATTATATTGTACTATGATCCCGAGAATCATGTTCGTTTTCTAATGAGAGATAAAAAGAGAGCAGATCTGGATGGGAAGGGAGGTGGGAAGGAACTGCGAGGGAAAAACATAGTCAAGATATATTGTGTGAGACAAAAATCTACTTTCGCTAAAGGGGAAAGACTAATAAAATAAAAAAGTTAAGATAAAGGCATTACAACAAAGATATTCTCCTTTATTTTACAACAGTTTTACACACACACACACACACACACACACACACACACACGTCTGTCACACACACACATCTGCAGAATTAAAGCCTCGCTTCAACTGGAGACCAATATTGAACTAGTGAAATAAACGTCCTAACCTGTAAGGGAATGTAAAGAATAGGGATTATACTCGAAGATTAGAAAAGCAAAAGGGAGCTTAAAAGAGAAAGTCCAACCAGTTTCCAATCCAAAAGCTACCTTGTCATCTCCCAGTCTCCTGCAATGGGGAGTCTACGCTTAGTGCCTCCTCTATCACAGGATGATTATTCAGCTGCTTCAAAGATTTGTGCAACAAGAGACATCAGAAATAAATAAAAATAAAAGCAATGCATGCTGGTTTCACAGAAGAATTAAGAAAGATACACCACTCTCCTGCTCTCTAAGGAGTTATCAACAAGATAGAAAACCTATACTGCTCCCTTTCAATGAAAAGGCTTTCCTTCATGACTTAAGGAGGTTTGTGATAAAAGCTGAAAATACATCCAGTTTATTATTTTTAAATGTTTAACTCTTAAATGAGGAATTAATTCTTAAAATAAAATTATGCTATAGCACTTGTTATAAGTCTTTAGTGTGAAAAAGTTAGAAAATAGCAATAATTTCAATTAATTTTATTTATACAAAATAATGGTTGACTTCAACCATCTACGAAGCAACTTAGAATTGAAATAGTGAATTACCCTTCCCATCCTTTTGGAATTGAAGATGGCAGATATGGACAAGAAATAAACAGAAAAAGCAGGTAACTAAAGTATAGGTGAGCCATAAGCTGCTTCAGCCACTGTGTAATTAGGAAATTAATATAAAGGAAATGGCAATGGTTGGTCTTAGAGACATGGAAGGGAAAATGTTCTCATCTTTGTTGCTTAGTTGATTTCAGTAAAGACTCACAACTTTGATAAAAAAATGTAGCTTTTTCTGAATTTACTAAGGGGGAATATTAGAATTTGTCCTTGAGATTATCATGAGAAATAATTCTGATAAAACACAGAAATATTTGTAGCCCAATGAATGCATAATGTTGGTTGATAACTTCTTTAATGAGAATATTGTCTATAATTTCATATTAGTTTCTGTGATTCTTTCTTGCATATTTGCTTCCCCTCTGCCTTAAAAGGGAACCTCAAGAACTATACAACATGCTGTGGTGTGCCCTGCCATGAATTGGTTAGCAGTAGGCTAATTTTAATGTGATTTGTATGTGCTGATGGCTGTCCTGAGGACCTGGTTATGTCAGCAAATGCTTGCCCTGTGTTTCAGGTTATGTGGTTCTGTATCTTCATACAGAAGTATTTAGGTGGCACAACAGCTCTGAGTCCAGTGGCAGCCTCTGAGATATTCTTTTGATGTCTCCAAAGGACAATCTGTCTTCGTTCTTCTTGGAACGGAAAAGTGGAAATTTGCTACTCAGAGGCTAAAGAAGAAAAGACAAAAATCAAATGGCAAACAGACTTCTGAGAATGTCCGCAGGGCCCTCTGGGCTTCTTCCACTGCAGGATAAGCTTTCCCATATTTTGGCACTTTCAGTAGAAGTAATTAAACTTTGGCAACTTCCAAATTTCTCTGTTTCTCTTCTCTTCCAGATGGATGGAGTGGGAAGAGAAAGAAGGGGTCGGGCTCTCCCACTTCTGTCTGAAAATGATTCTTTTTCTGTTAGGTAATGTGCCAACTTTATCCCATTCTTAGGCAGACTGCCTACCTTGGAAGTGAAGTGGATAGATTGAAAAGCAAGGGGCTAGGGAGGCAGGAAACAGACATGACTGCAGTATTAGACCAAACCCATAGCCAAGGGCCCAGATGCTGAAGAGGAACAAAACAGTGATGTTAAGAGAGATCCTAAATGTGCTTTATATTCATGTCCTCATGACAGTCTCCAATTATTTCCTAAGTTACAATATCACACAAAAAAATAGATGTTCACATATTCATCAGAGGACAGGCTCTGCTGAGATGTAGGGAAACTCTATTTGAAGGAAACAATCAAGAAAACCCACAAAGAAGAATGGAGAAATGGCTGGCTGGGAAGGGTAAAATGAGGGGTAAGAGATCTTCCCATTCTGAGAATGAGCAGGAACCATCTCCCCTATTAAAGTGATGTGAGAAAGAGATAGACATCCCAAACGGATGCTGACCTATTCTGCCTTCACTCTATCACTGCCTCTAGAGGTAAGCTGCAATCTCGACACTGGCATGGGGCTTCATCTCCAACGCAGCTCTTCACCCAACAGCATGTCAGCAGCCAGGATGAGAGGTTAATTTAAGATGTGTCAGTACTGGGAAAGCAGCCCTTGTTGGTCTATTGCTGGAGGAATAGCCATTATAGAATTCCACTAAGCCACACACATCTTATGTTGACTCCAAGAGACAAAAGCAATGACTAAAGGCTCCCTAACCTCAGGCCCTGACTTCTTTTTTCTCCAAATGCATATTTGTTCAGAATTATCCAAGACATTCCTCCTGTCATAGTCTGATTAAAAAATAACTTTCGCACCATGTTGATAAAACAGAGGCCATCCACTCCAGTAAATGCCAACTAAGTTCCACAAGCATATGAGCAACTAGTGTACTCATACCTGAAGGGTTTCTAAAGGATGAGTTTTTAGGCTAGAGATTTTTTTCTACCCACTGAAAACATTTTCTTATAAAAGAAAGGTACTGGAATCAACTGGCACTTGGCCAGAAGTCTCTCAAACCAGCTGACGATAGAATATCTAAGTTTATCTTAAATCAGAGTTGTATATTCTAGAACTCTATTTTCCTCCTTTTGAAATGAGGGTATACCATTGTCATTCTTATCTTGTCACTACTTATTAAGCAAATCAACAACACAACAGAAGCCATTGATGATAGATAGATAGATAGATAGATAGATAGATAGATAGATAGTCGGATAGATAGATGGATAGATAGATAGATAGGGTTATGCTAGTGCTTCATGGGAACTGATGCATCACAGTACACTAGGGGTTCATGTGGAGCTCTTCACATAGTGATCAAGTTTAACCTCAGATGGGAGACATTTGTTACACCATCTACTCCTACTATGCCATGTGTGATAAATTCAGCTTGAAAGGGCATGGTTACATCTGATAACTAAAGATTAGGACACCTCAAGCAAAGAAATCAACTAGGCTATTGATGTCATGGTGTTATGAACAACAGAAAACAAAGGAGGGACAGAATGAGAGAGAGAAAGAAGAAGAGGAGAGAAGGTAAGAGGGAGATAAGGGGGAAAGGGAAGGAGAGTGAAATCATGATATAGCTAAGTTTGGGGAGATGGTTAAGTTAGTAAAATGCCTACTGTGCAGAGATGAGGACCTGAGTTAAATCCCCAACACCTACATAAAAAGTCAGTTTGGTGGTGCACACCTATGATCTTAGCCCTGGGGAAATTGGTCTCTGGCTCACTAGCCTTACCTGATTGGTCAACTCCAGGCTTAGTGAGAGACCTGCTTTCAAAAACTAAGGAGGACAAAGCCATAAAGGACAACATCTTACATCAAACTCTATTCTCTGGCCACTAGATTGCACCTATATACATACACACATGCACAGCACACACATACACACGCACATGCACAGCACACATACACATGCACACACACATGAACAACACACACATACACATGCAACAGCACACACGTACACACACATGCACAGCACACATATACATATACAGCACACACACATGGGTGCGTGCACACACACACACACTGCATAGTTAATATCTGGTGGCCTGAGCTGAATAGAGATCTTTTGAGAACTCTGAGTGACAGCAAAGCCTGGTAGAAGTGTGTGGCTTAGCCAAAAGGCCTGGGCTCTGGCCTAGATCTGTTTATTAGCCATCTACATGACTTCCAGGACAGTATTCATTCTGCTACTTTTTTATCTGAATGATAGAGACCAATGACATGGTGAATATAGAAGATACTTGAAAAATTAAAACTACCAGTCCATAGTTACATCTTTACTGATGATGTCTTCAAATAGCAGGTAAATGTCTCTTTTCTTTTGTTCCCATAACACATCACTGACACCTTCCTCTTAGGTCTTAATTAGTTGGGAAAGAAACTTGTCTCTCTTTCCACAAACTAATAACACCTTGCTTGTCTTCTCAAAAAAAAAAAAAAAAAAAAAGGCATGTGTTTGCTCATTCATTGAATTAATTAACCTACTTCTGCCCAACTGAAGCATTACTGATGCTTAACTTTACAACTACATTTTTTTATGATGTGCTAATGTTTTTCTAGCCTTCAATTCCAAGTTAAGGCTTTTCCAAGAAATGCAAATTAGTTGTATTATTAGCATAAGCAATGCATAACAGGAAAGGGAAATACCTGAAAAACAAGACAAAAAAACTGAATAATGTATAATGTGGTTTGCTTTCACAATTGCATGCTTCAGGATTTAATAGCCAGCAGCTGAGTTCTGTTAAAGAACCTGATCATCTGCAGCAAATCTATGTGACCCCCCCCCCCCATAATGAACTGACTTGCAGCCAGCAGACTTCTTTTGTGTCTCCACCATCTTCTTTGACAAGGAGTGCTGCTGTCAGGCTGTTCTTTCCACAGGGACTGGCTGGAGGTCAATATAAGCAGGCAGATGGGGTAGAGTTGTTTTAGTGACCACCAATCCTTGGATATTTTCATATCCAGGAAAGCTTCACAAAGGGAGAAGCCTGCAAAGATGTCAAGTGATTTCAAGCATGCCATGGGCTCTTGGAGGGACATGAAAGCTGACAAGGAATGCTGTTGCAGGGTTCCTCCTCTGGCTTTATTAAATTATCATCAGCATTGCCCATCTACTCCATAAGTGTCCAACAAGTTTAAGATATAAAGCTCCTTGGGTCTGTGCCACAGAATACATGAGTCAGTCCAATTTCTTTCTTGTTCATATTCTGATAATAAAAATTCTTAGCTGTGAGAGTAATTCTGGAGTTTTGGGGGGAGGAGCCTGATAGAAAGGATAATAAAACATGGTTCCAGTTTGAATCACCTTCCTTCCACTGGAACCAATTCTCAAGTTTCATCTCTCTGTTATAGTCTATCTGTAGTCTACTGTCTCAGCAGTAGAACAAGAAGAAGACTGCTGGAGTGACCATCTATATCCACCCTGATATTTCCAGAGGATGACTTTTTTCTAAACATATTCTGTGACATATATACATAGATATCTTCACAGATGAGTGATCATATCCAAGTTGGCAGAAAGCCACAGTCCACACAGGCTTTGAGAAGGTTTTCAGAATCTTTCAGTACAGTGAAAGGTATTTTGGTACAAGGAGCCTATGGCACCTGCCTTTGCATATTTGTATTACTAAAGCTACATGTATATTCAAGGTTCAGTGGGGGCACAGTTGACAAATTAAAATCTAATATTTGTAAGAAGTCATCACTTCAATTTAGATGTAAAACTTTTCCAGGCTATGAGTTTAGCTCCAGAAGTGGCATGAGATGTGCCTTAAAATTATTTGTCAATTTGATGCTTTGAATCCATTTATTCAGAACCTTTTCCTGTGGTGAGCAGGGCTCAACAATACACTATGCATGCTCAAGTCAGTAATCAATAGAAAGAAGCAATCATTTCCTTACCATTGTAGTAGCAACTCGAAGTTAAAATAAAAAAAAAAAAAATAGCAAATGGATGTCACATAAGATTGGTGTCTAATATGTTTCCACCTAGGTAAAGTCTATGCAATGCATCTGATTGTTTTATTTCAATAACTTTCACTTCCAACACAGTATTGTTATGTACTGTAGAAGGCTTATTCTCACTCTTTTCTGGAAGTACTGATTCTTAGATATGATTGTGAAGGCAAGGATTCAAGAACGGGGTTTATGATTATTAAAATGGGAACTCAGCTAGGAAGGAGGTGCTTACATGTGAGATGAAAATTGAAGCTCACTTACTCACTATGGAACGTGAGGTTATCACTACTTACAGCCACCTACCAAGAACATATTAACTTGGCAAGTCATTAGACGTGTTTTGTATCAATCTGTTTATCAGTTACATCTCATTTTTCTAAGTATTTGAGCTATTTTGAAAAATGTACAGCACAAATCAAATTAAAATATAAAAACGAGGCCAGCTACTGTGTCATTTCTAATAAAAGATTAAGACTAAAAAGGAACAACTTAAAAGTAGAGGCAACATGAATTGACACAGCTAACATGTTCACTGTAAATTGACCCTTGGGCTTTCACGGCAGCTAAACACAAGTAGAAACATCTTCAGTTACAGGAGTCACATGGTCTTTGTAGAAATAATATCAAATATCTACAGAAAATTCTCTGTGACAGATAAAAGGGTCTCAGTCTAGTAAGTTTTGCTTTGTATCTCTGACTCAAAAGCTGAACAAGTGCATCTTGGGTGAAAGAAAATCATTTTAGTGTAAAACCAATCTCTCTTCCCTCTAAAGGATTATCCTAAGATGAAACATACTCTTTTTCTTAAAGCAGTTAGTCATTAATCAACATCTCTTATGAACCGCTCTGAGCAGCAGACTCTTAGCACTGACCAAAAAAAAAAAAAAAAATTAAATATTAAAAACAACAACAACAACCACCAAAAAAACCAAACCACTTTACACTTAATCTATGTCAACCTCTCACTCAAAGATCAAACAATGACAGCATCCCAAACTCTTTGGGTCAGCAGTTGACATAGGAAAGCATTCAAGTGAGAAGTCAGCTTCTTTCTGGAGGCAGGCTGCTGTAGTTTCAGAGATTTTCATAATATAAAATGCAGCTTTAGATGGACAATTTAAAACTGTCTTGTTGATGTCAGGAGTGATGAACAAATATATCACTCTGTATTTGTTTTGGGCTAGTCGTCATGGCACCTGTGTCATCACTAAAACTATGTGTAATTGGATCAAACAGCTGAGATGTGCAGGGTATACTTTTTATTGAGAAACTACTTAGATGCCTAAGGTTCACCTCCATAGGCTCTGGAATTTATTCTCTTGGTACCCTATTAACCTCTCTTCTTCCCTCTCCATCTCTATGTGTGTGTGTGTGTTTGTGTGTGTGAGAGTACATGCAGTGTACAAATATGTATGTGTTCACAAGTATACACATGTGTGTGAATGTAGTAACCAGACATCAGTCTCAGTGTTTTCCTCTAATACTCTACACGGTAAGTTTTTGATTATTTGAAACTTATTATAATTGTGTGTGCGAATAATGTATTCATGTAGGGACATGCTCCACAGTGGGCATGCAGATGTTAGAAGGAGAACTTTGCAGCATCAGTAATCATTTTCTGCCTCCATATGAGTTCCAGGAATCAGACTCGGGCTACCAGGTTTACACAATAAGTACATCCACCTTGTGGTTCACCTCACTGGCCTTTCTCCCTTATTTACTTGAGGCAGAGTTTCTTACTACCAGAAAGCTCACCAATCCAGCAAGTCTACCTCACCAAAAAGTTCCAGGGATATCAGGGATACTCCTGACTCTGTGACTTTTTTTTAAAATGTGGCTTCTGGGAATATAAGCTCAGCCTGTCAAGCTTGTGCAGCAGATACCCAACTGACTGACTTCCACAGCCCTGGGTTTACATCATCTAAAAGTATTATCGCAATAGTTGCCATAAAGCTTTCATAACTCTGCATATATAATTCCATGAAGCCATTTTGTGAATACCATGCATGATCACATAATGACAGAAAGGTCAAGATCTTATCATATGCTTTCTTATGATGACAATTCTTAGACAGGGAATATTCAAGGCCATTATGAACTTGCTCACTCTCTTATAAGCAAAGAGTAAAATAGCAAAAACAATCCTAAGAGACCAAATATACAGACAGAAAACATGATTGTAGAGCATGACAATAAAACTCTCAAGAACTCAGAAAGCCACTCAGTGACATCTGAAGCACTCACCCCATAATCACCCCATGATGGTAATGATGATCACAATTATAAGGTACTCATATTTTTAAAAACATTGTCTATAACCATTGGTGTACATGGTGTATGCATACTTATCTATAAGCAAATACATGTATTTCCATAAGAAAAGAGAATGGATGAAGATTGTAAACACACACACACACACACACGCACACACACACACTTCTTGTTTTTAATGGAGGTAAGGTTTATTTTGGCTTACAGTTGTAGATTTTGAGTTCATCATGGGAGGGAAACCATGGTAGTGTTTTTACCGTGGGGGCTCGTCCACAGTGTGCCTCAGGATCAGGAGCCATGTTTGATGTTTTCTCATATCATTTCCTAATCAGTCTATTCTCAGTGTTCTCAAAATTAATAAATATATTTACAAAGAATTAACCAAGGTTTCTCTAAAAACAAAACACATTTGCTTCGGTTTCTTCTAGGAAAATGATGCTGTGAACAACCATGGGTCTTGCGTCAACTTTTACACCTCATACAGTCTGCCTTAGTTCTTGCCTGAAAGAGAACTGAAGGCCAGCTTCACCAGAGTGCACATAGGGGAGCCTAAGAGAAAGGCTCAACTATGGGGATCATCATGCTGGACTCCCTCACAGAGGGCTTGACACAGGCACGGGAGGTAGGATTTGATTGGGTTAAGTTTTCAGTGTTGTCTGACCCCAGGGAAATATATGTGCCTGTGTGCTTCAATCTTATTAATGTTGAAAAGCAAATCTGACAGATGGAAGCACTCCCTGCAGTAGTTTCTAGCATGCAGGCACAGCAAGTAGGCCTTGTTCAATGGCTGCAGCTGTCAGTTTTCTTCTGTTGGAGGGATGGGTTGAGGCAAGTCTATTGTTTGAATCTATAGGATTCCCATTGGCAGAATCTCCTCAGTTAGTGATAACTAGAGGAAACCAACTGTGTCAGAGAGCCTTTGATATCACCTTTGAGCAATAAGAGCCTCAAAGCTCAGTTTCTATATTCTTTAACAGGTACTCCTGGTTAGCAATTCTGCCAAGCATGACTCACTTAGGTTTCATTTTACATTGTATTTACATATTTATATATTTATATATTTATATATTTATATATTTATTTAATGTGTGTGTGTGTGTGTGTGTGATGTGTGTACACATGTCACAGTGGAGGTGTAGGGTGGTGGTCAGAGAACAACTACAGGAGTTATTATCACATGTGAGTCTCAAGAATTAAACTCTGGTCATTGGGCTTATTGACAAGTGACATAATTGGCCAAGCCTTCTCACCAGTCCTAAATTCTAAGTTCAAAAATTATTTTATTATCTTGGTAAATTTTTAGTGTAGAATTTTTAAATTCTGCTCATGACCTTTTTTCTTATTTGTAAATACAGTTAATTGGGCAACTAATTAGAAACATTGTTTTTTTTTAAATAAGTTCATAATTCAAATCACAGAAAATATTACCCAGTATGTCAGTGTATATGTGTATTGCATACATATGTAAACATAAATAGATATATAGATATAGATATAGATATAGATATAGATATAGATATAGATATAGATGGATAGATAGATAGATAGATATACAAAGAATTAACAAAGATTTCTCTAAAAATAAAAGACATCTGTTTCAATTTCCTCAGGAAAGTAATGCTGTAAATAACTATGGGTCTTGATTCAATTTTTACACCTCACTAAGTCTGGCTTAGTTCTTGCCTGAAAGAACTGAAGGCAAGCTTCACTGGAGTGCACATAGGAGGGTTATATATAATGTTATATATAAACATATATAATGTTTATACCCATATATGTACATGCATATATTTCAGTATTTTAACACTTTACAATAAATCTAAGAAAACTATTTCAAAACAAAAGATCATTTAAAGGCTATGCTCACAACCAGAGACAAGAAAAGGGACAATGGCAAGACAGTCTAGAGCCCTTGGGCCTAATTCACCCAGGCCAGCGACTGCTGCCTGATTATCAAGGAAGGTCCCATAGAAAGTCTTCCCCTTTTATTTTGGTCAATATGGACTTTCTTTAGTCAGTATGGCTATAATTGTTAATCTTACTGGCATGGTTAAATTTGGTCTTTCCTGGGAGATTAGAAAAGCAGACAACTGGGTGTATCTGTGAGGGTGTTTCCAGAAGGCAGCAATTAAAGGGGAAGGATAATCCTGAATGTGGGAGGAGCGGAGAGCTGCATCCCATTGGCTGGAGACCCAGATGTAATCAGTGGGGAAAAAAGAAAGCCAGTAGCCCTGAAACCCTCAATTTCTTGGTCACAGTTATGAGAACATTTCTTCTCCTTCTCATGGTGGACTGAAACCTCTGACACCCGAACTAAAATAAATCCTTCCTCATCTCAAATTGTTCTATCAAGGGTTTTACAGTGACAGAAAGGCTGACGAACTTCATAGCCACATCTCTTTGCAAACCAAACATACTTTTCTGGTTTTAGAGCTTTGCTGAATCACAGTACTTTCAAGAAAATCCTCAAGAAAGATTAATCACAGCTATGCAAGAAAAGCTTCTCTTGTTCTCAGTGTTTTAGAGGCAATGACCAACTGAGCTATAAGATGCCCAGTAGCTCACATTGCATCACTGAGCTACATGCTTTGGCTTTTGGTGACCCATCTTCCAGGAAAATCCTACTTTCTTCCAATCAGATCTGTCATTTATAACACTGCTTCTGTGATGTCATCAAAAACAATCAAATATATTGTTACTTTTTCAAACAATGTGTGAATCTGGTTACTCACTCTTTCCTGTGTTATATCTCATTGTATCACCTTTGTACTCTTGGAGAGCAGCAATAGAATTAAAAAAAAAAAAAAGAAAGAAAGAAAGCAACTAAACACTTTTAATCCTGATTCTCTGTGTTTCTATGGCTTAGATGAATTAGCTAACCTTTTCCTCAGTTTTCTCATCTATAGAAATGAAATGTAAAATAGGACCTATATAGTTAGGTAGATATGAGGGTGAGCTACAACCATGCCTAGAGTATGCAGTGGTGATGGTGCATGATAGAGCGGCAGGAGCAAAGACTCAGGTGTAATGATTCTGGCGGGGCTCAAATCTTAGCTCCTTCAGTTTATTTAGTGTGTGATCTGATATGTACCAACCAACTAGTCATTGCTATAATTTCCTTGTCCTAAAAAGCTGATGATAAAAAGAGCAACCACTGTATAGGTTTGTATTAACAGCTAATGTATGCAAAAGTAAGAACACATATTTAGATTCAATAAATATTATGATTTATTATAATAAAGCCAAGGGCAATTTGAAGAGGTTTATAACAAGAGCTTAAACATAAATATGCTACATTCACAATTATGAATACCTGCTTACTCTCCTTTGATGTTATTCTGCTTGGATAACTTAGAATTATAGGTTAGGTGAGAAAGAACATGGTACAGACTAAAATATAAAATAAACAAACAAGGGATTTACTATTTGTTCTTCTTTTTATTTAATTTTACCAGAAATTATATCTCAGCTAGGAATGTTTCTGCCTGAGAAACAGGACTCTAATCCATTCATTCTGCTCACCACTTGGGACACACCAATAGGCACTCTCAATAAAGAAACATACACTGCAAAACATCATCAGAATTGAGAGTGAGAAAATCCAAGCTAGAAAGATCACTTTGTTCAGTAATTCTTCCCATGTCTCATTCTACCATATATTCACCAATCACTCAGTAAGAACAATGTCATAATCCAAACTAACATCATCTCTGTGTCCTGGATGAAGAGAAGAATATTTCCTTCCCCCCTCCTTAGTAAGCTCTGCAATGTTTGATGACTGAGATATATAAATAGTTTTACTTCATCTTTTGATTCAGTAAGGAAATAGCTACCTCAGGGAGATTTGCAAGAGAGAAAGACTCAATTGCTTGGTTATATGTAGTGGCTGATCAGGACAACTGTAGTCAACCTGCTCATGAGTGACTGAAGAGTGCCTGAGGAGTGTTAGGATACACAAATTGATTTGTTATGGTAACTGGCAAGGGCTGACAGTGGTAAATGAGGTTTCAAATGACTGCTAACATGATGATGCAATTTGGAAGTCAATCTGTTGTTGCAATGACCTCTTTTCGGATACTAAATCAGAAAAGCTAACACGTAGACAAACCAACTCATGGGTTCTTTTTTATGTATAGCAAGATGCATGAATGACAAAACTTAAAGGGAGAAGTGCAACTATATCTTGCCTTTAGCTCATCTTAGGATTAGAGAAGGACCCATTCAAACAAAGAGATGAGAGAACTTGGAAAACATATTTAAAGTAAAAGTAGCCATTCCATTTCTATCTACTTTCCTCTTCTACCTGGTTACAAATTGCTGCTATATGTGGGAAATCTAAAATGGCTATGTGAAAAGCTAATCTCTTACATGGCCATGAGCCAGAAGTGAAGACCAAGCCAGATCTTACTGGATGAATGACATTATCTAAAATCAAGTTCTGCAATTTTCCCCATTATTTTAACCTAAGAATTACAGTTTTGGAACTCTAACTAATTGATAAAACTACTGATAATGAGTGGGGGAAAATGTTGGCATTTTGTCAAGGCTCTGCCCCACAATTACCTGGAAACAGCCAGGTAGGTGTGTCTGGCTCACTATAAAAGGGGCTGCTTCCCCCCTCCTTTCTCTCTCGTTTGCTCTTTTACCTTCTTGCTCTTGCTCTGTCCTCTTGCTCCTGCTCCCCTTTTCTTCCTATTCCCCTCCCCCTCTCTCTGAATGTGGTGGTCATGGCCTCCTCTACCCCCCCCCCCGCCTTTCCCTATCTCTATTCCCTCAACGTCCCTCCTCATGTTCTGAATAAACTCTATTCCATAAAATACCATCCTATGGCTGGTCCCTCAGGGGAAAGGGATGCCTCAGCATGGACCCACAAGGCACTCCCTGCCCCCACACCTGATGGCACATCCACAAAACATATTCCTTCTCTCCTTATCTTTCTATAAAACACAACAGAAAATATACACTCAAAGTTCTTCTTCATAGCCAGGGCTACACAGAGAAACCCTGTCTCAAAAAACAAACAAACAAACAAACAAAAAACCAAAAAACAAAAATGATCTTCTTCATATCAATCAAGGAACTAGCCAATTTTCATATACAAAACAAATGACAACTATTTTAAGTAAATTCCACAACAATTCAATATTGCAACAAAACATAATCATTTGAATCATGAAACCTTCAAAAATATGTGGCTATTTTCATTTCCTTTCATTTTAATACTGAGAATTGAACGTAGACCCTTTCAACTCTTAGACACATGTTCTACCACTGAACAATATCATCAGAGTTATCAAGCATCAGTTAAAATGGAGGTAGACAGGGGATGGATGAGGCTAAGGGTTGAGGCTGGGTATAAAGAAAGTGCAGGGAGAGATGGCTGAAAATGGGGGGTGGGATTTAGGGGTGGTGAGGAAGCTAACTCAGAAGAATCTTCCTGGAAAGTATGACTGTGGTCCAGATAAGGAAATCTAGAACTGTAGGAAAAAGAGTCTGAACTAGCTATCTCTTGTAGCCAGACAAGAATTCCAGTTGCGGTACTGAGTTGTGTTCAGTTGAATTGTTAGCCAAGAGTGTTCTGTATAGATCCCCAAAGAACACCGGATGAAAATGGAGAAGAGAGTTGTTCTCCACAAAGTAACAGCAGGACACCATTGCAGATGACAACCTAACACAGCTCATTGAACTTAGGGAGGTCAAGCTGGTACCTGCATGTAGCCCTCACCTCTGTCCCTTTGGTGCAGGAAGGTACTCTATAGGCTCCTAAAAGAGAATAGGGTACACCAGCCCAACCTCAAAACCTTTTGTTGACCACAAATAATCTTCCCTGCCTACAAAATGTACTGAGGTAATGATGGCAAAGAACTGGTGGAAGTGTCCAGCCAATGTCTGGTTTAAATTGAGGCCCACACCACAAGAGAGAGCCCATGTCCAATAATACTGTCTGGATGGCCAAAAAGCAGAGACCAAATAGCACAAAGACCTATGGTGGAACAAAACAAGGTTGGCAAATAAAATTAAAAATACAAAACAGTGAAATGATTCCAAATGATATTTTTATATACTCATAGATGGATGCCTTGTCTAGCTGTCATCAGAAAGTCCTCCTCTGGCAGCAGATGGGAGCAGATATAGAGACCCGCAGTCTCCACTGGAATCCTTCCGTTAGAGCTCAGAGCATCTTGAAGAAGGGGTGGAAACATTGTAGAAGTCAGAGGGGATGGAGGACACCTGGAGAACTGGCCCACTGAATCAACTCAGCAGAGTGATACATGCTCACAGAGACTGCCGCAGGAAGCACAGGGCCTGCATGGATCTGTACCAGGTCCTCCTTCTATATGTTGTGGCTGTTAGCTTGGTGTTTTGTGGGACTCTTAACACCAGTGGCAGGTGTGTCTCTGTCTCATTTTTTCCTGCTCCAGGAAGGCTTTTCCTCCTGTTGTGTTGACTTGTTCAGCTTCAGTGTGAGGTATTTTACCTTGTTTTGTTTTGTTTTGCTTTGTCATGCTTACTTGTTTTCTCGTAGAAGCCTACTGTTTTCTGAATGGAGATGGAGGCAGCTGAGAGGATGGTGTAAGATGGGGGCAAGCAGTTGGGAGAAATGGAGAGAGGGGAAACTGTGGTTGGGATATATTGCATAAGAGAAGAATCTATTTTCAATTAAAAATAATTATTCACAAAAATATGTGCATATCAGTCACAGTCTACTAGAGCATGTAAGCCAAGTTTTTAAAGAAATATTAAAATGACTAAATGGCAGAAATAGATACAAATATTATATTTATGGATCACACAGTGTTCTTAATTTTCCTTAATATTTTTACAACACAGCTATACTAAATATATGTTTACATAGAAACACACATACAATTAACTTTGGCCTACATTTCTTTTCCTCAGTCAAAATAATAACAAAATTATAGATTTACATTTATAGAAAGCTAGTGGTAACAACAAAATGTATAAGAACTTTCATTGCACAGAAAAATAAACATTAGATTTAAATTAGGTTTCAACAGATATAAATTCAGTGGATTTGAAACAGTGATGAGTGTGTGTTACAAATGTTTTCTACCTTAAGTCCATAGTTTTCCAGCCTCTGCCACTAATGGTTTGATTATAGCAGGACTTGTCTATGAAGTTTATCAGCCAAATTTTGCTTCTTTTACTTCTTTCTGAATATATGGGTGATAGGTTCTCCACCAATACCTCATCTCTTGATGGATAAGGTTATACACACACACACACACACACACACACACACACACACACACACACTTACAGTCATGCCTTCTTACATTTACAATATCCAGCCCAGGCCAGGAACATAAGAGTCACTGTAGATTTCCCATGACTTCACCCCTTACCACACCAGTCACCTTGTATTTATGTCTGATAGATTGCATATACCTCCTGAATATCTCCTTGCTCAGTCTCAAGTTATCTGCCCTCCGTAACACTGGACTGCTGTGGTAGCGTTCTGGCTGGTTACAGATCCTTCGAATGTCCATCTACTGCAGAGATGTTAAAAGTCACGTTGATACTATAATTCCTCTCCTTCAATCATACCATTAGTCCCCTATTATGTTTGAGTTAAACTCCACCCCTTTAAGATAACTTATAAAGCTCTTTTCTTTGATCATTGCTTACTTCTGCTACAATTCTTCCACAAGTATCTAAAAATTAAGTTATAGTATTAAATAAAACACATTTTCCCCACAGTGCAATTAGATAGTGTTAGAAAAAAGGAGAAATATCATTCTTCTCTAAAAACATTATGATCATTGAAATGTAATCTAATATCACATTCATATTTTAATAGTCATAGTTCACATTTAACTAATATTACATTAAAATAAGAATAAAACCTTAGATATTTTTATATGTTGTCTTACAGTTGAGTGACTTCTTTTTTGTTTTAAGCAAATACAAAGCTTTCTATTTATACATATTACATTTCTCTTTTGAGATCTTGCCCAGGATTTTGTTTCACTAAATTTCTTAAGACAGAGTCTCACCATGAGATAGGAGAACTGCTTGTGCTAGCCTCCTAGCATCAGAAAATGTCTCCAGTCTACACTGAAGTAGATGACCATTGCTAGCAGACTAGAAATAGGCAAGCCACCTGAACTTTCCCTGTCTTGATGATCACTCAGTGGTCTGGGTATAACACGATGGCAGTGAGATGACAGCATGTGATGAAGGTGTAAGTGCCAATTAGTATATTTCATATCATATATAAGCTGAGTGCTTAAGGCACATTTACACAGAACACAGATGGAGGTATAAAAATCAGAAAGGAACAAGTAACCCATCTAACATACAATTGTCCAAATGTACCTACATACAAAAAAGCCAAAGACTATTAATTACCTCTTTCCTTCTGTTCTATGTGTAACCCATTATTCATACTAATACCTGTTTATGTCACTGGTCCTCTGCTGATGAGAGTTGCATTTACGTTCATGTTTCCACCATTATTAAGCAGTGACATGGCTATATACATCTTAGTGTATTACTAAAATTAAATTTTGGCAAATGTATGCACAAGGTCAAAAATCAAGCCTACACTTTGTTGGATATTGCATATGTGTGGGGTACCATGAAAAGGAGTCTGGTTTCTGGTTGAGCTAAGGCTTAATACCCTCCAGGTGGACCCAGTAGGGGGTCCCCAGCAGGGGGCAACTGTACAAGTGACTGCTGGTGTTTACCATGTTCCTAGAACCGGCTTCTGACATGAGGCCATAGCTTTCCATAGTTCTGTGACATTCAGTCATGTAAGGGCAACACCCCAATCCCCTCCACAGGTAGAGGCATGGTCACGTGGCCTCAAGACATCCCCATGTTAATGAGGCACCTAGATGCTTAGCCACTCCCCTTCCCAGTTACTATTTCAACCTTGCCCCTCCCTGAGGTCACAGGATATGGATTTACCCACACCACTCTCCGCCATGACAATAAACACCCTGAAACCCTGGACCATCTCTCCTCATTGGGATCCACTGTGGGGAAGAATGGAACAGACCTTCATTTAAACAGACACATCTAGTCTCCTGCAGAAGGCCACCCAGCGCCCTTAGCCATGGCCCACCAAACAAAACCAACCCAGCTAGCCAGCGCCAACCCACAGACCCCAGTCCCCCGCATATCCAGCTGGTCTCCCTTCTTTTCCTCTTCAGCCCAGGCCAGCTCCAAGCCTGCGGGCCCCCATTACACTCTTCCGGCCTCGGTACCTGGGATGTCCAAGAGTGTGGGAACCTGACAGAGTTGGCTCCCTGTGATCCCCAGGACACCAGGCCATGTTCCCCCATGCCCGGGTGGTGGTTCTACAGAGGCTTCTCACAGCCAGACACCCACCCAGCAATGCATGGGGTGTGCATGGTCAAACTGCGTGATTGGCCCGAGAGCCTGGGATGGAATGCAGGACTTCACCTCCACACATCTGCACCTGTATAAAATATTCGTATTTTCTTGGGATTTGCAATGAGCATATTTGGGGGATGTTTTTAGACTCTCTCAAGGTCATTAGCTCCAGAAAACCTGGTGGTCAGTTTTATCAGCAGCTCTAATTGGGAACTGGAAGTTTTTCACCAGGGCTTCCAGTTCACATGCTTGGAAAATTCTTCATGTTTGCTGCTATGATCTAGTTAGGCCAACCAGCCTCACATCCTTATTTTCTGGCCAGACCAAGCATTCTGGCTGTGAACAAGAAGCCACGACAGAAGCCAGATTCAGATTCAACCGAAAATGGAATTTTAACTCTCTGGGGACATTCTGACTAATGAGAAGGTAGATGGTGACAGCAGGTAGGACACACAGGTGAGTGTTCTATTCTTCCTGTACTCCAGTACATCTGCTATCCAGAAATATCCATGTGGAGGAGCATAGCTCGTTCTAATCATTACAACAATGCTCACTTTGCATCACTTTCAGTTTCCTGGCCACCTCCTTTATTCCCCATTGCTACTTCTCCCTCATGTCCAGTCTATAGTATTTTTTTTTGACTCATTTGAAACAAGTTTATGTAAGTGTAAGTTACAGATCTCTTTGAAAAGAGGTATTTTCAGGAAAATAAAAAATTGATGATGTAGCCAGGCTGACATTTGGAACAAAATAATTAAGCAGATTCTTCTTTAAAGACTGACTTCTGCTTAGTTGGTCTAAAAACACTCTCTAGTCTTTGCCATGCTCTCCTTGCCTCCTGGGAGGCAGAGTTAACAATGAACTTTGTAGCAATGCCCTCTGAGGATTTTTGGAGTGCTCCTAAGGAGGGTTCCCTGGTGCCAGCCCCAGAATGAAGAGCCTGAGGACTCCAATGTGCTCAGATACAGAAGGATGCAAAAGCTGGACACCGAATCCCATGGTGAGATTTAGAAATGTGAAATGAGACAGAAGGATGAGAGGAAATGAGGATGAAAGAGAAATCAAGAACTTCCTCACCCTGGCCTACTTGTAAACGATCAGCTTCTGTTTTCCCAGATGTTGTTTTTCCAGTTATGCACACACCCAAAAAAGCCTTGTGGATAATTCATATTCAATGACACCAACATTTACTGAAGACCTAAATCATAAACTCCTTCTACTCTCTCATAGCACCCAGATCCTTCCCTACTGCTCTCTGCTGCTTGCTTATTTAATTATTTGCCTCTCTGGTTGGAAGACAAGCTCTCAGGAAGCAGGAAGCAGTCAGTTCTACTCTCTGTCATATTCATGGCACTTAACATATTGTGGGTTTTGTTTGTTTGTTTGTTTGTTTGTTTTTAATATTCCTTGTGTGAATATTCCATGTGTGAAAGAACAAATGAAGATTGAAGATATGCAATGACCACATATCTGGCCTTTGTGAAATGTTCTTAGTGTTATATATTTTCAGAGTCATAGCCGGGCAGTGGCGGCACATGCCTTTAATCCCAGCACTCTGGAGGCAGAGACAGGTGGATTTCTGTGTTCGAGATCAGTCTGGTCTACAGAGTGAGTTCCAGGACAGCCAGGGCTACATAGAGAATCCCTGTCTCAAAAAACCAAAACCAAAACCAAAACCAAACCAAAACAAACAAACAAAAACCAAAAACAAACAAAAACAAAAACAAACAAACAAAAAACTGAGTCACCAGCCAGCTTTCAATAAAATAGCTAATAAGTGTATGTTGACTTATGAGACAATTATGAGTTTATATAAAAACATTTCATACCTGCCATCTAATATAAGAGTTCAAAGTATTCTACAATATTCTCTACCTGTCTGATATCTAGAAACAGAGATATTATTAAAAGAAATACTGCTTACTAATTTTTTTTTTTTTGAAAAAGAACTCTTCACTCTTCTGGAATGAAGACATAGCAGAAAATGACAAGGAATTAGCTAGAGGTCTTGAACTTTCCCCTTCTTTGCATAGTAAAGCAGTTCTTGGGGGGGGCAGTGGTGGTATCTTTTTCATGTTATCTTTGCCCCTGTGGATAGCACTTCTTATCCTGGACTATGCCTTTCTGGGCACATTAATATACTGATGTTACTACAAAGACTCAGTCACACTCCAGGGACCAAAGTCAAGCATCCCAGGTGGGACAAATCCTGTGTCCCAATGCTACAAGTAAAATAAAACCTGGCTTAAGTCTGCTTCTTTTGGTTTTAGATGTCTGCTCCACAAGGGTATCTGGCTTACTGCATTTACATTGATCACATGTGGAGAATAAGATTTACAGAGGTAAGCCACCTTTTCTTCTTCTTGGTCCTTTGAAATTAAATTATTTTTAAAGAACCAGAGGTCATTTAAGGCTTATTGGATTATTCCAAGTGTCAGATTCCCTCCTTATTTTTGATACAGGGAATCATTTTCTACAACAGGCTTTTAAAATTCAAGGCCACCAGGGTGTTAGTAATCCCAGGAAAGGCCCCTGCTGGCAATCTTATTAGCATCACTGCCTCATGATTTTTATTTAATTCCTTTTAATATTCTATATAGCTGCTGACAGACATTATGGAGCTAAGGGGTCCAGAATGAGGGCAGTATTTCACTGTATCATCAAGCCTGCAGTGAGCTAATAAACTGCTCACAAAGTGCTTTGAGATCATATAGCAAGAGGTCAAAGGGGCAGAGGCTGTAGCTCACTGGTGAGAGCATTTGTACAGCATATGCAGGGCCCTGGGTTTGATCACCAGCCCCATAAATAAACAGTAAAATGACATGTTAAATGAGAGAACCATAAGTGTGGAATCATAGTTAATAAGGGAAGAAAGAGTATTGACATAAATGGTCCAAACACTCTTCTCCCAAAATGATGGATTAGCATCTGGATTTCATCTGTGTATCTGCAAAGGACTAAAATGGCATTCCAATGGCTAAAAAAAAATGAGCACTTGGAAAATAGTACTCTTTTCTAAGCCACAGGGAGGGGAAGGCTATTCCATAACATGGGTGAAAACAGAAAAGTTCATATAACATTAAAATGTTAGCTTAGAGCAACCAAATGTTACATACTAGGGATTGCTTTCAGCTTGTAAATCATATTCGCTACATGCTACCTCAAAAATAAATATTGTTGGATCAAATCTGGCACGGTGGAATGAAGCCCCACATGTCTGTCCCAGGTGCTGCAGCTCTGGGTGGGACAGCAGACCTGCAGGAAGTGACCTTGAATCTTCCCACACAGTCCAACAGGCAGGTGGGGGCTGTGGGAAGCCTCTGCAGGCCTTGCCCATGGGTGGGGGAGGGGGCCATTCCTAGGGAACTTGTGGCAGCCATCTCTATGGGTTCTCTAGCCCAGGGCACTGCAGTTGCTGCAGGGTGCCACAGATGGGCTAGCCGGACCAGGTCTCTGCGGCTTTGGATGCTGGGCTAGCTGCTTAGACTTGGGTGGATGAGTACAGTCTGGATGCACTAGGATTCCCTCAGTGAGAGATTAGACATGTCTCCTTAATTAAGGGCCGGATCACTCGCTTCCTACAGTGGGGCCAGATGAAGAGACAGTCCATAATTCTAAGACATTTATTTTCATCGTGTAGAGAATGGCATGAATGGAATTGTACCCCCGCCCCTCTAAGAGAAGGGCAGCAGATGTAGTAACTGGGAAGGAGTGTGACTACGACTCTAGGTGTCCCATTAACATGGGGATGGCTTGGGCCTGTGTGGCCATGCCTCTACCTGAGGAGGGGTGGTACATGACAGAGACTGGAGCCAAAAGCCTCCCAGGAGCATTGACATAAAGTTTCTGGTCCCTTGAAGATTCTGCTGGGTCTCCCAGAGTTTTTGCCTGTGCTCAACCAGGTGCCAGACTGCCTCTCACAGATCACTGCCCCACAAAATCGCTTTGCCCTAACAATAAAGGTTAGTGCTCTCACCTTCCTTGGATTCATTCCTGACCCTTGTCAACCTACTCTGAGTCCCTCAAATGGTAGCAGTCATCCAGTGAGCTCCTTCAGCAGGCTGGACCTGGGGGGCTTGCTGTTCTAAACAAATGTTAGGTACTGCAGATGTGGCAGTAGCTAAAGTACCACCTATCCACCTATGGACAAGAGCTCTGGGAGATTAGTGTCCCATGTAATCACAGAAGATTTAGACTGAAGTTAGTCCAATACACACTTAATGAGATGCATCATTGTTCCTCTGCTAATTGATACAGAGGAAGAAATATTCAGTGATTTATAGACTCTGGTAGCTTTGCTCTTTGTCTTCTTCTCCTTCTCCTTCTCCTTCTCCTTCTCCTTCTCCTTCTCCTTCTCCTTCTTCTTCTTCTTCTTCTTCTTCTTCTTCTTCTTCTAAGGCAAGCCAAGCTTTTAGAATGCTGATCAAATGTTAGGAAGCTTGAAGGGCCCTCTAGAGATTCCAGATTCTTGCAATCTTTTGCAGGTGATTATACACCCTTTCAAGAATAAGTTTAAAGCTGTTAAGTTGTCTCTTAGTAAATGCACATAGAGTTACTAGTTCCAACCCTTCCATAACTACAGTTTTTTTCTAGGTTCTTGTGAGTTCACCTAAGAAAAGTTTTTAAAGTGTTTCTATTTGAGCTTGGCTCCCAAACAAGGATAAACAAACAAACAGAATCCTCCACAATTTCCCTGGGATTGTGTGTGTGTGTATATATATATATATATATGAACTAATGAACTAAGCTAACTATCTAAATGTACAGAAGACAGCTAAAAAGAAAAATAAAGGCAGGAATAGGAATTAGGAATAGGTGAATTTGAGAGTCTGTGGCATAAGCTGTTTATTATGTTTGGAATTAGAAAGTTCTTAATAGCCTGAAAAAGGTTCTAGAGTGAGAAAAACAGTTTTAAAATCATCTTGCCTGATATACTAGCTGGGATATCCTGCCTCACTCTCTACATGAGCAGAGCTTGAGTCACCAGGTTCTGAACGATCAACGTGAGATAGCACAGTTTACACCAAGTACCCTATCACTTGAGAAACTAAGGTAGAGAATCACTGAGTTAGTTTCAGGCCAGTCTAGACTATACAGTGAGTTCTGGAGCATTGTAGACTACAACAGCAAGACCTTGTCAAAAGCAACAAAACAGAATTAAAAGTGAAACAAAGAAAGAAAGAAAGAAGAAGAGAGAACAAACTCATCAACCACGACTTTGCTCAAAAAATTCCTGCATTTTGGATCCCATGGTTCAGAAGTCTCACTGTTTAGGCCCCCAGGTGATTTTTAACACAGCTTTGAGGTGTGTTTGAGGGGTCCTTAATTTTTCTCTGTTTACCATAGTGAAAGAAAAACCCATCTCGATTGCCAATCAAAAGCCCAAAGGTATATACTCATGGAATAACAGCATATAGAAGTGATTTGAGAATATAAATATATTTCTCAGTTGTGGTCATGGTTAGAATAAGTTTATTTGCTTGTTTTTAATTCAGACATCTTTGTAGACATTTAAGTTGTTCTCCACACTACCATCCATTCCTCCCTTGTTTGTTTTGCTCCCCTAGAAAAAGACTCTCAAAGTTTTCTCTTTCCCCATTGTTTTTCAGGTCTTCAGATATGCAGTGTCTATAATATTGAGAGACTATGCTATGTAGTAAGTGTAATAGTCTAAACAGCAGATGATAAAGGAAATGTCCAAAGAAAGCATACATTTTTCCTGTAATAAATAAATCTATAAACATACACACAAATTCACCACACACACACACACATACATATATGTATATACATATATATGTATATATATGTATGTGTGTGTGTCCTTCATATATATATATGAAGGAGAAGAAGAAGAGGAGGAGGAGGAAGAGGAGGAGGAAGAGGAAGAGGAGGAGGAAGAGACAATATCTAAAAATCTCTAAGATGAAAAGGTAAAATTGCCCTTAATATTTTTTTAATCAATGCAACCCAAAAGCTTGTTTGGAGTTTAACAGTGGAGTGACATTTTATTGTGAAAATTAAGGTGAGTGTTTTGTAAGCCATATTTTCTTCAGACTTGTCAGGGTAGGCATTTCTGGGACAAGTTAGTCTGGAATTCACAATTCCTCTGCCTTAGTTTTCTGTATGCTTGCATTACAGGCATAACTTCTCTTTATATATACACACAGTGGTTCATTCAGTCTCTATAGCCCATATCTCCCTATAGTCAGCAATCTGAGCAGTATAATATTTACTACTAAGAGCATAGAGGTCAGCAGGGTCTCATGTTCTTCATTGTAATATCCTGAGACCTCTCTGGAACACTGTGTCTGACAAGGAATGGACAGTGAAGAACAGGGTGAGATTACTTTGAGAATTTGTAATTGGAATCCATTGGCATGCACAGATGTGTGTAGTCTTTCTTCCTTTGTGTGTATGTATGTCCTGGTAAAAGCCAAATCTACAACTTAAGATGTTTTTGAGAATTCCTTCAACCAAGGTTTCACAAATCAAAAGAGTTATCTGAGTGTAACAGGTTTGATAAGACGTAAGGAAAGTGATTAGGATGTGAAATGAGCACAGGAAACTATGTAACAAACCATGTCACATGGCATTGGATTGGCAGTTTTATTTAAGGCTTTCCACAGGTGTTTTGCTGCTGATAGAAATCTCCTACTTCATTTGTGTTCCCTTCCTCCTTTCCAGGAAGAGTAGAAGGAGTGGGAGAGGGAGGAGTGGGGAGAAAAGGAAAGAGCTGCCTAGATAGGGTAAAAGAACAAGAGGGAGAATGGTCCATAAAAGAAGTAATCTGATCACTAACAAGGTCCTGATAAAAGAAGAGAACTTTCTTTCTGGAATAATAAATAGACACAGAACGAGTTATGGAGTTTTGTGGGTTTTACATTCATATCAGGTTTTCTCAGATTAAGGGAGCCCTTGGATTCTCACCAGAAGTAGATAATGCTAATATCTACTTTGCTTTGCAAAGCATTATTTCTCAGAAACCCTGCCTCTCTCTTAGTGTTAATCATAATCTCCACAAAAATAAGGACTAGACTATATGCTTCACCTGATGCTGTAGATCCACTTAATGACAACCTCATACAGAAGATGGATAGGCATAGACTCTTCAACCAACTGCAATGCATCATGAGAATATGACCTAGCTAGCTTTCAATCATTTAAGTTACTAAAATTCTCCCTTGTATTCATTTCCAAAATGTGGACAACATGGCACTAACCGTGACTGTAATACTTTCTTACACAGCAGTGTAAATTGAGTAATTTAGTACGTGCTAAGGGTCTTGCATCCATTCAACACTATAGGAAGTGTGTTAATGTTATGGCTGCTCAACCATTGTATTATTTGAGCAACATTAGTCAGTGCTTATGAATCAAGATCATCTTCCATGAAGCTCTAAGAAATTCTGAACTTTGCTTTTCTCATCATGAAACAGAGTAAATAAGAGATGCCATAACCTGTACGGGGATTCATAACATTACAATAAAATACAGGAACAATAGCATCTTCTTAGGATCAATGGTAAGTATTTGCCATGTAAACATCACTATCTGAATTCAATTCTAGAAACCCGTTTAAAAGTGGAAAGGACGAGTGTACAAAGCTGTCCCGTGACATTTACACATGCATTGTGCTGTACATTAGATACTATATATATACCTATACACAAACACACACACACACACACACACACACACACACACACACATATATATATATATATTACAAACCAGAGAGTGAAGCTGAAAAACATCCTGCCAAAATGTACTTTTTCTCAGAACTTCACAATATAATTCTGTTTGGAAATAGGGTAGCTGCACATGTAATTTGTTATGGAAAATGTATACTCTGTATAGCAAGATGGAACCTCAATCACTTGGAATACTTATCAGATAAGTAGAGATGGAGAGAGGCACACAAGTGGAGAAGCCCATGTGAACATAATTTCTGGCAATACCAGCAGCCAAGAGAAAGACATGAGATAGTGTCCTGATGAAGCCCAGAGAGAAGGTTGTTCTGTTGACACCTTGACTTCAGAATTCTGGCCTCCATAACCATAAAAGAGTACTGTCCAGTAAATCTACAGTCATTAGTTATGTCAGCCACACACAATTGCAATAATATACCCAATCATCATTTCTTTTCAAATGCTTGGGATTGAACCCACAGCCTTGAACTAGTGCTCTTCTACTGAGCTGCATCCTAAGCCCTTGACATTTTGGGATAAGGGATAACTTACACAGGCCTTGTGCTTACTACACAGCTGAGAATGGCCTGATACTATGATCCTCCTTTGTCCACATCCCCATTGCTGGTAAGGCAACATCATAGAGCCTGACTACCTAGCCTCCACTACACAACACTGTAAAAAAAATTCACTACTCAGGTGAAGTCTTTGGCCAAAAACAGGGCTTCATGTCCTAAACAACTAAAGCCAGTATAGTATGAATGAAGGATCATAGAAGCCTTGTATGCTATGCGTAGATAATCAAATTTCCATATAAAAATTCACCCCTCTCAAGGCATCCTCAATATTTTAATGTTTGGTTCTAACATTGATGTTTCCTAATCTAAGTCTTTTTAAACACTTATAAGTTGTTTGCCCCAGGAAGGATCTTCTGAGTCTCAGAGGCTCTCATAGAAAGATATAGAGTGCTTCCTGAAACACTGATCTACAATGAAAATGCAGAGTTGGGCAGGAGAAAAGTTGGCTCCCACAGAAAATACAACAGAGGCCCCAGATAATCATCAGAGAGCCTAAAATCTCAACAGACCTTTCATAGTTGTCCTATCAGAGGCAAAAAGGCTAGGCCTTTGTCCCCAAACTATACCTCCTACTGATTATGCCTACCCTAGAAAAGACAGAAGTTTGGGGAAAGCAGCTAAAAGCTTCCTTCCAGTAATGGAGACATGGAGACAGACACAGGAATATGCATGTAGAGGAAATGAGTAACTGAGCCTATAATGGGTCCTAGAGCATGGACTATAGCATCTACCTAGTACAAAAAAAAAAAAAAAAAAAAAAGGAAGCCTATCTGCCTAACCATCATCTCATCATCTGTTATGAGAATGTGGCCATGAATGGTTCTACACCTGGATCAGATTGCCTTATTCTGGGAAAGAATCCACTAGGTGCTCTCAATCATGTATACCATGACAGGTCTGTGAGGTCTCAGCTCTGGTTTCTCTGACTTTCCCTCTCCCACCCACATTCTTTCCACTTGAACATCCTCCAACAGTTCTCAAAAATCTTCATCTTTACAGTCGCTTCTGATCACATTTGGACCATAATGAGTTTGCTTTTATTAGTTACTTGGGCATCTAGGATAATCATTTATCTGATATTTAGAAATTTTGGCTCATTTTATAAATTTATTTATTCATTCATCATACATTTGAATACTAAGTCAATACTAGACTAAGAATTGAGTATTTAAAAGTTCAAGGGATTGTAAAAGTTCTTAGCATAATGATAAACAGCTGAATTTTACTTAGGGAAAAAAGCACTTAGATAGTGTTGTAGATTGCAGTTCTCTGGCCTATGACCATCTTAATCAGAGCAGCTGTGATGGACCACACAAGACCCTCCCAAGATCAGGTCAATTGCTAATCCTTTGTAAACATGGGAGGGTGGGAGGTCTACTGAAAGGGGACTCAATCTGCGCAATAGCAACATATGTATTATGGGTATTACTATGACTTGAATAATTCAGGACTGTGGGAAGTACCTCAGTGGATTCTGGAACGGATGGATCACTCACATACATGGAGGGTCCACAACATAAATCAACTAACTCATGGGAAGGAGATTAAACACCAGCTATTCATTCTTTGAGTTCAAATGAGTCATCCATCTTCTACTCTTCATCTGACTAAGACCATGTTTCACAAGTCCATGATGTGGCTCAGAAGCATATCTATGATCTGCTTGCATGAGAGGACTCATGGCAACCTCCATAGTAATTAGCAACCCATGAAACTCAAATGAATGACTTTGTATGTACAAAGCACATGATGTGTGTGAAACCCAGGTCATAAAGATTGAATAAAAAGCACACATCCCTATCATTTAGACATCTCTAAAAAGCATGAGTCTCCAATGATTATATCATTTCATTTAACCTTTCCCTCTCAGGAGCCTCAAGAGCTTTAGGTTAGTCCCCAATAGGTAACATAAGTCTCTCAATTGGTTGGACTTCCAGGTTAAACAAAAATTATGAATATAACTATACAAATAGAGCAGAGACATTATCCCAAATAGATGCAAGAAGGAGATTTTTTTAAAACTATCCAGCTATAAGATTGGAAAATAGAAGAGAAAAATATCACATAAATAATAATTATCTGAATGTAATGGCTAATGTTCTTTAATGTAACTCCAGCAAAAATGTCACTGTAAGAAATGCTATTTCACTTCACTACTAACAAATCAGGTACTTAGTGTAGTGGGGCAGAAATGATTGGAACTGCTTTAAAGCCACGTTAACCAGAGAAACTGCAAAAATATTTATATTCTTATGAAGGAAGGAAGGAATGCCTCTCATGGGTGTATTTAAGTACCCTCAATCTTTTGGATAAATGGTAATTCTAAATAAAAAAAATGGAAAGATGACCTTAGAATAATAATCTCAAGACCCAACTGGGATTAAGCTTCCCAATGTAAAAGAAAAAATCATTTGCAATATTTTCAGGGTGGAAATTTCTATACTACATTATAGCTCATAGATTTTATGATATACTTCAAATAAAAGTCACCCAAACACCCAACTTTGGGCTGGCTTCTTTCCCACGAGGTAGGTCCTCTCATATGTAAAATTACTCACCCAGTCCTGCTCACTGTCTGTAATTCCACTCAATGACTCTATGGTGTTTGTCAGGAGAGAAAAACAAAGGAAAGGAGAAAACCAAACCATTCACAGAGGTGTTTCATATAGAGCATAGGACTGGGAAAGCAAAACCAGGTCCAGCCCAGTGAGGGCTTTTTGTAGACAGTTTTCTCTCAATCTTCCTTTAAGAGAGCTCATACAAAGGCAACGTCAAAAATTTCACAGGATAAATGTTGGGTCTGTGCCTGAAAGCATTGTCTGAGTGTCGTTCATCCTTTGTCATGGCTAGTATATGTTATGTGGAGAATAGAGACCTAGAAAGGATCTGACCTGTGAGCCACTCTCTTTTCAAACATCCAGAGAAGCCTTTGAATATCCATTTGATTCACTATGAGTGGCATTAATATTTTTTTGACTAGAAGATGTTAGGATGAATTAGTTCCTTGATAGGTTATGTCAATGAAAGTCAACAAGCAATAAATGTGCAAAAAGTTGCATAAGATGTCTTTGAATGACAGGCTCCTTTCCATTAGAAGACATAGCAAAGAGGTAAATTCTATATTCAGAAGGCCAGGAGATCACAATATTCCAGGCTTATTTCTCTTGATCCCATAGGTTTTTAACTGCCAGCAGACTGAATAATTTCCTGATAAAATAATTTCCAATCATACATGCACTTACACAACTATTGTGTCATAAGGAGAGGAATCCTCAGTAATATCTTCTTTTGATTGGGCAAGCATATAGGCATGTGAGGTGTGGTGCTTCCAACATTTTGATAAGTAGAAGAGTAAAGTCCTTAGCTGCCTATGAAAAGATCACAAGTCTTTCTACTTTGAGTCTATATTAACCTGAGCAAATTGAATTAACTTAGTCGAATAACATTAAGCTAGTAACAAAGTAATTCTTCAAAGCAACTGTGTAGATTAATTAACAGACAGAATTAATGAGACAAAATGAATGGTTCAATAGCTCTGTGTCAAAAATCTCTTTGACCAGGTCAGGAGACAGATAAAGCTCATCACATGCCAGTTCCTAAAATCCCTGTGATAGTTAACAGACTTCAGCAAATTCATGACAGGTTCCAAGTATTTCCTGGCTGTTCCAGGCATCTCAAAGCCAACACCCAATGAGCTTTAGTGCTCATGAGAGCCAGGTAATTTGGGGGTTGAATGGAAGTCACCAAGGAGTAGTCTGTCAACTTGACTAAGAAATTTTAAAGAGTCTATTACTCTGGCAGTGTCTCTTATTTATGGTTCTCTATGGGAGAGTGGGAAGATCAGCCAAAGCTGCGTTCTGTAGCAGCTATCCAGCTGCTCATGCAGTTAATATAGCAGTAGAAAGGACATGATTTATACAGGAGTGCTTTCCCTCAACATGAGCACAAGTGTCCAAAACCCACTGATTCTGGTGGACTCATAGTGTGCACACACCTCATTGTGCTCTGGTGACAGTGGCTAGCTGCTGGTTTACATTGGCACAGAAATCACATGATGCTGAAAAGTTGTGATCATACCTGTAGACCTATACCCTTTATAATATAAATGGAAACAGCTTGCTTACTGAAAAAGATAACAGATTTCCATGCATGTTACAGGCAGAACTGATCCTTCACATGAGAGAAAGGCTCCCTGCTGCTTCCTAGTGAGGATGGCTGATTGAGGCACTACATTGAAAAGCATGCACAGATTATTTCCAGGATCAACAGACATGCTGCTGCAGGAAAGGATAATCATTGAACCAGTTGTTCACAGCAAAGGAGTGAGGCAAGACCAAGCTTGGAGCTTTTTGCTCCTTGCAAGGGAGAAAGATAGGTTTGTTATTGTTCCCCATATTCATGTTCTGCTGCTGAGCCAAGAGCATGGGCCTTACAAGCTCACATACCTTATATGGACCCTGGTTGCAGCCACAGTAGCTGCTCTCCATGGTGTAGCTTCGGGAAACCCCCATCTCTCTCCATACCACTACTCGGGCAGTGGAAGCTCGTGATTTTTCCACCAGAAAGCTGCAGCTGTTCATGGTGAATGCTGGCGCTAGCTTGTCCAGAATTTTAGGAAGTGTCTAAAATGAAAAGAATAAAATCAAATCATGATAAAGTATGGGTAATTAGGAGTAGTCATCACTGAAAAAAAGATGTTTCACAACATTTATTAAATATGACCATGTATAAAACCACATATTTCTGTTACTCTGAAACTCTAATTCAAATAAATGGATATGAACATTTTTTTATCATTTTGTAGATCAAAACAGTGAAGCTTGGAAAATATAGAAATAAATAATTTAAAACCCACAACCATGAGATGGTCAGAATGGGATGGAAAAGCCAACCTGGTCTACTCCAACATCACGAATTTGGTCTCCCCTTTTCTATGTCACTGCACCCTCAGTTTCATGGGTTGCTGAGTTGTGCCAGCTGGTAACTATACATGTCACAGGGACCTGCAATTTCTAGTGATTCTATCCAGCTCTACAGAGGACTGTGGGAGAGCCAGAGAGGCCACTGATAGTCGTAAGCAGATGCACATCTAAAGTTATCTCTTTTCCTGAGTGTATAGTTGCCCAAGTGAACTCTCATTGAGTCCTCTGCCATAAATCTGAAGCTGGATCAATTATGAAAGTCCTAAAATTCCATCTTCTCAGGCTTCATATGTCCTACTTTTTTTTAGGGCTAAAAGTGTTTTATTTATGACCTTTTAATCTCCAATTAGAAGGCATGTATAATCTCCTACTACTCCAATGACCTGAGTGGGGTTCCTAGCCAACCAGATCTACCTCCATGGAGTTTATAGGACACACAGTCCTTGGGTCGACAGAAACACTAAACATTGGCAGCCCCAGACTTTAGCAACATTCAAAGTAGCATTCACTTCAATGCTAACAATATGCACAAAATAGTATATGATGTAAAATTATATACAATATACACCAAATAGGGAAAGTTCAGGCTTTTAGTCAAATTATAAGAAAAAAATTATAAGTTTTTCTGGTAGAAATGCATTTGGGTCATTTCTAGAACATTCAGCAAATACTCCTCTCTCTAGTGGTTTTTGTCCTTACATTTAATATAATCATATAATTATCACTAAAAGCATGTGCTTTATACAAATATTACCATAATGAATTGTTTGACTTATTATGATCTCTGAGCTCTCACATAGCTTCCGGGCCTAGAGGTCATTCTTATTTGACTTTCAGCAATTGTCCCTAATTGATTTATTCACATCTACACTTGCGTGTCTCTCTGAGTGAGATTTCACTCTGTTTCTTCCTTCAAAATGTCCACAAAAATAATAATTAAAAATTTTAATTATCATGTATGTGACTAGTTTATATTTATTCTTTATCATGGAAGTAACATGATAGCAGGAATGGGTCTTACAGGAAATTCCCTGGAAACTGAGAAATGATTCTAACAGATAACACTTCATGATATTAGTTGCTGAAATAAATAGAATCTACTAATAGAGACACAAGACCAAGTAAGAATACATGGATCTATTGTTACTATGAAAATTGATAAGGAATACTTTGAAATCGTTTTAATTATTTTAGTGCTTTACTTTACTTTGTTACAAAAGTTCACTCTTATTTAAATAATAACTCACTGTATTATGGAACTATTTGTTTATATATATTTCTATAATTAAAATGACTTCATTTTTTGTGAAAAGGATGGATTTAGTTTCATGGCAAAACCAAGAAACTGATGCAGAGAGATCCCACAGACCTCCACACCCTTGCATAACGTCTGCCTTTAAAAATGGTCTACCTGTTTTGATTGATAAACTCATACTGAATCATGTTCAACAGGCAGACTTGATATTAGGATTCACTATTGAAAACATACATTGGAAAGGTTTAGCAAGTAGGTTCTATGACAGTTAACCACATTATAGGATCAGCACAGAGTTTCACTGACATAACAACAGCTGTTGCTCTACTTGCCACCTTCCTTTTCCCCTAAACCCTTGACAACACTTATATTTGACTGCCTTCAAAGTTCTGTCTTACCCAGAATGGTAGTGACTGTAACCAGGCTAACTTTGCAGACTGAGTTTTAACACTTAATAGTACCCACTTAAGGTAACTCCATGTCGTTCTATTAGTGTTCTATTATTTCACCCTATTATTTGATAATATTTTATTATTAATCTTCTAATTTTTCAAATTTAGATATTATAAAGCTAACATAAATAAACATGGGGTTTTTGGGTTCTCTCTCTCTCTCTCTCTCTCTCTCTCTCTCTCTCTGTGTGTGTGTGTGTGTGTGTGTGTGTGTAGATCTAAGGTTTCAGTTTCTTTAGTAAATACCCAAGCCAGCAGTACTGGACTCAAAAGCAAGAATATATCTAAGAAGCCAACAGTCCAAAGTGGTTCTTCTACCATTTGGGATTTCTACCAACAGGGAACAAGGATCTCTGTGGCTCCAAGTCCTTGTCAAAATTTGGTGTCAGCATCCCAGATTTTGGCCACCCTTAGAGGTGGTAAGGCTATCACATTTTTAGCCTTTGGTTTCCTGAGCTATATAACAGAGATCATTGCTTCTTGCATGTTTGGTCACTTGTATATCATCTTTGGTAAATATCTTCATTTCTCTAATTTTTAATCTGGAATTTCCTTCCTCTTTTCTTAAGATTAGAAGGACTTTTCTTTTTTATACCTCTTGATACCTTACATAAGCTCTATTCTTCATGACAATTCATAATGATGCTTTGCCAAATGTAGTTTGAAATAATTTTCTTTGCTGTTTTCTTCCGTTTTTATCTTCTTAACAGTGTTTTTTTTTTTCCTCAGAGCAGAAGCAGAGGATAATTTTTTATGACTCTAAACTTATTGATTATTCCTATTAAGGATCATGCTGCTGGTGTGATATCTAAAATGCTGTGGTGGCAGGGAGGGGTACAATGTCAAAATTGATTGTCAGGTCCACTGTCATGATCATGTACATAGTCTCCCGTTGTTGTCCTCTAAAAATGTGTTATACTCTTTCATTTTACACTGTTGTCTGTATGGTGGTTTGAATGAGAATGGCCCTATAGGCTCACATACTTGAATGCTTAGTTACCAGGCAGTGGTGATGTTTGAGAAAGATTAAAAGGATTAGGGAGTGTGGCCTTGTTAGAGTTCTTGTGCCCTGTTGGAGAAAGTGTGTTACTGGGGGTGGGTTGTGAGGTGTCAAAGCCTACTCCAGGCCAGTTTTCTCCCCCTCCCCCTCCCCCTCCCTTTCCCTCCCCCTTTCCCTCTTCCTCTCCCCGTTTTCCTTTCCCTCTCCCTCTCTCTTCTTGTTGCCTATGGATCAGAGGTAAAGCTTTGAGCTAGTGCCTCAGTACTATGCTTGTTTATTACTACAGTTCCCATTATGATGATCATGGATCCATCCTCTGAAAGTATAAGCAAGTCCCCAAGAAAGTAGTTCTTCTAAGAATTTCATTGGTTATGGTTTCTCGTCATACCAATTGAAAGTTAATTAGGACAATCATTGATCTATTTTGAGTTAATTCTGTGAAAGGTATACATTTATGCCTAGATTATTTTCCATTTGCATTCAGATCTCCATTATTTTCTAGATCTATTTTTGAAAACGACTTTCTTTGCCATATTATCTTTACTTGTCTATCAAGAATGAGAAAGCACATTTATGGGAATCTGTTTCTTGACATACATGCTCATCTGATTTTCATCATTACCACCCTGTCTCTTATTCTATTTGTGGTAAGCCTTGAAGTGAGACAGTGACAAAGTCCCAACTGCCTTATTCCTTTGTGTTACTAGGCTGCTCTGGAGCATCTGCCTCTCCATTGTGATGTTTACAAGATAATTTCCAGATATTTTGATTAAAAATGCATTAAATATATATTTAAAGGTGGGGAGAACTGAAATCTTGACAATAATATATTTTTTATCCGTAAATGTGAATATTTCCCTACTCTCTAAGTTTTCATTGATTTTTTTCATCATATTTCTCTATCTTTCTGTTTTGTTTGTTTGTTCTGTTTTTGTTTGTTTGTTTTTCGAGACAGGGTTTCTTTGTGTAGCCCTGGCTGTCCTGGAACTCGGTCTGTAGATCAGGCTGGCCTCGAACTCAAAAATCCACCTGCCTCTGCCTCCCGAGTGCTGGGATTAAAGGCATGCACCACCACTACTTGGCCATATTTCTCTTTCTATAGAGCTTACAAATGTTGCTTTGTTAAATTTACATTCAAGTATTTTATTGTATACGATAATGATGTATATTAGAGTGGGGTGTGTGTGTGTGTATGTGTATGTGTATGTGTGAGTATGTGTGTGTGTTTGTGTGTGTGTGTGTTATTACGTATACTTGGCTGGTCTAGAACTCCCTATGTAGACCACACTGGTCTCGAGCTCACAGCACTTCTCCTATACTAGCCTCCTGAGAGTAGGGATTATAGACACTGCTTTCTCTAAATATTATTGGGTATTATTTAAATCTCAGAACCATTTGTTGAATGCTAACTCATAGGAAAGCAATAGAATATTGGAAATCACCCTTTTATATTGTAACCTTTCTACAAACACTGAGTCAGCATGCTTTGATTTGCACTTTTTGTCTTGGTGCACTGCTAAAATTTTCAGCATGGTGCTGAAATGTAGCAGTGAGAGAGAAAATTCTTGCAGGGCTTCTTTTTCTTGATTTAGTGAGAAACTTTTTGTTATAGAGCATGAAAGATATATGTTAGCTATGCAGATTTTGTAAAATATTCTTTGTCAAGTTAAGAACAGGGACTCATGGTATGGAGAAAAGGATAGTGAATCTTGTCAGATATTTTATCTGCATATATTATATGCTCATGTGATTTTTCCTTCTTAGTTTTTTGATATGATGATTTATACAAATTAATTTTCTAATTATGAACTAGCTATGACCATGAAAAATTTTACATGGTCATGGTGTATAATTGTATATATAATTATACTTGATTTTCTAACATTTTCTTCAGAAATTTTGAAATTTGATCTATGAGAATTATTAATCTATTGGGTTTTTCTCTTCTTATATCTTTGCCTGGCCTTATAGAATTAATTGAGAAATATTCCCTCAGTTTTGATTTTCAGAAAGCAATATAGAAACTGGAACAATTTCTGCATAAAATATATTGCAAAATTCACTACTGAACTCATCTGGGTCTAACTCTATTTATTTAAGTAGATTATGAATTATTTATTATTACTTAAACATCATTCATATGTAGGCTTGTTCAAAGGATCTCTTTCGACTCAGTGAACAATGATAGTTTGTATTTTTCAAGAAATTTATTCATTTCATCTAGATGATCAAATTTAAGGATAAAAAGATTTTCATAGTATTCTATTCTTCTCCATTTACTGTACAAAGAACTTTTATGTACAGTCTTCCATTTTTGATATTACTAACTTGTCTTCTGGTTTGCTTTCTACTTGGCTTCAACACAAACTTGTCTTTCTAAGATTCATCTTTTGGTCTCACTGACTTGATTTTTTGATTTTCTGTTTCCAGTTTTTATACCTTATGTTCTAATACTGTATACTCATCAAAATTGCATATATTAAGTGTATACAATATGATTTATTTTCCCTAATCTGAGTTCCCTACTTTGTGTTTTCTTTGCATTTAATATGCCACTTTACTACTTTCCTCAGATGTATGGTTAGATATTTGATTTCAGGACTTTCATCTTTTAATTATATGTACATCCAGTGCAATACAGATTCATCTATGTATAGATTTCACCATGCTGAAAACTTTTAGAAGTTTCATTTTCATTTAGTTCAAATATTATTAATGTCTTTTGAAATTTCTCCTCTCGTACCTGTTACATAAAATCTGTTATTATTCTCTCTGTTTTTGACATTTTATACTTATCTTCCTGTTGATGAATAGATTAATTTTACTATGTCTAGGAGCACATATGATGATGTCTTTTTTCAATATAATGTTTGTATTAACTTGTGATTCATACTGTTTTTTTAAATTTCTATTATTTTGTGTGTATTTTCATTTTGTCACATGTATGTCCACTCAACACATACATGCAATTCCCTCATGACCAGAAAGTCTCTGGGACCGGAGTTACAGAGACTTGTAAACCATAATATGGGTGTTGAGGATTGAAGCCAGATCCTCTACAAGAGCAGCCAGTATTCTTAACCGCTAAGTCATCCCTGGAACTCTTCATAAAATGTATCTTGACCACATCCATACTCTACCCTCAAGGCCTCTCAGAACTACCACTTCTTCCCTACCGGTCCCCTCAACGGGGTATTTTTCTTTTTTCTTGTAGCCAATGGTGGTCTGACTCTTACAATGTTTCTACCTCCTCTTCCCTGAAGTTGCATGAGCTTTAAGTATAGTGTTTGTGTTGGGACTGTATTAACTGGGGACAGGCATTCCAAAGTCAATTTATCTCTACATTTTGACTAGCTGTTACTTTCTATAATGGACTCTGTCTACTGTAAAAAGAAGCTTCGTTAATGAATGACGAGAGCTACATTCATCTGTGAGTATAAAGATAAACATTTAGAAAGCATCTAGAGATTTATATTAGCTTAGGAAAGTGGCAGTAATAGACTCTTCTCTAGGTTCCGTAGCTTCTCCAGCCATGGATAGTTTGCTAAGTTTATAATATCTATCATGAATTTCCTCCTAATAAGTGATCTAAAATGTGTTTTCTAGCATGCAGTGTAGTTTGTGTTTGTGATTGTTTCATGAGGGCTTAAAAACAATGTCTATTCTGTGTTTTTTGGTAAAGTCCTATATAAAAATAAGTCGCATCTGTTGATTGATAATTCCGATTTTTTCCTGTCACATTTGCCTACTGAAGGAGTTATACAACCTGAAGATGTATCTTTTCAAGTCTCATGCACTTGGCTTCATTCCTCATATGGGTCTTATGTGATTAAGCACATACATGCTATGACCTGTTACTTGGTTTTAGAAATTGTTATTCCTTTACTATTAATGTATTGCAATTCTTGATTGATGATAATTTTTTATCCTTTGAAGTTTCCTGAAGTTGTTATTAACTACTGTTTTGTTTTGATTAGTGTCAGCAGATTACAGCAAATATTTTATATCAATTTTTTCTCCCCTTTCTTAGTACAGTGGATCTTTTTCACATGCTCTTAGGACTGTCTCTGAGTATGCAACATATACTTGCTACTGATACAAACACACTACTAAGAAGTAGGCTGATAGTTCAAAAGTAATATCATGCTTTTAATCATTCTTCTTTCTCCCTTCTTGTGTCATCCATGTCATTCTTTTCATATATATGTAAGCATGTTTGTATATGCTCAGATTATCAAATACAGTCTCACTATTATTATTTTTTAATACTTGCCAATCTGTTAAATTAATAAAGAGTTAAATAAAAGGCTTCATTTCACTGCCACCTGTCCCTTTTCAGTTTCCTTTCTGTTTTCATATACATCCAGTATATGGACTATATTATTTTCCTTCTTTCCCAAAGCTCTTTTTAACACTCTTTGGAACCAGTACACATTTCTTCAATATCTGTTTATGGGAACATGCCTGTATTTTACCTTTACTTTGGAAACATAATTTTACAAGGTAAAGAATTTAGTTTAGTGTAGTTTAGGGATGAATACTTTAAATCATTTTATTCTTCCATCTTTTTGTTTGAATGATTTCTGATATAAATATATATATGTATATAAATATATATATGTATATATATATTCATATATGTATGTGTGTGTGTGTATGAGAGAGAGAGAGAGAGAAAGAAGTAATATACATCCCTCTTTCCTGAAAACTGGTATTTGTAGCCACATTTTTGTATTCCTTTTGTGAAACATCCTCTGAGTTTCCTAGATCTATAGATCCTGGTTCTAACAATAAGTGAAGCCAGTTTTGTTAGCTAATATACCTCTGTAGAAATGATCAAAAATTCAAATTAACTTCATGTTTCTTGGGGACCTTCACAAGCTGTGATCTCTTTGCTGAAGCCTGGGGACCGAGGATTTATAAGGTGAAATGAGGTATCATCTGACTTACATTTCCACAGCTGCAGGTTATCCATTCATTTAAAAAGATGACTTAAAACTGTGTCATTTATAGAAAACTTTCATTCTCTCTCTTCATTTCTCTTTTTTATCTTGCATGCATACATCTGTGTCTGGGAGAAAAGGCAATGATAGCTATTCTAGACTAGAAGTTCTTTATTTTGCTAATGGGAAGGAAAAAGTTCAGTTCAAAATCTCAAGTGGACCATTACCATTCCATCACTATATAAAGAGATTTAAATAAGATGTAATATTTGTATAGACATATGTATAGACAACCCCCATATGCATAGACAACCCATACATTTCAATGTTATATTTGAGCATTAGGTACCTGCCTGTGAAGAACATCCTTCTCTGTCTCTCCTTATTTTCTGATAGTAGGTTTAAGAACACAGATTGTGAATTCTAACCTCAGAAGCCTAACTTGAGTAGGATGTTGCTTTGTGACTTGTGCAAGCTTCCTACTTCCCTGAGTCTTGGCTTATCCTCTACTAATTGAGAGAGTTAGAAGCCCCTTATTATGTCAACCCAGACTGAGAGAATATAGACTCTAGTCCAGAATTTCCCTGAGAATTTGTCTTCTATCTTTTCATAGACATGGAATCATATCTGTCCAGAAAGAGTAGTCAAGTACAACTTCAACTGAGGGGGAGACTCACTGATTTGGATTCAGTTATTTTTGTTTTAAGGTATAGTTCAGAAACCCAAGCTATAATTTACTTCATTTGATTTCTGATTACTCTTTTTTTTTTTTTTTTGTAAATATGCTATATTTATTTACATTCCAGTCATTGTCCTCCTCAGTCCCTCCTCCCTTTTGCCTCAGAGAGGGTGCTCTCCCACCCCACCTGGCCTCCCCCTTCCCTGGGGCTTCAAGTCTCTTGAGGATTAAGCACTTCCTCTCCCACTGAGGCCAGACCAGGTAGACTTATGCTGCATATGTGCCAGAGGCCTCTGAACAGCCCTTGTATGCTCTTGGTTGGTGACAATCACTGGGGACTCCCTGGGAGCTATGATGTGCTTAGAGACAGGAGCCTGGCATGGCTGTCCTTAGACAGGCCCTATCAACAGCTGACTGAGACAGAAGCAAATACTTACACACCCAAACATTGGACTGAATTTGGGGTCTCCTATAGTTGAATTCAGGGAAGGATTGAAGAAGTTGAAAAAGAGAACAACCTCATAGGATGACCAACAATCTTAACTAACCCAGACCCCAGGGAGCAGAGGTTTGCCTGGTCTGGCTTCAGGAGGAGAAGATGTGCTTAATCCTCAAGAGACTTAAGGCCCCAGGGAAGGGGGAGGCCAGGTAAGGTGGGGGAGCACCCTCTCTGAGGCAAAAGGGAGGAGGGACTGAGGGGGGCAATGACTGGAATGTAGTGTCAGGCCTTGATGTACCCCACACCCTTCCATAAGATGGATCCCAAGTTGGGCTAGTCATTGGACCTCCTTTCCTTCAGTCTCATCTCCATTTTTTTCTTGCAATTCTTTTAGACAGGAACAATTCTGGGTGAGGATTGTTTTTCTTGATTCTTTATTTATATTTCAAATGTTTCTCCCTTTCCAGATCTTCCCTTTGGAACCTCCCTATTCCCTCCCCCCTTCCCCCCCTCTATGGGGGTATTCCCCCACCTGCCCACCCACCCACTCTCAGCTTCCCTCCTTGGCATTCTCCTATATTGGGGCATCTAACACCCTCAGGCCCAAGGGCCTCTCCTCCCCCTGATGGATAACAAGACCCTCCTCTGCCACATATGTGGCCAGAAACATGGGTCCTTCCATGTGAATTTTGACTGTAGATTAGTAGCCTTGTCCCTCCACTTGAAGCCATGTCTACTGTAGGTGGATTCTTTAAGTTCCCTTTCCCCAGTTTTGGGCATTTTGGCTAAGGTCACCCCATAATGAGTCCTGAAAACATCTCACCTCCAGGGTCTCTGGTACTTTCCAGAGAGTCCCCCACCTCCCACTCCCTGAGGCATCTTATTTCTATTCATTCTCTTGGCCTTCTCAGCTTCTCTCCTTCTCTCCCCACATCTGGTCCTGTTCCTCTTTTCCCCTCCCCATCCTCTCTCCCACCCAGGTCTCTCCCTCCCTCTGCCTTCCATGATTATTGATTATTTCCTTCCTCCTTCTAAGTGGGATTGAAGCATCCTCATTTGGGCATTTCTGCATGTTATACTTCTTACAGTCTCTATGATGTATCCTAGGTATTCTGTACTTTTTGGGTAATATTCACTTATCAGTGAGTTCATACCATGCATTTCCTTTTGGGTCTACTATACACTAATCTGATTGCTCTTTCTAATCCAACCATTGTTTAAAGAATGAAACCCTCAAAGCTATGGTCAGAATTCTATAGATAAAATATGTATAAGAGCTCATTTCTAGGGTATTGCCCTGTGGTCAACTTTGTAAAACCCAAATGTACTCTTCCCTTTGGAGTCAATCATATAGCAAGAATGTAGTAGTAGGACAAGTAGAACCATGGGTATTTATGATTACTGTTGAACTGTTCAAAACATAGTTTGCTGCTAATGAAGTTTGAAAGAGAGAAATAACATCTCCCAGCCCAAGCCTCCAAGATTAATAAATATTTAAAACCTCTCTTAACATGATGTATGTCCCTTCTTTAACCAAGGCAATCTATTGTTTTTCAGGCTCCAAATAAGAATTTATTCTTGCTTTAAACATCTCTTGAATTCCAAGCTATAGGGTCATTTGACTTATTGTTTAGTTTCTCTACAACACAGCATACCCTTTTAAAAAAGAGTCTCGAGGGTCAGAATTTTAAACTCTGTATTCCAAATCCTAGCTCTTATTATACAACTTGTCACAGTGCAATTAATTTCCGTGTTTCTTTTTCCTTATATGTGAAACTAGATGTTACTATAAATACTTATCTACTAACAAATATTTTGAAGCATGGTCTAATGATGCCTACTGATGTAGCATACAGTGTAGCTGAAATTATCAAGTGTAGTAATATATTAATGCATATAGAGAATTACATTGGTGCTTGGCATTGGCACTATGGAAGGAATACAGATTATTCTTATTTCTATTAACTCCTGATAATTAGAAATCTGTGAAGAGAATCAATGACTGAAAACGACACACAAAGGGTTTGCATACTTAGCATTGGTGCACAGTACAGTCTTAGCAGTGGTGTAAAATACATGCTTAGCAGTATACACAATACACATTTAGTGGTACTCAATACATGATTAGCAGTGGCTCACAATTCATGCTTAGCACTGGTGCACAAATCCTACATCTAGTTCATCTCAACACAGTGCTCTATCATTAACCTGGACCTATAGGTCCTTTCCTATTTAACTTTTAATTATTACAGAATTTCTGGCTTCTACTTCTTCCAAGTTTTCTAGAAATCACATTTGAACTAAAAGTTTTCTCATGAGATGTTTTTCTACATGTAAGGTCTTAATACAGATCATCAGATTTACATATCAAAATAAATGTCTACAGAAGTCACCCTAGATAATCTGATCAACCCGCTCCCCAAAGAGAAGCAGTCAGTCCTGTCAGTATTACCTCAAAATTAGTCTTTCTATTGTACTTACTTTTTATTTTAAATTTTTGATCATCTGCCTGTCTGCCTATAATTTGTTAAAAGAAGAAAGCCAGTCCTCATTCAACAGTATTACACAGATACCAAGCACTCTGCTTAGCAGTTGGTGCATAATCAATAAATGTGATTTTGAAAATATACATCAGCTTCATTAAGGTATGTATAACAGCCTAAAGCTTTTTAGCAAATGTATATAGCTTGTAATAATTTCCACAATTAAGCTTTAGAGCTCATGGCTTTAACCATTTTCTTCCTCCTGCTCATTTATACCCACACCCTGCCTTGGGCAATTTCTGAGACATTTTTTCAACAGTTTTACTACTTTCAGAAATTTTATATAAATTAATCATAGTGTTTTTTTCTGACTTCTTTCATTTAGTTGAATATTTTTAAATTTCACTTCAGTTGCTTATGTCAATAGTTCAACATTTTAAAAGCTAGATTAGCAGTCATGATAAGAATATACTATATTTTATCCATCCACTATTTGCTGAACATACATAAAGAATTTCCAGTCTAGGATCATGTGTAGTACTTGTTATAAACTTTCATATGCAGGTGATTATTGGATCTATAAATTTTTGTTTCTCTTAGACAGAAACATAACATGGAATTGTTGGATTAAAGATTAAAATATGAGTTTGTATATTTCCTACCATTTCTACTGCTGGTGATTTCTAGTTTTCACCCATAATGGTCAGATATGATTCAGGGTGTTATTTCAATTTTCTTCTTTCTGTATAGACTTACTTTGTGCCTTAACACTTGGATAATTTTGGAGAAAGTTCCATGAGCTGCTGAGATAAAAGTATATTTCTTAATGTTTGGGTAGAATATTCTCTAGATGTCTTCTAAATCCATTTTAATTATGATGTTATTTAACTCCAACATTTCCTTGTTTGGGTTTTGCCTGGATTACTTGTCTTTTGGCAGAATCAAGGCAAGTCATCCACTATCCCTGTGTGAGGGTCAATAAATGATTTGAGATTTAGTAGTGTTTCTTAGATGAATTTGTGTGTCTTTATTTTCAGTACATAAATGTTTATAATTTTAATATCCCTTTGGTGACATTTTTCCTTAAATGAGTATATAGTGTTCTTCCTTATCTTTTTTGGTTAGTTCTGGTTTTAAATCTATTTTGTCAAATATTAAAATAGTTACACCTGCATGCTTATTGACTCCATTTTCTGGGAATAACTTTTACCATCCTTTACCCTGAGGTAATTACCTTGATGATGTTGTGTTTCTTGGATGCAGCAAAAACATGAACAATGTATTTTTTATCCAATCTGTTAGTCAGTATGTTTTTAATGGGGAGTTGAGACAATTAATATTGAAATTATCAAAGAGCAATGTTTGTTAATTCCTGTTAATTTATTGTTTAACTTTTGAGAATCTGGTAATGATTTCCAGAATATGCTCATTTCTTAACATTAACATCAATGGTATATGTTGATTCTAGTTTCAAAATATTTTTGACCAATATATGATAATCATAGTCTTTTATACCAAGATCATCATATTGATTGTGTACTGTTATCTTACTATGATTTTAACTTTTAAATTATCTAATAAATATGTGTAATTAATACCATTCCTATTGGCCACATTTCTTGGTTTTAGTGAAGCATTTAATCACATTTTCCCCCTATTTAAAGCCATGGCTTATTTCTAATATTTTTAATAATTCAAGCACTTATTCTAGTTAAAAGTTCTTTCCCACATGGATGATTCCAAAATACTTCTCAGTCTAAGGCCTATCTTTCTATTTTCTGCATAGTGTCTTTTGAAGAGGAAAAAAAAAAACACTTTAAATTTTGTAAAGTCCAATTTAGCTACATTTTATGGTACTGATTTTAAGGAAGCTATCAAGGTTGGTTATGGCTAACCAAAATATTTCTGAATACACAACATGGATACATTGAATTATTCATGCACATCATACCAACAAAGACATTGGCTCAGATTTGAAGCTAATACATATTATGAATTACAGTTATTTCTGTATATACCAAGTTTTCTACTCTTATGGATAAAGATTGGTTTGATTACAAAATAACAATATCAATCCTTGGCACATAAATATCGTGTGTGTGTGTGTGTGTGTGTGTGTGTGTGTGTGTGTCTTTGAGCTGTATTGTGTTAAAATATTTGATAATAAAAAATTCTGTTTGACTTGCTGGCTTAAATTTTATTAAAACTAACTAAGTGAATTATTACTTAGGATTAGGGCAAAATTTTTAATAATTCATAAAATAACACTAAATCCAAATTCTCTACCCAGAAAGAATCTCCCAAGCCCTTCTCTAGGGTCTGACTCAAGTCCTTCCTATCACATGCCACCTATAGGTCCTTCTGGGCTGCATCTGATTTCTCCAGACCTCTCACATCCTTATCCTTGGCAAGTCTCCCTAACCCTCCCCATTGCTTTCTGCCCAATGTGCCAGATATAGAAGGTTCCACATCCAGTGCCCTGACCTACTCTGGTCACTTCAACCTATGCCACAACCAATCTCAAAGCTTATTCCAGGACCATACTTCACAACCCGTGGTAGCCTCCCACAATGCATTCCAAACCAGATTTACCCCCATATTCCAGTCAGTCTTGGAAAAGGTGCCATATCCTATATACCATCAGAGACCCTCTGTCTAACTAACTTTATTCCTGAGACATTTTAACCTCTAAACCCATGTGCTCACACAACCTCTCTTCTACCCCAACTGCTCTATCTATAATAGACATATAATAAATAAAATATGACAAAAACAAAAATAATGTTGTAGTAGTTGCTGTTTCATTTCTATGAGGAGATGCAATGACCAACGCAACTCCTATTTTTAAGTTTCAGAAGATTATTCTATAATAATCTAGCAGGAAGCAGACAGGCACGGCACTGGACCAATAGCTGAGAACTTTCCATCTTGACCTTTGGACAGCAAGCAGAGATGGGGCAGGCTCTGGTGTGGTCTCTTTAAACCTCAAATCATAGCTCTAGTAATATACTTCCTTCATCAAGTCCAGACCCACTCCAACAAGTCCATACCTTCTAATTCTTCCCAAAATGTCCCACTTCCTCATGACTAAGCATTCAAAATATATGAGCCTATGGGGGCCATTCTCATTTAAACTACTACAAATGTGAAAGCTGCAGTCAGTATCTTTGCCCCCAAAACTACCAGTCCTGTAAAATGTTTGTCAATGAAAATTACTTTGATGAAGTACAGAACACATAGAATTTAAAGGGACAGCCCTAAATTTGGTTAAAAATTTCAAGAAATTTAAAGAGCACACAAAGAGACAGCTCAATGAAATTAAAGAAAAGAATTTAAAAGAATAAATGCTTGAGAAAATGCAAACATAGGACTGAGAGTTATGGTGAAGAAAATCTATGACTTGAGAAGGAAATTCAGTAAAAAGATATATCTATCTATCTATCTATAGATAGATAGATAGATATGAATTCAAGCTTAAGTGAAGATGAAGTTGAAATGCACCCCAATATCTCAATGAGAAACCTCAAAGGAAAGCCCTACCAGTAGAATGAATCAAGAAGAAGATAGAATATTGGGACTCAAAGATAAAATATAGGAGCTATATCAAATAAGCAAGGAATTCAAGAAATTTTAAAGAAGCACAGAAAAGTTACATAGAAGAAATGAGGGAAACCATAAGCAACCAAAACTTCAAGTTATAAGCATAGATGAGGAAGAAATATTCCAACTCAATGGCATAGACCAAATCTTCAAAAAAAATCATAGAAGAAAACTAGAAAGACATACTGACACAGATACACCATGCATATAGAACACCAAAATAGGCAATACCAGCAAAGAAAATGTCCACAGCATATTGTACTTAAAACAACAAGTATGAATAACAAAGAATATTTATTGAAAGCTACAAAATAAATGCATAAGTCACAAATAAAGGAAAAACTATCAAAATAACAGCTGATTCCTCAATAAAAACTTTGAAAAAAAAAAAGAGGCTGGAGCTATGCAAAGTCCTAAAAGACTCTTCCCCACTTTCTCTTTTACTAGATTCAGCATATCTGGTTTTAAGTGGAGGTCCTTGATACACTTTGACTTGAGCTTTGTACTAGGAGATAAGAATAAGAGATAAGTCTCTCTGTTAGGAGACACTAACAGATAGCCTACTCTAATATAATGAGCAAAAGTATCTGTGATAATTTAAGGATATGGAAAAAATTCCATGATATAAGAACCTTAAAAAATATACCCAACTCTTATATTTTTGGTTGTGAGCCTAACATTAACGGCTGAGCCATTAGGTGCTGAAAAAACCTTTGACAAAATACATCACCCCTTCATGTTAAAAGTATTGGAGAGAACAGGAATTCAAGGTCCATACCTAAATATAATAAAAGCAATATACAACAAACCAATAGCCAACATCAAACTAAATGAAAAGAAACTTGAAGCAATCCCACTAAAATCAGGAACTAGACAAGGCTGCCAACTCTCCCCTACCTTTTTAATATAGTACTCAAAGTCCTAGACAAAGCAATTATGCAACAAAAGGATATCAAAGGGATGTAAATTGGAAATGAGGAAGTCAAGATATCACTATTTGCAGAAGATATAATAGTATACATAAGCGACCCCAAAACTTCCACCAGAGAACTCCCACAGCTGATGAATAACTTCAGCAAAGTGGCTGGATATAAAATTAACTCATACAAATCAGTAGCCTTCCTCTACACAAAGGATAAATGAGCTGAGAAAGAAATTAGGGAAATAACAACCTTCACAATAGTCACAAATAATATAAATTATCTTGGTGTGACTCTATCCAAGCAAGTAAAAGATCTGTATGACAAGAACTTCAAGTCTCTGAAGAAAGAAATAGAAGACCCCTGATAGGGAAAGATAGGAAAAGATCTCCCATGCTCATGGATTGGCAGGATTAACATAGTAAAAATGGCCATCTTCCAACGAGAAACCTACAGAGTCAATGCAATATTCATCAAAATTCCATCTCAGTTCTTCATAGAATAAAAAAAGAGCAATTCTCAAATTCATTTGGAATAACAAAAAACCCAGGATAGCGAAAAATCATTCTCAACAATTAAAGAACTTCTGGGGAATCACCATCCCCGACCTAAAGCTGTACTACAGAGCAATAGTGATAAAAACTGCATGGTATTGGTACAGAGACAGGTAGATAGATCAATGGAATAGAACTGAAGACCCAGAAATAAACCCACACACCTATGGTCACTTGATCTCTGACAAAGAATCCAAAACCATCCAATGAAAGAGACAGCATTTTTAACAAATGGTGCTGGTTCAACTGGTGCTTCAGCATGTAGAAGAATGCAAATTGTTCCATTCTTATCTCCTAGTACAAAGCTCACGTCAAAGTGGATCAAGGAGTTCCACTTAAAACCAGATATGCTGAATCTAGTAAAAGAGAAAGTGGGGAAGAGCCTGGAACACATGGGCACAGGGGAAAATTTCCTGAACAGAAAACCAATGGCTCATGCTCTAAGATCAACAATTGACAAATGGGACCTCATAAAATTGAAAAGCTTCTGTAAGGCAAAAGATATTGTCAATAGGACAAAACAGATGCAGATACTCACAGACAACCCTTGGACTGAACCTGGGGACCTTAATGGAAGAACTAGCAAAAGGACTGAAGGAGCTGAAGGGATTGCAACCCCATAGGAAGAGCAATATCAACTAACTGGACCAGACAGAGCTCCCAGGTTCTAAACCACCAACCAAAAAGTATACATGGAGGAAGCCATGGCTCCAAATATCTGACATCAATAGTAGGGGAAGCCCTTGGTCCTGTGGAGGCTTGATTCCCCAGTGTCGGAGGATGCTAGAGCAGTGAGGTGGGAGTGGGTGAGTGGTGATAGAGCATCCTTATAGAGGCAAAGGGGAGAGGGATAGGGGGATTAGATATGGGGTTTGTGGAGTGGTAACCAGGAAGGGGAATATCATTTGAAATGTAAACAAATAAAATGATAGAAAAAATTCTACCCAACCATCAAAACCTAAAGAAAATACAGGAGGCATTTTGTTGGGCTTATAAGAAGAATTAGCATGATAGAGAGACCATGGAAAGAAAGAAGCCATCATTATTAAAACATAAAGTGCCATTGAGAAAATAAACAACAACCCTAAAATTCAGCTGCACATGAAAACAATTTAAACACACATTTTAATAATACATGTAAATATCTGTGGCCTCAATTCTCCTATCAAAAACCAAAATGGCTAAAGGGAATAAAATCCATTATTTACATGAAACACATCTTAGGTAGAGTCTTAGAGTAAAAGGAAGAGCGAAATAAATCCAATCAAGTAAGATGAGGAAAGAAGGAGGCATCATTATCCTAATACCTGACACAATATACTTCAAAGCAAAATTAATCAGAAGAGATAAAGACAAGTTATTTCATTATACTCAAATGACCAGTTAGCCAAGAAGACAATACAATACTAAACATGTATTTACCAAATTCTGGTGTATTTTCTTTTAAAATATTCTATAGACTTAAAGATAACAATTAACATCAATCCATTAGTAGTAGGTGATTTAAATACCCCACTTTCTCCAATAGACAGGCCATCTACACACACACACACACACACACACACACAAATAAAGAGAAACATCAGAATTAATTGACATCATACATCAAATGAATTTAACAGATATATTCAGAATATTTGCCCTAATAACCAAAGAATACAGACATCCTACTTCTTGTGCATCAAGGATTTTCTAAAGTAGACCATATCCTGGGACACAAAACAAATCTTTACAGACTCAAAAAAGACTGAAATAACTTCCTGTATCCTGTTAGACAACAATGTAATAAAGCTTACAATTGATAGCAAAAAACATACACAAACTCATGAAAATTAAATAATTCATTACTAAATAATGTATGGGTCAAAGAAGAAATCAAGAAACAATAAAAAATTCTTGGAACTAAATGAAAATGGAAGCATAACAAAACAAAACCTCTAGAACATATTGAGAGCAGTCACATGTAAGAAACGTAAAGCTCTAAGTGCCTACATTGCAAACAAATAAATAAATAAGGAAGATCACAAATAAGTAACTTAATAATACAACCCCCAAATTTGGAAAAATCTAGAACATTTTTCATAGAAATATAAAATACAGTCTTAAAATTCATAGGAACCACAAAGACCCAGTATGACTCAAAGAATGATGCTGAATGCTTGAAGAATTGTCATTCCAGATATTAAGATATGTGATAAGGCAATAATAATAAAAGCAATATGAAACTGTCACAAAAACACACATACAGGCCAATAGAACAAAATCAACGACCCAAATATGAGTAAACATAAATTCAGACACCTAATATTTGACAAAGAATTCAGAAACAGAAGTGGGCAAAAAACCATCTTCAATAAATAAGGCTGGGATATCAATATATCAACATGCAGAAGATTAAACTGACACCCATACCCATCACTTTGCACAACAATTGACTCCAAGTAAATAAAGGGCATAAATGTGAAGCTTGAAATACTGAAATTTCTAGAAGAAATAATAGGCAGTACCCTATATGATAGATATACAGAAAAGTATTTCCTGAGTAGGACCATGTTTGCAACAAAATTAAGACTAGCAATTAAGAATTGGGATTTCATAAAAACTAAAACAGTTTCTATGAAGCTATAGTAACAACCAGGCAAAAAGGAAATCCACAAAATAGAAAATAATCTTTGCCAGTTTTAACTCAGAATATTAATATTCATACCATACAAAGAACTCAAAACACAAAGAATAAAATTAATGACTAGTTCTAAAACATGGGCCTGGCATCTGACTAGAGATTTCTCAAATGAAGAAAAAAATACACTGCTAAGAAATATCTCAAAAAATTTCCACATTCCAAGCAATTCAATCAAACAAACATTGAGATTTTACATTATTTCAGCCAGAATGGCAATATCAACAAACAACCTACAACAAATTTGGAAGAGATGTGGAAAAAAGACATCTTCTTTCACTGTTGATGGGATTGCAAAGAGGTATGACCACTATGGAAATCAGTGTTAAAAATTCTCAAAGTGTTAATATTAATCTACCCTATGTCCCAGCTATATCACCCCTTGGTATATGCCCAAAGGACTAAATATCTTACTCCACAAAGCCTTGTTCAGCCGTATTCATTGCTTTTCTACTAAAAATAGATAGGAAATATAAACAACCAAAATATTCTACAACTGATGAATGGATGATGAAATGTGGTTCATATACACTATGAAATACTATTCGGCTGTAAAGAAAACTGTTATTCAAACTAAAGAGAGACACAGTGAATCTAACAGATGTTATGAACCAAATGGATTTAACAGATATCTATAGAACATTTCACCCTAAATTAAAAGAATACAACTTCTCAGCAACTCATAGTACCTTCTCCAAAATTGGTCATATAATTGGTCATAAAACAAACCTCAACAGATGTAAGAAGATTGAAATAATCCCATGCCTCCTATCAGATCACTAGAGATAAAGGCTGGTCTTCAATGGCAAGAGCAACAACAGAAAGTCCACATACATATGGAAGCTGAACAATGCTCTACTCAGTGATAACTTGGTCAAGGAAGAAAGAAAGAAAGAAATTAAAGACTTCCTACAAATTAAAGAAAATGAAAGTACAACAAACCCAAACCTTTGGGACACAATGAGAGCAGTGCTAAGAGGAAAACCCATAGCTCTGAGTGCCTCCAAAAAGAAACTGGAGAGAGCATACACTAGCAGCTTAACAGCACACCTGAAAACTCTAGAACAAAAAGAGGCTAAGACACCCAAGAGGAGTAGATGGCAACAAATAATCAAACTCAGGGCTGAAATCAACCAAGTAGAAACTAAAAGAACTATACAAAGAATCAATAAAACCAGAAGCTGGTTCTTAGAGAAAATCAACAAGATAGATAAACCCTTAGCCAGATTAATCAGAAGGTACAGAGACACTATGCAAATTAACAAAATTAGAAATGAAAAGGGAGATATAACAACAGATTCTGAGGAAATTCAAAAAAATCATCAGATCCTACTACAAAAGTCTATACTCAACAAAATTGGAAAATCTGGATGAAATGGACAAGTTTCTAGACAGATACCAAATACCAAAGTTAGGTCAGCATCAGATAAACCATCTAAACAGTCCCATGATGCCTAATGAAATAGAAGCAGCCATTAACAGACTCCCAACCAAAAAAAAACCCAGGACCACATGGGTTCAGTGCAGAATTCTATCAGATCTTCAAAGAAGACCTTCTACCAGTACTCTTCAATCTATTCCACAAAATAGAAACAGAAGGAACACTATCCAATTCATTCTATGAGGCCACAATTACACTGATACCAAAACATCACCAAGACCCAACAATAAAAGAAAACTTCATATCAATTTCCCTTATGAATATCCATGCAAAAATACTCAATAAAATTCTTGCAAACCAAATCTAAGAACACATCAAAATGATCATTCACCACGATCAAGTAGGCTTCATCCCAGGGATGCAGGGATGGTTCAATACCCAAAATCCATCAATGTAATCCACTACATAAACAAACTCAAAAAAAAAAACCAAAAAAAAACTACATGGTCATTTCATTAGATGCTGAAAACGCATTTGACAAAGTTCAACATCCCTTCATGATAAAAGCCTTGGAAAGATCAGGAATTCAAGGAGCATACCTTAACTTAGTAAAAGCAATATACAGAAATCCAGTGGCCAACATCAAACTAAATAGAGGGAAACTTGGAGCAATCCCACTAAATTCAGGGACTAGACAAAGCTGTCCACTCTCTCCCTATCTATTCAATATAGTTCTTGAAGTTCTAACTAGAGCAATTAGACAACAAAAGGAAGATAATGGGATACAAATTGGAAAGGAAGAAATCAAAATATCACTATTTGCAGATGATATGATCTTATACTTAATTGACCTGAAAAACTCCACCAGAGAATTGCTACAGCTGATAATCAACTTCAGCAAAGTGGCTGGATACAAAATTAACTCAAACGAATCAGTAGCCTTCCTATACTCAAAGGATAAACAGGCTGAGAAAGAAATTAGGCAAATGATACCCTTCACAATTGTCACAAACAATATAAAGTATCTTGGTGTGACTCTGTATGTGAAAGAGTTATAAGTGAAAGATCTGTATGACAAGAACTTCAAGTCTCCGAAGAAAGAAATCGAAGACTTCAGAAGATGGAAAGATCTCCCATGCTCATGGATTGGCAGGATTAATATAGCAAAATAACCATCCTGCCTAAAGCAATCTATAGATACAATGCAATCCCCGTCAAAATTACAACTCAATTCTTCATAGACTTAGAAAGAGCAATTCCCAAATTCATATGGAATAACAAAAAACCCAGGATAGCAAAAACTATTCTCAACAATAAAAGGACTTTTGGGGAAATCAGCCTTCCTGACCTCAAGTTGTACTACAGAGCAGTAGTGATAAAAACTGCATGGTACTGATACAGTGATAGGCAGGTTGATCAATGGAATAGAATTGAAGACCCAGAAATAAACCCACACACTTATGGTCACTTGATCTTTGATAAAGGAGCTAAAACCATTCTGTGAAAAAAAAAGACAGCATTTTCTGTAAATGGTGCTGGTTCAACTGGCGGTCTACATGTAGAAGAATGAGAATTGATCCATTATTATCTCCCCGAACAAAGCTCAAATCCAAGTGGTTCAAGGACCTCCACATAAAACCAGATACATTGAATCTAATAGAACAGAAAGTGGGGAAAAGTCTCAAACACATGGGCACAGGGGGAAAGGTCCTGAACAGAACACCAATGGCTTATGCTCTAAGATCAAGAATCGATAAATGGAACCTCTTGAAATTACAATGCTTCTTTAAAGCAAAGGACACTGTAAGTAGGACAAAATGGCAACCAACAGATTGGAAAAAGATCTTTACCAATCCTACATCTGATAGAGGGCTAATATCTAAAATATACAAAGAACTCAAGAAGTTAGACTCCAGAGATCCAAATAACCCTATCAAAAAATGGGGAAGAGAGCTAAACAGAGAATTCTCAACTGAGGAAACTCGTAGGTCTGAGAAGCAGCTAAAGAAATATTCAACATCCTTAGTCATCAGGGAAATACAAATCAAAACAACCCTGAGATTCCACCTCACACCAGTTAGAATGGCTAAGATCAAAAACTCAGGTGACAGCAGATGTTGGCGAGGAAGTGGAGAAAGAGGAACATTCCTCCCTTGCTGGTGGACTGCAAGCTGATATAACCACTCTGGAAATCAGTTTGGCAGACCCTCAGAAAAATGAACATAATACTACCTGAGGACCCAGCTATTCCACTCCTGGACATATACCCAGAAGATGCTCCAACAGGTAATAAAGACACATGCTCCACTATGTTCATAGCAATCATGTTTATAATAGCCAGAAGCTGGAAACATCCCAGATGTCCCTCAACAGTGGAATGGATACAGAAAATGTGGTACATTTATACAATGGAATACTACTCAGCTATTAAAAACAATGACTTCTTGAAATAGCAGGCAAATGGATGGAACTTGAAAATATCATCCTAAGCAAGGTAACTCAGTCACAAAAGAATGAACATGGTATGTACTCACTGATAAGTGGTTATTAGCCCAAAAGTTTAGAATACCCAAGATTCACTTCACAGCAACTGTTGGGCTAAGCATGAGGTCCCAGTAGGAGGAGTTGGAGAAGGGACTGAAGGAGCTAAGGGAGTTTGCAGCCCCATGGATAGAGCAACAGTGTCAACTGGCCTTACCCCCAATGCTCCCGGAGACTGGATCACCAACCAAAGAATACAAATGGAGGGACCCTTGGTGCTGGCCACATATTCGGCAGAGGAGGGCCTTGTTAGCCATCAGGGGGAGGAGAGACCATTGAGCCTGAGAGTGTTAGATGTCCCAGTATAGGAGAATGCCAAGGAGGGAAGAGGAGAGTGGGTGGGTGGGTGGGGGAATACCCCCATAGAGGCAGGAGGAGTGGGGATGGGATAGGGGGGGGCTCCAAAGGGGAGACTTGGAAAGGTGGAAACTTTTGAAATATAAATAAAATATCAACAAAAAAGAGATATCTTGGTCATGGTGTCTGTTCACAGCAGTGATACCCTAAGACAATATTCTTATATATTTTTAAAAATAAATAAACTATACCAGATATAAGATTTGCAAAATCTACTTTTATGTGTGTGTGTCTGCATGTGCAGGAAGCTGAGGAAGACAAATGAGGGTTCTAAGCACCCTAGAGCTGGAGTTACAGGTAACTACTTAGTGTTGATATCGGAAGCCAAACTTCAGTACTCTGGAAGATCAAGACTGGGACAACCCAGAGCGTGGTGCTGATGTGATCAGTGTTGGGGTGAAAGCAGACAAGAGAAATGTAGAACCTGAACTTGCTTCCATAGCAACCTTCTCCTATGATAAATGAACCATCTCAAGTCTTCTCAAACTACTTTCCTGGTCGTTACCATCTGCACATGTTCTATCCTCTGTTATAAGGATGCCGCCTTGGATTGGGAATCCAGCAGGAAAATCCAAGATGGGATAGTCTCAGTATGGTTAGCCTGGTTATAGCGGCAAAGACCCTTTTCCCACATATGGTCGCCTTCTCCAGTTCCAGCACTGAGAGTACAGACATATCTTCCTGGAGGCTACCATTTGATCACTGCACTGAGCATCTGTTCTGCAGATCTCATTCTTTAACCTCATCCTCACAACACACCCATGAAGAAGAAACTGTTATCCCCATGTAACAAATGAGTAAAACAATCCACAAGAAGAAAGTTCATACTGGGTAAGGGTCACACAGTTCACAGAGATGGGATCTTTCCAGCTCATGGCTCTACTCTGCATGGCCACAGAGTCCTAGAAGTGATGAAAGGTTCACAAAGTACCGTGCATATGTCAATGATGGCTTTCTCCCTCTGCAGATGCTCTCCATCCTTATGCCAACATGGCCATAACTGCTGTTGTGCTTCACAGAACAGGAAATTGAGCTGTCAGGTTGAAGACAATGGTCACTTAGCTAACAAGGGACCACATTAAAGCTTGAACTCAGGTCCATCTGAAGACAAGTACTGCTTACATCTAGCACACTAAGGAAAACTACTCATCAGGCCACTCCCAAAACTGAGCACCAGAGAAGGACCATTAGCTACAGAGAAACGGCCATAAAGTCTCTACAAAAAGAACTCCCTCCTGTCTGAGCTGAGGAAGGCTACTGGGAGAATCAGTGGGACTCGGTACTTAACACGGAGATAACTTTGGGCTTCCTCTCCATACTGTTGCCTGAAGCATATGCACAAAAAGATTGGGATACAATGCAGAGTGGGGAGAGTCCCAGAAGATTTAAGTAGAGAACCTCTCACATGAGTAAAACTAGTTTATAAGACATTCAAATTTCTCAGAGCATCATCACATAGCCAGCACTCAAAACACTTGAAAGAGTAGATTAAGCCAGCTAGGAATGAATGCTGGTGTCTCTCAAGTTGAACAACTCAGACAGTACAGCATTAAGTCCCTGGTGGTCAGGGGCAGTCCAAGGCCTCACTAACCCATATAATTCTTTCCTGAAAGTTATCCAAAAAGATATATAGAAAATATATCTTATCCAAGATTCATCTAGCTTAAGGCTGACATTAGTTGGAACAAGTCAGTTTACTGCCACTTACTGGAAAAGTTAAACACACAACTCTGCAGTGCCTTTGATATGAGTAATTCCCATTGGCTGGTACCTGGAACAGGTGCCAGTTCTGCAAACATGGAAGACAGTATAGAACAGCTCTGAGTGCTGATGGTAAGACTGCAACAGAGGCAAAGCAGGTTCCAAAGTAGGAGGGGTCTTCACCATGTACCTCATGATGGAGAAAAGCCTCATGGTCTGAGAAAGGCTTTTCTATGGAAGACAGTTTGAGAGAGTGATGTGTCCTCCCTTGATGAGCGTCTTAAGAGGCTACTCATGCTCCAATAGATGGTTCTGAACCCATAGACATACAAGCAGTATGGTGTGGTATTTAGACTCTGTGTATTTAAAGATAGAGAGCAATAGATAGTGAGAACATCAAGTTGAGAGGTGTACTGGCTGGTTTTGTGTCAACTTGACACAAGCTGGAGTTATCACAGAGGAAGGAGCTTCAGGTGAGGAAATGCCTCCATGAGATCCAGCTGTGAGGCATTTTCTCAGTCAGCGATCAAGGGGGGAGAGCCCATTGTAGGTGGTACCATCTGTGGGCTGGTAGTCTTGGGTTCTATAAGAAAGCAGGCTGAGCAAGCCAGGGAAGCAAGCCAGTAAGTAACATCCCTCCATGTCCTCTGCATCAGCTCCTGCTTCCTGACCTGCTTGAGTTCCAGTCCTGACTTCCTTTGGTGATGAACAGCAATGTGGAAATGTAAGCTGAATAAACCCTTTCCTCCCTAACTTGATTCTTGGTCATGATGTTTTGTACAGGAATAGAAACTCCAACAAGACAGAAGGGAAAGCAGTGTGAGGGGGAGAAGGGAGGGGAAGGAATGGATGGTGAATCTGATCCAAACACAGTGTGTATGTGTGAATATTACATAAAATATTACCTAAATAAAAATAGTAAAAATTTTAAATTAAAAAAAAAAGAAAAAGAAAACCATGATTATGAACTTTCCAGATTAAAAGATGAAACCAGAAAGGTCATGTTGAGTAAGGTAACCCAGACCCCAAAAGACAAATTTTGCATATTCTTTCTCATCAGAGGCTCCTAGGTCCAAATCCAGATGTGGGTATACATCCTGAGAAACCAAAGAAGTCAAAAGCAACCATTGCCAGGGTAGTGAGGGTATAGGTACAATAGAGAGGGGAGGAGCAGAATACAAGCAATCCGATCAGAGAAATGGGATACCAGGACTCTAATTAGATAGGAGGAGGAGGAAGATCATTACCCAACAAAGAGATACATTGAAACAACAGTAAAGATGTCTGAAAATTTCTTAAGAAATTATAGTATTAACTATCTACCTAAAAACAACAACAAAAGCCACAATACATATAAGTCTGCATTCAGTTTAATGAATTTTTCTCATCTGGACTGATAAGCTCCAAACATCTAACAAAAATCCTAACATCATGCATGAAAAGCCCTCTTTTGAGTTGTTGGTCACAGTTGCGAAGAGAATCCTAAAACATTATAGTCTACTGCTGTTGTCCTTTGTTGCCCCCCAGAAGGGGAAAGAAAGTCCATATTGCTGAAAACAACACACACTTCAGACACAGGATCCAGGGATCCCTGAACTGGAATTGACCTGAATACCTCTTCCTGAGGACTAGCTTTCATGGAACCAGAAAGTGCCATGCAGGCTTACAAAGGAAAGAAGCATATATTAGTCCTCCCAGTTATGATCCCTATGAACCTACCCTAAGGGTGTGATTTCTCTAAATATACAAGGCATTCGTATGTTGGTATTCCCTAATTGGACTTAAGACCAGCTCAATAAGAGGGAAATTATGCTGGATACTGGGAATCTAACCAATAACCCAAAGCTAATGAAATTACAGATCTTGGATGAGAAACCTGCAACTATCACTTTAATAAATCACTATAGTCCCAACTGCAATCAAAATATTCATTCTTATATTCATTAATAATTATAGTCTTCACCCCTCATCAATGAAACTTCTCTTTGCAAGAGAGACCATTACAGAAAACTATAGCCAAACAAAATGCAGTTGTGAAGCCTTGCCCCAGTAGATACATCTATAAGTAACTCATGCTCCTGAGGCTCAGGAAACATTGCAAAAGATAAAGTAGAGAAATTGCAAGAGCCAAAACTAGTTAGCTCTGAGACCTTGTCTCCTAATAATGTCAGAAACTCACCTGTAAAGACTCACCAATATGGCTGCTAAACATGAACTGAGCAAGGATGACATCAAAATAATTCCAAAGTGGATGGGCAAAAAGGGCCAATGCCTCAACCTATACAAATAACTACAGACAACTAAGGAATTCTGAGAGTGATAGAAAGTATTCCCCAGACAATGGTCAAACAAATGTCCACCCTTAAAACACACAGACCAAACAGGCTGACTTTAGGAATATATATATATATATATGTATGTATATATGCACATACCTACATGCATGCAACAACAGTTAATGAAAAAGGCAGTCATTAACTTCACAGAAGGCAGGGAGGGTGTATGGAAGGAGGAAAGAAAAGGAAGAAATGATGTGACTATAAAAACAAGAAGAAGAGAAACACTGGAAAAGTTTAAGCCTGTCTATCTCATAAGTGTGAATTTTATAATTATATTCAATTAATCTAAAATTATGTAAATACTAGTGAATTGCTTCAAAATATATTACTTTATAAATTATTATCAGAAAGTGTTTGGTTTGCATAACCACTTTATAAACCAATGTACTCAATGCCGTGCAAAAGTTTCTTAGGCAAAAGGCAGTCATAAGTGGAAAGCTTTCATTAGCACGACATGATAACATTTTCTTGAACTCTGCAGGTTTCTCTTAAAATTTGAAATCATAGAAATGATCTACTAGGATTTTTCTCTTTCAAAATTGCTTCAGCTATTCTGGCTCTCTTGTATTTAAGATAGGCTTGTCAATATCAATACAAAAGCCTGCTGAGATTTGGATAGAAATTGTGTTGAATCTATAGAAAGTGTAGAGAAAATTCCATCTCGAAAATATTGTGTCTTTCAATACATTAATTTGTATTTGTAACATAATCTATAACTTAAATTTATCTGGGACTCCTTCAATTGCTATCACTGTTTTAGCAGTTTTAATATATTGACTTTTCTCTATTAAATCTGCTACAATTTATTTTGGTTTGGTTACTATTGCAAATTGAATTTATTTCAGGATTATTTCTGGCTCATATAGAGCTAACACACCAAATTTTATACTGATCGCATATCTTGCGCCAATGCTAAACATGCATATTAGTTTCAATAGTTGTGTTTGAGAATTCCTTGGGATTTCATACATAAAAAGTGCCACACCATCAGTTCATAAAAGTGTTGCTTCTATTCTAAATGATTCTCTTTAAGAATTTGCTAGTGTTGTGATTGCTAGAAGATCTAACACAGTCTTGAACAGACATGGCAAGAGCAAGTAACGCTGCTTTGTTCCTACTTTTATGGGGAAAATATTCACCCTTTTACCATTAAATATGATAGTGCTGATGATACTTTAAACTTCTTTTACATTTGTGTGGGAAAAGGGTGTTGTAGTATCCAGAGAAGTAAGAAGACAGCCTGCCACAGTTGGTTCTTCATGATGGTCTCAAGTCTTCTCACTTAGAAGCACTGTCCTGTACCAGTTGAGCCACCTCACTGATACCCATCGTAGGTAAACTGATTTTAGGTTGAAAACTTTTAGGTTGAAAATTTAGGTTGAAAATTTCCTTTTCAATATCAGTTATAAAGGTTGAATTTTAAATGAGGGATTTTTATCAAATGCTTTTTCAGTTTATGTTGCTATGATGGAGTCTTTGTCAATTGTTTAACTGTAAGAAATGTGATAATATTTTATTTCTAAATATTTAATTTTGCCCTCATGAGCTAAAGCCCCATTTTGTCACAGTGAGGAGTGTTTTACACACTTTTGGATTGACTTGATAATTTGGAAAAATAGTTTTGCATAGGCATTTTCAAGAATCATTCAGTTATCACTATTTCTCCCTGTGATGGCTTTTTCATGGCTTTACCATCAAGGTAATTCAGGTTTCATAAAGATTTACCAAGTATTCTTCCTCTATTTTCTGAGTGATTCCTTTTTATACTGAAAATTATCTGTCTTGAGAGTCAGATCAAATTCACCAAAGTTACTTGGGTGTAGGTATTTATTTATGGGGTATGTTTTGATTTGTAATTCAATTTATTTTCTTGAAGTACACTTAGATTTTCTGTCTCTTTGAGCCAAATTTCATAGTTTATATCCTGCAAATAATTTATCTGTTTGACTCTAGTTATTAACAACAACAACAACAACAACAACAACAGCAAAATACACTTATAATTTTTAGATTCTGCGAGAAGCTTACTCTTTCATTTCTGACTAGTAATTTATCTTTTTTTTTCCTTGTACTTCTGGCTGAGGCATAGTCTGGAACTAAATTTAAAGTTATAGGTAGGTGTGAGCTGCCTGGCATGGAGACTAGGAGTGGAACTTAGTGTTTTGCAATAGCATCTTCTCTTAACCACTAAGCCATCATTGCACCCCAATATTTGCTGTAATTTCTATTTAATTCCAAGTATGCAAGATTAGATGACTAATTTAAGACCGACCTTGCTAACAAAATCATCTGAAGTAACTAATTTATCTCTCTTAATGACACAGCTATATGCCAAAAATTCTGATGTATAATGTTTTGATTGTAACTCAGGTCAAGGTGTTTTCTAATTTCTCTTCAGATTTCTTCTTTAGCCACACATTAATTTTAAAGAAGTTGTTTAACAACCAAATATTCAGGGATATTGAATTCCTTGTAAACTTCATTTGCAATGTAACTCTGCTGCTGCACGTAAATACTTTTGTATGGTTTCAAGTTTTTGTATGCACATTTATTTACTTGCTTGTTTTTTAAATAATGTCCTAAGTTTTTTTTTTTTTTTTTTTTTCAGCTATCACATTCCTATCATGGGCAGTTCTTGTTGTGCATTCAAAATTAGTGTGCATTCTTTGAGAGCAGCTATCATGTATGTGTGGTCAGACAATGTAGTCTCAACAATACTGACTTTCTGCTTTCTTTTTATTTAGTGTTTCATTTCCTGAGAGAAGAGTAGTGAACTAGCCAAGCTTTAGCATCAAATTTTAACATCTCTTTGTGATGCATTATAATTATGTTCTCTGATATCTTTTGGAAACAATAAATTGCCTGCTTGCCAAAAAAATATTTTGGCCACCAAAATCTATGGTTTCTTATCTCAGTATAACCACTGCTCCGTGGTTATAGGGATGTCTTACCTAGGATACTTTTCCCAACTTTCACTTTAATACTTCTGGAAGTATTAAATCTTCTGGAGTATTTAATCTCTTACAAACAGAACAGAAGTGAGGATTTTTAATTGAGTGTCAGAGCCCTTGTCTTTTGAATGAAATGTCTTGTCCATTCATGTTCACTGTCAACACTTATGTTTTTGGATTTACACTTGCTCTTTTGCTATCTCTTTTGTGTTAGGCTTCCATTTATCTGCTCCTTAGAAACATTTCCTTTGTCATTTACCTTTACTTCTTCATATATTTCTCATGATAATTCTTTTCTTTTAAGCCATTACTTGCATGTAAATTGCTTTATTTTGATTTTATAGTCTACATTGCTATATTTGTCTACTTTTCTCATATCATTTTTCTTTGTTCTTTGAAGTGAATTATTTGGAACATGTCATCAAGTTTATTGACTCTTTCTCCTAGAATCTCAATCTGATGATAAATCTATCAATCTATTTTTCTTTAGTTACAGTACGTTTTATTGAAAATATATTTTTCTTTCATACAATATATCCCTTCTAGTTTCCCCTCTCTAGTTCTCCTAGCTCTCTCCCCACATACTTCCCTTCTATACCAGTTCCACTCCCTCTTTGTTTCCTCTTCAGAAAATATCTGGTCTCCAAGTGACTACAGCCAAACAGGACAAAACAAAATACAATAAGACAAGGCGAAAGCCCACATGTCAAAGTTGGACTAGGCAGTCGAACTGGAGGAGAAGACCCCCCTTTTCTTTTCTCATTTCTTTTTCTTTGTGTTTCCAATTTTCTACGAAATTGCCTATATGCAAAGTCATCATCATTACTTTTAATGGTAATTTTTAAATACAACTTTAATTGTTTGAATATTCTTTAACTGCGGTGTTCTCAGAGTCAATTTCTATTGTCTGCAATGTCTCCTAAATAAGGTTCATATAAATAAGGCTCGTATTCTTCATTTTCATAATGTTTCTAGCTTTTAGAAGAAAACTGAACATCAGAAATTTTACTTTGTTTGTAGCTTTCCTATATCCTATATTTTCTATATATCTTTTTGGAATTTTACTTCTTCCCTAGATTAATCTTTAGAATCTATTTATTTTTATCATGATATGTGCCACAATATAAGTTTTCAAAATATGTATTTAAATTTGTTATTTCTCTGTATCTGCTCACCATGGTGACTAGCTAAGAATGTGGATAAAACTTGCCCTCCTACATCTTGAGCCCATGCAGCTTCCCTTTTTTGTGATTGGTTTATTAGGGACAAGTTGTGGCCAATTGCAAATAATTGGAGACTTTCCTATTTGGTGATCCCTGAGGTTTCCTATGCATGTATACATATTTTCTTATAACTCCAGATTATATAGAGGCCATATATTAGTCTTATTATTGTTCTTGTATATAGATCTTGTGACATATTTTGCCCATCTCTCTTCTCTGTTTCTATGTATCTCTGAGTATGTGTATGTATGTGTAACAGAAAAAAAAATATGTTTGTTCTTATCTTGGCCTTTTTAAAATTTAAAATAGTTCTATTTTTCATACACTATATTCTGATTATGATTTTCATCATCATCATAATCATAGGAGTTGCCTCAACTCCTTCTACATCCTCCTCAACTTTTCATCCAACCAAATACATGTCCTTTCTCATTCTTATTAGGGAAGGAAGCAAACAAGCATCTAAAGTAATAAAATAAAATAAAACCAGAACAGGAAAAAAGATAAAACAAAGACATACAAAAATAAACCAACTAATCAAGCAAATAAAGGCAGAAAGAAAAAGCACAAAAAAGGACAAAAATCACAAAGACACACACATTCTTATATACAGAAACTCATAAGAACAAAATTGGAAACTATACTATATAAGCAAAAGACCTGTAAAGTTAAAAAAAAAAATTACAAAACATTATAAAACAAAACTTCTTTTGAAATAGCATTAATTTCATTTTGTGTTTAGCTATCTACTGCTTAACATGATGCCTGCCTTTAAGTGTAGTTTGTATACCCAGTGAGATTCTATTGGAGAAAAGTAATTTTCCCTTTGTGAGTAATTATCAATTGAGATAGCCTTGGGTTAGGGATGGGAGCTTGTATCAGTTCCCCTCTTAGTACTGGCACTTCCATTTGGCTTAGATTTCTTCAGGCCCTTTGCATGATGCTACAGTCTTTATAAGTTAATTTAGCATCAGTCCTGTTTTCTCTAGAAGCCCTTGTTTCCATGGTGCCTTCCATCCCCACTGGCTCTTGCCATCTTTCCATTTCCTCTTCCACAGAGTTCCCTGAGCCATGAGCAGATAATTTGTTGAAGACATCTCATTTAAGACTGAGTGTTTCTCTTCACATTGTCCAATGGTGTGACTCGGTTTTTGTTCCCATATACTACAAAAGGGAGCTTTCTGATGATGTCTGAGCAAGACATTAATCTATGAATATAACAGAATGGCATTGGCAGTCATTTTATTGTTATGTTCCTTTAGCAGAACAGTATTATTTAGTTTCCATTAGGCTCATGGCAAATCTAGCCACATGTACTCGGGCACCTGAGAAGTGTCAACCGTGAATTCAATTTCATGAACTGGCCTTAATTCTAAACAGCAAATGATTACTCTCAACTTTTAAGCCACTGTACTAGGCAGGTTACCATTGAGACTGAAGAATTTTTAGCTGGGTTGGTGTTTATCTTTTGGTAGAATTCTGAGGACCTTCCAGTGCCATGAACACTAGCCTGTAGAAGTACAAGTTCTATAGAGACCTCATGTCAAATCCTTCAGGTTCACTGAATAGTTTAGGTGTTGTCTTCAGCAATCAAGCCTTACCATCAGCGTGTAGAAAGCAATCAATAGCCGTGACATTAATCTGGGTTGTTTGGGGGCTTTCATGAGAACCCTTTGCCCAAAATCTCAATTAGATGTAACCCATTTCAGATTTGGAGGCTTCATTCAGTTGCAAGAAGTGTCTAGTTGGGACCTTGTCTCCCTTGTTACTTGATGACATTTTAAAAACTGCTCATTTGTTTTGCTTTGGTTTGACACAGGGTCTCACTGTTCAGCTCATGGAGTCTTAAACACCTGATACTCCTACTACCTAAGCTCTTCTGTGACGAAGCATGTTCGTTACAATGCCTCGCTCTAAGCTGTATATCTTGATGAGTACATTTAAAAATAGTTAAGGAAATCCCATTAAGTCAGTCAGATTTGAGGCGTTCCTCCACAAAACTCTAATAGTTTTCAAGACTTGCTATTTCTTCATCTGTATCTGGTCAGTTTACAGAGGCTTAAAATTACATCTTTTATTAATTTTATCATTTTTATAATTGTGTTTTGAAGAATGCTTTTACTGACTGTTTTTAGTATTATAACTAGAAGTCCCAATATGATTGATTAATAAAATTGAATAAATATTTTGAGTGTGTGTGTGAAATATGTTTATCATTTTAATACTGATATTAAAGGACAGAATTCCTCTGGTTTGATTATGTAAATACACTCTCAAGGCTGTGACTTCTGGCAACTGAGAGGACTATACACATGTCTTGCATCAAGAGTCTCTCCAAGGTCTCGATCTCCTCAGGACAGAGTGAACAAGCCCTCTTTATTCTGAAAAGATCCATTTATACATAGGCAAAACAAATTTTAGGCTAAATACCACAATCAAATTTATTTGTTATAGATCACTGTGCCTTAGATTTAAAATACCAGTGGTGGAAGGAGCCAAATATTGAGCAGGAGCTGCAATGAGAGGCTGTAAGTCTGGAAGGGGTGGAAAGAAGCTCAACATTACTCATGTTGCCCTTACATCCATGACTTAATAGCCATGAATAACCCTTGAAGAACTCCAGAGTACCAACAAACTCAATTTTACACATTTCTTACAAACACAGACTTCATCATTTTACAAGGGAGAAAAACTGAAACTGGAGCAACTGATGATGACCTAAAATATTGAATCCTAGAGATGTTTTTCAATGTGCATATGGGCTAATATTTTAATAACATTGCTATTAAACATTCCTCAACTTGTTCTTGGAAGCAGAAACTGTGGCTTGTCTATTTCTCCCTTGTCATGTCTTTTGCCTTACTTGACACAGAAGTGAGCTTGAAATGTTTGCTGCATTAATAAACTAATATAATATAACATAAATAAGATCATCATGCAGTAAAAGTGGAATACAGAAGATAAGAGCCCACTGGTCATTTAGATGGTTAATCTCAATTGTCAACTTGATGAGCTACCAAACAAGCTGGAATATGGGCTTTTCAGCATTCCTCCACTTTTGCAGGGAATTCTCTTGATTTGATCAGTTGAGGTGGGCAGACTGACTCACCATGAGTGGCACCATCCCTTGGGTTGACATCCTAGATTGTATAAAAATATAACTGATCCAAGTATAAGTATGTATCTTTCTCTCTGCCTCCTGACTATGGATGTGATGTGGACAGAATTTTAACTTCTGTTCCCTTGACTTTCTTGTCATGAAATATTGTCCCTCAAAGTATAAGCTATAAAAACCCTGTGTTCCCATATTTGCTTTGGTTAAGTTATCTTAACTTAGTGAAGGAGAAGAAACTAAGACAGCTATGATATCCAGCTTCTGCTCAGCCTCATATTCTCTTTGTTCAGAGAGCTCTCAGGTCCTATTTCTTCTCAGTTTTCCATGTAGAGAACTGTCTATGAACATTGTTACTGTTTCTAAGAAACAATAAAAGCCAATCAACTCTATGAAAGTTTGAACGATATATTTTACATGCACCTGCATTATACATAAGGTCATTCGTTAGGTTTTGTATGAGCTTCCAAGGTGAATGTCACCTAAGTAATATAATGTAATGTGGCTTATCACTGTAATCATTTTGTTTGTTGATTTTTATGTGTTTGTTTTGTTTTGAGAGTAGCTTTTGCTTTATAGCACAAGATGGTCTACAGCTCAGCATCCTTGAACTTCAGCCTCCTAGTACTAAGATTAAGTCCATTGGTCACTATTCCTACTTAGTTTGGTGGACTTTTATTTCTCATTTAATACCATCTTTATCCTTAGAGATGAATCTACTCTGTTTGGAGTAAATTATAATAATTAGAAAAACAGATTTAGCAGAACTTGGTATCATCACAATTGTCTTTCTTTTCTTCATAAATTTGAAATAAAGGCTAGTCTTTATTTTGAATTTAGACAGTTTTGCAAATTTCATCTGCTCTTTATGTCTCATAAGTAGTTACATTATTCTGATATGGAATGGTTTGCCCCTGTGATGGTTTGTTTGTATATGCTCAGCCCAGGGAATGGCACTATTTGGAAGTGTGGCCTTGCTGGAGTTGGTGTGACCTGGTTGGAGTAGGTGTGTCACTGTGGGCATGGACTTTGAGATCCTACTCCCAGCTGCCTGGAAGTCAGTATTATGCAAGCAGCCTTCAGATGAAGATGTAGGACTCTCAGCTTCTTCCGTTCCATGGCTGCCTGGATGCTGCCATGTTCCTGACTTGATGATACTGTATTGAAACTCTGAACCTATAAGCCAGCCCCAATTAAATGTTGTTATTATAAGACTTGCCTTGGTCATGGTGTGTATTCACAGGGGTAAAACCCTAAGAGAGCCTCCCCATCTTCCTCCTTAACTTCACCTTTGTTGTGGTTGACTGTAGAGCAGTCTATAGCACCAGAGCCCATGTAATATAAAATTAAGTTCAAGGAATGTTCATGCAGAGATGGGAGTTGATAAGGGTCTGGGAGCACTCACTCCTTCATATTTGCTTAATTTTCTTTTGTATTCAGGATCATCCCATAATCTTTGTAAAAGAAACAGTATTTATACGGTCTTTATTTTAGAGGTGGCAGAATGATAATTCACACAGTTAAATGATTTTTAGGCCAGTCATTAAAATAACGCTTCTTGTCACCAATTCCCTGTGCCATAAAGAAGACAAGAAATAAAGTTACCAGATAGTGTGACATTATTCAATACACTTGTAGAAAGGATACAGAAATATCTATTCTGCTTACATCATAACTATATTGGTATAATAAGATGGTTATTTTAAGGGAAAAGGTGATAACTGGAAAATAAAGATATAGGTCTGTGGTAAAGCTTCTGTCTAGAAACAAGGATGAGTAGTAATGTGGACTCACAGCAATGTTGTGGTCATAATATACCAGACTTTACCACAGAATGACTTACCCTGTAGCTGACATCCTCCAAGAGGGCAGATTCACCCACAGTGCAGCCTGCTTGCCACAAAGTTTCTTTCATGCTGCAACCATAAAGAAATACATTCTTCTTTTGGGAGTGACCATGGAAATCACAGAAGACCTACAATAAGCAATAGAAAGAGAAAATAAATTCAGGCTAGTGCACTGGTCCCTTACATGTTTGAAATGTCAAAGTTGTCAGAAAGATGCTGTTTACTCAGCCATGTGGGATCCATGGCGACCCTGGAACAGCTACATTGTAAAAGCTCTCAGAGAAGATGGTAGATTGCAAGGCTCTTAGGGGGAAACAGAATGTGAAGGAATGCATGTCATGGTTAGCTCTTCTGAAAAAAATTCCCTTATGACTTGGAGAAAATAGACTCATAGCCAAAAAAAAAAAAAAAGAAAGAAAGAAACAATAGTTATAAAAATACAGGTGAAAATTCGAAAATTGAAAAGTACACAGAAAAGAGCCATTTTAAGGGATTATATAAAATATATAAAGAAGAATCATGATTCTTCTCTGGGTACTGATGTGAAAAAACTCAATGCTTTTCAAAACTCAGTTTATTTTTTTAATTCATGCTGTAGATGAACTATGAGGCTGCACTATCTAACTTCACTCTAGGATTTAAGATGAGGAAGAAGCCCTAATTTGGTACATGCTAGTTTGTATCAAATGGAAAAGTGATACTAAGGGTAGACTCTTATTGTACTTGCTGAAGCTTTTCTGAAAACAAAGCAAATATCTATCTGCACATACTGATTAAAGAAAGTCACATGGCCAGCAACCTCACTGGTATGAAGGGGAAATACATTCCTTTTACATGTTTTCTTGGCAAGTCACAAGAAAACTGTCAGTGACAGAAAATCCTGAAAATATGTTAATAATAAGAACAAATTATGAAATCCAAAAGACAACACCAAAGTCTCCTCATCCTCACATGCAAGGACTTTCACAATTCCTCTGTTCTATTGCTGTCAAGGTATTGGATATGTTTCTCCTCAGACCATAAGAATCATCCAGTTGACATAGATGAGTCTTACTAAGAAAATCATTAACTTTAAAACATAAGGCTTTGTTTAAGCCACCAAGCCCGGGGGTCATTTGTTTTCTGAAAAGAGTTAAGTGTTACAATAATTTGTTATTTGAGTGAAAATGAACATGCTTTCCACCATAAGACAAACAAAGTATACAAAGCTCCTTCCTTTTAGAAGATGCATCAAGAAGTCTACAATACAGGAGCAGCAGTCTTCATTATACTTTCTAGATTCCATATGAACATCCCCCACCAAAAATAAATAAATAAATAAATAAATAAATAAATTAAAAGGAGAAAAAAGATAGGAAAATTATTCTCCCTTGTTTGGATGCAGAAATAAGATTCCCATAAAGTACTCAGATAGGAACAGATGAATACAATATACACAGTAGGCACGTTTTCATAACAACCCTGAAGTGCTACTGGGAAGACTACACCCTGCAGGTCTAGCCACGTGGTGGATTAGACCCCAATTCAGCTCTCTACCAGGAGAGTCCCAATGTTTTGAATGTGCTAGTATCTAGTATTGTGGTCTAATTATTTCTCCCTACGCTTCTTCACTCTTCTGCAAGAGGTGTTTATTTTCCCATTAACCTTGCTGACCACACAGGAAAATGTCATTAGAGAATATAAAACAATGGCCTCTAAGAGTCCAAGTACCTATCCCATTTCCTGACACAGAAGTACTTAGAGCCAAGAATCATTGTGCTCTCCCAAATTGCAGTCTCTATCAGTCAATTTACTGGAAAAGTACCAGAAAAAAAGAACATGTAATGGTAAAGAAAATGTTTTCCTTATTTTAATTCTTGTAACATTGTAATTCTTGTCATTCTTGTAAATGACATTCTAATGCACCAGAGTAATAATTTGGAGAATAGCTGCAACACATGAGAAAGTAAGTGTGCCAGCACAATATCATAAAATACGAGAAAAGTAAGTTGCCATTATGTTTCTAAGATTAATAGAGTGCACACGAGGTAGGATATTAACTGAAGGTAGACTCTGATTCATTAAGATGGCAGTTATGAAGAATGGGTGAACACTGAATTATTTCAAGATGTATAAATAAAAATCAGAGATAGGTATTGTTCTTTCAAAAGTCCTTGCCATATCAAACAGGATTGAAATCTATATGAAGACATGAAATGAATATAAAATATTGAGCATAATGGTAAATTTTAGTTCCAACACATACATATTGTGAATATTTCAGTGTTTACTAAAAGACAGTATCGGATTAAATAAAAAGGCAAGTTTAACTGAATTGCTATAAATTAAGAGCCAAAATGTGGCCAGGTGTGGTGACACACACCTACAGTCTTAGCATTTGGTAGGGAGAGCCAAGAGAATCATCAGTTCAGGGCTATTTCTCATCCATATAAAGTGACCCTGAGTTTGAGGTCAGACTTGGCTATTATATAAGATCCTCTCTCAAGAAAGAAAAGTAAAACTGTAAAATGTGTATAGGATACAAACCCTATGCCAAGGAAATGTGGAGGATCTACGTTCATTTAGATATGGAAAATAATGAGTAAAAAATGTTTGATTGCTTCTACACCTAAGTTGCATTTGATGGGTAAGTCCATTCCTTTACTCCTCTACTTTGGGATTCCATATTCCATCCAAATGGAATACCCCTGAACTGGTGCATGCTTAGTACCTTAGTGAATGTCTACTATTAAAGCCAGGCAGTAGGCACAGGTGTCACGAGATAATTGCAGTACAGGTTCTATCTCCTAAGCTTTCATTTCTCCCTATGCTGGGGAACATCAAGCATCACAGCCTAACTAAATGTAAGTCACTATTGAGCAAATGTGTCAGCCAAATAACTGATTAAGCCAGTGGTTCTCAATCTGTTGGTAACAGTTCCACAGCGGTCACATATCAGATATTTATATGATGATTCATATCTGTAATAACTTACAGTTATGAAGTAGCAACAAAATAATTTTATGGTTGGGGGTCACCATCACATGAGGAACTGTGTTAGAGGACTGCGGCTTTAGGAAGGCTGAGAGTCACTGAATTAAGCTTGCAAATTCATGACCAGTTGTCCAAATTAACGAATTAGCTCCGGATTATGGACTTTTATCAGTGATGCCAGCACAAACCTATCTGTCCTTACTAGGAATTCTCCCTAGGACTGTATTCCTCCAAGTATTTCCCAGGTTTCATAGGTTTTGTTAGCAAACCTTTGTTATTCTTTTGGTTTATAAACTGTTTCCTTCTTGGGCACGCTGTGCACTTATTTTCTAATATTATGTTCATATTTCATCTGAGTTATCAGATTAGGGAGGTACATGGAGGAGTTGTTAGGAGCCTTGAAAAAACTGAGCTTCCTCTTTCAAACCATCTGCCCTGGCTGAGGTTATGTCTCGGTTTTTACATCTCATTGATTGATAATATAGAAATGATGCTCTAGCCTATGTTACAGGGCAATAGGTCTCAGATATTGACATGCATCAGAAAAACATGGATGACTTGACAAAGCATACATTGGAGCCCTGCCCCAGCAATTCTGAGATTCAAGTAAGTCTGAAGCTAAGGAATTTGTCTTTTTAATAAGCTCCCATGTAAGGTTGATGGTCCTGGTCCCAAGATCATAATCTGAAAAACTTCTTTTCTAAAGGAACCAACAAAATAACTGTTTAAGGTCTAATCACCTACTATGGTGAACTTTCCACCAACCTTTATCTCTTACATCTTGGTTTTTCTGTGTGAATAAACATGCACCATTCTTATGAAAAGTGTGCAAACAAATTAAGTCTGTGTCTTAGCAACAGATTTCTCAATAAAGCCAGAAGGCTGCTTGGTGACAGGAGCTCCTTAAATGCTGGATTCAGATAGAGATAAAAGCTGTTATTTTTTCCTTCCTGATCCTTACAGACTCTGAAAGCTGAGGTAAATGACAAATTATAGACCTATTCACCTGTGGGAATGAACACTGCTAAGCCCTAGGATTCCAGTGGCCTCTGTGGATTCAGAAGAAATGAAGACATTGTTCTGCTTGCTGCTCAAATGACATCCCTAAAAATAAATGACTGTTAATTATAAGAAACATGTGCTTCTTCAAATTGCAGGGAGCAATTACAAAGCAAATTATCAACTTATTTCAGTTGAGGAAAGCTTTTTCTTTTCTACTTGAAGATTTGATACTTGTGTTTTCTTCCAGTAATATTATTTACCAGACTAGTAGTGACTGCGCCCAGTTTGGAAACCACAACACTCATAGATCAATGAGCAACCTTATATCACTCATCAATGTAATAAAAAAAAAATATGCTTGCCTGATATGTGGCAGAAAAAAATTAAAATTTTAACATAACTCCATGTTGCCCTCCACAGCAACAATAATAAATAGTTAATTTATCCAACACTTACAAGACACCAGCTGGCATGTTAAGAAATTATACAAAATGGATGTTATAGGACATAAATTGTATAGTCATGTGCTAAAAAATGTGTAAATGTTATTTTGAAGTTATAACAATGAGTAGCTCGTGATGATTATAATAATGAGTATCCCATGATAACATAGGCATTATAGTCCCTATTTTAAATAAGAACACTGAATTTCAAATAAATAACTTGCTCACATTTCAATTATTGAGTATAGAGTAAATATTTTAATCCAAATTTGCCTTAATACACAAACACCATTTCTTTCATTCTATGTTGCTCCATCTAGAAACTATTTGGTAGAGAGGATGCCAAAAGTTAACAAACATGGTAGCCAGAGAAGAAAGCTAAGGTAAGGATAAACTTAATTCTCTGGAAATCAAACTAAAACCATATTTCCTACTTCCAGAGAGGAATGTTTTACATGTCATTCCAAGGAGTGGCACCTTAGCAGGAGTGAGATATGGTGGTTCTGCAAGCCACAGCGATACATTATGACCTCAGATAAATCTTCCCAAGTAAATGGAGAATGGGAAAGACTGAGCGATGCCTTTGAGGAATTGCAATAAATCAGAATAAACAGATTTTGAATAAAGACTGGATTTTAGGAAGCTGGAGACATGGGTAGTAAGCTGGTTAGTAATGCATTTAGGTGCCATTCTGTGGTATCCGGATGGCTTCCTGGAGGTGGTTAAGAAGATTTTAAAGCATTTGAGTGAAAAGGAAAACCAGGACTACATCCAAGGTTGAGAGCTTATGACTGGATCCCAGGATAGAGACCAAGGGAGATTCATGACAAGGGCATAGCTGAAATCAACAGAGAAGAGTTTCTAGAGAAAGGAAGTTTGGGCTGGTATGATGCTAAATGAGCAAATACAGGAAATTCAAGCCCGAGGACCTGAGTTCTATGCCTGGAACGTACGATAGGAGAGAACACACTTCAGAGAGTTGTTTTCTTACCTGGACACCATGGCATATACACGTACACACACACATGCACACACACATACATGTGCATGCACATACATGTATACACACATGCAAATTAAAATTAATTTTTAAAACAATACAGAAAGGAATGTTTGTAAGGAGGTGAAATTTACAGGACTTAGAGAGTAAGTGGGTTTAAAGACATTGTGAAAATGAAGTTAGTAATTATACCTGAATTTAAGGTTTAAATTAGTAGACAATAATTATACTATTCTCCAAGGCAAAAAATAAAATAAATAAATAAATAAATAAATAAATAAATAAATAAAAATAAAAAATAAAAGGTGATATTCAAAGCCTCCATACATTGTTGTTTAGTTTTGTTGGGCTAGAGTGCTTGGTTTTGTCTTCTGGCTTTTGGCTAAACTGATTCCCCTCTCAGGGTCATAGTTTCTTCTCCATCCAAGATAAATGGTACCCTTTGGATTATGGCTCTACTCCCTATGTCTCTCCCTAGGACTTCTCCCAAGTAATTTTGTCTGAGCTTAATTGCAAGGTTAATTTAATTCATGAAAATGTGGGTTCTGTCATTCCTCGAGCAGCAAAGAATTTGATCAGGATCACATTGCTATGCTCTGCACACTCCTTTCTATTCTTCTTCCTCTCTTTCTCCAAGTCTGGTTTCTCTGCAAGCTAATTGGGCCTCTGTCTTCATCCAGTTAGTCCTGTTCAAACACTTCCCTTAGTGTTTCACCAGCTCCCCGTGGCTCACCTAGGTTTGATTGTGTTTACTGCTCTGCTTTGCCAGCTTTGAGCTGTTGTGTTTTCCAATCTTGACATCTGGGTCTCATTGCTCCTCCTCAGCAGAGAGACCTCTGCATTATTTATACAATTGCCACAGGAAAATGAAAGCAAAGCTGGATCTGGGAGAAGGCAAGTTCTAGAGAATGTGATGGAATCCCAAAAGAGCAACACTTCCAATTAAACCAACCAAGACTCACAAAGCCCTAGAGACTCTACTTGTACACAGTATTGGGCAGACAGCATTCAGCTCACATTTCTGAGAATAGTAAATATCTCCATAGGGGAAATAATATTAGTGACATATGCAATTACCTTCCAAAAGCCCTTTTAACGAACCGCATATCCCAGATACAGTCCTCACTGCTATATCATCTTCTCCAAGTATCTCTAAAGCATCTGTTTCAGGAGCCCTCACAGACACCAAAAATCCATAAATAATTGAGTTCCTTATACAAACAGCATTATGTTTGCATGTAAGTTATATAAAGCTTCCAAATACATTGCATGATCTTTATACTGTCTGAAATACCTAAGCCATCATAGATGCTATACAGTTATAACAATAGATATTGCTATTCATTTTTTAGGTAATAATGGCAGAAAAAATATGCAGTGTTCAGCACAGCTATTTTTTTTCTAAATATTTCAATCTACACTTGCTAGAATCTTTGGACACACAATTCATGGATAACAATGTTTTACTTCACTTTTCCCATAGGTAACATATTATCTAACTTTTACGTGACATCTAATGATGGATGAGATTAGCCACAGGCAACATAAAATTTTTCTTTTCAATTACATTGAAAAATCTCTTATAAAGTAGGCCAAAATATACAGTTCAATATTTGGCTTTCTTTTGTATTGAATGCCTACCACTAACTCAATAATTTTAATGCTTTATATCTCTTAGAATGTCTGACATGGGCCAATTACCATGTGAAGATCTTATACTCATCCACAATTAGTATAAATGTTTCCCAAGGAAGATGCTGCCATTCCACTTCTGCCACTGTTACAGAAGGTTAAACATCTTGCCCTTGGATGCTCATAGAAAAAGAGTCATGCTGCATCTCAAACTCTGATCACTCTAGCTTTAAAAGTTTTCTGCAATCAAACATTTGCAAAGAGTGGCTCCACCAGTGAAAAAGAACAATATAATGATTAATTGGCAAACAGAGTATGTACTTCCCAGGTCTTGCATTAGCTGTTTCCTACTCTATGTCACTGGTTGGCTGTCCCTGAGTGGTAAGTTTGACACCATGGCAGAGTTCTGTAGGGAGCCCTGGGCAGGTGATTCAGGGATGAATTGATTCTCTTCCTTCATGTATACATGTAGAAGGGAATGTGTCAGTAGCTCCTGTGCCACCTTTAGCCCTTCCAACTTCTCAGTCTGAGTGAGGCCTTTCTACACTATATATATATATATATATATATATATATATAGTGTGTGTATGCCAGCCAGGGAAGCTACGTTAGCAAACCCTCTTTGTCTATGAGAAGGTGTCTGGGTAAGCTTTTAGCACAGGGGAGTATGAATGCTTGCCCTCATGTGGTTACCCTTTTAGTACAGGAAGGTTTACCCTGGTCTTGCCTCATCCTCTTGAGAATTGGTGGTGATCTTGACCCCAGAGTCTGACTGTACTTTGGTCCAATGCAAGCCTTACTTTAAGAGTGAGAACTTGTCAATTATTACTATCACCTTTATCCACTCACAAGATAAACTGTCTTTGGACAATCTTTTGGGACGCTAAAGAAAATAAAGCTGACCCCCCTCAATCCCATGACACACTTAAACCATCTACCCAACTTCATCTGAGGCCTCTGCACTGACCTTTGTCCCTTCTCCAGAGAACAAATGCCAAGCAAAATCCATTCAACTGTCCCATTTCCTCCCAGTTCTTCCCACCCTTCTCCCCAGCCTCAACCCCCTGCCTCAACCCCCTGATGTTTCTACCAGCTGACAGCAAAAGTACTCATGACATCACCAGGGAAACATTGATTCGGGAACTTCTATCTATTTTACCTTCATCCCATCTCACTCAAACGTTCAAATGTTCAGATCTGTTTGGGAAATCTAGCTGGCCCCACCTGCGGCATATGTAGGACCCTGAATGCCCCTCCATCTCATGGTACTTAAAAAGTACATGGAGGCACCAACAGGAGAGACATGAAAAGTAGATGTATGCTTTCAATGTAATCAATCTAAGAAACTTTGGCAATTAATTTATATGTAAATTATCTGTGTCAAGAAAAGGCATAGTCAAACATAGATTTTCAATAGATACCTTTATTCTGCTAGCAAGGAATCATTCTAAATAGAAAGAAACAGAATTGAAATGACTTTTTCCCAACACCTTTATGGACATTATATTCTCCTCTGCCTGTTTCATTAGCAATGGCTGGAGGTAGCTTGTCCCCCATCGTATATTCATGTGCAAGGAGTAGAAAGTTATAGACTTAGATTTTTAACAAGAAACAGATATAAGTAAAGAAACATCAGTATTTAATGCCATTTCTGAGGTATACAGTGCAAATGATAAAAGAGTACTAGGTGTCTTGAGTTCTGTGTAAATGGGCCTTAGGGGCCTGTGATCATCTCCTCTTCTTTTGCTGTGCCTTTTTATTAAACAAATGTGATGGGGGATTCAAATATAACCAGGAAAATCAGTTACATAGAGAAAGTTCATATTCCATTGGGCTCTAGAGAAAGAAAACACACACACACAAACACACACACACTTTTCCTGTCCTCTGGCAGAAGGCAGCCCAGCTTGTATGAGTTTTAAATGGAAATCAATGAGCTCTTCAAAGAGCCCTGAAATCCCTTTATCAACATGCATTCATATAGCAAGAGCCATGAGGATGGGAATCGATACCTCTCCTAATCCTGAAGCCCCAGTTCTTGGCAAGAGCCCAAGGGCCAGACTGGCTGCAACATGGCAGCTCATTAGAGACAGTTTGTCTGTTTCCCTGTGAACCGGCTATAGCCTAAGAGCTTTCTTCCACTAGTGATGCTGTGCTGGGCTGTTTCCTGGGTCAAGCAAGGGTCTCTTGTCTCTCATGTGGATCTTCACAAACAGAAAGCAAGTCTTAACAGCCAATTCTTGAACTTGTCTGCTTCATTGGGTTTCTCTGCTGGCATGCTTACTCTCTGTCCAAGTATTCATAACTTCTAAACAACATCTTCACTATCTTCTCTAGGCTTTGGCAAAGTTGTACTTCTTGACTTGACTTGCACCCTTCCAGGCTGACCAGCCCTATTTTATACACCCCAATTTTCTCTAGCTGCACGTTAAAGTTCTATATTCTTGTTTTATATATTTTTAGATTTTGTGTATTTAAGCAAATATTTTACATTGGTAGAAAGTATGAATACTGGATATATAGTACAGCAAATTTGGTATAACTGTGTGTTTAATCATGATATAGAATATTTTCACTACCTAAAAGTTCTCTCCTAAACCCAAAGCTTCGGTCTCCTTACCCAGAGTTAATCACTGCTCTAATGTTCACCTTCCCTTATTATTGAAATACAAGCATTTAGTTTGTATCCCTCCATGTCCACTCTCTTGAAGTTAATATGTTTTAAACTTTATTTATATTATTGAACATATCAGTAGTTAACTGGATTTTCTTATTTGGGGAAGGGGTTGTTTTGATTACTGTCCTGGTTAGTTTTTATTGTTAACCTGAGACAATGTAGAGTCACATAGGAAAAGAAATCTTCAACTTGAGAACCGCCTAGATGACATTAGCCTGAGTTCAACATCTGAACAAGAGTAAAATCAATAAAATGGTAAAAAGCTACAAGAAGGTCCAGAAGACCTCAGGAATCTCTCCCCCACTGACCAGTTTATCCCTCAAACACAGCAGAAGAGTTATCAGTACCTAGTCCTTCCATAATCCTGCTCAACTCTTCATCTGTATCCCAGACATCCCAGATATAGTTCACACACCTGTTACCATTTGTATTACTTTATGTCATATTGTTTCTTTAAGAGCTACCTCCCTCCTACCTTAGTCCATCAGGATCTTAATGCAACTGGCAATCTTTTACTATGATAAATGTATGTATCCACCTTCTTTTTAAATAATGGGTTGATAGATACCTACAACCATCCGATGTGCAGAAAATAAGACTGTGGAACATTAAGTTGTAAATGGGACATCTATATGACGCCCTCTCCCCTAATGCTGAAGGATCACTGGGGAAAATATGCATGGGGGAAGTGTTCTTGTTGTCTCATTCTATCTAAGGACCTATTGGCAACCGATGGCAGCTGGTTAATGAAGAATTAGTTTTCTATATGTAATTATTAAAATTAAAATACTTTTTAAAACTAAAAATTAAATAATATATATATATAGGTTTTGCATCCCTAACTATTCCAATCTTTACAATTATAGAGTATATGTTAATGTACAAAAGAAAGATGACTACCCAAATTCATGAGAAGATGGATAGATGCAGGAAAGGGAGCATAGAGGCACACTGCCTGTTCTTTTGCAATCCTCAGGAGAATCAGGCAATGACTTCTATCTCATTGGTTCTTGCAACTGGTATCAATTAACCCAAGAGACAAGTACCTGAGTAGCATCTGAGACAGGTGCATCTTCCCAGCCATTACAGAGTGTTTTTCCAATGTTTCCGTAAATATTTTTATAAGGCCCAGAAATTGTGCAGAGTCAACACTAATCTCACACTAAAGAACTTAAAAATCGATGCGGACAGAGAGGGACTCTTCTCTGTTAGGACAGGACCAGCACAAGTGAGTGGCAGTGATGCAGCTGCTGGCAGGTGGTGAGTTAAATATAGCCCTGTAGGTATCTAAAAGGTGGCATCCTGCCTGTTAGAGAGCTCTGTAACACTGGGAATAGCATTTAGTACTCAGCTGTTTCTCACCCACCTCTCAGATGGTCCCAGCAGGAAACAAGTCTGTGGCTGTCATGTTTATAGCTAATTAATGTTTATTTATACTTTTAAACAAGCCTTTCACCTGTCACTCTTTAAAATAAATGCTCTGCTCTTCAATTAGAGATTGGCAGAGCAGAAAGAAATCCTGTTTTGTTGAGAACTTAACATGTGCATGTGTTTAAATGTGTATCAGATATGGGGTTCTTCCCTTTCAAATCACTCTCTTCTCCTGGAGGCGAAAGCTTCCCGCACAGAGAAACAGGCTTTCTCCAGCTTTCAACCATGAGACCGGAACCTTGCTATGTAGAGTTTAAAGAACACAATCACCAGCAGAGATTACATTGCCTCCTTGAGATGCAGGAATCCTTCGAAGCAGGGATGACTACAGTACATATTGAACATTTGAACCAGGATTGAATTTATATTCTCGGGAGCAGGGACACATGCTGTTGTTCTATGTGCCAAAGAGAATTTGACTTAGCCAATCAAGGGAGTAGAGTTTTGCAGGTTTTAAACAAAAGTTTGTCTATTTATGGGCTTTGGGAGATAAATCTTTAAATCCTTGGAATATGCTAGACGAGAGTGTCTCTCAGTAGCTGGGGATTTGTAGTGTCAGGCGGTCAATGTTAGTGCTGTGAGTTTTGGTACAAGCCTTGACCCAGGAGGTATGTGCTTGACTTCTGGAGGAGGTTGATCATGGAGTAAAGGATGTACTTCATGGCTACATGGCTGACCCACTCCCAATTCTTTTCTGAACCTACTGATGAGGTAGCCTGTGATATGTCAATGCACATATGCAATGTGGGCTGATCAACATATCTATATCTTCACCAATACATTGTTTTTAGAGCCTCTGAAACTCTAAACTATGTAACTTCTTGTGAATTTGCAGGTGGGGTGGGGGTGGGGCATTCTTGTGGAGACTGCGGGGCTGGGAGGAGGTAAGAGATGTGGAACAGTCAGAGGGTGGACCAAGAGGGGAATAAAATCTGGAGTGTAAAAAAGAAATTAATAATATAATAATAATAATAATAAAAAGAAAAGAAGGAAGTGACTCACCACAGGCCCCCGGGCAGTACTACTTAGGTAGTGGAGGAGACCTTTGGCATGGTAGATGGTTGGTTGGAGATGAGCTTGGGGAAAGAGCCACTGTCTGTTGAGATCCTCGCCTCTCAGTGAGCATCTGTGACTACATGAAGGAACAATAAGCAAAGAAACACACATTTAGACAAAAAATAGCTTCATAAAATAAAACCCAAGCTGACAAACAATTAAAGTAATGAATCCAACTTCGCTCTGACTTCTGCCCAATTGCCACCAGCTCCAGATGTCCAGGAAGCTGCAGATCTGTACTGGAAAAGTCTGGAGTGGCCTAGTTATCTGCAGCTGTGGGAACTAGAAACTGCGCTTGACTTAACACAGGGTTAATAGGGTTTTAAGACAAAATTTGGGAAACCTGGTTTCCCCCTGTATAGCCATTAAAAAAACAAAGAAAAAAAGAAAGTCAGTGTACGACTCTCCAGCCCCTTTAGTTCTACAAATAACTAATTTGAGCTCAAGATAGCATACACAGTATGGTGAAATACAATATTTCTAGATGGCCCAATATAGCATTATTAAACTCAATATTATTGCACCTCAGTGAAGAAACAAGTGACCCAAGGTACATAACTAAAGAATTACAAATAGGACTCTTTGCCCCTAGCCCACACACCCGTTCTTGGGAAATCCTTGAAAACTACAAAAACCAAGCTCAAGATTATATGTTCCCTGGGGATACTCATAGTCAAAGCCAACATATTAGTTTCAAAGATTATTCAACCCCTTAACCAAGAGGCAAAGCTTCCAGGGAGAGTTATCACATGAACCCAAGACAACTGAAAGGTTTATCAGAAGCAATCCGTCTATAGGCTACGATCCTGGGTATAATGGGTATGCTGGCTATGATGGCATTTATCCTAGATGGTTACCCAGCAAGATGCCACAGACTAAAGGGACCACCACAATATCCCCATCACCAGAACCACCACCATTAAATCCCCTCTCACTAATACCCTTCTAATCTCCACTACAATGAAACTGCTTAGCTTGTTCCTGATATATGTTTGACCAAGCTTCCCATATCCACCCATTCCTACCTATTTAGTTTTCAGCAGGTCAGCCCTGTCTCAAAATTTCATGAATTCCCAAGCTAAGCAATTCTAGTCCTGTTTGTTGTTGTAAGAGTCCTTATAGAACCTTCTTGGAGAAATTTGCACTAATATTATTTTTATTTATTTTGTCCTCCTCATTAGACTGGAGGAAATGGGAACTTGCTCCATTAGGGGCAAGAATAATCGGTGGTATCATTAAAATTTTTAAAGGAACTGTATCAGTCAACAATATAAGACTATATAATAACAGTTGTCAAAGAGCCAACTTTGAGTCGGGGTGCAATTTCACAAGACTCCATCCCTAGATCAAGGGCTATAGTTAATCACTGAGTAAGGAAAGAGGGATGATCAGTTAATCAGTTCTCTCCAGGGGCAAGGCCCCTGATGATTCAACCAATCCCAGCTGGTCAGCCCTAAACCCTAGTTCACATGTGCAACAACACTAAATGGAGTCAGTAGGGTTTGTGTGTGTGTGTGTGTGTGTGTGTGTGTAGCAAAGATAATAAAAAGACTCTATGAATTTGAAAGGGTTTATAGGAGGAATGGTGTTAAATAGTGAACTCGTATAAATTTCTCAAAAAAGACAAAAGTTATCATAATCGATATTAAGTAAACAGTAGAGAACAAATTCTTGCCCTAACATTTAATTATAGAAGCAAACACACTTTTCATCTTAAAACCACTGGCCTATTTTCAATTAATTTTGGAAAGGAAATGGCTCAAGTCCTTCTTTACAATATTTAAATCTCTATGTTCTGAAATCATCTTTCGGCATTAGTTTCCAGCTGCTTATAAGCTCTCTCTTAGAAATCACTAGAAGTTGAAAATATTCCGTAATTCATTTATTCTAATTTTGTCCTAAAATATTTTACACGAGGGGCTAGGGATGTAGCTAACTTGGTAGCAACAATGTTTGTCTAGCAATGTAGGAAGTCCTAGGTTCGATCCCCAACACAACATAAGCCAGATAGTGCATGCCTACACTCATGAAGGAGAGTGTAATCTCAACACTCAGGAAGGAGAGGCAGGAATATCAGAAGTTCAAGGTTATCAATGGCTACATAGCAACAGATTGTAGTCAGCATGTGTGTGTGTGTGTGTGTGTGTGTGTGTGTGTGTGTGTTTGAGAGAGAGAGAGAGAGAGAGAGAGAGAGAGAGAGTGAGAGAGAGAGAGAGAGGGAGATGCCAACAGCAGTGGAAAGAAAAAGCATGACAGACTTTATCTATGGCATATTTGCTTCATTTTAATTAGGTTTTTATTCTCAAATCAAGGCATCCAAAAGTCTGAGAATACTGTAGCTGCTCTGTGACTTTTCTTGCCTTGACCTGGATTCTCATCAACAATGCAAACTTTATTCTTTCTGTAACACTGACCGTGATGAAATGAACTGAGGTTCTCTCAAGGCATTCCTGTTTATGTAAACATAAAAATGCATGTATTGTTGTAAATCCAGCAGCCAACAATTCTACGATTCCCACTCCCTCTTCTTTCTCTCAGTTCCCTGGAGACCAACTTCAGGGGCAACATCTACATGGAAAGGTCCGTACATTACCACACAGCAGAAACACAATTCTGTCCCATAGTTCTTAAAAATAAAAAAAAAATAAAATTCTACATTGCAACTGAAAACCACCTAAGTTTTGAATAAGAAGACACAGTTCTAGCTCCTGGCTCCATCACTGGGTATGGAGTTTGGGGAGCTCATTTATAATCAGTATTGTCTCAGGGGAAAAGTAGATATGCTTACCCTGCTTCCCAAGGTTATGATTAACGTGGGCATCCTCATCATGCACCACGAAACCCTGATCTACTCTGGATTGTTTTGAAGATCAAATGAAATTATATCTATCATTTGTATTTTCATAGAAACTGAGCTGCATAGTCCTACTATATCTATCTGCATCTTCTTACATACTCACAGTTATATGCACATCCCCACATGCTCCATATCCATATCTCCATCCCTGCCCCCAATGGTCAGAAATACACAGCTCAGTTGTGATCATGTCCACTGTTTCCTTGACTCATGCAAACTATACTGCCTATGAATACCAGTCAGAAACCAAAATGCAGGGTGAATCGAAAAGAGAAGACCCTTCACCAGGAACCACAGAGAAGGGGCTGTGATCTGCTTTGAAGTTTATTTGATTTAAGCACACTCCATGGTCAAGGCAGTGGAATGGAAAAGAAAAGATTAATCAAAATAAAAATTTACAAAGAGAATTACTGATTACTCTTTAGGCTACTAGCCAGGGCTAAGGGAGGGGAAGAAATAGGATTGTCCGTGATCTGCATGTAGAGAAAGATGTGACAGTGAAAATATTATAGATGTTAGGGAGCTGTTATTTTAGGGAAAGTTTGGTTTAGTGGCTGTTTTCTGGGATAAAGAAATTGAACCATCCCAGCGGCAGAGCTCGGCTGTGCAGATTCGAGAACCACACATGCTTGCATTTGTATTCAGGCCTGCATGTGTGGCTGTGATTTGGAGGTATCTCTGTGTGTGCCCACAGCTTTGATATTTCCTACAGCTCGGCAACTGCCAACAACCACAATGTGTACTACACCTGCCTTGAGAGCTTTTTCTTTTAAAGCAAATCCATTTGCTCCCAATCTGCAAATCCATTTGGCATTTTATGTTAATGATACCTGAGATCCCTGTAGTCATAGTAGCTGCTGGTGCTCTTCACAGGGATCTGTTTTAAGCATATGAAGATGAAAATGTACCCCATCTTATTATCTACTGTAGCGTTTCTGCAGTGACAGCTGCCACTTCGATGTGCAGAGAATTAGCAGATGGACAGGGATGATGGGCTGGCAAGATATTCAGAGCCTGTAATTTCTGAGAAGGGGTCATCCCTCAAATAGAGATTGAAGTCTTGCTTTACTTACAGGAAGAGGAAGGAGTGATCAGCGCTATTCTTTCACACTGAAAATGGCAAACTCTAGTAAGAAAAATAAAAAACCACATATCTCCTATTCGCATAGGTAATATGATATAACTGGGCCTCCACAGTTTTTATCAACACCTCTCTTTTTCTTTCTCCTCTTTGTATTTCTGTCTGTCTCTCTCTGTGTGTCACTGTCTCTTTGTCTCTGTTTGTTTCTCTATGCCTTTCTGTATGTTGTGTCTCTCTATCTGTATCTCTATCTTTCTGTATGTCTCTCCCTGTTTCTCTGTGTCTGATTGTTTCTGTTGATGTGTCTGTTTCTGGGTCTTTGACTCTCTCTTTGTCTCTCTGTCTCTCTCTGTCTCTCTCTGTCTCTCTCTGTCTCTCTCTGTCTCTCTCTCTCTCTCTCTCTCTCTCTCTCACTCTCTCTTTCTTTCTCCTTCTCTATCTGACAAAGTCTGATGTATTCCATACTGGCCTCAAACTTGCTAGGGAGCCAAGGAAGATTTTGAACCTCTGGCCCTCTTGCCTTGCCTCCTGAGTGCATGGCATGTGTCAATATCCTAGTTTATGACCCTCTGGGGATCAAAGTCAGAGAATCAGGCTCCAGGCAACCTACGCTAGCACCCTACCAACTGTGCTATATCCCCAGTCTAGTCTTCCAATTTTTTTGAGCTTAAGTTTAAATATTTTCATTTATAATAAAGTTTATGTGCAGAAAATGTGGTAGTTTAGAATACCCAAATATCCAGATACTTCAATATTACCTTGAAATACCTGTATCCCAGGAAACTCCTCAAATGAAAATCGCTTCATCTCTCAGTCTAGACCTGTAATTATAACAAGAATCACAGTGCTAAGATGCCTGGCCAAAATGGGAGCTCATTGTCTTGTTCTAGCTTCAAATGTTTCTGTAGAGTTGTTTATTTTTGAAGCAAAGACTCAGGTAAATTACAGTGGCCCTGAACTCACCAAAGTCAGTGATAGCTTTGAATAATTAATATCCTGCTTCTACTTCCTGAATGCTAAGATTTCAGGGATGTGCCACCACAGTCAAGTTGGTTTATGCACTGTTTGTGATCAAATGAAAGGCTTCATGCATGTCAGCTTGTACTCTACCAACTGAGCTACATCCTGAACCCCTATTGATGAAGGGTTTTAGGTGGAGCAGGCATCATCGCCATCACTGCCTATTCTTATAATAAGTGCTTCATATAGATACTACCAACCCACTCTGTCAGGCATTCACAATCTGTTTCCAAATAGTCATCATCCTTGAAGAATAATACAGAGTTTCTGTTGATGTTCTGATTGTTTAGATCATAATTTGAAAGTAGAAAGGATGATAAATGAGTCAAGATTTCTGGGGAGAAATGAGACGGGATCTAGAAAGGCAGAAATATTAAATTTAAAAATTAACTGTTTACATTTCAAAATTGAAAATTTGATGATATATGCATCCTTCTTAAAAGCGAAACCAAACTAGCCCTGCATGGTAGTATGTTATTGTGATACTAGAGCATGGGAGACAAAGATAGGAGAGTCAGAAAAGTAAGGTTACTCTCAGCTGTATAGTTATAGATAGGGTGACCTGGGCTACCTCATGAAACCTGGTGTCAAAAATTATAACCAAAAGAAAAGCAAGAAGAAAGAGAACATTCACCCAACTAATGGCTCTATTCTTTTCTCTCTTTATCTCATCATTCCCCTCTTTGGGTAGGCTTAACTCTGTAGCCCTCCAATTCACAACCCTGCAGCCTCCATCTCCAGAGTGCTGCAAGTCCAGGTATGGACTACCAGACTCAGCTTCTCAAAATTATACTCTTAACACTGGCTATAGATCATGCTTATCAGCCAATCACAGAAATCAGCAAGACACTGGGAGACAAGTACTATAAACAATCATTTCAGAAAGAAGAGTATGAACCACCAGGATTCTTGAAGCAAAAAATGAGCCATAAGTCAGAAAAGGAGGGGAGAGATTGTGTGTCTTCCTATAAGAGAATTTACAAAACTGGAGTCAGACAAAAAGATGATTCAAAAATTCCTCATTCAGCTATGTCTGAACAATGGAGAGAAGGTACCTAGCAGACAGAACAGATGAGGTCAGTCTTGATAGCAAGAGAGCCCAGCACAGCAAGCTCTGGAGTCGTAGGAATGGTAGTGTGTTTGGGATCTGGAAAGCACTTTGATCCATCCAAGCACATCCCACACTGGGACAAAGTGTGGGTACAGAAGGAAACTATATTCATAAGCTCAGAGATGTGTTGAAGCCTCTAGAACTTGGCAGCCCAGGATGAGGCACATTGACCAGAAGCTGTGCTCAGAGCTTTCCAAATGAACATTTCTCAAATGGAAAGAGGGAAATAAAAGGCAAAAAAAAAAAAATCAAATTAATTTCAAGGTAGTTTGAAAGCTCAAGACAATCAGGATTTTAAGGAGCATTTTATTATGCTCAGGAGATCATTTGTAAATCAAAATGTTTATAGTTCAAAATGGATAGCAGAAGAAACCAAGAAAGTTGTTCTTCATCAATGCCAGAGACCCAGAAATAAATTTCCAGAGGTTGATCAAATCACAGCCCACGAATGAGAAAACCATTAGGGTGTCCAACCTTTTGGTCATAGTTACACAACATCATCTACAATATCCTTGCTTGAAAACTGTTCAGTTGAGTTAGACAAAAGTCATAGGAAGTTCTTGAAAACTTTTTTAATGACTTTAGGACTATACTCATACCTGTCGTTAGTTACAAATCCTGTTAGCCAAATACTGAACATGCCTAGATTAACCAGCAACGGACTTTAACTTCATCTTTATTAAGAAAAATATCCAGAGGCTGTAGGAATCTCTCAGTCAGTAAAGCACTGGTCATGTAAGCATTATGACTTACGTTTGGCCCCCTGAAACTATATACATTATTTGGCAATGCTGGAACATTCCTGTAATCTCAACACAGAAGGATCTTGAAGCTTGCTAACTAGGCAGTCTAGCCTAATTCATGAGGACCAGGCCAATGATAGATGTTGTCCCAAAGTGTTCCTGTGAATGACAAGTGAAGTTTTCTTAGAGGCTCCATGTACACACACATAGACACACACACACACACACACACACACACACACACAAGTGTGCGTGCGTGCATGTGTGAATTCACACACATATAAAGAGAAATATTCAAACTTGAAACTTTAACATAAGCCAATCGAAGTATTAATAGGTTGTTCTTTATGCTTTCTTCCCCGCCCCCCAAAGTATATCTGTATCTCCACCCACCAGTAACACCTGTACCACCCTTGCATCCTACTCCTAAACCTACATATGAATAAAGGTACTATGGAATCTGGGCATGATGAAGTGAAAGACGTGACGCGTCACACAGTACAGCGGAAAGCAAGAAAATTAACCTTTTAAAATGGAGCCATGTCCTTTAGAAAGGGCACCATTGCCCCAGATTGAAGAGAGGTCTAACAGATGATATTTCGAATCTCTCACCCAGAGCAGAGGCAGCTCAAGATCTCTGCAAGGCAACCAATCCCCTGCTACACACACACCTGCGCACCCTGCTTCCTACTGTCATGTTGGGGTCTGACATGGTTTTTTTTTTTGAAACCAATAGAGTAAAATGTAAATGTATATTCTCTTACTGTACAAACCAGATTTTGTAAAAACAAACTTCCAACAAAAAAATTCAAACTATCATAAAGTAGGACCAATTTTAGTTATGCTGTTCAATGTTTTCTTTTTCTTCTTTCTTTCTTTAATACTGTTTTTATGCCAATGGGGAGGAGCCTACAGCATGAGATCAGATCATTCTCATTTTTACACAGCCTTTGATACCATATACAAACAGGTACATGTTTAACTGAAACTACTGACACGCAAGGCATACATTTCTAAGCATGTACAGTTCTTCAAATGAACAAGGATTTGTGAAGAATCTGTTAAACACCCTTGCTACAGAACAGTGATTTCTTCTTTCTCTTTTTTTATTGGTTATTTTATTTATTTACACTCAAATATTATACCCCTACCCAGTTTCCCTTCCACAAGCCCCCATTACCTCCTCCCTCCCCCTGCCTCTATGAGGGTGCTCCCCCAACCGTCCACACACTCCTGCCTCAGCAGCCTAGTAGTCCCCTCCTCTGGGTCATCATGCCTTCACTGGACCAAGGGGCTCCCCTCCCAGTGATTCCAGATAAGGCAATCCTCTGCTACATAATCAGCTGGAGCCATAGATAACCCCTGTGTACTTTTGGTTGGTGGTTTAGTCCCTGGGAGCTTTTGGGGGGTGGGGGGGATCTGGTTGGTTGCTATTGTTGTTCTTCCTATGAGGTTGCAAACCCCTTCGGCTTCTACAGTCTTTGTACTAACTTCCCCATTGGGGGACCTGCGTTCAGTCCAATGTTTGGCTGTGTACATCCGCATCTGTATTGGTCAGGATCTGGCACATGACCAATGCTGAGGCTATCCAAGTGCCATCACAGAGGATAACTGGCTCCCAGTTTGCACTTAACATTACTTACCAGACAAGAGTAAATTATTTAGCTTAGAAATTTTAAATATTTTATTCAGTCTTGTAAAATCTTAGAATATATGATACTGAAATAAGATTTCAAAATCAAGAACTAATGATTATTTCTATGACAAAAACATGAAAAATTCAAGATCTGGTACAGTTAAGAAAATAAGAATTGATAAGAACTATGCATTCTCAAACATAACGCACACACACAGTACAACATATACATGCACACATAACATAACACACACAACACAATATGCACACACAACACACACACACATACACACACACACACACATTCCTAATGCTAACACTTAAGGAACTTGAAGGGAGCTTCCTTCTATCTTTACTTAATGGAGACATTTCATTTTGGAATTTGTACAAGGTTCATAACAACATAATGAAGATCACTACATCTATAACTGTGCAGATTGTAGCTACATGAATCCATCAGAGTCTGAAAGAGATATCAATGAAAAGATCATACAGTTTGGTAAAGAAGAAGTGGAACCATATTTCTCTTCATATGTGTGTGCATTCGTGTGTATGTATGTATGTCTGGCGTATGTATGATACACATATTATATGTATATCAAATAAATATGTGTATATCATACCTGCAGCATATATGTGTATTACTATATATGTATTTATTATATACACATAAATGTATATATTTGTAGATGACTTTATAGTGCATCTTAAGCACCAATGAACACAAGTAACAAAGGAAACAGACATAACATGTTACAAGGAACAAGTACATTTCCATAAGAAAAACACTTGAAAATAATGTGACAAATTCAGAAAAACAGTATTCTACTTTTCTTTTTAAAATAAAGACCTGTGTGAACTGATCTTGTGTAGTGACTTTCAGCATATATAGTTGTGATTTCAAAGAAAACACATGCAAGTATTTAGGAGAAATAAGATATGGATGCATTGATTTGTGCACACATAAAAGAATTATGAATTAGAAATTACTAAACTTTATGACCTATGTTGGGCAGAAATAGAAGATACAAATAAAGATTCAGTAAACAGAAGCAGGGCGAAAGGATCAGGAGAAGTGATGGTTCTCATCTCACAGCTCTGTGAGGAATGTCAGCTTCCAGGTTGCTTCTCATGATCTTAGGAGCAGTAAAGATGTACACAGGCTTTCCATGGAGGGAACCCAAATACAATATGAACACTGAAGAGCAATTTAAACCTTTGACATATAAACGACACTGAGGAAATGAGAAGGGAAAAACAGCTCTGAGTCATGGTAGTGTTACACTTCTGTAGTGCTTCATGTTGGGGATTCTCCATATTATTCCAGTGTTTCATGCTAATCTGCATCAATTCACTTTGTTATTTGTGCTAATCACTGATTTCCAGGATTTTCCAGATAAACTGTATTATCTGCATATAGATAGATAGATAGATAGATAGATAGATATTTAAAATTTTAGAAGATGACAATAACAGTACCTTCTGTAAACATCAGTAAACAGTTCTGAGCTATGGTTCTGAGTCTACATGCTGTACCTTTTATGAATGAGAAAATAAACAAGTCAGGAATGATAACTATCAGCGTTCTCAAGAATTCCAAACAAGGCATGGGCTCTGTGGTGTGTTGGAATTGTTTGTCTGTGTGAACTTATAGTTTTGTATACACAGAGAAGCAAATAAACAGTTATATATGGGTGTTAATCTCTCTCTCTCTCTCTCTCTCTCTCTCTCTCTCTCTCTCTCTGTGTGTGTGTGTTTTCACTTTTATTTTCTAGTTCTATATACTTGTAAACATAAAAATAAAATGTCTTTATAGCAGGGAACATATCCAATGAACTGATCCCAATTTCTGAACATTATTACCTACAAAGAAGTATAAGCATTTAAAGAAATATTTGGTTCCTCAATGAGGAAGAACAGTGAAAAATATCAGTCTAAAAAAGCAGTTGTGAGTAGAGCAGAATGTGAGGTCCCAGAAGGAGGACTTGGAGAAGGGACTGAAGGAGCTGAGGGAGTTTGCAGCCCCAGGGAGGCAGCAACAGTGGCAACTGGCCTGACCACCCCCCCATACTCTTGGAGACTGATCTACCAACCAAAGAATACACATGGAGGGACCCATGGTGCTAGCCACATATGCGACAGAGGAGGGTCTTGTTAGCCATCACAGGGAGGAGAGGCCCTTGGGCCTGAGGGTGTTAGATCCCCCAGTAGAGAAGAATGCCAAGGAGGGAGGACGAGAGTGGTTGGGTGGGTGGGTGGGAGAATACCCCCATAGTGGCAGGGGGAGAGGGGAGGAAATGGGGAGGTTCCAAAGGGGAGATCTGGAAAGGGGGAAACATTTGAAATGTAAATAAAGTAGGAAAAATAATAATAAAAGAAAAAATAAAATATTGATTAGAAAATTAAAAAAAAAGTGGTTCTGGAAAATAAGGAGTATTCTCTTTCTTTCTTTCTTTGTTTTTTTTTTTCTTCTTTTTTCCTTTAAATACATTTTGATATGCCAAAAAATACCAAGTCTTTGGAATTACAATGGGGAAACAGAGTAAGAGTTTTCAGTAAAATGAATTGACATGGTTAAGTATTATATTCCATAGAAAATAGTAAACACTTTTAAACTCAAACTGCAATAAATACAGATAGAAAGAACAATAGTTCCAATTTTGGTAGAATTTCAGTTATCAGATACAAAAGCAATGGAAAAACCACAAAGTTATCATTTGGCAAACACCACAGTAGCCATAATTTTGCACAGAACTCACTAGTAGATGTAAATATCAGTGAACAAAAGTATGTAAGTCACAAAATATTCACATTGGTGAAGAGTATCTCCCAATAGTATACCGAATTCTACAGGAGGAAATCATAACTTCATGGTGGAGGAGGCATGTGGATACCACTTTCTGCAGAGATCAAAGTTACCATGATCACATGACGGGACGTGCCCGTATCACATTCTACAAGAAACAATATTCTAATAAATCCACTTAACCTTTGTGGGTAATGTTTCCACACAAAAGCAGAACATCAGACAACCACAGAGTGAGCGGCCATCTTCTAATAACTGATCCGTATCCTTAGGACATCTAAATCAAGAAATGAGAAATTGAAAGAAAGGGAAGGTATGTGCAACTAATGCCAGTACATTCATGTTATGGATTTTTGTTTGTTGAATCAATATGTGGATATGAAAGATATCATTTAAAGAAACTAGATTGAAGGTAAGTAATAGATTTTTATAATGATTTCAAATAGACTTTTACATTTTTTATTCATGTGTGTGTATGCAATTTGAGTGCAGGTACCTGTGAAGGTCAGAAAATGGTGTCAGATTCCATGGAGCTTAATTATAGGTAGTTATAAGCCATGCAATTTGGGTGCTAGAGCCATAAGCAGGGTCTCTGGAAGAGCAAGACCTGCTCATAACCACTGAGCTTCTTTCCAGTCCCATGATAGGTACTTTTATGAGTGTCATAATTTATTTCAAAGATTGTTTGAGTTTTAAAAGCTGTTTTATAATTTTCGAAAGTAAGATATTGCATGGTTTCTGAAAATCCAAGTTAAATTTTTTCAATGAATAGGAGATGATAAGACAGTAAATGGTTAGAAAAAGATAACTTCATTTTGTTAATGAAACTTGATTTAAATAGGACACACGAGAGAAGCAAAGGCTTGAGAGAAAAAATGTGAAACAAATGACATCATCTTTCCTCTAATGGAAAAGAAGGGGCAGAGGGAGAGGGAGGGAATAGGGAGGTTCCAAAGGGGAGATCTGGAAAGGGGGAAACATTTGAAATGTAAATAAAGTATCAAAAAAAAATACAGAAAGAAAGAAAGAAAAAAGAAAGCATAAATAAAAGTTCAATATTTAAAAAATTTCAAGACAAAATGATAAATATAAAAAAATCAGCAAAGGGTATTAAATGCCCAAATTTCTGAAAGGCTAGAGAAATGCCAAGGACTGTAGGAGGAAAGGCAAGGCCACCTCTGCATAAACACTGAGGGCTGCACAGCTGCAAAACTATTTTCTGCAGGAGGACCTAATTGAGGACTGCCTGAGAGACCAAGGATTACTGATGCAGACAATGCCAGCCAATCAGGAACTGCTGTTTAGAAAAGATGCTTTCTTAGAACCAATGGGGTGCGGGTGGAGGGTATCAAAGAAGCTTGCAACAGTGTTCAGAATGAGCTTGCTGCAGTGTTTCTCACCTGCTTCTGGAGTCTATGCCATTGATTCTACACCACCTCACCTCCAACCCCCAAGGGCAGATAGGGTCTGGCAGCGGGCAGTGCAGGGCACAGGCAGCAAAGGATCAGAACAAACACTGAAGCCTATGTTACAAAATATTCATAAAACAAAGAAAAAATCTAAACTTTACATCTACATAATGTATTGTATACCTCAGAATATTGATCTAGTCTGACCAATGTGATGATCTAATAATCTTCCTAGATTTTTAAAGAAAAAAAAATGGACTCATTAACAATGTAGGCAGTAAGGGAATGATGAAACTATCTCTTCCTAAAGATAGTGTTTCAGATATGTAAAATATTGAATATGGTATCTAAGGAAATAGATTTTAAGATTATACTGAAACTGACCTTCAGATATTAAAAAGATATCAACAAACTTAAGAACTCAGAAAATAATATTTTCCATGGACCTGATCTTAGAAGCATACTTGAAAAAAATTCTCAGACAGACAAAATGTTTGGACATTCAATTTTTATACTACTAAAGAATACCTCAGCTTTAGAACATACTTTCTACTGTAATTTTCTCCTATATCAAAAGTTCAGCCCTTTAAAAACAAAAATGGTCACTTGCTCATCTTTGAGGCCCCAGAACCTGAATAAGTACTTGCTCAGAAAGTTTTGGCATAACCATATCAACCTGAAATTAATCAAACATTTAAATGTCTGAAATGTTGCATGATCAATAACTCAAAACCTATTGAAAAACAAAATAAATACTCTGTACACCATAAAAGCTAAACCACATCCTGCTCAACATCTCATGTTTGTGATACAGAATATATTGGTGAAACTTGGTTCAGGCCACTTATCAAACATTCTTCTTGCTCCTCCTCATCAGCATCATCACCTTTACAAACAACATTTACTAAGTTCTTATTTTTCTCTGTCTTGCTAGTTGCATAATCTCACAATAGCCCATAAACAAAGTCATAATTACTACATTACAGGTTTGGAAAGGTTTAGAAACTGGCTTAATGTCACACAGCAAGGTTAGGTTTTGAATCTGAATAAACTATGTGTCATGCAAGAGGGCTATTTACAAGATACTCAGAAGTCTCACACAACTTATCTGTATAATGAACCTAGAGTCCTTAAGGTATGAAAGATGGGAAGGAAAGAAACAGAGATGAAGGGCAGTCTTTGCCTCCCGCATCCATAATCACCAGTCCATCCCAGCTTCTGCCATTCAATTTATGTGTTAAACTTGGGGACTCAGTTTTCGGTTGAAGTAGGGAATGCACTGATCAATATTTTTAAAATAAATGATCATGGAGTCTGGAAAATAGTTTTCAGAGACAACACACAGGCTGCATGAACTGAGGATCTGAGTTTGGCTCAGCAGCACTCACATAAAAGCCAGGAGCAGGGGTGTACTTCCTGAACTTCAGTGGTGCTGGAAGGCATGGGGACACATGGTTCATTGGCTCTTATTGGTCAGCCAGTCTAACTGAAACTACAAACTCCACATTCAATCAGAAACTCATCAAAGCATAGGATCAGCAGAAGACACCTGGCATCAACTTCTAGAATCTATGGGTATACACAGAGTGAACACAATCAAACATGTATATGCACATATGCATATAAGCAACCCCACACAACATACAGTCTTAGAAATCTTTTGACAACTTCGTATTGAGTTTTCGTCCAGGAGGGTGTTTTGTTTTATTGTTTGGATTTTGGTTTTCCTGAGTTGGTTTTATACTGAGTAGCTCCAGCTTCCCTCACAATTATACCAATTCACCTGCCTTTGCCTCCAAAGTTCTGTGATCATAGGACTGTTCTATCACATTTCTCTTTTGTCTCCAGTTCCCTTAAAAGTAAAATAAATAGTATCCATATTTCACAAGAAAGTGTAAAACATAAAGTGATGTTCAAAATAGAAAGTATCCAAAAAATATAGACCTCACTAATATATCACACATTGGTTGTCCAACTAATGTGCCTGCCATGCATCAGACAGTACTCATATAGTATCCTCATTCCAAGCACTGCAGCAGCATACATGTGCTCCAAAACTCTGCATGCTCAGGACTATTATCAAGTAAAGGTAGCGGTCAGGTAACACATGTGTCTGCTCTGTTCATTTGTCAACCTCAGGACAGTGTAGTAATCATCATTTCCAGCAACTATTTCATCTTTATCTAAAGAATAAAAGAAATTCAACTCCCTATTCTCCTGCTATCAGGAAGGTTCTTTATAGACAGTCAATATCTAAAATTCAAACTGTAGTGTTTTGGAGTTTTCTTCTCCTACTGCCAAAGCAACAGTTTTAATCATGGAATATTGATGACCTTAGATCATCTGTTTCCACAATGGTATGCTCAGTGCTACTACAATTGATTCCGGAATAAAAGTTTCCATATTTTCTTTAATCGATATTTTTACAGAAAAAAAAAATCTTAGAGAGCTAAATATTCCTCTTTCTCCACATCCTCACCAGCATGGGCTGTCACATTAATTTTTAATCTTAGCCATTCTGATTGGTGTAAGGCAGAAACTCAGGGTCATTTTGATTTGTATTTCCTTGATGACTAAGGAGGTTGAACATTTCTTTATGGGTTTTTTTACCCGTTAGAGATTCCTTTGTTGAGAATTTTCTGCTAAGCTCCCTACCCCATTTTTAAATTGGGTTATTTGGGTTTGTTGGAGTAAACTATTGAGTTATTTATAAATTTTGGATATTAGCCCTCTATTAGATGCAGTGTTAGTGAAGAAGTTTTTTTTTTCCCCATCTGTAGGTTGCCTTTTGTCCTATTGACAGTGTCCTTTGCCTTACAGAAGCTTTTCAGTTTCATGAGGTCCCATTTGTTAACTGTTGATCTTAGAGCCTGAGCCATGGTGCTCTGTTCAGGAAATTTTCCCCTATGCCAATGGATCCAAGGCTGTTTCCCACTTTCTCTTCAATTAGATTCAGTGTGTCTGGTTTTATGTTGAGGGCCTTGATCCTCTTGAACTTAAGGTTTGTACAGGTGATAAATATGGATCGATTTGCATTCTTCTATAAGCAGACCATTTGTTGAAGGTGCTTTTCTTTTCCACTGTAATGATTTTGGCTTCTCGATCAATTATCTAGTGTCCATAGTGTGGGGGTTTATTTATATATATAAATAATAAAAAGAGTCTCATTTCTATATCAATGAAGTTCACAGCTGAGATATCCCAAGAAATTAAAAAATACAAGAGCCCTCTAGTGACACATAAGGTGTCGTATTTCTTTTCCTAACAGAAAAGAATTTCTAACTCTCATTCCCTCTATTATTGTCTTGCTGAACGGGCATGGTACCAAATGCCTTCTAAATAGACATCAGTATACTCATAGACCAAGGTAACCCTCAGCTTCCCTCAAAGACGCTTCTTTTTGTATGGGTTTTAAGAATCACAACTGGTCAAAGTACACAAGAAAGGTGACTGTATTTCCATAGTACTCATCAGAGCCCCTGTAAAACAAGGCCCTGGGAATATTAAGGAAAAACTGGTTGTGAGAGGCTAATGTTTATGAAGAAGGCTGCAAACCAGTGTCTTCTGCACATGCCAAGGCACTCTTAAACACACTTTAGTTGCACTTAACACCAAACCACAAATGTACAAAAATGAGGCTCCAACCCTCCCTAAGGACTATTGACAGTTAATGGTGGCTAGGAGAAGGAATGTTGTTTTCTTCAGTAGGGTAGCCACTGTAAGTTGTCCAAGTCCCAGTAAAAAAATTTCTACTAATACTCATACAGTCAACTTTAATTAGACTCACACACACACACACACACACACACACACACACACACACGGAGAGACAGACAGAGAGAGAGAGAAGATCAGGGACTCATGAACAAAGGTTTCAGCATGAGGAGGGGTGGGTAAGACAGGGCAAATAGACTCAAGAGTTTAAAATTCAAGATATGTATATGAAACTGTGAAAGAATAAAATCTTAAAAGGTAACTCATTATATCTTTCTGTGCTTTCAAGGCTTGTTTGATATTAAGGCAATATCCCTTTAGGTATCAGAAAGCAAAGTCAGCAGTTGCATCTCTCATCTCCCCAGTGACCTCATCAAGCTCAAAGGTGCCTTGAAAATATGAGCTTCTCTTCCCTATGACTACAGAGATAGGATGGAAAGATGGTCCTCTTTCACCAGATGATGCCATTGTGATTAGCTCTGGTGTATGAGAGTCTCTTTTGAGTTTGTTAGGCTTAGAAACATAGATACAGACAAGTAATTTGTACTATTTGGGGTTCTCATTAGCTAGAACTTCCAGCCCTGTCCCCTGACAGCAACATTGCTTGCTAATAATGTCATGAAATAGAATGGAAAAGCTGTCCCTTATCTCAGAAGCTCCTTGAAGTGCCAGAGGAAACCATGCAAAGAAGAGGGAGGCAGTGCTCTCAGTGTGCTAAGGGAATCAGGAATCTAAGTCAGCAGAAGTCGTGGCTTTCATTTGTTGCCATAGAATCCCTTGCAAGTTCCTCTGATTTGCTTTGCTCAAAGTTACTATTTCTAAAAAATATTAGTTGTTGATTTAGTTTTTAGATTTTTAAAGAGAATTACATCACTCCTTCCATTTTGTCTTCCTGGCCCCTCCCAGTTACTGTCCCATGGAACCCTTCCCATGGCCTCCACTCTCAAGGAGATAACCTCATTTATATCAAATATCTAGATACTATAGAACATATGGAGTTAGTATTTGTGCTTTTGATATACAAAGAACCAATTAAAATTATAAGATATAAAACACAACTGGTCTGTTTTTGCTCCTTCGTGAAAGAATTATTAGTACTAGGTAAAAACATTCAGAGAGAGAGAGAGAGAGAGAGAGAGAGATCATAGAAGGAAGCAGGGGTAAATAATAATGTTGAATCTATTAAAATATAAACTCATTCAGACAAAAAAATCCATGATTTGTGAGTTGCATCACTGGCCTCCATTCTGATTTTTCATCCCATGAATTTCATGTCTTCCCCTCAATATGACATAACGCTAAACCCATGATATTCAAATTCTTCCCAAGGTTTCCCATGATGCAATGTAGGATATATAAAGAGCTTTATTTTGTTTTTATTTTTTGCTTTATGTGTATATGTTTTTTGCCTACATTATTGTTTTTGCTCCACATTCACATACAGCCATAAAGGGCCAGAGAGGATGTCTGATCCATGAGATCTGGAGTTATAGATGAGTCAATCTTGGGTCCTCTGGAAGGGCAGCTAGTGTTCTTAACTACTGAGCCTGAGCTCTTCTATAGTCCAATATCTGGTCATCAGTCCAATTTCAATCTTATATTACTACTGTCTTGGGTTTGCTATCTATTGCTGTGATAAAACACAAAGCAACTTGGGGAGGAAAGCATTTACTTCACCTTACTGTTGACAATCCAGTGTGAAGTAATGGCAGGAACTCAAGATGGGGCATGGAGCAAAAGCTGAAGCAAAAGCTATGAATAAATGCACCTCACTAGCTTGTTCCTCTAGACTTGCTCAGTTTGCTTTCTTGTATACTCTCAGTTCTCCACTGCCCTGGGATGCTACCAGAATGTTATGTGTTTTCTAATGCCTCAAATCTTCTCTATTGCTGATGGAACTAAGTCTTAACCATCCTTTGCTTTTTATCTTACTTTCAAAAAATTTCCAAAGCCAAGATCCTTTCATGAGCCTTGCTTGGGCTACATAATTCCATATTAATTTTTCTAAGCTCTGTGTTTCCTTGAGAAAATGAAAAGATGGAAAGCTTATACGTATGCTGTCAGCAGTGATCTGTATATAGGTGCTCAGTTTTACAACTTGATATATAGATTTGGCCAAATGATTTAGTTGTGTTCTTATCCAGTCTCTGCTTGGTGATAATCCTCAGGATTTTGTTTACTTTATAGAAGTTCAATAACATGACCTACAAAAGGCACTTGAGGAAGTACCATGAGATCTCATTTTAAAAACAGTTCATTTCTTTAAAATTCACATTTGTATCACCAGCAAATAATATCTTTAACACTCACTTAACCAAACTTTAGATTTACATTATGCTTTGCTTGTGCATATCGCTGTATTTTTTCAATACTTGGCGTGCTCTATTGTGAACAAATCCCAGTACCTCCTTGTTATATAAAAGCCTAGAGACCAATTAGACCATTAGGAGCAGACTTTCGTGAAATTTTTAGTTAATTTAAAGAAATTTTAAGGAGAACAAAACACCCTAAATTGATTATTTAACCCCCAAGATACTCATCATTTCATGTCTGAAGGAACTGCAGTTCAGATATACATAACTATTCAAATGAAAATAGATGGTCGGAGAAATCAGGATTTTTTTTTTTCCCTAAAGCACGAGCTTGCTCTCTTTGTGAAACATTCTTTGTCACTAATGTTTATTCGTGTGTGTGTGTGTGTGTGTGTGTGTGTTCAATGTCATTTTGCTAAAAGAAAACCTTTGTGTTGACTTGAACCTGTACAACTGAATTACACATAAATTTTACATCCAAGAATTTAAAATTAAAATTACCATTTTGAGACTTTTGTAAACAAAGACGGGAATATAGCAACTCTCCTGTGCTTATCCTTTGCAAGTGGTTCCCATGATCTTTCACACAGTTTCTCGAGTCCAATACCTCATTTCCATATCCAATACACTTTATTTTATATGTCTATAACAACTCCTTAGGAAAGTTATAGGTGCTGCTCCAAAATACATCTGAAAAACAATGACAGTCTATTTTCTCTATCACTAGTATCCTGCCTAGGAATCCTTCACCTCTTACCTGGACCATGGCAAAGCTGCTGGTCAGCTCTTTTCTACCAGCATCTACCCATCATTGTTATGATCTAGTCTGTGTATCACAGCAAGAGACCCTGTCATTAATTTTATCAGAATTGAGTTGCCCCAGCATTACCTGATTAGGATTCATTTTAGAAGGTCTTCACACCCTCAGAATGAGCGCATCTATTGTTTTTTCTATCTGCCTCACTCACCCCACACCAGTGCTATTCACTCACCCCACACCAGTGCTATGCATTCCCTCCTCTCTTCCAGCTACCGATTGCTCTCTTGCCGTAGGTGTATACAGTTATTCTGTGAAATTTTACCTATGCACTAGCTTATCTAAAAAAAGATCTTTCTCTGGCTCCCAAAGGTCTCTTCTGCTACATTCACTCATTTTCTTATTATTTTATTCATTGCATTTAATAGTAACTACCACTATGCCACATATCTGCTTTCGACAAAGTTTATGCTCTATTATCACTTCTAGAAGGTGAACTTGGGTTTAACAATTCCTGGTTTAACAACTGTATCCTTAGCATCCAAAATACCTCACTGCACATAGTGATGATTATTCCAAAAAGAATGAATAAATGTTTTAATCTCTAATCTCTGAGAAGTGCTGTAGTTTATTTCTGCTAAGATCCACGGAGCAAATTTGGAAGCTTTTTTAGTCCAGGGAGTCCTCTTAGCAATATGAAGGATGAGAACTTCCTTGCAGCAAGGTCTCATGGACCAGCAAAATAATTATCTTTGACAAAACAAGCCTCAATTGATTGAAGAAGATTGAAGTAATCCCATGTACCCTATTATATCACCACAGACTAAGGCTGGACTTCAATAACAACAACAACAACAACAACAACAACAGAAATCCCACATACTCTGGAAACTGAACAACTCTCTACTCAATGATACCTTGATCAGAGAAGAAATAAAGAAAGAAATTAAAGATTTCCTAGAATTCAATGAAAATAAGGACACAACATACCCAAACTTATGGGACACAATGAAAGCATTGCTAAGAGGAAAATTCATAGTACTAAGAGCTCTTGTAAAGAAATTGGAGAGATCCTACACTAACAATTTAACAGCACACCTGAAAAGTCCTAGAAACAAAAGAAGCAAATATGCAAGAGGAGTAGGGGCAAGAAATAGTCAAACTTGGGCCAAACCAACCAAATAGAAACAAAGAGAAAGATACAAAGAATCAATAAAACCAAAAGCTGGTTCTTTGAGAAAATCAACAAGATTGATAAACTCCTAGCCAAATTAACTAAAGGGTACAGAGACAGTATCCAAATCAACAAAATCAAAAATGAAAAGGGAGACATAGCAACAGAAAAGGAGAAAATTCAAACAATCATTAGTTCCTACTGCAAAAGACTATACTCAACAAAACCGGAAAATCTAGATGAAATTGATAATTTTCTAGACAGATACCACGTACCAATGTTAAAGTAAGAGCAGGTAACTATCTAAACAGGCCCATAACCCCTAAAGAAATAGAAGTTATTTAAAAACTCCCAAGCCCCCCACAAAAAAAAGCCCGGGGCCAGATGGTTTTAGTGCAGAATTCTACCAGACCTTCAAAGACGAGCTAATGTCAATACTCCTCAAACTATTCCATAAAATAGAAACAGAGGGAACACTGCCTAATTTGTTCTAAGAAGCCAAAATTACTCTGATACCTAAACCACACAAGGACCCAACAAAAAAAAAGAGAGAACTTGAGACCAATTTTGTTTATGAATATCGATGCAAAAATACTCAATAAATTCTCACAACCTGAATCCAAGAACACATCAAAATCATCATTCACCGCATAACCGTCCTCCCAGTGATGCAATGTTGGTTCAATATACAAAGATCCACTATCCACTTACTGCTTTAAGCAGAATCGTACACTTCTATATTCCCAATTAAGACAAATTTTATATCTCTTTATGAGAAAGAACAATTATCAACATAGTATTCCATAGGTAAAATTATCTGAAGATAATGCCTGGTTTCCTTCTTCCTCATCCTTCTCATTCCAAGGTGAGAAATATCCCAAGTTAACATTTTATGTATTAATTTTTGAAGATAGGTCACAAAGCAAGGGCTTTCACTGTGGCAATTTCATGCACAGTGTTTTCTTGCTTATTCCCCTCCTCCAATGCTTTTCTGCCTGGCCCCCTATTAATCACGTTCATTCTCATCCCAGTAGTCTTCCTTCTATTTTCATGCCATATGTTCTAATAAAACTTTATAAAATAAGATGCATGCAGGGTTTATTCAATGTCCATCTCTTTTTTTAAAGAGAAGTCCTCTCTGTTATTGCTCCCTGCTCTCTGTCTCTCGCTTTCTCTCTCTCTCTCGCTCTCTCGATCTCTTTCTCTCTCTGACTCTAGATTGGGAGCTCATAATTATAAACAGGGGATTGTTTTTTCTTTCACTTCTGTCATGTGTTCTGAATTTACATTTTCAAGGGCTCCTTTAGATACAATGTGGCAGATGGCAAGTGAAATCCAATTAGCAGTGTCTTGAAAGTTGTGTCAAAACTCTTCAGTTAGGACCGCTGGCTGTGTCAAGAAGTCACATGATGGTTGGGAGCACTGGTCACAGGCAAAGGGAATTGGCAGTACTGACCTCTGCTGCTCTGACTCAATTGCTGAATGGAAAGAGACATTTGTTTCCCCAGGGACACTTCTGTGGTTGTTGTAGACCATGGCAGTCTGAGACAATGGTAATAATCAGGCAAGTAGTCGGCACAGCATAAAGCTTAAAACTCAGAGTTTGAGAAGGAAGCATGCACGGACCATTCAAATGTTCTAGGCTATTGCTGGAAATAGAAGCGCAAAGCACAGTTTTGTGCACACTTAGGGAATACATGAAAGGACCTAAAGTGCCCACCTGTGACCAGATTGTGACAAAGAACAAACAGAAAGTCAATGTGATGTTATAATTCTCCAGATTAATACTGAAGACATAATCCAAGGCATGCACAGTGTCCCTCCAAAGGCTGTGAGATTTAATTGTCTGAAGCAACTGAGAAAATCTGTCTAATCATTTATTAAAACAACACTAAATAATAGAAAAATCATAAGAATATATGAATCACAGAAAGAAACAGATATACAAATATTTAAACATACATAAACACACACACACACACACATATATATATATATATATATATCAAACCATAAGTGAATATTTCAATTTTTCTTATTGAAAATATATTCTTCTCTCATACAGTACATGCCAAACACAGTGTCCTCTGCCTCCACACCTCCTAGCTCTTCTCGGCTTTCCCAGCTCTCCCCATCAACCCTATTCCTGGATCCACTACCCTTTCAACTTCCTTCAGAAAAGAGCAGGCCTTTAAGAGACAACAACCAAACATGACTAAACAAAATACAACAAGAAAAGCAAGAGCCCTCACACCAAAGCTAGACAAGGAGGAATTTTCCTCCTTTATTTCAAAGGAGGAAAATAAAGTCCTAACAGTTTGTCAAAAAATCAAAGACACATGATTAGTTCCCACAGTTAGGACTCCCACCTAAACACTAAGCTAACAGCCACAACATATACACAGAGGATGTGGTAGTACCCATGCAGGCCCTGGAACACTATATTTTAACTAACCAGTCTTCTGTAAGGCGCATGGTAGCAGAAGACTCTAGATTTAAATACAAAGACACTAGGTAACACCCAGTATCCATTTTAACAAAATTAAGATATGGATACATAATAGTACCTATTATTATATCAACCTGATTTAGATTTCATACATTTGTTGTAATTCTTAGTATAATGAGAAAATAACTTGAAAAAATTAAAGAAAGAAAAACTATTTCAATGACAAAGCAGATATTTATTAACTCAGAAAGTATAAAAGTGGTAGAGAAAAGGCCAAGGCCATTATCTCAGGGGTAAAGTCCTTGCCTAGCATAGACATGGCCCTGGGCTAGCATAGGCAAGGCCCTGGGCTTATTTTCCAGCACTGTGATCTGTCAACCAATCTAAGAAAAGAATAATAAAAAATACTTCCTTATCTTAATCGCTCCAAATGTAAATTAGTAAACTCTTCAATAAAAATGATAAAATTAGAAAAGAAAAAAGAAAAAATTATCTTTGGATTATAAACTGGGTCTGACATAAATTCTGTGAGTTTGAGGAAAATGAAATCCATGAGGTACAAATCAAACACAGTTGAAGATATGCCAAACAAGGATGGCTGGAATACTGGCAGAAGAAGCTTTAAACTGAAAAAACAAGGTGTTACAAAAGACACCCATGGACAATACTTCAATATCAATGATCAGTTTTTGAGATGATATACCACCTATACACATGCTTGTACATACATAACAAAATGCTATAATACAAACACTAAAAAACTTAAACAGAAATGAATGAAGAAACAGATGATTCGTAAGCACTGAAAACTTTAGTACTTTTAGTGAGGGATAGAGCAACTGGAAAAAAACTGAAATAAGCAAAGCTTACACAATGCTGTGGACCACTTAGCCACAGATATCTAGAGAACACTTGCTCCAGTGACAGAATGGGTTTGTCCTGAGTCCACATGGAGTAAGACATGATCCAAGACAAATCATGTGAAGGCCATTACACAGACCTAGAAACATGGTACATGTTTAATCCTACAAAGTATTTGCTTGACAGAAAGTAAATAAAATAACAAATCATCTGAGGAAAACTGAGGAAATCCACCATCACAAGGCATTAAACAACATGATTTTAAATAACAAGTAGGACAAAGGAAAATGAAAACCAAGATAGATAAGAAAATATTTTGAGAAGAATGACAATAATAGGAATGTGTCAAAACCTTTAGAATTGTGTAAAAGCAGTACTCACAGGAAAGCCATATATGCAAGGGTCCACTTTAGAAATGAAGAAAATGGATCAGTTGCTTACCCAATCTTCTCCTTTAAGAAACTAGAAATTTCGAGGAAGTTAAATTCAAGGAAAGCAGAAAAAAAGAATTTAAAAAGGTGGGAAGATTTAAAAAAAAAACAAAACAAAAAACAAGAAAAAAACAATATCAAAGTCACTAAATTAGTTTTATCAGCCAAACAGTGAATACAAACCAATATACATCAACAAGTGAGAGTATCAACAAACACACCATTCTCATGCAATGGAATATAACAGAGCCATAAGAAGAAATGATATATTGATACATTGAACAATATTTTGAATTTAGACCTTAAATATGTGCTATGTAGATGAAGACAGCCATAAAGGGCCTGTATTTCATAATATCATTTATAGGAAATGTTCAGAATAAGAAAGTCTATGCAGACACAAAGTATAAAAGTTTATCAGGGATTAAGGGAAGTGGAAAATGGATAGTAATTGCTAATGACATTTTGGGGGGGTTGATGAAAAGGTACTAGAATTACATAATGGGGATTATTTTCTACTTTGTGGATATATTAAGAAGCACTTCATTTCACATTTGAAACAGCTAAATGTAAAATTACATGATTTATATTCTTATTTGGTTCCACTGTAAAAACTGATGAAAAATAGATGTCTTATTAAAGATATTCTGTTAATGATCTTCTTAATGGCTAAGTTTTTACTTTTTAAACAAATATGTGTACTGGAATGTGGATGACCTGCTTTCAACTTCCCTATCCTTTGTTCAGCAATCAATCACAAAGTATTAGTGAGTTCTCTATATCCAGATAAACTTGAGAAAACCAGCCAGTCCCTCCATAAGCATTTATATACATTAAAATGTAATCTGCAATGCTAACTCAATCAGCTGGCCCCATGATATATGTACATGTATCTTCCTGTACAGTTTATTTTACAAGTTCTTTTATTTTTGGTATGGGTGTAAGTAGAGGCCAGAGCTCAATATCAGGTGTCTTCCTTATTGACACTCTATCTTACCTTTACAGACAGTGTCTAGTAAACCTAGAACTTCCCAATTTGGCAAGACCCACTGGCCAGTGACCTCTAGGGATTCACCTGTCTCCATTTCTTCAGACTCTTGGTGCATACCTTCACACCTGGCTTTTTGTGTGAATGCTTGGAATGTCAACTTGGATCCTTATCCTTGCACACATAAGGACTGAGACATTTCCTAACTCAGGGATTCAGCCCCTTCCTGTCTATCGGAGAGAGACAGCCCCTTCTGTCTACTAAATCAGCCTGACCACAGACATCGTAATATTTCACTTAACTCATAACTAAAATAGTAATAAAAAAATAGATCACATTGGATATTGGCATGCTCTTTCAGTCACCAAAATCAGTCACGTCTAGAAGTTACTAAGTATGACCTTAGTGAATCTGGGTTCCTTGAAGAACTCACTCTATTTACATAGATATGGATTGTTCCTGCTGTTGACTTAAAACTTGTGTTTGCTGACTACTCAAAGGGTCACTACTTTCACTGGACACCATTTTCTGCAGTTTAAGATAGCAGAATGATTTATTTACAATTTTAGTTCCCTTAAATGTATTTTAAAAAAATCTTACCTTGTGCTAGCAAAATGCACACCTATACTCTCATTCTATGGGACTAGTCTGGATCTAAACTCTAACACCAATTAATGTGGGTTGCCTTCTGTATTTGACACTCCACAATAAATAACTCCAGTTCAATACATGGCCTGTCTACTCTGTCTGAGTCAGCACTCTTTAAAGTTCCTGCCAGACAATTACCTGGTGATAATCCTCCCTCTAGATCAGATTGTTGCTCTGGGAGATTTTTCTTAACTTTTAAGGCATATCCATGCTTGAATTCATTTGGCTAGTTTTATTTTACCTTTTTTTACATTGTAGACTACCAAATTTAACCTTTCTTAAGGCCACCAAATCCTTCAGTTTCTTGCATCTCTGAGAAGAGATTACACAGTTCTCTGAATCAGCAGCAAGTCTGTCTACTCTTGACAAAAGCAATCATTAATCTCTTCACTGATAACTCTTGTCACCTTTCTGTATAGGAATAAGGTGTCTAGGATGCCTGCAATTTTTCTTACTTTCTATCTGTAAGAAAGAGTCTCTTTACTCACAATATTTAAAAGTTCAGAGAGCATAATCTCAAAGCTTAAGTGAGGTTTTAGCATAAATGGTGGCCTAGAGTGAAGACATAGGACAGTCTCTCTGTGTACACACAATATCTAGCCCATAGACCATTTAATCTTGATGGCAAAAACATGCAAAAGCCCGAGTCCTTTTCTATCTCTATTCTGAATTCATAAATGTGTTAATTGTCTTGTAGTTGGCTGTGTTGCTTAACAGTAGAATAACATGGAGAAGAAGTGGTCAGTTTCGTACTTTAGAAAATGACATGTATTTTATGCATGCCTATTTATTGTTTGAAGATACACTGTCCAGGATGTAGGGTTAGATTTTTCAAAACCAAAACTTTTATTAGAGTTCTTAAACACTTCAACCTCCCTTCTAGCCTAATGAACAGAGGAAGCCGAGAAAGAAGGTTAACAGGAAAGTGTGTTGTGGAACTGTTTAGAAGTAGTTCCTTGGTGCAATTCTAGTCTTCCTTGTCAGATTATCAACAGTCCAGTCCAATAGCAAACACCAAACATGAATCAGCAGTGGCTAGATCCAACAGAAACCACAAAGCTACAGAGTATTAGCATGAGTCAACAGAAGTTGGAATACCATGACCAGAAAAGTGTTACATAGCTAGTGAAGACTAGCAAAGCATTGCAAAGCATAGCAACACAAGCATATCCTCTTACTCCCTGTGGGATTATGTTTATATTCTTTCTAAACATCACACTTCCTCTCAAGCACACCAGTATAACATGAGATACCCTCTCATTGTCTACTTCAGCAAAACATTCTCTCACAAGATAGCTTCCAAAAAAACATCTCCCGACACAACTGAGTTTCCAAAGAAAACAGAAATTTCCATTTTATCAAGGTTTACCTTCTGTTCCTTATGGCTTTACATGGAACAACACTGAATAACAAACAATTATTTAACTGATAATGGTCATCGCTACTGAATCATACATTCTTTGAAAGAATGAACATATATCTCACAACCAGTTCCTGAGCCGAGCTTTACAACCACTCCTGTGACAAATGTCTGGGGAAGTTGGGTAATATTTCTATGATTCATCTGATTCAAATTTCTCATTTTATCACAGCTGAGATTTCTGTGGAACTTCTGATCCCAACTTATTCAGTTTTGATCAGGAAGCCCTTGTGATGCAAGTGTTTTGTATTAGACAGTGAGACAGGTACTGTATATTCAAATTCCAAAGTGCCTAGGATATAGGACCAACTCAGTTGAAGTAGGCCTGCCAACCACAGCCTATAAATATGGGAAGGAGATAAAACAGGGAAAGGGAAGCAATTAATTCTGAATCAGGGATAAATTATAGAGAGGAAAGCATAACAGCCATTTATAATTGTAAATTACTGTGCTATGTCTCCCTGGGATATTTCTAATTATGAAATGAAGGACTCTGTCGTCTCTTAATAGAATTTCCACAGTCTGCAAAATCTTAATAGAAAGGATTTTTGTTTAAACACAGAAGATTTAAAGTATGCATTCACCCATTGTACCTTCAGGGATTCCTGTTTCCCAAAATTATTGCAAAAGGTTTATAAAAATATTTACAAGTCTTTGAGAAAAAAAGAGGCAGAAGAGGAGAAGACAACAGACCAGAAGTATCTTAATGTTGAGATACTGAGAATAGATAGTCCATGAATATGTTTCAGTAGCTCAAGGTTGCCTCAAACATTTATGCCCAAGGAAAATAAGGCATTTTACATGCAGAAAATGTCAGATATTTGATGGAAATCTGTGAGTTTGACATGGACAGAAAACTTCACAGTTGACATGGATTGGCTGAAAAGGAAGTTGTGGATTTAGGAGGAGGGAAATGGAATGGGTAGGAGAGAGGAGAAGGGGGGAATGATGCATTTATATTATTATTATTATTTTATTTCGTTTTAGTTTTTTGAAACAGGGTTTCTCTGTGTAGCCTTGGCTGTCTTGGAATTTAGTTTGTAGACCTGGTTGGCCTCAGAGCTGCCAGCATCTGCCTCTCAAGTGCTGGGATTAAAGGTGTATACCAAAATTCTTGATTTTAATTAAACATTTTTTTTAATTGAAAAAAAAAAGAAATTGCTATATGTTGCTATTGATGTGTCATACATTATCTTTAACAAATATATTCTTAAATTATGAGAGAAAAGTCCACTGATGAGTGTGTGTGTGTGTGTGTGTGTGTATGTGAGTAGTCGTTGGCATGTACATTCTTAAAATATGAGTAAAAGTTCAAATTTAAGAGAGAATCATTAGACATACATATTTTATCTAGTATGGTTATATTAGTATTTCAGAAAAAATATTTTAAGTCCACCATGCTAAAAATTATAGAGTACCAAAGAACTAATGATGAAATGTTTCCCACAAACTTCCTCTAGAGCCTGGAATATCTAATATAAAATGAAAGGAATAAAAATGCAAAGAACAGAATCAAAAAGTTCAAACTTAAACCTGTTCCCAGCAGAGAAAATGTCTACTCTTATACCATGTATTGAATAGCTATAGAAACGTGTAAGGCACTACCATGTCACAAGCAGTATAAAGAGTTTCCCCCATAGAGACCGAGTCCTCTGATCATAACATTAAATTAGAAATCAAGGGTTTTCTCAAAGTTTATAAGAACAGTGACCTGAACAATATAACCTCCTATCACCACCTTTTGGCTTCTAAAACAGAGTATCAATTTTTAAACTGAAAGAACAAAGTTAAAATTATAAAATGTACATATAGGCAAATAAGACAATAGTGCTTACTAAACTTCAATTATTGGATTGCCTGTCTCTTTTACACACACACAAAGTTTAAATCAAATTATATCTCAAAGGATGATGATGCTCTCCAACAGCCATGAACTATCTAACAAAGACCTCAGGACCAACCACCCTTTAAGCTGTCAATCATGGGAGTCCAGGAGACTTCCATAAGAAGATAGGCTATTGCCATTACTTTTGGTTGGTTCTGAGAACTGGAAGGTAAGACACTGTAGCTGAAAATACAGGCTTGAGGACTAGCTTTCGTAGTATATTAGCTATGAAAACTACCAAGGAATAAAAGCAATAAATAAATCTACTGAGATGTAGAACCTATAAACCACATTAATGAACATCCTGAAGTTATATCTCCAATGGTGTAAATGGTATTTACATCTGTGGGTAATCATCAGCCTCTCTAGTTGGACTCAAGGCCCACTCAATAGAAATGAACTCACTCTCAGTTTTAAAAACCTAGCCAAGAGCTCATGGCTTGAAAGGTCATAGGCACCAGAGAAAAGCCTATAATATCTATGTCCCTAAATCAAGATAATTTCTATCTATATTCTGAATACTTCTCCTTATACCCATTGGTAAATGTGTCACATCTTATCAAAGTCAATTTTGTTTCCAACAAATGGAGACTATTACAGAGATCCAAAACTGGTCAAATGCAAAAAATAAGTGACGACAAGGTACCCTGCCTTAATTAGTTCCTCTTAGACTCAATATCTATATCTAAGGTTCAAGTGGCATCAGGGAAAAGGTGCAGAAAGATTATAAGGGTCCCAGGACCACAACTCCTGCTGCAAGATAGTGTTGTCTAGATGGGACAAGAATGTTGCACCCATGAGATATCAACAATATGACTGCCCAAACAAGAATTGCATAATGACAGCACCACTTCATGTGCCAATGCACATGGCTTTATTCTTACATAAAGAACTACAGGTAGTCAGTGGCAGCTGAGGGAGGGAGGTGAGTATTCTCCAGGGGCAATTTCTCTAATAGGTTATCTGTTGCTAAGTTTATAGGTTAGTCCTAAACACATGTACATCTGAGCAACACTAAATGGACTTTGTGTTTGTGTGTGTGAGTGTGGTAAATATATTTACATAATTAGAAAAGGTCAAGAAAGATCAAGAATATCATGGAAAGAGTTGTAGTGTAGCATGGGAGGGATAAAAAACATGAATATAATATTTGTGTATAATATTAACAATAGAATAAAATATTTACATTCAAAACTTTGAGTTAACCATTATTTTTCAAATGTGCCACAATGTTTGACTACTATTAGGTATTTTAGCCATGCCAATTTGGCTATGGAAATAATAGGCAAATAAATATTTAAGAATGAAGTGAAATTATTCCCATTTGAAGATATTATAACTCTACACATAGCTACTAAATACTTTTAGAACTTACCAACACATGCAGAAATACGCCATTATTTAAAGTCACTGTGTGAAATCAGTAGATTCCATATGCAAAAAAAGGATTAACTTACTGAGAAAGAAATTGAGAAAGTATCTTCATTTACAGTACCAATGATAAATAAAATACTAACTTAGGATGCAAAGTATTTCTACAGTAAGTTATAAAAACTATAATATACTCTAATATAATATTAAGAATTATAAAATTCTAAAGAAAAAATGAAACAGATGTAAATACCTTTGATGTTCATGGATTGAAAGAAATCATATCGAAGAAAAAAAGCAATGTGGAATTACAAAGGGCCCCAAAGAGTCCATGCAACTCTGAAATGAGGGGAGGGGACACAATGCTGAAGTCATCTCACCAATTTCAAAATATATTATAAAGCCATTGTGTGTAATAAAAACAGCATGGTAATGCCATAAATCAGACAAGGGAATCAATGGAACACAAAAGAGACAAGAAATAAAGCTGCTCATCTTTGGCCAACTGATTCTCAACAAAGATAAAACATATATTTTGTGTAAAGAATAACCTCTTCACAAATAACACTGTGAAAACTGGACAATAATATATAGAAAATTGAACCTAGACCCCTTATCTCTCATGATATACACAGATCACCTCAAAATAGGTAAAACCCAAAACTATTTCAAGAGAGCACAGGAAGAATATTGAATGCTGTTGGAAGGTGGAAAGGGGGAAGGAAATTCAGTAATTCTTTGCTTCTTTGTTTCATAAACATTTATTCCATTTCTAACATAAGTTAATTTTATATATTTTTATTAGAAATAAAAGGGCCCTAAATTTATTATCCTAGCCTTAAGAATTGGGCAAAATTCCACTACTTGGAAAGGGAGACTCTTCATGGTAAATGAGTGTGCTGTTAGAGAAGCAGGCAGATGTTCCCAAGATGGTTATATTTGTCCAGATCACAGATAAACTCTACAGTCAACAGCACAGAACTTAGAGACATATGGATAGATGAGGATGTGGTCTGTGATAGTGGAGGGGGAGATTTTAACTAGTAAACTACCTAAATTATACAGCAGGTCTATTGGTCAAATGTGATTTGCAATCTCATCCCCACAAATAACCCATTAGGAACAACATAGCTCCTCAACACAGAAGTGACTCTCAAGCCACTCAGGTAAACTATTATGAGAGTTAATATTGATGATCAACATGGCAAGATCCAGAATTACTAGGAGATAAACATGTCTGTGAAGAAGTTGCTAAAGTTGACAGAAAGGGGAAGACTCACCCTAAATGGAGATGCCACCACTACATGGGCCATCGCCCTGGCATAAATGAAAAGGAAAAAGTACCTGATTTGTATTTATCACCTAACCAAAGAAGTAGTATGCAACCTATTTATGGAGCGTGCTAGGACTCTCTTTGAATGAAAATGACCTCAAATGCTTTCATGGGAAATCCTCTATACAAGATCTTCTATACACTATCTCTGGTTCAAGGTCATAGGGATAAAGCGACAGCACAAGCAAAGACTAATTCCTTTGCCTATAACTGGAAAAGAATTTTAGAGAACAAAGGACTGGTCAGTGGTCCTTAGAAACAGGAAGTGAGAACAAAGAAGGAATGGAAGGCACTGAGAGATGAGTCATACATTGATGATGGGGACAGCCAGGGTATCTTTGAGGGAATTTACAGGAAGTTCCTCTGGAGTTGTCTTTAATGCTAAACAAGATGTGTGTGAGCTCTTTAGTGGAGTTTATAATGCTCATAAGTATTCCCCCTTATTTCTCATCAATAAACGAAAAGGGCAGTTTCTCACATTGGAAAATAAACAAACTCCCACAAGTATTGCAGATGAATATCTATAGACTCAGAATATAGTGAGGATTTAAGCTTCATAAAATCCGAGATAGGTTGAGGAAGACTTATGACTCCAAAAAGTGAATAGTGTAGGCTTAAGATACTTTATGGCTGGCAGAAGGCCTGGAGATCACACCTGACGAACGATAATCTTTCTGTTAGCTGACACCATAATGCTTTGCCATTCCTGAGGCCATGTCAGCCTTTTCCTTTTCATAACTATTGAACTCTTCAGTGTATCTCCCAAGAGTCTTCTAAGTATCTCTCTATTCCCATCCCTCAAGCACTCTCACCTCCAAATGCTCCTTTTCCCATAATCCCTGCCTTTATTTCGATAAACTAACCACTGAGTGAGCCCCCAAAGAGAAAATGGGATAACAGTTCTGTGACTGTCTATCTACCTTCTGTCTGTCTGTCTATCTCTCTATCTCTCTATCTTTTATCATTTATTTGCCTATTTACTTTCCTTTGTTTCATCTCTATTTGTGTATGTTGCTTACAACTTATAGATTGTGTTTACCTACATTAGTTGTTTAATCATCACAAACACACTCTTCTTCATCTAGTGTATCCAATCAATCTCTCTAACCCTCTATTTGTCTACTGTTTCTAGCAACCATTCTTCTTTCTACTTTTTCTGTTACTGATATATCCTCTTTCTCTTAAGAAGCGGGAAGTGTTATTGAATGGCTACACAGCTTGCCCTTCTTGAATTAGGACCCTCTAGCCTCTCTGGATAATGTTTGTACAAGTTTGCAAAACCTGGTCCCACTAGAGCCCTTCTAGTCCTCTAGAGCCACATAGTCTGCATGACTTAACTATACTAACACACATCAAGTAATTGTCCTCATGTACTAGACAGTTTCACAGTGCACCATTTGTTTTCACTTGCCAATGATCACCGTCTAAAACATACCTCATTTTATTTTATTGACACTGGTCCAAAAGCATAGGCTAGGAGTCATACTTTGGTAAATGGTTGCTCACACACTCAGCATCAACAAAATATCTTGTTGTATCCCTTTAAACCCAGATTGTACTCACATGACTCATATCAAACTATGTTGAGATCATCCTTCCACATGTCTGACTATCTAATACACTATTATCTGTGAAGAAGAAGAAGCTGAGTACCACAGCAAGAGACAAAAAGTCCCAAAAGAGTACATATTCAGTGACATCTTGTTCATACCTATGGAGCAGAATGAGTTTATGATAATGGCTAACTTCTTATCTTGTAGACATCACAAAGGAGACTGCAGCTCTGAGGAGTCCCAGAACAAATGAACCACAGACCTGAATCTGGAAGTGGTAAAGCTGTGCTTGAAATCCAGGTTCTTTTATTCTATAGTCTATGCAGTGATAATATAGTAGACATTTTGGGGTAAGAGAATATTTCTCAATATTCCCTTTACTTGCATAAAACTACTTAAATCACAAAAGCACTTAATCAGTGTACAATTAGTTTTCCTAACTAACTCAGCAATAAAAATCAAGGCTAAATAGCAGCTTCCAAGACAAATTGCAAATCCTCACATTGGGCTTGTTCTAAAGTTCTGGTGCCATCCACATACATTAAAATGATCTGCTCCTATAGAAATATACACAGTAAAATTATTAATTTAATTTAATAATTAACTTATCACAGTAAAAAATATCACCCAAATGCAAAAAAACAAAAAAAGAAAAACAAAATTCCCATAACTAAATAGTTATCTCACAACTTCCTGATGCTACTCATGAAAAAATGTTTCAGAGGCTTGTTAAAAAACAGTGCAACTCTTTAATCCTTTGGTGTGGCTGAGCAAAGTCTTACAAGTAGATTCATCTGAGGAAATTGTTAACATGCCCACAGCTGTGAAGAGCTCATATATAAAGTGTGCTCATGGATCCATTGTGGAAAACATGAAGTTCTCAGAGTAAGGCAGCTTGTACCTACTCAGGGGTTTATGAAGGAGCTGGAGCCAGCATCATCCTTCATTCCCAATTACAAGATTATTACAGCACTGTGTCTGGAGTGGCTCCTCAAGTGTAATGACAACAGAAACTATGAGGGAAAAGGGGATCTGGGGACTCTCTGTGCATGTCACAGATGCTGCCTAGTGGAAGAAAGCATCCCAGAAACCCCTATGCTGTGTGTTCCAAGAAAACACAAGGCAAAAATCTAAGTATTGAAATATTCACCTGCTCTTCTGTTCTTCCACAGACAGGAATTTTGTGTTTACTTAGCCTATCAGAAACAATACCAAGAAGGGCTCTAATAGAAGACAGGTTTCCTTGACATTCTTTGAAAATTCATCTGTCCACTGCTTAAAGCACAATTCCTAATAGCCTGACCCAAGACAAGCAAACTCCTTGTTTATAGGGCAGTGGCTCTCAGCCTTCCTGATGTAGCAATACAGTTCCTCATGCTGTCATGACCAGCGACCATAAAATTCACAGCTTTAATTTTGCTGTTACAAATCATAATGTAAATATATAATATGCAGGATATCTGATATATAGCTCTTATGAAAGGGCCATTGGTAACCCACAGGTTGAGAACTGCTGTTGTAAGGGCACAGTAAACATCTGGTTTACAAGACCTAACTGTCTCACAGTCACTTACCTCTGCTGGGGCTGAACTCTATTAGAATACAGGACACAGGTCAGATTTACATCATGGGTCCTGAACAAAACACCAATAATTTACATAGGAGTCCATATATCTCAGCAATGTGACATTGCTTCTTCTGGTGAAAATTGTTTATCAATTTTGTTATATTTATGTTGTCTGGTGGCTCATATTTGAAAGAGCAGGTCACACACACACACAAAAGGCTGCTCACTAATAGGCACACTCAGTGAGATGCTGTATGTAGAAACATGTTGGAAACCTCTATGACATATTACAGTTGAAATAGATCTGACCAGCTTAGACTTGAGCACATGCATTTGCACAGTCCATTGACTAAGCATGTTTAAACAGTTGGTCCAGGTACAGGCACTCTGTGAGACCTTGGACGTGCAAAGACAACCAGGGAGCCCCTCATAATGAACATCATCCCTGGTACTAAAAGGTGAAGAAGTGCCATGGGCCAACCTCTGCAGCAAATGACATGTGAGGTTCTCTCTGTTGACTGTCCTTTATTATATACCCTCCCCATTGGCTCTTGTAGCCCCTCTGCTTCAGGGTAGTTAGTCTAAAGGGATAAAGAACAGCAGCACAGGGAATAAAGGCACAGAAATTATTGTTCCAATGTGTAAATCTGCTACCATCTTATAAGCCAGGTACCAGGTCGAAGAACACAACAAACATTTAGTTATTTTTTTTTTTTTACTATTAAAACGAATACTCAGAGAACATATGACAGAGACCAAGCATGGATGGTCAATGTAAGGACAGTTTCTGCTGCAAAGAGTGAGTAGAGAGCCCTCTTAAGACTGAGGAGGGGGGAAAAAAAGTGGGATTTAACTAAGATGAACAGTCTCCATCAAGAGGCCCACCAGCAAGCTGTGATGAGTTGTAGAAACCATTTGAAGAGAAGAGTGTATGTGTGCATGAACCAGAGAAAAAGACACAAGGAAGAAAGGGAATTGGGGAGAGACAACCCATCAGAAACCTCAAGAGGGGAAACAAATGGTCCTGATCTGAGCCAAGCACGTGGTGTCACAGATGGTGGTTGGGTAAGGAAGCCTTTGTGACCCAACAGATCTTTTCCTAGGTCTGCATCTGAGTTTGATTTCCAGGCATTACCTTATAATCATGTCCTTGTCAAACTTCAGCTGATCTGTCTCCCTAGATCAGACCTTGGCAGGATTTACAGAACTGGAACTGTGTCAGCTTCTAATGAGAAGCAAACCTAGTTTGGGGAAGCTGAAACTGGACCACATGATCTGGCAGCAGTCTTCAGGGAGGGAAAGAAGGGAAGTGCTTTTTAGTAGGGGTGAAGTGCTTGATTGCTCAATTGCAACACAGAATATATATCTTCGGGTGACTTCCCAGCTGCAGAATCCTGGCTGCAATTAGAAACCTATATGTCTCGTCATTTCAGCAGTTTTATACATCTAGGAGCTCAAGTGTTTACTCTAGCAGGCTGCAGCTGGGATGATGTTAACTCCCAGCTGTTGTTTGGCTGAAATGCCACAACTAAAACTGTGGGCCAATATGACCGGAAATCAATTTGGGGACTGGGTGAAGAAATGGAGGATGAATTAATGACAGTGAGTGCTCTTTCTGCTAGCTGCGGGCAGGTGAAAGACTTTCATTTAGAATGAAAGCGAAAGAGGGCAACTGGAAAGGCATGCAGACACTTGCTGAGCAGTCTGTTATGGGAAAAAGACAGAAAACCAATGTTATCACACTGGTAACTCAGGCCCAAACTGGCAGTCTATTAGGCAGGCTTCTGGTTTTTCCTCTCTTTGCCAGGTTCCCAGCTCAGACTTAACTCCAAATGCAGTTTGGAGTTCTTAAAAGAAGTATGAGTTCAGTGTTCAAATACATCCTTCATGGGGCCAGAGAACTGGTGCCCTTGGAAGAAGCAAGCTGCACTATCAAGCAGAAGTACAATAATGAGAGTTAAGATTTCAAGTGGTCTGGGTAGATGGGCCTGTGAACAGCCCCCTGGGGTATAATCTTTCTATCTTTTCATTTATGATTACATAAGGACTTTGATACAGGTTTTATATAGTCAGGAAAGATTGAACATTAGAAACAAACAGTTGGAGGGGTCAAGAACTTATATAAACACTGAAACTATAGAGTGCCAGGCAACTACAGGTTTCAATCTTATTTGTTCCTATGTGCTGAGGGGAAATTAAAGGTAAGTATCCTGCAGGTTGTATTAGGAGGAAAATGTAGAAAGTGAGTGAGTGGAAGGAACACTTAACAATCCGAGAGACCAGGCACTACTTAAGAGCCTTAGTTACTCTTCTATTTCTATGATAAAGGTCATGGCCAAAAGGAACTTGGAGAGGAAAGGAATTAATTCAGTTTAGAGTTCCATAAAACAATCAATCATTAGGGGAAGTGAAGGCAGGAACTCAGCTCAGGAACCTGGATGCAGGAGCTGAGGCAGAGGCCATGGAGGAAGGATGTTTACTGGTTCATTCCTCATTCCTCCGAGCACCCAGGATCACCAGCTCAGATGTAGCAATCCCCAAGGTGATCTGGGCCTTCCCACATCCAACATCAATTACAAAAATACACAATAAGTTTGTTCACAAGCCAATCTGATGAAGGCATTTTGTCAATTATAGTTGCCTCTTCCAAGATTACTCTGGCTTGTGTCAAGTTGACAGAAAACTAGCAATCACAGTAAGATATTGTCAAAAATGATCGGGAATCCACAAAGAGATACAACTGAATAGGTGTGCATAGAAAGGAGCATCGCACATACAGACAGACCTAGCTGGAGCCCAACTGTCCATGGAAGAAATAACATGGAAAAGAAAGCAAATATTTGGATTCCAAAAGGCATATAGAGATTGAATGTACCATCTGTACTCAGCCATTTTATTCATGGGGTCTGCATCAGGACCGAAAATTTTCAATAAAACATTTTAGAAAGTTCCAAAAAGCAAAACTTGAAATTCCTGTGTGCCAATCACTCTGCTCAGTGGACACAAATAATGATATGCAGCCTTCTATCAGTTTACAGATCCTCAGTCTCTCTCACCGCCCATCTCTTGAGCATCAGTCACCATGCTTCCGTTTTATGCTAAGCCTGTGAATATACATATAGTGAACATACATTTTTTTTAATATCATTCCCTAAACAACACAATATAAGGCACTACATTAGTTATTGGTGGTAACCAAGACATGATTTAAGGTTTATGATAAGTTATATGTAAATGTTATATCATTTTATACAAGGAACTTAAACATCTACAGATTTTGTCACAGGAATTGAAGTGGTCAAGAAATCACCTCCCCAAGACAGTGAGAGGTTAACTATATTGACCAATACATAGTAAGATTAAGAAAGTAAGTTTTAAAAAGTCTGTCTTAGAAAAAAAGGTGTTCTCAATGGGAGGGAAGGCCCTGGGTTCTGTGAAAGCTTGACGTCCCATCGTAGGAGGATGCTAGAGCAGTGAGGTGGGAGTGCATGAATGGATGGAGGAGCATCCTCATAGAGGCAAAAGGGAAGGGGAAGAAGGGTGATAGGATGGGTGGTTTGTGGAGGGGAAACTGGGAAGAGGGATATCATTTAAAATGTAATCTCATAGTTATTAGCTCTCCTCAAGTTATCTCTCAGATAAACTATGATATTTATCATCCACTGATATAGCATACAGTTGTTGCATGCTGCTCTGAGAAACAGCCTGAGTCAGTTACACAGGTTTTGTAGATCTTACCATCCCTCCAGGAAGGTAAGTATGCTCATTCCCACAGCAAAATGTACAGCAACTGAAATGGTGTGGATGACAAAGTGCATACAAACAAAGGGTGAGTTTCACTCAAGTAGGGTGTAGGTTGGATGAGAGAAGTTAGTAAAGGTTCTAAAAGATGGATAAATTATAAGGTGATATCCAAGCTTTTCATAACCTGGGGAATTCATTGTCTTTCTCTATTTTCCCATTTATCAATTTTTTTTCAGCATTGGAGAAAATATCTCAGGAAACCGAAGGAGGATATTTGGGCTCATGGTTCAGTCTGTGGCAATTTAGCTCTGTTGCTTCTGGGTCCGTGGTGAGGTAGAACATCGTGGAGGGAAGCATGTGGCAGAGGAACCTGCTTAATTCATGATGGAATGAAAATAGAGACCACTGACATCAGCATCTTTACAATTGCTAAGGAGGGTCAGTAGGCAGCTATTCCAGGCTTCCTCAATTCTCTCCAATAGCAAAATTTGGCAGGACAACAACTACTGTAAGAGGGCTGAGTAAAAATTTCATAAACACTAGTTTTTATCCTCACGTGCCCAAAATTCAAGATAAAATCCAGGAGCTTTGTCAAATAGCCTCATTTGTCTCAGTGGGTCTGAGTTGGGCTAAAGAACATTCATATTAAATGTATGAGTTGATGAACATTGAATAAGTGAGAAATGCCTCCACATCTGCATAGAATCAAAAGAAATAACTCTTCTGGAAACACAAATGATTTAAAACAGAGGTAAAGTAAGTTGGCCAGTGGATTAGTATTATAATCCAAGCAAAATGTAATAGAAATTTAAACCAAATGTATGTCAATGAAAGAAAAGATGTTAGAAAGGTGAACTTACTAAGATCTGATAAAAGATGAAATGTATGGATAAAAATTACTAAAAATGTCCCTGAATTTTTCAGACTTGATTCTTGGATACAAGGTGATAATATAAATGGGACTTGTTTAAGAGGGAAGAAGGTTCACAAGGCATTTTGCAAATGCTGTTTTGTGTTAAACAAATAGTTATTAGGAACTAGGACTTATGCAAGACCCTACAAGTACAAATATGTCCGTTACACAGCCTTCTTTTTTGGAAATTTTGCTCTGTGATGGGAGAGGGACAAGAGAATAATTAACAAAGAAAAGAGAGTTGTCCATGACACTATGAAAGTAGAAAAGGTGAAACAGGGCCTTGAGGAACAAAGGACTTTCCAGAGGGAAAGACTTTGGAATCTCCCCAAAAGGGGAAATCTGTTCTGACAACCTTGAAATTTAGAGTTATCAGAATTTGACCGATAGTTCCTCAATAAGAAATTCTGTCCTTACAATTCTATTGGGAAAGACATTATTACTACTTGTGTTAGTGAGGTTTACATTGCCATGACAAATGGCCTGATATAAACAAGTTAAAAGGAATAAGGATGCTTATAAGCTTGCTATTTCAGTCTACATTCACTGAGAATGGGGATGGAGAACAGGGAGAAATATGACTCCCGAATGTACTGGCCCCCACAAGTCACATCCTAAGATCAGATATTTCAAAGTAACTCAGAGTTACATATCCATCAATGGATTCATCCATTGATAAAATCAGATCCTTTTAATCCAATCCCCTTCTAAGATCCCCACCTAGAAATGGCCCACTGAGGACAAAGAAACACAACAGTCCTTAAGAAACACTTTCTACAAAAACAAAGCACTATGTCTATATAGAAAAGAATGAAGATTGTGATGTTTAATGCCAGTTGTCATCAAAAGTTTCTCTTCTCAAAGGCCCTTTTATCTCAGGAGGATAGGAAATTTGAGTCTGGGATATGTTAAGCTAGGAGTAGATGAATGACAACTGGGTAGAGGTGAAATCACACTTAGGTATGCATAGCAGATAAAGAAAAAGACTCATTCACAGACAGAGAGAGAGAGAGAGAGAGAGAGAGAGAGAGAGAGAGATCCTAACTTGAGAAACAAAGGCATCTTAACTTGTGTCCCACAACCAATGCTGGTGAATGCCCTCCAAAAAAAATATTCATACAGAAATACAATGTATGTTTATTTCCATATGAAAGACCAATGATGTCAATAGATTCTCTAAGAGGTCCATGATCCAAAATTAAGGACTATGACAATCAGATATAACAGTATAAAAAAAAAAAAAACAGTCTGTGTTTCTTGTCCAGACCTTGTCACACATACTGTGAGAAATGACACCCAGATTAGTAAGCTGTGTCGTTTTATGTGAAAATGTACATCAGACATTAAAGATCAACATCTCTAACTCTAGCTACAGTGCTGACTAATGACAAGCTCTGACAGTTTTGATCTGATATGGAAGTTAAAGTCTCAGACAGAACAGCAAATTAGAAGCCCCTTTTAGGAAGGCATTAGAAAGAAACAAATTACTCTAGAAATAAACTGGAGGTTTTAGATTAAAATATCAGATATGCTGAGCAAATACAGGCTGGAAAACATGAATAATTCTTTCTTGTTAGACTAAATGTTCAGATACACAACAGTTGTCAATAATTGAATATTTTCTTACATGCTGGGCATTCCTGTGAGCAACATAAATGGATTTTTGACATTTAACCCACAGAACTTTAAGATGAGACTAGAACTTAATTTTCTCCATTTTCCCAAAGCCCCTAACTTACCCATCTGTGACATGGAAGAGCTTATACCAAAACCTAGTGTTAGATCTAGGTTGCAACTCCAATACCTATATTTGCTAAGCCACAGAACTGGGCACCAAGTACAGGTACAAAACAAAAGTGCCCAAAGCAGCATCAACCCCTAAAGTCAGCACTACTCAATTAATATCTGCATTTTCACAAATCAGTGGTGATCTTCAGGCTCCATGCTGAGTGAGAATGGTAGCCACATCTAGATAAAGAAAAGATGGAGAGCTGATTCAGGAACACTTCAACTTAAACATTTGTTCACTGTTTATACATAAAAGTTACACACACACACACACACACACACAGCACAGCTTTTGCCAAGGGACAGAGAGAAGCCATTTAAGTTTTAAATACTACACATTCTATACAGAAAGTGCTGAACTTTATTACCACAGTGTTAAAGCACATGTTGAAAACATGTCAACAGATGTGTGGAGTTATATTCCAACAACACCATATTTATAAACATTGCAACTTGAAGTTCACACCATCTTCGTGTAATTGCACAATCTTTCCCTGAATTTTTTAAACCATATGCAACGCAAAAACTATTCTGAGCTCAGGAGACACAGTAAAATGCATGTAGCAAGTAAGATTTGGCTCACAAGTCCCAGTTTTTCAAACCTGTATACTTATTAAACTGTGTTTAGTATCTTATTCCGAGATGCAGATCCATTCATTCAAAGTCAGTCTTTATTTGGTTTTAATAGACAAGGATCCAAGAGTCCTTTTAAGAAGCTTTCCAGCATATAAAGACATAAAGTAAGAAGTTAAGCAAAGGCAGGGAGATGCCACTATTGAGAACGAATAGGAAGGACCCTGTGTCTGACCTATGTTTTTTATTACTTTAATTCCATGTTGAAGACATCTTTCACCTTGCTACAGACTAGATTTCCCCACTTCCAGTTAAAACTTTCCCTCCTCTAACTCCTTTCCAAGTCAACAGAAAATCAATCCAAACTTCAAAAGGTGGTTTCACCTAAGGAAACTAGTCAATATAGATACTTTCTGGAATCCAGATGTACAAGGGAATGTTTCTTAAAACATGATGTCATTCTTTCTCCCCTGGAGCTCTGTCCTCTTGTTTTTCTGCTAATTTAATATCATAAAAGCAACTTTCTCTAGTGCTTACAGATTAGAAGTGTGGTTTCCTGGAGTGTGCTCACAATTAATCACAGACACACACACACACAGAGAGAGAGAGAGAGAGAGAGAGAGAGAGAGAGAGAGAGAGAGAGAGCGCTATGACACAGGGACAGAATAAAGACAAAACACTGAGAATGTTGCAATACTTTTATTATTATAAGATTGACTGAGTAAATTTGCAGCATGCTCTGCTGGGAATATTTTAAATGTTAAACCAAATAAACCTGAAAGTTATTGTTTTTTATGATATATTAACTATCTAATGTTGACAGATACAACCCTTATAAAGCCAACTATTCTTAACATAAAATATACCCATCTGGTGTCTTTCAATTGCCCTTAAGATAAAAACATACTCAAACTTCTTTGACTCATAAGCTTCCTCATGACATCTCCACTCAAATGTAAGGACATGCTATGTTTCCTTCTCCAATCATCTTGAATGCTACCTTGCACCACCCAGGTCCTCTTTTGGTACAAAAATCCTCATATCCCCAATAGCTCAAAGTACCAAATAATACTTGGTGGGGCAAGTGGACCATGCCACCAGACTGAAGAACTGGAAGGTTGAAAGCAGGTTCAAAGCCCCAGGGAATCTCAGAATTGTGAATGGTAGGCATGGAACCATGTCCCTGTCAAGATCTACCTGTCCTGGAACACATAACCATGACACCCTACTGAGAGGACCATGACAACATTAAAAACCTGGAGTTCTCCATGCTAATGAGGTATCTAGAGAGGCCCTAAGTATTTAGTCAATGAGCTTTCCTTCTTGGGCATTCCTCCCCACAAATAGTATTTAATCACGGCTTCACCCTAAATAAGATGTATGCATGTATATCTACCATATAATAAAGCAGTTTGGACCATCAAGGACCACCTCAAGACATCATCAAGAATCACTGCTGGGGGAAGCCTTTGCTGTGCATCTCTCTAAGAAGGTCTTTTTAATTCCAGCTCCTCCGTACCTTCAGCACTCATTCATATCCAAACCAGATTCCACCTGCCTGGCATTTATGAGAAGTGGGGACCTGCATTGCCTCCCTTCTCACCTCGCCTTGTTTCCCAGTGGCATCTAGGTACACAGGAGACTGAGAACCACAGCACCCATCCCAGATCTCACTGTTTCTCACCCAGAAAATCACGGTCTGGGACCCCTAATCACAGACAGTGTTTTGCCCTTAGTGCTCTAGCACCACAGTGGTGAGGCAGATGTGAGCCTACAATACTTAAGTTCTTCAGAAATCACTTTCAACCAAAACCAATGTGGTCCGCCCAAGGTCAGGACCCTTTGTTGTAGGCAAGTCATAAGGTTGTCTATACAAAGAGACAAAGTTTCAGGCCCAAAGTGACTACAGCAAGTCATATGGTTTGTTTGTGAAGGGAAATAAAGATTCAGGCCCAAAGTATCTAATAGCATCTCATCTGCAAACCAACCTGACCAATTAACTAGGCCATTATCACTAGTGTCTTATAGATTATTTTATATTTCTAACCAATCTTCTCTCTCCACCCAAGTTTAAGAACTTTTATTATGCCCACAACTTTCTGTTCCTCCCTCAAGACCTTTGACCATGTAGCTAGTACCCATTATATCCTGCACAAATCACACTTGTGCCCTTCCCAGCCTTGAGCAGTTTGAACAGACCTTACGTGCTTGCCACAATGGACCATTAACAACCTAGGTGGAGTCATCCACCTTGGTTACACGTGTAGCTTCCTACAGACACTTAGAAGAATAGACTGTCTGTTGACCTTGCTTGAAACATAACCCAGCTGAAACAAAGGATGGGGTCTGTGGACTTCCCTATATAAATGCAGTGTTGAATATTAAACTTAGAGCCTTAATCAGAACCTTGCCTTGGCTTCATCCTTCTCTCACACCTGGCCTTTTCATTTCCAGCCTCCCTTTCAGGTAAGCCCAGTTCTCCATGGCTGCTGTATGACTACACATACTGTTTTCCTAAAAGAAAAAAATATTCTCCATCAAAAAGCTCTTTCTATCAGTTTCAAAATAATGAGGGTTTTTTTTTTTTTTCCTGCTAGAACCTATCTGTCTTCTCTACTATCATGGGTTTACTTCACAGCAGAGTGTCAGCATTTCATAAACATCTGTTGGGTGAATAGATTCTAATCACTGCATTATAAACAACCTATCACAAAACACTAACATGCAGTCACAATTTCCAAGAATGCTATTGTTTTCTTGAGCTGAGGTGAAATAGGCTGTCATCAGTTCAGTGAAGAATTAGACAGGCTCATCAATACATTAGCATGTACCTTGCTCAGAATGTTTTGGTGGGGATACTTAACAGTCCTCTCAGCCAGCTACTCCATACCTGGCCTACAATAATCTCTTTTTTTCTCCTTACGGAACTCTCCAACAAAACTGAGGTTGAAAGTCATTGACCCAGCAGTTTGTTCTGCCATTAACAGGTGTGAACTCACTTTCTGAGTAAAGTTCAGTAGTATTAGAGAAATCTAGAAACCTGCTTCAAACATGTTCAATAATTTCAGATGACTCTTATCTGACCTCCCAGATAGCTTTCAAAGGTCCTCAAGAGTCATTCTTTAGAATCCACTGTGGTTGGGCTGCAGATTTTGAAGAGAATAGATTCCTCAGGATTACCAGATTTTCTTGACAAGCCACGGCATGTATTGGTAAGAAAGTTACTCTTCAAGACACCAAACGTACGAGATCTTATTCTAGTGTGCAAAGATGGAGCAGTGTTCATGCTGGGTAACTAGCATCAAAATGTAGCTAAGCAAACCAGTTCCTGCCTCAAATCAACACCTTCCTTAGGAATACTGGAAGGGCAGGGAAAGCTAAGCTAAAGTCCTACAGCCATGCTTCTGATTCATCCAGATTACCTGACAGTCTGGGGCATCGATAAGGTTTATTTGCTTGCTTTTATCTAATTAACAAGTGGCACAGGACCTTGCAGACACACAGTAACTGTCTCTGCAGATATGCAGATGGAGATGATTCAGTACTTCTTCCTCCTTGCCCCACCCCCACCCTGTACATTTCTTTTTAACTCTCACACTCTCTCAGAAGTCACACTAAAGCTGGATGCTTCCTCCTCTCTTCTCAGTTTCTGCTCACAGTTTCTGTGAAAGTCTACATGTTCTTACAATAACAGGTTCTCAATTACACACACTTGCTACTTGCTGCAGGGGACAGAAAGTGTTCTTCCTCTCGTGGCAGCTGCTAAAGCCAGATGTTGTTCTAGCGGGCTGCAGTTGGCTAGGCTAGCAGATGAAAAGTGCTCTTCACAGAGACACTTCTGGAGAATGATGTAAACAAACTTACGCTAAGCATTGGATCAGCAGGTCCTTGTTAACCTGATTGGAAATGCTCCCTAAAATTAGATTGGAAAACCTGGAGAATATTGTCCCAAGAACATTCCATGGGATATTGATGGCTCCTTCTCTGAGTAACATAGCAAGACAGTCCATTTCTTCAAATCATAACAGCATCCGGGATGAGCTGGGATTCATTCAAGCTGCATCTGCATCAGCGAGCAATAATTGCAGGGATGTAGAAGTTTGTTTATTTTAACTGCTGCATGTTTATATCTCAGAAGCCAGTGAAACTTTTCTGTAATCACTGTTGGGATGCACTTGAACCATTCCATCTGCCCAGCTCTTCCCATTGTGTTCCTAGCCAATGACAACAGACAGTGATTGGGCAGAATTAAACAGTCATCAACTCTTTGCCCTTCCTTCCTTGGGGCAAGTACAAGCCCAAAACAGAGAGAATGGACTGTGGCTTCTGATGAGGCTGTTGTTGGAACAGTTCAAACTATGTAAAATAAAATGGTCAACAAAACTTTAACTTACCTTTTTAGCAGAAAGGATCTGTGTGTACATGCATGCGTGTTCTCCTGTGGTTTCGCATGCATGTATGCACATTTATGTGTAGGTTACAAACAAACAACTTTGAGAGTCTTGCCTCACTTATTTAGACCAAATCACAGACTACTGGTACAAAGGGGTGTACCACTTATTCCTTTTTCTTTTTTAGGCAGGGCTTTCCCCAGTGCCAGACTTAGAAGCACACAACACCATTTCCAACTTCTTTTTAGCAGGTGGTCTGGGAACTGAACTTGAGTTCTCATGCTTGCAAAGCAGATCTTTTCAACTGCACTATTTCCTCAGCCCCTAATTTACTTTTCTATTAATTTCTGCAACCTCTCACTATGTAGTCCAGGCTGACTCTAAACTCACAGTAATTTCCCTGTCTCCCTCCCCCAAGAACTATAATTACTAAACTACCATGTCCAGCTCATAAAAATTTTCTTGATTCTATAGAGCTACTCTGGGTGTCATAGTTTATAGGTAAATCCATGCCCACAGACACAATATAGGTAAAGTATGCCACGGACAACCATAAGGAGCAGAAACACTCTCCTTCCTTCATGCTGCTTATTTTACTGACACAAAGCCAAGCAAGGTCTCTTTGCATTGCTTTCTATTACTTAAAGACAGAGTTTAGGCAGGGTTTTAGTGCAGTTGTGTTTTTTTGTTTGTTTGTTTTCTTTGTTTTTTAATTTTAGAGATCAAAAGTCAGCATGTAAAATAGGAGAAGGAAAGAGTTCATTCCAAATAGATTATGGAATGAATATAATTATTATTATATTATTAATTTTTTTAAAAATAATGTAGAGTTAATCCTTCTGAGGGATTGAATATTTATAGCACACTGGACTGGCACCTGCAGGTATACTCCTGGGGAGAATGCATGGCAGAAGACATCAGTCTTCGTGACTCTGAGTAGGAGTCAAAAATAATAATAATTAATAACCATTTGCACTCTCTAGCTCCCTTCAGCTGGGGTCTCAGAATATTTCACTAACACAAATTCATTAAGCCTCATACTACACCTGGGCATTCAGAAAATGCTTGAAGGTTAGCCCTTTTATTATTTTATATTCATATTGCCTCTTTCCTCTAAGGAACTGAAAAGGATTATAAATGGATTGCCAAAGTAGGTTAACTCCATGTAGAGATGGGTCAGAATGTATCAATTCTCTCTCCTTAGCATGAGAGATGCTAGACTGAGAAGAATGGCCAAGGCTACAAACAACACAGCATGGGGTGGATTTACCTCTACATGCACCTATGTATTGCTTTTTTTTTTCTCCATCAGTACTGAACGTGCCTAGAAGCAAAGATAACTTTCTGTCTTGATTCTATATCTCAGCTGTGTAAAATATATCATTCAGTAAAGTTTTAAAGCGAGGACTATTTTTCAGACGTGCCAAATGGGAATTTCAACTAGAGTGACCAATGAACCAGATGACCCCTGGCATTCTATCTTGCTTTAAGATGATACATTTGTAGAACATGCAAAATATAAGGTACAAGGCATGTAATTCTCTTGACCATTTATTGCATATGTCAACCCAAACAAAATATTCCTTAAGGCTTAGAAGGAAAAATTATGAGAACTAGGCTATCTATCTAAATCCAGGTGGTCTAGAGATTCAGAATAAGAAGTAGAGAGAACACAAATTTTTAAATGACTGATGTAAATTTTTTCAAGATAGATAACTAAAAACTATGTGACTTAGAACAACATATATGACCTCAACATACTTTGAGGTCCTGACTCACACTAAGCTATGATCAATGGAAACTAGGGAATGGTTAGGCATTAAATGAAAAGCCAGAAAGTATATAATAATAATAATAATAATAATAATAATAATAATAATAATAAAGTATTTAATAAATGGAGGTTTCCACTTTGTGAAATCCACAAGGAAGCCATCTAAAGATATCAAAGGATCAAGTTGGAATGACCATTTTTTGACCATTTCTTTCTAACACTCTATCCATCCTTTTGTACAAGTTCAGTCTCATGGATATTATTTTACTCCTTGTTTTATGCCCTTTTTTCTTCTTCCTCTTTCATCATGGACCTTTGTTTTTGACTGAAAATTTCCACCACAGAAAAAGAGTCACCGGCATTAAATAGCAGAAAAGTAAAGCAGGAATGCCCTGTAGCATTTTGCATTAGAACAAGCTTCAAAACTCCTAGAAGGGTGGACAAAGACATTCACATCCACCCAAGATATCAACCAGACCATATCGTCTACATTTAACAAAAAATATGGAACCTTTCTGACCTTATGCCCTTTCCCCATGTTATTCCCTCGACCTTTGACATCCAGAAATTAAAATCCCATGTAGCCTTTCAAGCTTCTTTCTTAGTCATATCTTTCAAGACAATATTGGCCTAACCTCCTCTCTCCTTTAATCTATGAAAGGATATCCCAAACTATTCTCTCTCTTATGTGAGTTTATTCATGTGTATATGTAAGTTTTATCTCTCTCTACTACTATGTACTTTTTTTAAAAGAATAGCATCATGTTTATCTTTACATAATACCAGAGGGCATATATTCATAGTGTTTAACATGTTCTTCCAAATTATCATAGAATTGAATCATTTCTGGCACAAGTTCTCAAAATAAGATTTTCACCATAAATCTGTATCAGCATGATAAAGGAAACCAGAATCCTGAACCCTAGCACAGGGACTCAAAAGGTAAAGCATTTTGAATGCTGGTAATATGCACTCCTTTTTGTTTTAAATAAATGTCATTGTATATATTTAAAGTATACCACATGATATCATTACACATGTGTCTAATCAAAAAGGTAGTTAGTAAAGCAAACCTTCCATTCTCTCTGTTACATCACAGCTACCCCGTTTTTTTTCATTTCAGTGCCAAGATCAGCTAAAATATCATTTAGTGTGTGCCCCAATCGTAGTATGGTACTTTAACTACAGTACAACAACACATACTAATCCTGATGAGATGCAGAGTACTCATCCGGGACAAGGGCACTTAAGCATTAAGAAAGGAAACTAACCAAAGGCTTTACTCAGAATTCCCATATGGGAAAGGATGTTGAGGTGATAACCATGGGATGGGTAAATATTGGCCACAGTAGTGTTCAATTTCCATAGTGAAGAACCATTTTCCACTAAGACCCAAAAAACAGCATGGTCATGTCATAAATGTGAACACCACAATTTGGAAAATTCATATGACCAAATACATCATATTTTTATTTCTGTGACAAAATTTTTACTACACATTAAGAATGATAGCTCATAAGAATAGTTTTGATATAGTAAAAATACAAATTAAGTAAGCTATACTACATGATATTTCAAAAATACCATACAAATAATATACATATTACAGACTTAATAATGGAAGTTTAGAAGCTTAAACTTTAACAGTTGTTAACTCACAGAAGTAATCTATAGGCACTTCTGTTTTCTTATGACTGCTGTACATATTTTTAACTTTAACTTTATCAAAAATCAAAGCTAATTAATTAGAGATATATGATATACTGATATATGATAGAAAATAGATAACTATTTGATAGACAAGTGATAGATAGATAGATAGATAGATAATCTTTGTAACACCTAACTAGAATTTGACCTCTGTCTTTTCTCATTGCTACCTTGAATGTTTCTGTGATGGCCTCATTACATTCAGACTTGACTGTCTTTGATTTTTCTCATACTCTGATATGATGCTCAAAATAACAAGAAAGAACATGTTCGTATTAATAAAAAAATTGGCTGAAACCTAAATGCTACAAAGTCAGACTAGTGTTCATTAAAAAGGACTGATAAAGTAATTGTAATAGAATTTTATATGATATGTGAACCATAAAATGTTCAAGATTATACATTATTCACCATTCTATAAACACAGCTATTTGTAAAATGGGTGGAAAGAAACCCATTAAAATATTAACTGTGATTAAATCTTGATGTCAGACTAGTGAATTACTTTTATTTTATTATTTTTGCCAATCTATATTTCCTAAATGTTCTCAATTAGCATTTTTTCCAATTAGAATATTTATAATCAGATAAAATAAAATTTAACGAATCATGGTAATAATGGGTCTCTTAATTAGCTGTAAAATTGCTTAATGTTAGGAAATGCTCCACTTGAAACAATTGTTTAATGTCAGGGAAGACATTTTCCTCCCACAGTAGCTAAAGCACAGAAAGAAATCAGTGTACACTTATTGAATAAATTAATCAATGAATGAAACTATCTATTGGCTAGCCAGTCACATGAATTGAAGAAGACACTCTACCCTTATCCCATAAGAGCACAGAGATTTTAAGCCTTAGCCAGGTATTGTAATTAACAAAGCTCAGCAACTCTGCACTTGGTTTTTCTGATACAAATATTTTAGTGACCTATAAGGTTTTCTAAGGCTGCTGGAATTGTATGCCAGACACTTGGTCACATAAACAACATGCTTATTCATTCTCAATCTGTGGCAATAATTCTGAAATGATACTGTTACTGGAGTTGGGCTCTGTGCAGAACCTCTTGCTCTCTTGATTTTCAATATTAAACCCAAGAGCATTACAATGGGGGAAAGGAGAGTTCCATCAATGAAGTGTTCACTAAACTAGCTATCCACTTACAGAGGACAAGAACAGGACCCTTATCTGTGATAACATACAATAAATTAACACAAAAAGGATTAAAGAATTAAAATTGAGACCAGAAACTATTAGAAGAGCATATGTACAAAAGGCTTCCTGCAAACAAATTGAATAACAGTTTGTGGGACTTTGACGCTGAAAGACAGACATTAGAAGCAAAAACACATTATTCCAATCTAAAAAGCTTCTGCAATGCAAAGGGATATTTAACAAAAGGGAAAAACATAATATAAGAATACTATATATACTATACATCTAGTAATGGGTTAATATTAGATATTTTTAAGAAAGTCCAGAAAATCAATATTAAGGCAAAAGAGACAGATTTTTAATGAGCCACTAATATAAATAGATAGTAAACAAAAGAGAACATGACAATAGCCCAAATGTATATTTTTAAAAATGTATTCAACATTACTAATCACCTGAAATTTTCAAATTAAAACCACAGTAAAATATCACCTCACACCTAGTAGACTGACTGTTATCAAATAGACAAAAGATAATTGATAATTGGTTTTGAAGGAGTGGTAGAGAACAGGAATCCATTATACACTGTTGCATTGAACATTAATTGGAGCAATTATTAATAAAAAATGGACACTCTTCAAAAACACTAAAATACGACTACTATATGACAATATATATGGTATTATTTGGTCATATATATAATATATATTACATATAATATATATATATATATATATATATATATATATATATATGAAATTTTTTTTTCACAATTCTGATCCAAGACATGGAAAGTATACTAAAGAATCTGCAATGCATATATACATTCAGCCTTGGTAAAGGAGGCAATCCTGTCATTTAAGACAGTGTAAATGAACTGGAGAGCAAGTGGAGTGAAAATGAGTGAGACACAAATGGACACTACTGCCTGATGTAATATATATATGACCTCTCGAAAAGCCACACACAGAGGCATAGTACACAATGGGAGCTGTATCAGCACAGGTGCCTGTAGTTATAATAATGCACTGTATCCTTGAAAGTTCTGTATAGGGTGGGTCTTGAATGTTTTCATCAGAAAAAGAGTAACCATATGAGCTGTTGGTTATATTAATTAGTTTGATTGAGCTAATCACTTCACAGTGAATACAGACATTAAGACATCACATTGTACACAATAAATGCATAGACCTTTGTCAATTATATGCCATTAAAGAAAAAAATCAATCACAATTCTGTCTTCCCTGTTTTGTGTAGCAAAACATAGATTTGAGGAAAGGAGACAAAAATCTGTTTCTATTCATTTTGAATATTGATAACCCATCTTTCCTAAATTCTCCACACTCCCTCAGTTATTGCACAAAACACCCTTTACATACTGTGATTAGTTGATTATTAGCTAAGAAATGCTAGTGGTGCAAAAAAAAAAAGTCCATAAATATGATCACAATCGAATGAAGCAAGTACACAGGGTATTATTAATGACTGTTTATCCAACATCAGGATGGCTCAGAATGGAAGTGCCATTTTGAAAGCCCAGCAAGGGCTCATAATAAGAACAATTAAGACTCTTCAAGAGACCCAAGAAATGAGTTACTACTTGGAAAAAGAGAGACAATAATTAAATCTGGAGTATACACGGGTATGTCCACGTTCCTTTCTGGGGAAAAAAAAAATAGATATATCCTGTACATGATCCAGAAGCAAAATGAGGAATCCACACTCTCAGTGCAGATCATGACTGTAGGGTCTACAAACTACAAACTACACTCCTGATAGCTGTGCCACTTTATTCTCAAGGAGCTTCGTTAACAGTTGCAGCATGCTAAGAATTCAGAGACTTTTCAGAGTTGCAAGAGTTTCATTATGAAAGTCAGAACTTACACGGTGTGACTAAAGATCCAGTTTAGGAGCCAGGAGTAAAAGGTGACTAAAGCCCTGAGTGTCTTTCTTCCTCTGTGACAGGTAGAAAAATTGACATACAATATTTGTCCAAGACCTCAGTATGAAATACCCAAGTACCTCACAGGTAGCAAATTCTCCATGATGACTCAGACCACACCCTTATCTTCAGGGGAATATAGTAAAAATGGTAGAGAAATGCTGGTTAATGCAATAAAGGAACATTTGTAAAGGGCTATAAGTTAGCAGAATAATGTAGTAAAGAAATTAAAGTTTCCTGTTGGAATCAGAAAAGAACATCAAGGCACTACAGCTCACACTAGGACTTGAGTGTGTCTCCTTAACCGTGAGCACAGCTGCTAGTAAGAGAGCTGGCATCCGTTCATTACTCCATCACATCAGACACTACTGCCCATGTAGTACAAGGTTATCTCAAAACCTTCTCACACCTTACCACCAGAGCTTCAGAAAAGTCATGTGCTTAGATAATTGTAGAATTTGAATCCAGATCTATCTAATTCCTTTGTGTATTTTTTTGACACTCAAACTTTTGGAAGATATGAAGCCTGAACCTTTATTTTATTTTATTTTATTTTATCTTACCTTATTTTATTATTCAACTGTTCAAGCTAGGAGGAATCGTAACTGATTGTCTAAGGAATGAGAAGACCACACATTTAAGACATTCCATGGCCTCTGTAAAGTGAGGAGGGTTTGTGTGGCTGTCATGCAAGGGATTCTGTAGTAGTAGTTTGATGACTATGAAGTAACTGCCAACACAGGCATGCGAGAAATAAATAAGCCAATGAAAAGTATAGCTGTGGGAATTTCTGCCATAAAAAGAGATGAAAATTTTTGCAAAGGGGAAAAAATGATGCACTGAAGAGTAAAAGGAAGGTACTGAAAAATGTTGATAAATACAGGTGCATATGAGGTGTTTGTTCTTGTATAGATTATAGGTATTTTATGTGTTTTATATATACCTATATATGTATATGCATGAATGTTTATGGGATAAAAATATTAAGGCAGAAAGTCATATGGCACATATGTATTTTTAAAATATGGTTTTCGGCAATTACGTATTGGTGTAGTACTTCTGTGAAATCTTAAATAATAAAAGAACCTGTGAGAAGTAATGATATCTTAAAACAGATCTGCAGGATGTGTGTGCTCCTGGGAGACAAGTGCTAAATAAAAATGAGACATTGCAGCGTGCTCCTCTCAGATGGGGTTTAGGGGAGAATGTGGCCAGGCATAAAAGGGCTTCTTTGCAAATTCTCCCTTCCTGCAAAAGTTAGTCAGGGAAGGCAGTACTCTGGTCTGTATGACCTTTAAAGATGGCTTGGCAGTTTCTACCATTAAAGCAGAGGATCAAAACCCAATTCCACCCTCCCGATGACTGGTTCATGGTTGCAGGACTAAGTTGTGATTCTGGTGCCCAGGATAATGTTAGAAGGACCTAATGCCTTTAAAGTCCTCAAGTCAATGTCATATTTCAGACCAAGAACATGAGTATTACCAGGTTAGTTCCATAGAGGGCTCAGATAAGGTTTGCCAGAATATAATTGCTAAACATACATCCAACAATAAACAGCCAGAATGTAAGATCTCATCATCATTTAATTTGGGCGCTGGGATGGCCTTCCTCAGCCATTAAACTTCTACTTCTCTTGCAGGGGTCAAATGATGAAAATATTGTGCAATAGGAGAAAATAAGAGATGTTTATGACCCAAGAGACCAGTGATATGGAAGTCCAGTAGAAGCACCACAAGGCCAAATGGAAGCCACATAAAATCAGTGCTATGGGATCCTAGAAATTAGAGATAAATAAAAGTGGTCAAAGAGCCCTGGCTCCTGCTTCTTAATATCCCAAGATTCTCTAATGCAAGATGTCTTCAGGTATTTATTTGATATGTTAATTCTGAGTACCATTCTGGCTTCTCAACCCCAGACTCCAGAGGGGTACCCAGAAAGGAGTGCCTCTAGTGGGGTACTCAGAAATGGGTAACAAACACCCATTCATTTTTTTCTAGTTATTTTATTAATTTCTTACAATTATCTCAGAGTTTTTGGTGTGTGTGTGTGTGTGTATGCCTGCACACACACCATGCAAATGCTCATGTGAAGCAGAGAATAAATACATGTCATCACCTCATAGTGGAGGTTAGAGGGCTGACATAGTGTAGAAGTCAGAGGACAACCCAGGTGAGTTGGTTCTCTCTTAATACACACTTTAAGTCCTAGAGGTGAAACTCAGACCATCAGATGTGGTGGCAAGTGTTTTTGCACTATGAGCCATCTCCCAGTTCTCTCTTTCATTTTTATTTAAAATATTTCTTTTATTTTTTGATATTATAATATAAAATTACATCATTGACCCCTTCTCTTTTCTCCCTCCAAACCTTTCCAAATATCTTTCCTTGCTCTGTTTCAAACACATGGTCTCATTTGTCATCAATTGCTGTTACATACATGTTAAATATATATCCTAAATACAACCTGCTTGGTCTGTGTAATGTTACTTGTATGCATGTTTTCAGGGATGACCACTGCACTGGCTATGCAGTTGGTGTAGTCTGGTCCAGGGAAGCTATTTCTCCCACTCTCAAAATGCCTGAAATTCTCTGTGTAGGGCTGAGGCCTCATGAGCTTTCCCCCACCCACCTTGGTATGTCTATTGGTGTTGTACCTGTCCAGCTCCTGCTTAGGCAGTAAAGTTGATAAGATATTGTGGTTATAGCTTCTGACATTCCTAGGAGACAAGACTTCACAGCAAATTCCCTGATCCTCTGGCTCTTATACCCTCTCAGCTCCCTCTTCCACAGTGATCCCTGCCCCTTAGGTGCTTGAGCTATTTTGTAGATATATCTATTAGGATTGGAACTGTACAACTCATGACTGGTTGTCATTTTCTGTAGTGGTCTCTGTCTGTTGTAAAGAGTAGTTTCCCTGATGAGGAGTGAGTACTACATTTATTTGTGGGTATAAAGACAAATATTTAGAATATAGTTAGGGATTACATTGCTTAGCAAAGAGGTGGTTATAAATTCTTATCCAAGATCTGTGACTCCACAAGCCTTTGGTAGTTCACTAGATTTCCCTCCTTTTTTCTTCTCCGTTAATTTGTTTACTCATTCACTTTATAGGCTGATAGCAGACCTCACCTTTCTATTCTCCCATCCCATCCTTATACCTCCTCTCCCTATGTCTCCCCTCCCCTTCTCCTTAGAGAAGGGGAGACTGACCCATCCTGATGCATCAAGTCATAGCATAACTACATACATCCTCTCTCACTGAGGCCAGACAAGGCAGCCTAGCTATGGGAAAGGAATCCAGTGCACACATCAGAGTCAGAGACTTCCCCTGCTCCAACTGTTAGAGGATCCACGTAAAGAACAAGGTGCACGTCTGCTACATATATGTAAGGGGCCTAGGTCCATCTAGTTAGAGAGCTGTTAGTTACTAACAAGGTATATGTGCCACTACTGCACCCTTGAGATTATCACACCATGCTAGCCATTGTTATGGTTCATAGGCTTCATAGCAGAATAGGACAGTTAGTTGCTTCTTTCCTTTGGAAACTTGCATGGAGCCTTCTGGATTCATGAAAGGTAGTACATGTTCTTTCCTATCTGAGACCACTTCTATTTTCTGTGCCATACATTAGCATTTAAGCAGCTATAGCTGGCTTCTGGAACTGGTATATCAAGTAGAGGTGTATACCACGTAGACAGTCCTCCATTACTGCCTAGGAACTCTCACAAAAGTCTTCACTTGCAAACATTTTCTTCTACTTACTATAGAAGAAGGAAGAGTTTACCATTTCTCCAAGTTAAGCCTGATCCAACCTTCTTTCACTTTGAAATTCGCTGTGCCTTATATCACAGAACAAATTGCCAGGCATTGTAGCTCTGTATCTAAATCCATCATAAGCACTGCTTCCCAACAAGATAAATGAGATGATAGAGTGAGCAGGACACAAAACGGGAGCAACATTTCATATAATATCTGGTTTTTATCCTCAAATCTTTCTTCTCACCCAAACTTAGAATCAGAATTGGAAATGTAATATTAAGACTTTCATAGAGGCATATTAAATAGAGAGCCTCCTGTTACATTTTTCTAAGCAGATAAAACTATAGGAAGTGACACCGTGTAGTCTGGGAACAGAGGGCTACTTGCCACTGACTATATACGCATATGACTGTATGGCCCAGGTCAAATGAAAATGAAAGAATAACCAGAAACTCCAAAGTGCAATACCCATTCATCTTACAAAATTGGCCCCAATCTCTATAAATATAAAGTAGAAATAGAACTCAAAATCAAAATGATACCATTATTGTCACTGATGTCGATATTACTCACAGCAGCCTGGTATACTTACATGATTACTGCATGAGCACAGTCTACAAGTTCAAAAAAAACCTGCCAACACAGGTGAGTACAGGTCAGATGAGAGTGAGGCATTTCAGGTTTCTAGAATCAATTAGTTATTTGTAATCAAGCATACTCGAGAGGTAGTTTATCTGAGACTATGTATGTGACTTTACTAAGCGTTAAAGTCAAAAGGTGAGTACATTTATAAGTTAGTGATTAAGTAATCATGTAATGTATAATTAATTCATAAAGACTTTGACAGAGCCAGACTCAATGGGACCTTCATATGTCTACTTGTCTGCATTGCAAATTGACTACAATTTTCCATCTCTCTTATTTTCTTAACAACCTCATTTCCCTCTTCATATCTAACTACATATGACAGCCTGATAGAGACTTCAAACTCTATCTGTGGACTGAAGCCTGGGAAAATCAACTTCTAATAAGCACTTAGGCATAGAGTGTCCTTATATATAACCTTTATCTTTGCCTCCATGGTTCCATTTTTAAGAGAGCTATACAATTACTGAAAGAAATCAAAATTAGTAAATGAACACATGGTAGATATTTCAATATTTGGTATATAAATGAAAATCACAGCAAATGTACACTATAGTTAATAAATACAATATAATCTCTTAATGATATTGATGGTCATTCATTGCTTTAGTCTATTTCTTGAAGATTGAATTTCAATAAAGCAATCTGGGTGTGGTCGTAAATGCTTGTAATCCTGGTATAAGGAAGACAGAGACAGACAGCAAGTTCAATTCCAGTCTGGGCTCTCCATAATTAAATCTTGTCTTAAGATTTTAAAACCTTGGTAAAGAAATTGAAAACTTAGTTTTACAGCAGTAACTATTAAGCTGTCAATCATCATTTATTGTCTCAATAGAAGTAAGCTTTTTGTTGACGAACATTTTGAAAAAAAAAAATAAAACAAGAACAAAGGACTGGAATGGAAGGTCACAGCTTCACAGTGCTAGAGCACTTGTCAAGCATGTAGTTAGATCCCTAAGACTTCAAAAACAAATCATCTTTGAAATGTTTTGAAAATTGGCTTAATCGCTACACAATTCTTCGAACTCATATGAAGACTTGTTAACCTTACCTAAACCAGAAGTTAAAGCTTTGTTATAAGACTCATTTAACTTTTTTTAAGTAGGGAGAGCCACCAGAAAATTTTTAAAGAGTTGTAGGTGATAGATTACTAGAAAACATACATATCCTGAACATAACAAAAGAGCTGCACATATGAACGCCTAGCAGTTGCAACAGCATGAAAAAACTGTCTCCACACAGCCAAGCTGGACGAACTCCTACCATAGAATGGAGGAAGTGAGTACAAAGTCCCAACCATAGCTGAAGAGCTGGTGGCACTTGATAGCTCCCAGGAAAGTATGAGTCAGTTCCCTTTAAAAGCGTAACGTCCTCAACCATGCTCCAGGGCAGGTATTATACTCAAAAGTAATTGAGCTACAAAAATTAGACTCAACAAATTTGAAAGAGTGAGAAGAAGCACAAAGTTAGGTGGGTAGGCAATGGGAGGAGATCTGGGAAGAACTGGAGGATGAATATGATCTAAACAGTGTCTGAACTTCTCAAAGAATTAATACAAATATTATTCTTTTATTAAATTATTTTATTTATTTGTATTCCAAAAGTTGCTCCCTTCCTTCTCCCTACTCCCCCTGCCTATGAGAGGGTGTTCCCCCATCCACTCACCCTCTCCTACCTCACCCCCACTAGAATCCCTCTTCCCTGGGGCATCAAGTTTCTACAGGAAACTTGCATCATCTCCCACTGAGGCCAGACAAGGCAGTCCTCTGCTACACATGTGCCCAGCACAACGGACCAACCTATGTATGCTTCTTGGTTTTTGGTTTAGTCTCTGGGACCTCTGAGGGGTGTGGGTTAGTTGACACTGTTGTTTTTCCTACGGAGTTGCAACCCCCTTCAGCTCCTTCAGTCCTTCCCCTAACTCTTCCATAGGGGTTCTTGACTTCAGTCCAATGGTTGGCTGTAATTATAATCATGGGAGGCAGAGGGAGGGAGGAATCTTGGTGGAAGACGGGGGTTAAGACAGGATCATGTATGAGAGCAGACAGGAAAGAAGCCCAGAGGGCCAGGAGAATGAATCAAAATAAGCAGCAGTGGGGATTGGGGGGCAGGGGAAACCTCTAGAAACTCCAAGAGACCTGGTATGTGAGAGGCTCACAGGACTCAGTAAGAATGGCATCAACAGTTTGGAGATGGAACCTGAGGATACCACCTCCAGCGGATAGACATGGTCCCCAGTTGAAGGCAATGGACCACCCACCCATTTTCAAACTTTTTAGCCCAGAATTGTTCCTGTCTAAAGGGAAAGCAGAGACAGAAATAGAACAGAGACTGAAAGAAAGGCCACCCAGTGACCAGTGCAAGTTGAGATCCATCCCATGCCCGTGCACCAAACCCTGACACCACTACTGATGCCATATTGTGCTTGCAGGCAGGAGCCTGGAATGGCTGTCTTCTGAGAGGCTCTACCTGCAGCTCAGAGACAAATATTCTTTTTAAATAAAGGAGCAGTTTGCTGCCTCCCAACCAGAAAAGCAGGGAGATATTTTCTCCCTGTTCTACACTCACTGCCTCCAATTTGGTTATCATTGAAACCTTTATACTTTACTGCCTCTGGTATCAAAAGCAGTAGACATTGTAAGAGGTGAAGGGCCCCACATGGAAGAACCTGCTGCATCCAGGATGAGAAATCTCCCAGGAAACAGCAACCAGTGACTAAAGCATGTGCTTCTAACATTGCTTTTCCTGCTTCTTAAAGAACGTGAGTCCTTATTTCCAACTTTCTCAAAACAAATAATTTATGTAATCTTTTGACATCCTTTAAACCACTAAGCCCATATCATTCTGCCCAATGTAACTATTAGGAAGACAGGTCCTGGACCCGTTCCCTGGAATACTTCTAATCTTATTTGATTTCTAGATTATTTTTTGCTAAATCTTTCAACAAAAGATGAATTTTGAAGCATAGGAGGATGGTTTGTCTAGTCTTACCTTCCTGACTCTAGGAGTCTCCTGAATGAATTAAGACAACTTCAGGATGATGTCTCTGATGCTCAGTATTTCCAAATTCCCTGCCCTCTCTGGAGACAGAGGCAGATTTCAGCACTAGAACTGTCTCTGGCACATTCTTAGGTAGGAAGTCCCCAGAAACCTGTCAAGTTGACCTCCTCTTGTAGAATTTTAAGTTCTTTTAAGGACTTAAGGAAATTTAGTGTCAACTGTTGCCCAAGAGTTAGTCAAAGTAATTCACAATTTTGGCTGCTGTAGCCCATGATCACATGCACCACTGCTTTGGGGCTCTGGTGAAACAGCATACACAATAAGTAACACACAGCAGAGACAAAGCTCATCTCAGGATCAGGAAGAGAAAATAGGAGGAGGAAGAAAAAATGGTCAGAGTCCCACAATCCTCTTCAAAGATACACTTCCTATTGCCAGAAGACCACTCAGTAGGTACCACTTTTTAAAGATGTTATCATCAATAATACCAACATTTTAGGGTATTTAAAGGTAAAATAATAATACTTCTCACATAAGTTATTAAAAGAAATATAAATTGGGAATAATGTAGAATAAATACCTCATATATGAGTGTTTGAGAGACATTTCAGATTCAAAATATAGTGGCTAAGTTATAAATAGAAAGTTTATTGCATATCTAATAGGCAAAATGATTCTCCTGAGTTATAGATTTTAAGGAAGAATTTGTCTTCATAATGGAAAGAATATAAATTTAAAAATAATATGGAGAACTGGAATGTATTTTCCTTCCCACCTGTTAGACAGCATTCTAGGAAATAAGAAAAATGAGATGGTTTGACTAGGTTCTATAATGAATGGACTCTTGCTCACTTTGTTTATTAACAAGACAAAGCACATTGTAATGAATATATAAAAAATATTTCCATTTGCAAAGCACAAGAAATCTTTGTGTGACATTGGAATGTTAGCCATACCACCTGAGTCAGCAAAATGGCAGAGATTCTACAGTCTAAACAGGAAACATTTATAGATTTTTTCCTCGACTTTATAAAATCAATCTACTAAAAACTGATGTATATAAAAACATATGTATATAATAGATATGCAACAATTCTCTCCCTGAAGTGAAATGTCAAGCCACCGTGAAGTACATTTTATTTGCTCTAGAGGCATGCTTAATTAGTTTCCTCACTGAAACCTTTTAATCAACCTATGGTCCTCTAAACTTACTCTAATCTGAGCATCTTGGCCCAAATATGAGATCTGACTCCCAGGGATGCATGGTAAGTTGAAAAATAAACTACTATTTCTTTAAAGTCTCCTCTGTCTTTATGTCACATTGATCAGAGATTCTTCTTAACTGCTCTGGATATTTCCATTCCAACTGAACCAGCATCACATAATCCTTGGGGAAGGTTTTCATGACTGGCTGGACTCTTTAAACATTGAGTGAGTAAAACACTAAATTTTTATGATATTTTGCTTAACTTAGCCAAAAAATTTTTCAATTGAAAAAGAAACACAAAATAGCATAGATGAAATTGATGAGAAGGCTTTCTGAAGATACTAACCTTGTGTGTTTCTTAACTGGATAAATGTGACATGAATTTCTAATGTTAAATTCACCTAACTTGGGTTTACAAAAATAAATTTAAAACATTCAGTTGTTTTTGTTTTTGTCTGTTATTCTTTTCTTGTTCTTCTAAGCTTTAAATTACATTTATTTGTTTGTTTGTTTGCTTATTATTTGGGATATGTGCATGCCACAGCCAGATGACACCTTACTAAAATTGGATTTTTTTCTTCTATCGTGTGATTCCCAAAGATGGAACTCAGATCTGCAAGCTTGGCAGCAAGTTCCTTAATCCACTGGAGCATTTTGTCTACCATTATTTCTATTGTTTTAATCTAGAAATATAATTTCTATTTTAAATAAAAAGTAGACTAAAGTTTCATCTTACACACTCAAAAGTACGCAACTTTTTCATTCTATTAATCTGCATGATCCAACCACATGAGTTATAATAGAGATGAGAACATCACCTAAAGCAATGTAATCTGTCATCTGTGTTACAAGGCAAAATACTAATTCTGGAGAAGGATGGATGAATGGATAGATGGATGAGAGAATGCTTGTTAATGACTTTGAGAGATCTGAAATTCTGGGTCTATTTCTATGTCTGGGAAAACCTACATGAACTTCATTTTCTTTTACCTGTAAGACACAGATGACAAAGAATTTGACCATAATGATGGTACTGGTGATAGTGATGATGATGATGATGATGATGATGATGATGATGATGATGACAGCTACTACAATATTTACATGCGTATTTAAGTGTTAGTTCAATGGTAAAGCATGTGCTTAGCTTAGCATGCACAGAGCATGGGATTAATACACAGAAGCTCATACACATATGCAAAAGCACAAATGCTAACTCTTATTGTGACAGAGTAAGTAATCTCAGACTATACACTGTTATACCACTATTTTCTATATTTCTGTATAAGTTGAATGTTTATAATAATTACTCATGTTTTAAGTTATTGTGGGTACTGGGATACAATAGAATCCAATTGAGAAATTGAATATTTTATATTAAATCAAAATTTAATTTAATAGACAAACTAATGCCAATGACCTGGACTTAAAACCTAGCTCTGTCAATTATTCACTCAGAGATTTTGAAAAAAAGTCACTTAACCTCTCTGACCTCAACCTCCTAATCAATAAAGTGGTGATAAAATGATTATGCATTTATCATACTGGTATAAGGTATATCCTGTTATTCAATAAATATTTATGATGTGTCTCTTATGCACCTGGAACTGTGCTAAGAACTGAAATGTCAGGCATGCTGTGTAATTCATACACATCCAACATTTTCATTGCCTTAGACATCCTTGAGATTTCTCAGGAAGAGTGATGAAGAACCAGGGTTGAAATCCAAAGTTTGTTCTTGGAAATGCAATAAAGGTTTCTCAAATGCTCCGGATGGCTAAACTCTCAGTAGAGTTTTAAAGAGGGAGAAGTTCTTTTTGGACAGAGGATATGAAGATCTGCGTATGTTATTTTTTGCTCTCAATATTCTTCTATTGCATGACTATGCCACAATTAGCTTGTGTATTCAGTTGTCAATAAATATTTGAGAGCTTTACAGTTTAGGATTACATGGAGACCTGTTATGGAAACAGTGACTTACTGTTTCAGGAAGTAGTTAGGAGTGGGATTATGAATTCATATAATCATTGCAGTTTAAACCATAGACACTTCAAAACTATTTTCCATATAACACCCCCACAATGAGCAAAGAAAGGGCCAATTGTGTTCATTCTTAACTGGCAGATTGATTAATGGCCAAACAGAAATTCACCATGTAGAAAGGATCCACATGTAGGACTTAAAGCAGACACTGGCCCATGTGTGCCTGGTATGGCATTTCCTTAAGAGCTTCTCTACAGACTCAGAATTTTTTTTCCAAAAAGGGTGAGAAGGGCTTGAAATGCAACTCCTTTTATAGAGTGTTTCTCAAAAGAACAACAATATCAACCAACCAGATCCCCCCAAAGCTCCCACGGACTAAACCACCAACCAAGGAGTGTACATAGATGAACACATGGCTCTAGTCGCATATGTAGTAGAGGATGGCTTTGTTGGGTATCAATGGGAGAAGCCCTTGGTCCTGTGAAGGCTCTATGCCCCAGTGTAGGGGAGTTCATTCGAGGGTAAGGAGGCAGGAGAGGTTTGGTAGGTAGAGGAACACCTTCATAGAAGCAGGGGAGGGGAGATGGGATAGGGGATTTCACGGGGCAGAGGGTCCAGGAAAGGAGATAACATTTGAAATGTAACTAAAGAAAATATCCAATAAAAATGGAGTATAAAAAAAAGAAAGAAAGAAAAAAGCTCTGAATTCTATGTACAGTGCTGCATTAAACTAGATTTGATGGTGCATGCCTGTAACCAGAGCACTTGGGAGGTCACAGGTATCAGAAGTTCAGGGTCATCCTAGGCTATGTAGTGAATTGAGAGTATCCTGGGTCATATAAGACACTCTAGAACCTGAAGAAAGAATGGGATAAAGGAGTAAGGAAAGGAGAAAGAGAGGGAGAAGGGGGCAGTAAATCACAAAAACCTTTTAGTGTTAACTAAAGAAAAGGATGAGGGGAAGACAAGTGAGAAAATCAAGAAAATATAAACTAAGAAGGATATAGGCTATCCTAAGAAAGATAAGTCATAGTTACCAACTGCCAAGATGGAGAAGAATGGAAACAGATATTCTTCCATAGTTATCACAAAATTGTTTTAATTAATTGCTAATCACAAATCTCATAAGATAATTGAAAAATATGAGACAGAACATTTTTTCCCAATGAGTTAGTCTGCTTTTGTGTTGATGTTGATGTTATAGCCACTGTATGTTGCTGAGACTCTCCAGGCTCTCCGTAGCTTCCAAGGTCTCTTTGTTAGCTCACCTCTAAGCATCTAAACACTAAAATCAGCTATTTTATGTTCAGGCACTGGAAAAGATGCTAATAAAATAAATTGACCAGATTTCTATGGAAGAGAAACCTCTACAACCTAAGAATTTTTCTCTGGCAACTGCAGTAGTAAATTCAGGCAATCCTGAGTAAATGTCAGGGTGCTTCCAGGAATAAAATGCCTCTATCAAGATAGCGAAATATTAAGAGGAGTGTGGGATTGCTAGAGGGGAATATTTCCAGCATCTTCTTCTCATCTCTCTCAATCTTCTTCAGAAAACAGTGCCAGACATGACATCTTTTTTTATTATTAATGCCATTGCACCCATATTGGATCTGAAGATTCAGGAACATGCATCTATATTTAATTTAAATGTCTGTTTATGTGAAGAGAGGAACGAGGCTTTGGAGAAAGCTACCTTTAGTTAACAATATCAAAAAACACAGTCACTTTTGCATGCTTGGGTTCCCTTTGCGTTTTCATCTCTTTGGCACATACTGATTATATATGTATTTTATATATATATATATAAAATAGTTATTGACTGCCTATTATGTGCTAGACAGGGTTGTCATAGCTGGATATAGAACAGCATAATAAAGTCTCTACCCTCAAAGAACTACCATAGCAAGAAGAAAGACACAATGGGCATACCACTGAATACATCCTATTTCAGGTAGGGCTAAGTATGAGAAAATGAGCAGGAAGGCTGAACAGTTATGCAAGGATGCAATTATGATATAGGATGATCCAAAAAAAGCCTGTCTAATAGGTGAAAGTGAGCAGATACACTTGAGCACAGCAAAGAATGTAGATACCAGAAGAACATTCTGAGCAGAGAAAATGGTCACTAGAAGGGGAGTGAATATGTGACAGATAAGATGTGACAAGAAGTCAGGGTCAGCATAGACAGGTCAGGAAGCATGAGGGCAGAATGGTCATAGCTTATAGATATTTTCTTCTTTACTAAGAATATGGGAACATACAGAGGTCGAAGGGGAACCACTGAAAGATTTACTAATTGAGTGCCTCAATGTAGCAGATTTTCCTTGAGGCAGTAAATAGGGTGTCTATACAGTCTAGGGGTCTTCATCAGGTTTGTTTTCTCTGTCAATTAAAGAATAAAAAAGCAGGGAAAAATCTGCAGCCCAACAGATAGCAGCTGAAAAATCTTAGACAACATAAACAGGATCAGATAGAATCAGCAGTTGAAGATTTATTATGGCTAATGAAGCATACCTATGAATGAAACAGACAGAGGAAAAGACCATCTGCAAAGCAGAGCAAGGGCTTGAGAAGCCCAAATTTTTAGCTTCTTCCTGAAGGTTGGGTTTTTAGTCTCTGAAGAGTTTCCTCCCCTGACTTAAGGCTAATGACTTTGAAGAAAGTTGGGGTGGTTGGTTGGCCACTAATGGTGTGTACTGGTGTAGGCTGGAACTTAATGGGTCAGTCCATAAGCTGTGGGGCTACTGGCAGGAGAAAAAGCATACAAGGCCTTTGTTTTAAGCTGCCATGCTCTTGTTTCAGTTCAGGATAGTGAGAAAAAGCCAATCATCTTAAAAGTTTGCTACCTTTATTGTCTGGTCATTACCCTCTTTCCCTATTAATCTGTCTGACAGGGAGTCTAACTCCCTGTCCCTTAGTGTGACAAAGTACAAATAAGAAGGTACTAACCATGCCTGACTCCAACACTGGTTAAATGTGTGTAAATATAAGAAATAAGAACTCTAAGAATCTGAGTCTGCCATGACGTAGCATGGATATTTCTGAGATAGGTAGAGTCAATGCATACTTTCATCAGTGCCATAAGAGATGCACTGTGCATTATGGGGTTACAAAAGAAGGGTTCTTTGCATCAATTGAGAGGCCAAGGAAAGTGTCCCTGAGGCAAAAGTATAGAGAATAGCAGCCAGTCTTGGAAAGAGACTACATAGATAAAACATACTATAAAAAAATGTACAGATGGGTAATTAGTGTGCCCATTTGGTCTGACTAGAAATCTATCATTGAGTTTTTCTAAATTATTGTCATATAAGATATGCCCATGATGAGGAACAGAGAGAGCTCTAAGAATAATATTTGAATCTAGAGATTACAATCAGATAATTTTTAATATTTCTAGTGAGTCCATATGATGGATAAAGGTGAAGTTAGTCAGACAGTTGAAGGGCTCCCTCAATGCACTAAAGTGATGAAGTCATCTTTAGATTTAAGATTCAATTCTTTGAGCCGCTGATTTAGGTAAAAATATTCAAATAGTAAAATACTCAAGGAAGGATACAAGGAATCTTCTGTGGTAAATATTACGGCTAGCTGATTCTTAGAATCTGTGAAACAAATCCAAGTGCTATCTCATCTCTGCAGCTAGATTTTTCTGGCTCATAATGAAAATCATCTTCCTCCTCTATCCTGCATACAGAGGGTACCCATGTCTACTTTGAATATTTTTCTGTTGAATTGCTGTGTTGATTCCATAGTCACTTGGGTCCTTGTGTATTAGCCTTTGGTAACTTGAAATATCATGTCAGGGAACACGTGGTACAGCAATGTTGCTCATTGCGTGGCAGGGTGGTTAGGAAGCAGACAGAGCGAAAGAGCTATGGATGGAATATACCCTTCAAGGGTACATCTCCAGGGACTGGCCTCCACCAACAAGATGCTCCCATCTAAAATTCTACTACTTCTCAATAGCCCATAAAGTTGTAAATCTATTAAGAAATAAACCCATTGGTGAGTTTAGAACCTTCTGGATCCCATCACCTCCCACCCTGAACATGGCTGCGTTAGGACTATGTCTTCAACATATATGCTTTGTGGTACATTAGAGAACCCAACCAAAACAATTTTATAAGTACCTGTAGGAACTGGGCTTCTCAATTCCTGGTATCTATGCTGGGCCTATGACAGTGTTTAGCAGGCACTGAATAAGAATTGGTAATACTTCATGTTCTCTGCTGAATTCAAAGGGTATTTAAAACATGGATTCCTAATTGTGCCTCTTTGAATTTGATCGAGCTCTTTTGATGTTGAATAATTTAAACCCCCATTTATCTTGGCTTAAATAGTTTGGGAGTTGCTGATATGGATAGACATAGATATCAAGTCAGTGAAGCCTAGTCAAAAGCTCAACTGATTCATCAAGGATCTAGTTTCACCTCATCTCCCCATTCAACTATCTACACTGTCAGCATCATTCTCAGCTATACTCAGTAGCTGCCAAAACTTAAAGCTTTAACTGGGAAAAGGAAATGTTATGCCCACTGCAGCGCAAAGTTCACATTCACAGTCTTCAAAGAGAAGGAGTACTTTGAAATAGTTCTTGGTCTTAGGATTCATTCTCCTCTATTGAATAAATGAAGGGGTGGAGCACCAATGCATGGAAAAGGGGAACATAAGAATGCCTGGAGGCTAATGGCAACAGGAAGAGGACATTATTGTAGAGTCTGATAGCATCTACTCACAATACTGACCATCAGACTCACCAGATCATGTAGCTTTTCTTAAAATCAGCTTTGTAACTTCATTCAAAACTCTTCTATCAGACCCTTAGGCCTATATTTTAGAAAAACTATCAGCTAATGCAGGTTGGAAACTAAAAGGATCTCTCATTTCTCTGTTTTCCTTTTTCTACTTATATAATATAGGAAAAAACAATCCAGATATATATTAAAATGATAAAAATAATTCCTAGAATAGGAGCACCAAGAAAGATAATTCTGTAGATACAAAAGTAAAATTATTTTCAATAAGCATTTCTACTGCCAAGTTCATCTAAAATAAAAGCTTCTGAGATCCAGAGACATCTGTTTTTGATCTTCCAGACTCACTAATACAAAGTTATTCTCTTAGATAGCATGAGGAACAGTTGTGTCTTTGAAGGGAATAGGGATCTACTCATCCTCCTGGGTATCCAGATCTATGCTCAAAGAGTTATACACACATCGCAAATGAAAACCTAATGCAAAAGGAAGTTTCCTCTGTTGTCAAAGTAATCAGAAATTGAGCTTCTGGATAGGGAGGACATGTATTTGCATAACTATGATAGGAATGTTAGGAAAGTGAGATACTAGGAAATCCAAGCTGAAAGCTCCCTCCTGATATTAAACTCACTTTCAGACAGGGGCTTCAATGATTTATTCACTGGGGCAAGTCTAACAGAGCTTGCCATGTCAAAGAAGTAGCAGGAGGTTTGATTGAATTTGTCTGGCCCTGGAGAAAGCCTTCCCTGTACCTGAAGAATGAAAGGAAGGGAGCAACTCCTTCCCACTCAAATCCTCATTCACCTCTGTGATGGTTTCATATGCTCAACTGATTAAATTTTTAAAAAATATCTATATAGGAAAGGAGTATGAAAAGTACAGCAGAGTGGCAAGTTGCTAGAGATTCACTCTGCCTCATCCCTGGATCATTTTTAAATCCTAAGATTGACAGGTGTTTTTCCTACCTCCTTTAAACTCTGTATGGCCTCATTTCTGCTCAATCTACCCACTTCTTAGTCCCCCTCTTTCAGTGTTTCTTCTCCCCCCTCTTCTCTTCTTACTTTTCTTCCTGTCTCCCTCTTCCTTACCCTCTTTCTGCCCCCACCCCCACCCCCACTTCCAAGTATTCTCAGAAAGCTAGCATGATAAATAACAGATACTTGTTGACATACTGTGTCATTTATCACAGAACAGACCCAATACTACTGACAGGTCCTTTCCCATATTGCATTGTTGGCTTTTACATGGCCCTGATTATGTTGTATTCTTGAGCCACAAATGGAGGGACTCAGAATGCAGAGTTCGTTCTCTCTCTCTCTCTCTCTCTCTCTCTCTCTCTCTCTCTCTCTCCTTTACAGATTATTTATTTACTTAAGCTGGATCCTGCTGGATCCTCCTGCTGATAGATGATTGAAAGCATTCATATGAGGTTAAGTGGAAGCAAAAATATCAACCACAGACTTTTGTTTCGTGGTGAAAGAAAGAGGAAGCAAGGAGTAGGAGGCAGAAAATGGAGGCTGCTCTATATTACTATAGTCCCTGGCAGATGCCTGCTTCTTTTGTTCCCGTGGATTATGATGTTGCCTGTGCTTGGCAATGAGGAATGTTCAATGTCAGAGTCCTATAAGTCTGAAATGACATGAGACCAACTTGCTTTGTTCAAGAATGGATTAGATTTTACTGCAGAGTGAAATTTCCTAAACATACCTTCATTTATGGCTGCTTTGGCTTTGGCCAAACCAAAAATGTTTCAAGATATTTTCTCTTACATCCCATCATCCTAGAAACACTATTATAGCAACAAGTCACCTTTTTGTGATTTCTAGCCCATAGGCCCATCGGTTCACCTGCAGCTAGTCACTGGCAAAACCACTGAGTACCAATAGGACCTGTGAAATTTCCCTGACTTCTCCCTACTGACAGAAGTGCTCAAAACTGGACCAAAGCTTCTGGTTTCAATTCAGCACAGCTTTTGGAATGAGGTACTCAGATTAATAAAGGGGATACAGATAGGTTGGCAAGAAGATTGACCAACACTGGCCTCAATTGCTTCCTTTGAAACCATTTCCTCTTGGCACAGATCCTGTCCAGCAACCCCTTCATATTGTTTTTCTTTACACACTTTTAAATGGCAAAGAAAATCCGAATGTCCACCTGAAACTATGATATATTAGATAGTTAGATAGATAGATAGATAGATAGATGATATAGAGATATAGAGATAGATAGATATAGATAGATATTTCTCAGTGAGAGTTGAGACCTGGATGAAGATAACCAGCAACTCCATTCTTGTCATTCTTGACCTTCCTATAATCACCAGCATAGCTTGATATTTTCCCTGCTTTCCAACATTGAATCTCCCACGGTTAATATTTTTCTCTCAAACATCTCATTTACCCTGGTTCATTTTCTAGAGAGGGGATGATGTTTTGAATATATGGGAATAATAATTTATGAACAATTGAAGATCTCAAATAGTCTTCTATGATTGCTTCCATTATTAAATACAATATCTAAATACGCCTTAATTCAGGTTCTATGATAACATTCTAGATCTTTGAACACCACTGTGAATATACTCATTTATAAGGGAGGAAGTGGTATCTAGGCAGGATAAATAATGTCCAGAGTGGTATGAGCAATAAGACAGAGCTTTGCAGGCCTGTTGCACTCTGAAGCTCATAGTCACTCAATTAGATGATGCTCTGGCACATGTACAAATGGGGGACAAATGTGATCCTCTCTGCTTTCACCCAGCTCCAGTAGATGTGACGCCACAGCCATTTTTTCTCTTTTTCTGGTTATGTGCCTAGACTATATATTACTAATATGCAAGGGAATCAGGCACAACCTCCAAGAACTACAAAATTTTTTAAACAGATTTTGCTCAGTCTTAGCTTTCTTCCTTTCTCTAGTCCTAGAAGTGCTAATCTCTCAAGGGTATAAATGTTATAGATCAGCCCCTCTAAAATTACTGTGTTGTCTATGTTTTCTTTTTTTTTTTTTTTTTTTGTATTTTTGGTTTTGTTCGTTTGTTTTTGATACTCTTGATGTTCTCTGGAGCTTCTCTGAATTTCATTTAAGCTACTCTGATTGTTCTCTCTTCTTGGCCTGATCTCATTCCAGTGTCTAGGATCATTGTTTGACTCTGGGTGCAGGGCTTCTGTCTCTTCTGGATTTGTCCTTTCACTGTGATTGGTTAAGACAGAAGACTCTGGCTTCTCTCTCTCTACCAATTCTATCATTATCATTTACTCCAGTGAATTGATACCTTGATTAGATAACTGGTATGTATGTATGGATTCTGACAATGAAAGCTGCTAGAATTCCTCCAACAAGAGAGAGAGTACCCTTTGGTGCAGGTATGAATACTGTCATTGAGTCATTTAGCCCACATGGAGATGATTTATAGGAGCGTGGGATGGCCTACTAGCATGGGTTCTGGATAACTCTCTAAAATATACATGTAGATTATTGATATACCAATTCTAGCATTGTATCTCACGATTCTCAAAGAAATTTGCTTATCAAAGATAATTATGGAGCTAGGAGATATGACAGTGAATAACATTCTACTATTCATGTTGAAGACCCATGTCAGGTACACAAACCCAAATGCACATATACATATACACATAATTTTAAAGTTTTCCAATAGAAGCAATATGCTGAGGGAGCCACTGCAGGTGTCAGACAGGGACACAGACACTGAAGAAGGGAGAATGAAAACTTGGCTAAGATTGACTGTGTCAACCTGGATCAAACCTTAAGAAGTCTAATGCCAGACAGTTCACTGTCAGCATATTTAAAACACAGTACAATTTGGGGCAAAATTCTAGGTAACAATCATTCTTATTCAAGGTTTCCAGGCAACAATCATTCCAATTTCAGGTGCACAATAAAGGTTAAAAGGTGTGACTACATAGAAACTTCTGTACAAAGTACACATTACCATGAGGGAGAGTTCTATAGCTAAAAGGCTTAGAATCTAGTGTTGTCTCAGATGGAGATATCATGGAGATCAGCAGACCATAAAATTCATCTGACATTTTTCCTAAGGATCGGTTCTATTGACTGGGAACTAAAGATAAAGGTCTAAGGAAGAAGAATCTGAGATAATCATTCTGGGATATTTGAGTGAGGTCTGCTTTTATAGCAAACAGTAGATGAGGTCTGCCCTCCACAGGAGCGCAAAGCAGTCACCAGGTCATTGACAATATCCATTCCCATTTTTCTGGTTGAGAAAACAGGGATTTTGTCTCCTCTGTTGTGGAGAAGCCCTTTCATGATGAACATTATTGGTTTCTCTAGTAATCTGGGGGCAAAAAGACCTTTGTTCACTGAACAAAAGAGAAATATAAAGGAAGGGCATGACCAAGACCTAACATGTCCCCAACAATCTTCTATAAGAGGCCTTCATTATGCAAAATCTTAGAAATTGTTTGAGAAGAAAACAGAGAAATATATATTTTTTTACAATCTGTGGTATGAGATGTTGAAGATTTACGTTCCAAAGGTAAGAAATTAGGTCGATATAAAAAAGAAAAAAAAAAGTGTGCACTTTACTGGTATAAAAGATCAGTGACAATCATTAAAGACATCCAACTTTACAATATGAACAGTGAGCATTCTTGAAGCTCTTTCATCCAGACACAGACAAGACACAAAAACTTCCCCAGAGAGCCTTTCCACATCAGTTCTTTGCTAGCAAGGCTTCATCCACTAGATCTAGCAGATTACCTTTCCTGAATCATTACAGTTTGATGGACAGCAGACGCCAGTGTCCATCAACTTTCTCTCTGACATCATTGCCATGGAGAGGAGATCTGACCTCCATCCATCCTGACACTACTCTAATTTATTAGCCTGACATCATTATCCACTACTGCCACCATGTTTAATCTTAGCATTCCCTAAGCATGTTTTAACAGCCAACCCTGCTTCTGATGTGAATTCCATTTAACTTATAACATCTGATGCCCTGCTAAACATCATTTCACTCTGACTATACCTTTTTGTTTCAATTCTAACTTATGATACACTTTTGAAACCTTATTGCTGGTTTCTTTTTCCAGCCTCTATCACATCTATACCACGGTTTTGGTTGGAAGTTATGTCACCTCTCCACCTGAAGCTACATCATCACTGATAATGTCTAGTATGTGGCTTAAGGATATATTAGACCTATTTCTTTACATAAGAAAAGTAACTTTATAGGTTGGTTATGAAAAATAAGGAAAATCAAGTCTCTGCTTTGCATGGTACCTGTAATAAGGCAAGGGTTAATTCTCGTTCAGTTTATAATTATGGTTATTACTATTTCTCTGGAAGGAGTAGAACACTCACAGATTCTTAATATAAACCTTGACAACAGATTCTTCTTTTCACAAAGATATCTGTTTCTGACCATATAACACATGAACCACTCATAGATACATTATGTACTTTTTATGCTCTTTTCCAGTTGGCAAGTCTACCTTATTATTTTTTTAAAATTATTCAATACATCTCCCATGGAAACAGCATTAAATTTTCTAACCCCCGAAGTCTCAGATCCCAATGAATGATTTTCAAAGTATCATTTGCTCTTTTACTATCATTATTATGCAGCCTACAAACACAGTATCTCCATTTCATAAAAATATAATATGGCTGCACCGGAATCACAAGCAAATTATGGTGGGGAATTAGTCAATAAACTTTTATTATACTAGTTCTTAATGCTGTTATTAATATTGAGGATGTTAAAATTAATTTCTATCCATGGTAAGATTTACTGCAGAAACTCCAGAGATAAAGTGGGCTGTGGCACAACTGAAGCCCCTTCGGGAACCTGTAGGGCTGTGTACTCTGACTCAGATTACTCCCTACACAAATCAGGCATGTTTTTGTCTATATACCTATTCTGTTCTTGGCTTCTTGAGCAAATGAGACATGAAGAGAAGCAGTTATTGGAATTTTCTCATCGTGTGAATCCTGAAGGGAATATATATGATGGATAAGCATGAAGAATTTGAAGCTGGTATGAGGTCACTACGTGGGAGGATAGGAAAAGCTACAGATTACTTTGATTTGTTTAGCATTTCTCTTTTCTTCTTCCTTTTGTTTACCTGTTCATAACATTAAGTGACTCCTACTATGTTTATTCATTCACTTTTAATTTCTCTATTCATTTATTATTTCAAATAACAGCATGCTAATTACTAAGTCTTGAAAATTAAAAAGAAGAGCATTGTTCTTACTATGTATGGTTTATGGTCTACTTGGAAACAGTTGTTATCTAATTTATGTAACCATTAGGTTTGGTCTGTAAGCATGGAGCCACCTGAGCTCAGAATGACACCATCTCTAGCATGGTCTGAGAAAATCACGAGTCATAAACCTGTGATCTATGACTGAGTTTTCAAGCACTTAACTATGCCCAATATTTAAATATTAGTAAACAATACATACTTTTAAAATTCCCAACTATTCTTGAGAACAAGAAACACATGAATTTCATAATGACATAAAAATATAGAACTGAGGATAAGCCCCTCCCATCCTACAGGCACTTCTATCAGCATCCCCAGCTATTCTACCACTGGCAGGTGTATTTGTATGAGGAAGACTGCAGAATATCCCACTGAATACTGCATAGGACATAACTGTGCTTAAAAGTTATCTTTGGAGCTGAGGAGATGGCTCATTGGATAAACTATTTGCAACACAAGTCTGAGGATGAGTTTGTATCCATAGACCCAATTTAAAAATTGGGCAGGTATCTAGAAAGGAAAGACAGAATCCCTGGAATAAGCTGGTTAGGCAACTTGGAGAAAGAACAAGCCCCAGGTTTCATCAAGAGACCCTGACTTAGCATATAAGGTAGAAAGTAATACGTGAAGACATTTCATGTGGTCCTCAAGCTTGATATGCATACACAAACACACACACACACACACACACACACACACACACATCTGTTGTTGACCTGAAATTCAAAGAGAACTGGTGTCTTATATTGTATTTATCAAGTAAGGTTGACTTAGACGGTATTAGAGTGATTGAGAAATGGGAAGCTCATTCTTGATAAGACAAATGGCATATGAAAAGGACAGAGAAGTGAAGCACAGGGTTGCTGCAATCTGTTTAGAGCATCATAGATGGCGAGTAAGGAAAGGCAAGAAGTTGAATGTGTCGAGTATTTTGTTCCAGATTCTACCCAACACAGTTTACCAAAGTTACTTTTTTTCTCCAGAACCTGTATGTTTTATGTCCCATTTTATATGGATATAAAAAAAGAGAGAGAAAGAAAGAAAACAAATCCTGAAGATTGAACTATGCCTTTGGTTCAAAGACACGTGGGGAGAGCCGATATTTGATCTCTGATGGCTCAACCCCACTATACCTTTAACTCTCTGAATTCTCTCTCACATTAGGAAGGGAAGGTAGGGTAGGAAGCACAGGAAAAGCCAGGAGATCTTCATACCTCATTTTACCATCAAACCCAAACCTTTTCTCTAAAGCGCCTGCTCATTGTGAGTGGTAGTTACTCATGCACTTGTATAATAAGAATTCACACACTCACTAAACAACATCAGGACCTGCTAAGCTTGTGACTGAGTTCTCTACTGGAGTCCTCTGAGCTAGGGGAATAACTTAAGAATTGGAAAACGCAGAAAAAAAATCACACTGGACTGGGAAGAGGTCCCTTACTTGAACCTGGTCTTGGAAGATACAGCAATCAATAGATACCTCATGTTGATAATGTAGTGATAGTCTGAATGAGAAGCAATGACCCCTCTCTCTGACTTAGATCTTTCATGTCTTCTAATGTGGAGAGGAAGTAACAGATCACTGGGTGTACTAGCTACTTTTATGTCAAGTTGAAACAAACTAGAGTCATCAGAGAGGAGGGAGCTTCAATAGAGAAAACAAACGCCTCCATATGATCAGACTGTAGGCAAGTCTGTAGGGCATTTTCTTATTTAATGATTGATGGAGAACCCAGACCATTATGGATGGTGTCATGCCTGGGCTGAGGGTCCTGGGTTCTATAAGAAATCAGGCTGAATAAGCCATGAGGAGCAAGCCAGTAAACAGCACCCTTCCTTGGCCTCTGACTCAACTGCTACTTCCAGATTCTTGCCCTGCCTGAGTCCCTGTCCTGACTTCCTTTGATGATGACCTATAATGTGGAAGTATAAGCCAAATAAACCCTTTCCTCCCTAAGTTGTTTTGGTCATGGCATTTCATCACAGCAATAGTAACCCTAACTAAGATCCTGGGCTAATATACATCCAAAACCCCAAATCATTACTGCAAGGGAGTGTTGTTCAGAGAATCAAGATACTTAAAATGCTATCCAATGCATGACACCAGGATTTATTAGCAATGTTTTTCAGTATCCTCCCTAGTGGATACCTTAATATACATACTCAGCATCCTGAAATAGAAATAATTTACAAAATTATAAAAATAATCAGTACAGAGTCACCCTCTCTGGTGATAGTAACTAGCGGAAAGACTGTTTTTAATGGAAAAATCGTGAGAAATTTGGCATCGTTTCATGCAAAATAAAACCTTAATCAGACCTCCTTGCATAACAATGATTTTACAGGATTTGGCAGGGCCAGTTTGTTTTATTTTGATGAGTTGCATAGTGTTGAAAAATATTAGGAGAAGTTCTAACTTGGTGATCATTTGTTCTTTATTCCCCTGTAGCTATTCTCCAAAAAGACAAGCAGATCCTCAGGTTCTCTGGAAAAATACTCATACATTTTTTTTCTAATCTTACCTTAGCTGATCCATTAAACTAATTAACTTTGGGTACCTGCACATTATAAAAAGCTGCTACTCTGCTTATTTGTAGAATAATAATTTGGGGATCATGGCTGTCAACTAATACTAATTATGACTAATATAATTCTTCTCATTAACTTAAAATAACAGCCACCACAGTCAAGGTCATGTTCTGGATTTCGTCACACTTGACATTGATACTGAGCTCAGTGCTTTGCTCTTAGTGAGAACTCATTAAATATCCATTGAATGGATAGAAATTGCTAGCATTTCATGGTTCCTAAACTGTTTTGTACACAAGGCTAATTCTAGAAAAGGGCATCCTTCTCAACAGGATATTGCTCCAACATATCCACTGGATACACTTAAACTACTTTATGCTTGTTTTCCTTTAATTTTGTGGCTACCCTTAATTATTTATTTTAGTTATTTTTCATATCTTGGTATTTCATATGCTGTTGCCTTTCTCTAAGTTTTCCAGTCAGCATGTTTTTACCTGTTCTGCCCATATTTTTCTTCTGAATAGATTTACAACAGGACAAGAACCTTTCAATACATATATTCAACCAGGAAAAGTCTGGACCTTAATTTATAAGCTTCAGTAATTGTCGTGAGTGTGTGAACTAAACAAATCCAAAACAACAGGGCATGTAAACCTTAAATGGACGTGTCCATTTCTTCTCCACCAATTATAGCTGGACTATAAACCTCTTCCCGAAAGAAATCACATCCATTTAATCAAGCTTCCCTTACCACCTTGCATGAGATCAGCACACACTGGATATTAATTGCCTTAGTGGTAACTGTACAGTTCCCCTGAACAATTTCAGCATTTTCTAGTGTGAGATAGTTTGGCACCAGGTAGAAAAGTAGAGAAAAGAGGACCATCTAATGGATTCTATTTAAGTACTTTTGATGAAAATGTTGACTGGCCCATGACTGATTTTATTCTTAGCACTTAAATGTTAGTTAGTCAGTCAATTTGAATGTTAATTAGCCATAATGACAAGGAGTGTCTTTTTTTACGATCCCTTTAAAATGAATCCAGGGGCTAATAACCAATGGGTGCATCCCATAAATATAATAAGTAAATAAATTTGCCTCCATTGATTTAAATGTAAGCAAACTGTGCTATGTGGCTTTTCCTTTGCTCTCCTTCAATTCAGTTATTTCCCTCACAGCATCTCTTGTTCTCGCCTCATCAATTTCATGATCCAAACAATATACTCTACTGCTGAAGAGCAAGGTCAGATATTATTGAATTTGGTATAAAGCAAGCAGACCTTTTTCACTTTGGAGACATATGTTTTCTGATAAAGGGGTGGTTAGAATAAAGGTCAGGGTAAATGAGACTTTAAAAGTCTGCTTATGTGAGAAACTGATTTCAGTGCAGAGCTTAACACAGACAGTTAGTATAGTCATCAGAAAGGTTAATTTGAGCAATGAGATACCTATACATGATTTTAAAAAGTTTAAATGATTGGGAAAGTGAGCATTCCAGTATTTCAGTCACAATTAAAACAATTGCTTGGTTGTGTAGACAGGTCATAAAATGTCTGTAGTTTCTTCTACTGGCTGGATAAAGGAGGATCCCTCATAGCTGCTCTACTTTGGAAATGAAAAGACAGTCAGGAACACCTTATATATTGTATTGCCAAAACTCCTGTTTGTGTAAATTGTTGTGTCTCAAGAGAAAGGCCCACAGAAACAAAGACAGTTCTAGCTAGCAAAAGGGAGGAAGAACTATCCAAGAATGGTTCTCAGTGTATCCCCAGCTCCTTGCTCATTCCCTCAATATCAATTTCCAGATAGACTTTGCAAACAAATTGATGGATTTCCCCAAGTATAATAGGGAAAGACTGAAGGTCTGAAACGGAATAGACTTTGATAGCAGCAGGTTAGGCTGTGGAAGTGCCCTTCATGGGATGACCAGCCAGCACACTCTAAATGCCAGAGTTCTCACCAAATTCAACCCTGTAGGTGTTATGACAAAGTAGGCCTCCTTCAACAAGGCATAGGTTACACACAAATTTATCTGTCTGTGCGTCGAGAGGGGGATTTTGGAGCAGTGACTGCCTTCTGCATAGTGATATATTCCTCCTTGACGTGTACTCCTTGTTTCTCACATTGTAAATGGCAACTTAACTTCAGGGAAGAGTCCTGGACAGAAGCTTTCACAGTTCCCTTCTAGAAATAACTCAATAAGCTCATTTAGAATAATATCAGCCATCCTGCTACTGTTCACAGCACCTGTACCAATCCATTAAACAAATGGTCAATGGCCACCAGAAGAATGAAAAGAACTTCATCTTCTCCAAGGGAATGCACTGAGAATCCCTGAATCTCAGAGGGGGCTGGGTCACTTCTCCACTTCCACTGGCTTTTGGGTTTCCATCCTCCTTGTGTCAGAAGTCATTGGCTTATGCACACTAAGTCACCTCAGGCCATTTTGGTACTAATATATTTCACCTTATGACATGTCCGGCATGACCTTGGTAGAGGTGAAAAGACTTGGATCCTACCTCTAAAACAGGACCAACCGGACATGGGCCTCCACAAGTCTTGATGGCTGCTGTGGGCCTAAGACTTGTTTGTATAATACTGTGCATATATTTATGTTCTTCCTTCAAGAAATACCCTCCCTGTTAATGTTAATGACTCCGTGATAATCAGGGACAGCATGAGTCCAGGAGGCAAAGGTTGCGGCTAAGGTCTCAGCAAAATGATCAATGCTGGGAACCTTCAGGACAGCCCTTAAGGATGTGAAAAAGAACTGTAAAAACATGAGTTCAAAAATATATAATTTCTCAACTATGTAAAATATGAGGATGCAATATAAATTATATAAGTGGCTTTATAAATCTGAAGGAACAAAAGCAGCTGTGCTGTTGGCCAACTTGTCAGAAAGATACTAAGAAAGGAGGTAAAGAGATTTAGAGAGTGGGGATCACAGGAGATCCCACTCAGCTACTTTTTTTTTTTTTTTTTGCTTGCAAAGGCAGACAGATTTCTGAGTTCAAGGCCAGCCTGGGACAGAGGGAATTTAGGACCAGGTTCAGGCATGATAGAAATGGTAATTTCATGGTGGGGTCCCACTCAGCTAACAGGGGCAAGCAGATCTCTGAATTCTTTTGCAATGTTAAAAAAAAAAAATGTGCTTGCTGTCTCCCAAGAATCAAAAAGCTGTGGTCATGAGATGCCAATTCATAATCAACATGCAACCTGGAGTAAATGACTGCACTGATATGTAAAATAAAAGACTGGGCTTATGATCTGCAAGAGTTGAGCTATCCAGATAATTTTTTTAGAATAGGAAGGGTGAACTTCTTGGAGGAATCTACCAAGCAGAACATAGAGAGAGAGCTGTTTGCAGCTCTCCAGAGAAAGCAGAACAGAGAGAAAGCATTCTGGAAAGCTGTCTTGAGCAGAACATAGGCCACCACCTTGGACCCACAATTTGATTCTGAGTCATTTGTTTTTGCTGCTCTCCTCCAGGCTGAGGCTGGTCCTTGGCAACCTTAAACAAGAAATCTGTCCCTGATTTATAATCAAACCAGACTATATTTAAATACTGCCCCCTAAAGTCATCTAAAAGCACGGGGACAGGAGTCACCCCAACCAATGTGGCCCATTTTTATGCATATATACTGCCTTACAGTCACCGAACCAAAGCTATTCCTCTTTGATCTCTAGGTGAAGAAAATTCTTTCAATTTTTCATACTACTGGACCCAGGAAATTAATTTAACCCAAAGCAGAACAGCCTTAGGCTGTAGGTCTCCTTAACTGTCTTCAGGCTTTTATCTGAGCACTTCTTGATCTCTGGTATCCTTGGCATTGACCTGATACTATTTGAATAAAAAGGACTGTTCAGAAAGAGTATGCTATCCAGTATGGGGTGTAAAGCGAATGTTGGATGGTGGATGGATGTGACAAACACAACCCAGCAAGATCAGCATCAATATTGATGCCTTATGATATATGTGTCTTTCCTCAATAAAATACAGTGAAATGCACTGACACCTGCCCTCCTCTTTCCCCAGCACAGTAGTTTATCCAACCAAGAATAAAACATCAGGCAAATCCCAATTAAGGGACATTCTGCAAAATACATGACCAGGCTCATCAAAACCAAAGGAAGTCCAAGAAAGTATCATAGTCCTTAATAAGACTAAGGGGATATAATTAAAGAAAATGTAGTACTGTAGATGGTATACTGAGATTAATTAATTAGTTAAGAATTAAATAGAAACTAAGGTCACCTGAACAAAGTATTGGCTTTAATTAATAAACATATATCAATATTCTTACCCTGCAGGTCCAAGTATGTATAGCTATTGTAGAAGTTGATATAGTAGAGCAAGCTGGACAAAGCTAGATTCTCAACAGGCAGACTCCTAACACACAAAGATAAAACCTGCCTCTAATATCTCAGAATGATGAAGAACTACTGGCATCCCCACACTGGAGGACGAACTGTAGGTTAGGGTACGGTATGAATACTTGGGTTTCAGAGTTTCAGAATCATCATGGTTAGTGGTGCATAACCCAAGGACCACATTATGCCCACTCCTCTAGAGGGAGATGACACATCTGGCCTTGATTAAACCTGCCTGCTCAATGCTAGAGCAAAATAGGGTCTCCACTGTGAGAGCCCATATAAGGTAGGGTTAAGGAAGTCAAAGAGGATGATGCCGCCAACACGTCCGTACTGTTCTAACATAATGGCTGCAATTCAGTCACAATGTTGATACAGACTATTAAGTAAGTCTTAGCGTATTGAAATGCAGGTGGAGTCCAGTGGCTTCTCCGACACTGCATAAGCACTCAGAATTCACAATAAAGCACAACAAGATCTTATTAACTCAGACTAATTAGTATGAAGGGCAATCTGAGTTACAGGAATATTTTACATGTAGTTATTTTGCTTTTCACTACAGAGACAAGAAGCGAAGGTGGTAGACAGTCTTATGCAAAGGTTGGAACTATTTGAATGTCTCTAATGTTAATTGGGAATTAATCTAGTAGCAACATTCTCAGGGGGAGCACTGTGTATACTGGGCATTGTGCTAAGTGCTTTATTGATGCAAACTATGTGTTTCTATTCTGCTAAATATCTCATACTGGAGAGGTGACTGTGTTCATGTTATAGATGAGAGCTATTCAACTTGATAAACTCATACATGATCATTTGTGCAGCCCCTAGATATCAAAAAAAAAAAAACTCTAGTACTTTCTCTTATAATATTAGGTTCAGTTCTGTAAAGCGAGGTTCATTGTGTGAACAATTATTGGGCTAGCTAATTGATAAAGCCAGTGTTGATGTGCCCATTAAAATACTGGGACTTTGGAACAAGGCAAACCATGTTCAACTCTCATCTCTACCACTTGGTAGCTGTGAGAACTTGAATAAGTTATTTACTATCTCTGAAACACAGTTTTCTTACCTATATAATGGGTTTAATATTACTTCTCCTAGAGGGCTGTCCCAACAATCATGGAATTTAATGATACAAAATTCATTATTTTCCCATTACATAGTAAGCCAGCATACTCGGGAACCTGTAAAAAGTACACATGATAAAGTTGAACTGTAATACATTCTTACTTCCTCTTTAGGTTTTTATGAAGCTTTTATTCTTTTGAAGACCTATTCCAAACTCCAACTACACCCTTCAAATAGTGATAGTGTTATTGTCTTTCTGGGACAAAATTAATTTCCTGTATGTCTTTTCTTTCTTTGTTCCCATACAACTTGTTGACACTTCTAATAAATCATGTACCCTAGGTGTGTTGGTTAAGGACTGTTAGTCTGTTAATGCTTGATTTGTGCTTTTGAGGACAAGATCATGACTCCTCTTGGACCTTTCATGTTTATTCTTCATAAAGTGTGTGTGTGTGTGTGTGTGTGTGTGTGTGTGTGTGTATGTACCGCAACTCACTGAATTCTATCTCAGTTCTGAGAAACCATGTTACTCTACATATCACAACTAAAATCGAAATAATGATAGACATTTTTAAACTATTTCTCCAAAATATATAGTACTGTTGATACCCTGTTTTGATTTGTGCTGTCTTAGGCATTCAGAATTGGCTACCTCAAACAAGACCCCTATTTCATAGAATATGGAAATTGCTGGAATCAAAATAAGTTTCATTCCATTTTACTAATCTCCCAGAAGAATAGCCACAACCCCTGGCATTGAAGTCTGAACTGAACATTTTGGTCTGCGTGGGTGATAGTAAAGAATATCCATCAAAGTCAATATATTGCCACTGTTTACTGTAACCCATGGATTTCCGTTAGGTTCCCTTTTTATTTGTGTGTTTGTCTATCTTGACACTGTAAGCCACAGAGCTCAAAGGCAATGACAAGAAAGATGTGTGGTTTCACAAGCAACATGTCCTGGAGGAATTCATTTGTGTGAAATAAGATGAAAAACGTAGACATAGTTGACGGTTGTATTCAGCCACACAGTGAAAACAGTCTGAAATTAAAGGGTACGAGTAGCAGGGAGAGAAGGTCTTCCATGTGGCTCCCTCAGAGATGAATTGAAACTCTGAACCCAAAAAGCATTTGCACAATACTTGGCAGTTGCCCTATCTGTCAAATTTATGCTGTGAGTCAGCTGGGCTCAGCTGTAATTTCAAGTTTGATAGCACAGTTGACAATCTATTATACTCAAAGCACTTTTTTTTTAAACTTTTACTTTCAAAGAAAAATTACAGCCTTCCTATTCTTTTCTATTTATCATATATGCGTGTCCCATGTTGGACTTTCAGAGGATTATTTGTTATCCTTTCCATGGTGTGGAAGAGACACAGCCGGTTAGTCTCAAATAAAAGCCAAGACATACCCAAGATTCAATTCACAGCAACCATTGGACTGAGCATGGGGTCCCAGATGGAGGGGTTGGAGAAGGGACTGAAGGAGCTGAGGGGGTTTGCAGCCCCATGGAGGGAGCAACAGTGGCAACTGGCCTGACCTCCCGATGCTCCCGGAGACTGGATCACCAACCAAAGAATACATGGCGCTGGCCACATATCTGGCAGAGTAGGGCCTTTTTGGCCATCAGTGGGAGGAGAAGCCCTTGGGCCTGTGGGTGTTAGATGCCCCAGTGTAGGGCAATGCTAGGGATGGAAGACAGGAGTGGGTGGGTGGGTTGGGGAGTACCCTCATAGAGGCAGTAGGAGGAGGGATGGGATGGGAGTCTCCAAAGTGGAGACCTGGAAAGGGGAAAAAACATTTGAAATGCAAGTATCAAAAAAATAAATAAAATAAAATATTGTCATTTAAAAAAAAACAAAAACAAGGCAAGTCTCTAGTACTTAACATGCTTCAGACTAGTACTTGAGAGATGTTGGAGTGCATACATAACTTCCTACCACCAAGTATATGATGCGAATTTCTTTTCTTTTCTTTTGGACATTTTTATTGATTCTTTGTGAGTTTCACATCATGCACCCAAGTTCCATTCATCTCCCTGTCCCCTTGTATCTACTCTCCATCCTTGCAACCTACCTCAAAATAAAGATCACACAAACAAACAAAACAAAGTATAGAAAACATCTCATTGTGGAAGCTGTAGTATGTCATAATGTGACTCTCTGTCCCTCTCTCCTTATGTCCCTCTGTCCCTCTGTCTACACATCTTCACTTGGGAATGTTCATTTCAATGAGTCATTGGTCTGGTTTGAGATCTCTGTCTTCTGTGACATCAGCAACAGTGGCTTCTCCCTGGGACTCCCCCTGGTTATCCTGTTGTTGCCTTGTGTCATCAGATCCTACAGTTTTAGACCAGCAGGGGTGTCCCTATAGCATGCCCTGACAGTTCACAGATGGTAAAAATTTTGGGGTAGCCTACTCAAAGCCCCAAATCTGAGTCTGGGTGGTGAATGAGCTGGTAAGTCCACTGGCTCTCCCTTCTCCACAATACCAGAATGAGCTCTCCAGCACTGTTCCAGCTAGGCCACCCAATGCTGCAATCAGTAGGAGGCAGAGTCAATTCATCTGCTCTTATGACTTCAGAGTTGGCTCACCTGCACCCTCGCCTCTAGAGTCAGCTCCACTGTGCTGCTCATTGAGCTGTGTGACCCATTCTCCCAAGTGCTACAGCCTGTGAGAGGCTGGGACAGCTCTCCTGCTCTCACACCCTTTGGGCTGGTTCATTCATGCCTTTGCTATAAGAGACAACTCTACTGTGTTGTCCATGCAAGGTGTAGGGCCCTCTCTCAGGGAGCAATGAAGAATATCTTAACAGACAGACTAGTCCTCTTCCAAAGATGCAAGGGTTTCAGTGGCCTTAGGAATTGATACCCCTTTAGGTATCTCTATAAGCGAAGCACTGACATAAAATGACATTGTCTACATGCTTCTGGAAGTCTCTACAAAGTCAGTCATCATTTCTTTCCTCCTATATCTATTCTGTTCTCACTACTTGTGTGTAGCATCATAGAATCAGAAACTCCTGGAATAGGAACTAGTAATTTCTTCTGTGATAGATGAGAACAGGATTCTTTGATTGACCAGTTCAATCTCTGGTTTAGCAAAGGTCTTCTGTAATCTTTTAGAAAAACTAAGTATATACCTAATTAGCTATAAGAAAATTAGCTTTTGTTTGTAAGAAAAAAACAAAACCAATAAAATATGAAAAAGAAAAAAAAAGAAAAAGCAAAACCCTGTACTCTGTTAATTCATCTTTGTGAGCGACACATCCACTCGTTAAAATATGAGTCCTTAGTTTTAGTTATAAGCTTCCTTAATGTAGCTCTCTCCTTTGACTGGGAAATAGAGAACTCATACAAACTCACAGAAATAATAAGCACACACTAAAATCACAAAATGTATCCGCCAGATATTTTCCAGTAGACAATGCAGTAGTTTATTTCTAAATACTGCATGTAGAAAAAAACATTACATACAGAATAAAGGGAAGAAAACTCCTAGGTATGTAAGGGACGCTATAAACCTGGTTACCAGAGAAGTCGCCTTGCCTTCTGCATACCCTGCCATGTTTGCCCTGTCTGTTGTGCTTTAATACAATGGTCATACAGCTGACGTTTTAAAATGCCACTAATTACCCTTTCTCCTATTCCTTATTTTCCAGGCTTTCTGCCCAAAGGTAACTTGGATTGGCATTTCAAACATCCAAAGTTTCATTTTAATATATCTAAATTTCTACCTTCACCTTTGCTTAGTTTTATCAGATTCCTTCCATTTAATGAATTTTCTTTTAATCAATGGAAATGAAAGCAATGCTGGCCTAAGATGTATATCAACTATAGGCATCATACTTTCTCTGAATGTCATTTATAGAACTGAAGGCTAAAGATGTATAAATGATTAATTAAGATTCATCTTATTTTGAGTTATTTCTAAGAGTGTAGAAATAAGAAAGAGAAATGAGAGGGTGTCTGTGTGCTTTGCGTATTTCCATTATTATGTTGCAACTGTGAGAAATTTAAGAAGGATGTGTCTCAACTCTTGATGATAATATAACTATGAAGTATTAAATGCAATCAAGCTTGGAAAGCACTGATGCCAGTTAGTCTAATATATAGTGATTCTATTAGCCATGTTACTAGTAATAATACATTATCCAGACTTTCAGTAACTAAAGGTTAGAATACTGAATAATCACATTAGGAAAATCCAGTATATATAGAAAAAGGAAGGGAATAAAATTCAAAAGTATCTAAGGGAATTTAGACCTGGCTGTTAGAGCCCTAGTCTTGTCAGCCTCTCTCTCTCTCTCCCTCTCTCTCCATGTGTGTGGGTGTGTGTGTGTGTGTGTGTGTGTGTGTGTACACAAATATGCATATATATATTATAAATAAGAGGGAATTCCTTGTGAAAATTGATATGAATGGGCAAAACCTTTGAATGGTCACTCTTGCTAAATATCAAGAAGTGTTTTATGAACAACTTTTAAATTTACAGAACATCTTTGATTATAAAATATAGGTCTTACTACTAAAGCAGAGAGAAAAATCAAACAATGTGAGGTACTGAATGTCAGCATAAAGCTGTAAATGTCACGTAGGACTTTGGAGGTGTCCTAGTTTCAAACTCATAGAAATATTCCCTAATTAATGACACCCAGTATGTGCAGGATGTGCCTATGAAAGAAAACAATATTCATCCTCATGCAATTTCTGATTCTTTGTTGTGAATATTATAGAAAGATCCAGCACACTTGCCACTGCCCTACTAAAATAGCACTTTTATAATTTTGTTTTATGAACTATGAATTTTTTCTCCATGTGCGCATAAAAAAGTATTTGTATACATTATCTGTCCCCAGAGTCATAGTTAGGGTTTTCTACTGATGTGCTAAAACACTATGGCCAAAACCAACTTGGGGAGAAAAGGCTTATCTCATCTTACATATGATAGTCTGTTGTCCATGAAACTCAACTCAGCAAACTAGAAGTAGGAACTGACGCAGAAGCCTTTGAGGAGTGCAGCTTACTGTAGGCTTTCTCCTCACAGTTTACCTAGTTGGCAATCTTAAAATGTAGAGAATGCTTTAAAATGGATGGAACTTGAAAATATCATCCTGAGTGAGCTAACTCAGTTACAAAAGAATAAACATGGTGTGTACTCACTGACAAATGGATATTAGCCCAAAAGTTCGGAATACCCATGATTTAATTCACAGCAACTGTTGGACTGAGTGTGGGTCCCAAAAGGAGGAGTTGGAGAAGGGACTGAAGGAGCTGAGGGGGTTTGCATCCCCATGGAGGCAGCGACAGTGCTAACTGGCCTGACCCCGGATACTCCTGGAGACTGATCCACCAACCAAAGAATATACATGGAGGGACCCATGGTACTGGCCACATATGCGGCAGAGGAGGGCCTTGTTGGCTGTCGGTGTGAGGAGAGGCCCTTGGGCCTGCGAGTGTTAGATGCCCCAGTGTAGGGGAATGCCAGGGAGGGAAGACAGGAATGGGTCGGTGGATGGGGGAATACCCTCATAGAGTCAGGAGGAGGGGGGATGGGATAGGGAGTTTCCAAAGGGGAGATCTGGAAAGGGGAAAACATTTGAAATGTAAATAAAATATCAAACAAATGAAAGAAAAAAAAAGCCAGCATAGGATCCAATTCTCCCTGAACTTCCTAAAACTATGAGCCAAAATAGACCTTTTTTTCTTTATAAATGAAAAGAAATATGGGGAATGCTAGGGAGGGAAGACTGGAGTGGGTGGGTGGGGGAGCACCCTCATAGAGGCAGGGGAGGGGGAATGGAATAGGGGGTTTCCAAAGGGGAAAACATTTGAAATGTATATAAAGTAAACATCCAAAAAAAAAAAATTCGAAGACCACCAGCACAGGGGTCGCACTATCCACAATGGGCTGATCTTTCCCATATCATTTATTAATGAAGAAGATGCCCCACAGGCCAATCTGGTAGGGGCATTTCTACACCCGAGGTTTCCTCCTTCCAGATGACTCTAGCTTGTGTCACGTTGATATAAAATTATCCTACATTCCTCGTAATGTGTTAAAACATGCTCAGTGAGAGGAGTATATTAGTAAACTTATGTCCTTAACTGATCATCATTTGATCCTATCTAAATAAAATAAATTCAGTATATAACAATGAAGACTAAGTAAATAGCTCAGTTGCCTCATGGAGTGGCTTTATTGCAGGATCCACAGAGTGTTTCACCTGATGTGAGCTCTCCACATTATATTTCATTTTCAGAGCCCCTTCAATTTCCATTGACAGAAGCACAATCCAGCCCCTCTGGGACTCCAACCATCGTGGCTAGTCTCTGTTCTTAGAAGGTCCTCTATGGTTCAGGCTGATTTTACCTAGAAGAATGTTATAGATTGGACCAATGGGACACAATATTATACATAAGTGACTGAACTCACACTGTGTACCCATGCAGAGATTTAATTAAGGCTCACCTAAGCTGATGGGAAAAGTATAGTCTTTATATTAGGATGGTCTTCTATCAGATTTACAATAGTACAGTAATCCTCTGCTTGGGTGAAGTTGATCTTCAGTTGACCACTATATTTTTCTGTATCTCGTGTTGATTGGTCCCACTCTGACAAACATGGTATTTCTTTGAGGGATTTTACTTTTACTTAACAGAAATTTCAGCCTTTCTGCCTATAAATCTTTAATGTGTACTTTCTAAATTCAGGATAAAAGCTCATGCTATCCCTCTATTGCCTTCAGTTTTCTTTCTCCTGCTTTCTGTTATATTTTCTTTGCTATTAGTGCCCCATAGTCCAGACATATGTCTTAATTTCATGTCGACTCCACTGCATGCTTAGAAAAGAATGTGTACTGCTTCTCAGGCAAGAGTGGTTGATGTTTCTCTGCTTTGATGAATTCTCTTTATGTGTGTCATTTTTATGTTCTCTCTCACAAAGCTCCAACACACACACACACACACACACACACACACACACACGATCATACCACGTGTATTCACATGTTTCTGCCTATGCTTACAATGTCTCTCTGTATGGTAGTGTGCAGGCAGAAGGATAGAAGCACAGTATGGCATAGGCAAGTGGTATATAAATAGCCTAATTTCTGAAATATGTATTACCTTATTAATGGTCAAACACAGCTTCTAGGCCAGGCCAAATGCGTAAGAGTAGTGGTTAAGCAACACAAACTGGTCAAGATGGGGATGGGCCAGAAGTTGGCTGAGATATGGAGTGGGTCTAGGAAAGAGTTGAGATGAAAGTGAATGTGTTCAAAATAAACTGTACAAAATTCTCAAAGAATGAATAATAATTTTATAAATTCAGATTCTCCCAGAATCAAAAACCAGTAAATATCTCCCAAATGAAAAAAAAAATCAGAAACTACAGTAGGGAGCTATGGATTCTGATTTTAGAAAAATCTTCAAGTCATTCAGGTGATTTAGCACATTTGAAAATAACTGTTGTAAATAGCTGCTGGACTGGTTCGAAAACACTTCTACTTAAACCCCATCATGTACAGGGACCATTTACCTGACATTGCTTCCTAGGTTACATTAATAGCCTGAAACTTTGTTTTAAGCTTATCATTTGTTGTCAATATTTTCATTTTAAATTTTATTCAGAGTGTGTCACATTCTCATGCTCAGGTGATCTTTATAATCTATGATTTACTCATATTCAAGAGGGACCTCTGTTGGTGTACCAAAGCATAAAGTTAATAGAAAAGAATTTAAATTAATGTCATAAGAAATTTGCTAGGTTAAAAAAACCTATACTGCACTGATTTGACTCAAAGTGAACTAAGATTGGGTGATACAATGCTCATTCTTTCCAGACTAAGCTTTCCTGACCAGCATAATGAATACAAATTAAAAAGATCAAGAGCTACAAGTTTTAGTTATAGAAGAGGCCTGAATCACTCTAGGTCAGAAGTTGGGGGTCTACTCTTGACTTTTCAAAGGCTTTGCCTGAGCGTGCCCTTCACTTAAGAAATATCTGTCTATGCACAGTTCTCATGTTTTGAGAGGGGAAAATATCCCCATTATGAAGAAAAAGGAGGAGGAGGAGGAGGAAGAGGAGGAGAAGAAAAAGAAGAAAAAGAGAATACTGAAAATGAAAATACTGATTCAGACACTGATGAAGTGAGGGTTAGCCAGCAACTAACTTCTCCCACGTATGTGTGTGTGCGTGCATGTGCGTGTGTGTGTGCGTGTGTGTGTGTGTGTTGGGGTCAGGTAATGATAGGAAGCTATGATAGCTAACTGCAAGCTAAATGAGCATATACAGAAGTTTGGGATAACAAAGTCCTGGGAGAAATAAGTAGGGAAGATCAGAGCCACATAGAAAAGGAAGTAGAACTCATAGAAAGCAACAACCACCACAAAGAGCAACTTAGCGAATCATTCCAACTATATTGGCCCAACTTCATTTCATAGTATGACAGGTTATTAGATAAGGAGATGGGGTTTCCCAGGCCTTCAGGAAGGAATTTGCAAAAGTCTTTCAAGATACCCTCGCAAGTGATATAAAAAAAGATGGGCTCAACAGCTGCCTTAAAATAGATTACAGTGCAGTTGAGCTATTGTAACTAAATAGATATGTGTCTTTGGTAATATGCCTTCTAGTATATTGTCCTTGGTTCACTCAAGTTCAGCAAATGCATCATTGCCCTAATAAAAAGATAAAGGAAATTCATGTCAGTGTTGAAAGTTCTATGTAAATTAGGAGATAGTCAAATGAAGTGGGTGTCAGGTTCACGATCCAAAGTGGTCTCCTAAGAATGAAATCTAATTGAATGACACTTGGGTAAGTGTCACTTTAAGTGCTTGATCCGTCCAGAACAACTAACTACATAGTGGTTCAGGGGGAAGCAGTTGAGCTAATGGCAGTTAATAATAAAAGTACTTACAGCTTTATTTAACAATAAGTGGAACGTGAGTTGGCAACATTAAGTCATCAAAATTGGTTAAGAAACCATGTTTCCAGCTTGAGAAATACTTGTGTTTTCAGGAAAATTATGGTGTGGTTACCTGAGAATTTGGAACTCTCGCCACAATAAAAACTCAGATTTCCCCAAACTTCTGTATATGCTTATTTAACTTGTAGTTAGCTATCATATCTTCCTATCATTACCTGACCCCAACACACACACACACACACACACACACACATACACATACACACACATATACACACACGTAGGAGAAGTTAGTTGCTGGCTAACCCTCAATGTGGATGCCAAAGAGTCATCCTGAACCTGAAGACTATATAATAAGTCCCATTATATAAAAAAATTACTATACTTAACAGCCATCAGAATGGTGCTAGTAGTAGGCTGCAATGCATGCTAATGTCTTTTTACTTCTTTAATATGATCATAACCATATTTCACAATTTCATCAACAACCTTACTAACATTTCTCGGTTAAGACATGTTCCATAAATATTTCCTGGACAATGAATGAGATTATATGAGATTCAAATGATACTCAGGGCAGTGGAAGAATTTTAAATATACAATGAGGAAGAGAGCATAAAGAAACATAACCTCCTTCCCAGGATCTCCCGGAACTCTCACCCAGGAATGAGCCTCTTCATTGGTAATCCAATACAAAGTGGTCAGCCTTGAAATCATAAAGGTTCAAACAACAAAACAACAGAAACAGACTCAGAAGATTGCATTTATAGATTTGTGTGCTCTCTCTCTCTTTCTTTCTCTCTCTCTCTCTCTCTCTCTCTCTCTCACACACACACACATACACACACACAAACACTGATATATATGTATTCTATGAATTTGAGATGGGAGTGATATGGGAGGGCTTGGAGTGAGGATACCTAAGAGGGGTTGGAGGAAAGAAAGAGAAAGGGAAACTGATATGTTTCTATTTTAAATAAAATGTATTATTTAAGGGATAGGGATTTAACACAGCAGTAGAGTGCTTACCTAATTCAGTCCTCCACTCCAAAATTTAATTCATCAATCCATCAATAAATTAATATAAAATAAATTATTCAAATAATCCAAACAGGAATTTTCTATGTATTTATCATAATATTAATAGTAGAATCTTAGAAATAAATGTTTTATTGTGGTTCACATCACGGCTTTCAAATAAGTCTATCAATAATGAATTTTGTCCCTATGAGACGAAATTAAGGCAGAATGCAGTGCAGGAGTGCAGATTGTGTGGTTAAATGGCATGAGTGCTTTGAAGGAACTCAAGCGCAGAGTACGAAGTTAGATGAGATGCTAATTTCCTTAAGAGTCCACGGTTATATGATGATGTTACAGAACTATATTCCTCTATAATTCACACTGTCTTTCTCTTTGGGATGATAGGGATCCAATTTTTGTCAGAGGGAAATGTCATTTGTGGAAGTATCAGTACGATGGAGGAGTCAATTCTCTTTTGGCTTGATTTCATTTCATCTATTCTAGGGAACTAGGTAATCTTTTATGAATAGAACAAAATCTAAACTTTTCTCTTTTTCTGTATGATGAAACTCTGAGTTGAACCAAATGTTGTGGACTATTGTTCAGGATGTATTGTCTATTCGATGCTGTATAATGCCTTAACATGACTTGCCAGAGAAGAGTAACCTATTTCCCTCACATCCGTAAGATTGTGTGCAATATTACTCGGTCTCTCAGTGGCCAGTTCTTCCAAATGAGAGCACCCAGTAACTCAGTGTCAAGATGACCAGATTAATAGCTAGATATTGGATTATATTTTTAAAAATCTTCCTTCCACATGAGATCAGATGGATTTCCAGGGCTTTGGTTACTATAGAAGAGTCTTGCTGTCTGAGTTTCCAGAGTTACCACCACAAATGATGGACATTGCTGTATGCAGTGTCTTTCTGAAAAGAGGCCCAGCCTCATCAGGACTCATAACCATTGTAATTTTTTTTTTTTTGTCTTGACATTGGACAAACATAGCCCAAGCTTTGGGTATTTTCTCTTAACATTGTACTTAATGGGAGATATTGATCTCAGTTCTGCTGACAGTGAATCACCTGATATCACATTAACATAGCTCATTTCTTTACTTTATATCATGTCAAAATCACAGTGAACTCCTAGAGAACCTGTCAATATCTACAAGCTCTACTCAGCTTACACGTTTGCCTAGAGTGGCTCTTCTTTGTTTAGCACACTCATGAGTTGTCAGTGAGGGCATCTTCTGAAGGAAGGGACTATTCTCATCATGGTAGTCTGCATCTCTAAGAAAACTATATAACAGAAAATAGATCAGGAGCCTCTTTAACTAAGCCTAAGAAAAAGAAATGAGGAGCCTTGCCATTGTGAATGTAAGACAAAATATAGCCCATTAATATACTTGGAAAAAGAATACTTCTGTTTGATTTTTTTCCACTTTTAACATCCTTAATATAGCTAAACTCTACATGACAGCTAGTATGTAACTTAATTTGTATATTTTTATCTTAGCTACTTTAGTAATCATAGAGCACTATTAAATATAGGCACATTACAAAATGACTTTTAACTTTCAATGAAGCTACAAAGACAGTATCACCATCATTACACTGTACAGAAGAAAATACTGAAGCATGGTACTGTGCTCTGTCCCTTGGATAACACATTAGAACTAAATAATTCACTGTGTACCTACACAAGGCAATGCCAAGAGCCAATGGGATCTTTCTTGCCAAGGGCTATACCCCTCTCTTGTTGTCATTTTACTTTTAGGGACCTTGGTAAGACATGCTGTTTCCAGATGTCCTCACTGACCTTCCAAAGTCTCTGTAATAGTGGTTCTATACCAATTCAATCCTATATCAGCTTCCTTCATCCACTCACAAGTGTTAATCCCCAGGACACAAGAAATAAATCTTCTATAGCAAGCCATCACTAGTCCATTTTCCAAATTATCCAATTCAGGAAAAGCTTCTCATCCAAAGCTACAGAGGTCATAACTGGAACACGCAATCCCTCTTCCTCCAAACTGAGTGCTCTTAGCCACTGTGCTTCAAGCTTCTTTATACGAAGGCCTCATACTATGTCTGGACCTCAGTGAAATTCATGAAGAAATACTACCCAAGTGGAGGCACCTCTAGTGTTCTTTAGTGTATGTCTACAATACTGAGCTTGAGTAAGTAACTTTAGGAAATGGCACGTTCTTACCAATTTCTGGGGAGCCCTAATGTAATATTTCAATAGCAATGACAAGTTCTACAATTTTAAGTAAAAATCTTTTGACTCAAACTTTTCTAAACTTACAATAACAGCAATATTTAAAGTGAAATGCCTAATCACAGCAGGCTGTCCCTCAGAACAACTCTGGAAATACTGGGCTTCAGACACTGTCACTCTCGCAAGCCTACTGGGCTTGAGACACTTGTCACTCTTGCAACCCTTTTCATTTATAGCTCCTGATAACACCTGAGCTAACAGGTTTTCGCCATTTCATCCCTTTCAATACAGAGTTCTTTGTATTCTTTTTAAATGAATACTTTGTTTTATGGGCCCAAATATCACAATCTTATGCCTAAGAGTATATGTAACTATCTTTACAGGGTGTAAATTAGTCAGCTTTATATGGACAAATACACGGAGGTATTGTCATTCACCAGGTAAGTTTATAGGCCTGGATTCTAAATTCAACTCTGACATTGTAGAGATTTAAAACTCTTGTGCCATTCTCAGCATACATTCTTTTTTCTATGAATAAAGAATGGGGTTGGACTTGCTGATATATTGTAATGCCTTTCAGCATTAAAATTACAGAATTCTATAGCCTCTGATTTTATAATAATGTAATATGGTAAGTGGGCAGGTTTAAGTTACCCACACACAGAAAGAGAGAGAGAGAGAGAGAGAAAGAGAGAAGGTGAGTTGGAGAGAGGGAGAGAGGTGGAGGGTGGAAAAGAGGAGACAGACAATGTGGTCCATTTACACAATGGAATACTACTCAGCTATTAAAAACAATGACTTCATGAAATTCGCAGGCAAATGGATGGAACTTGAAAATATCATCCTGAGTGAGGTAACGCAATCACAAAAGAATGAACACAGTATGTACTCACTGATAAGTGGTTATTAGCCCAAAAGTTCGAAATACCTAAGAGTCACTTCACAGCAACCATTGGGCTGAGCATGAGGTCCCAGATGGAGGAGGTGGAGAAGGGATTGAAGGAGCTGAGGGAGTCTGCAGCCCCATGGAGGTAGCAACAGTGGCAACTGGTCTGACCCCTTGATACTCCCAAAGACTGAATCACCAACCAAAGAATACACATGGAGGGACCCATGGTGCTGGCCACATATGTGGCAGAGGAGGGTCTTGTTAGCCTTAGGGGGAGCAGAGGACCTTGGGCCTGAGGGTGTTAGATCTCCCAGTATAGGGAAATGTCAAGGAGGGAAGACGAGAGTGGGTGGGTGGGTAGGGCGAATACCCTCATAGAGGCATGGGGTGGGGTGGGGGAATAGGGAGGTTCCAAAGGGGAGATCTGGAAAGGGGGAAACATTTGAAATGTAAATAAAGTATCAAAAAAAAAAGGGTGGGAGAGAAAGGAGGGATGAGAGAGAGAAAACAAAGAGAGAAAGAAAGGAAGAGAGAGAATGAGAGGAAAAGGGGTAATGAAAGACAAAGGAGGGAAAGAAGGAAGAAAAGGAGGGAGGAAGAGATAACAACTCAGTTTAACCCTTTACTCGGTTGAACCAGTACTGAATATGCTGTGTTTTTTCCACTGGATGATTTTGGTTTCTTTGTCAAAGATCAGGTCACCATAGGTGTGTGGGTTTATTTCTGGGTCTTCAATTCTATTCTATTGATCTACTTGTTTGTCTCTGAACCAACAGAGTATACATGGAGTGACCCATGGCTCTAGCTGCATATGTAGTAGAGGATGGCCTTATCTGGCATCAATGGGAGAGGAGGCTTAATGCCCCAGTGTAGGGAGATGCTAGGGTGGTGAGGCAGAAATGAGTAGGGGAGCACCCACATAAAGGTTAGAGGAAGGGACCTTGGATGGGGGCATTGCAGAGAGGAAACCAAGAAGGAGGACAACATTTGAAACATAAATTTAAAAAAGACTTTACTCAGTTATTATCTGATGGTATAGTTGTAATAAAGATAGTAATGATGTCAGTGGCTAAAGAGAAGTTCTTACATACTATTTGTCTATACTCCAGATTTTTCCAGATTTTAAATATGGAGATTATTCTCTAGAATAATGTAGGAGATCAAGGACATGTAATGAATTAACAAATGCATTTGACATGGCATTCTTAAAGAATGATGCTAAGAGTCACAGAAAAAAAAATTTTTTCTGGTGGTTCATCTGTCATTCACACTTCCATAACTTCTTGCAAAAGGTTTAAGGAACTAAAGAGTGGTATTAGACTATAATTTAAATATTGTTTATTAGGACCAAATTAGACCTTATTTGATTTACAATCACAAGGAAAAGTAAATGATTGAAATACCAAAAACACTTAGGAAGATGACTACCAGACACAGGATTATAATCATAACTGATGAAGAAAAATAACAGTTCTTCATTTGCACTGCTGATCATATAAGAACAAATGGACTTAAATTGCATTGAGGTAAAATTAGATTGCCCACTTGCATTTTAACTGTGATTGTTTGGCACTAGCCTATATCACTAAGAGACATAACATCACCTGTACTTAGGTATACATAGTTTGTGGGATAAAGTGACATGAGTATACCTCAATTAAAGAGAAGTTTATCTGCAGACAGAAGAATGGATAGCAAGCCATTCCTGGCAGTTTGCTAGCTCTGTTGATGATCCATCTGAATATGCTAAATGCTGCTGTTGCAAACACAGAGCTGTTGACAGGGAGATTTCTCCAGGGATTTTTGGGGCCAATTTCCTCTTTAAAGACCCAAGGCATAAGTCAACTAAGGGTGAGTGTCTTCAAAGCACAATAATCACCACTCTAATTAGACACCATCTCCTAAGCGGGAGTTCAACACAGCAACTGTGACTGGTGCTAGTAAATTAAATTTTTTTAATCCTGCTGCAATCACTCCCTTGACATGCTCACCCCCTTAAAGCTCCCCTCTCGGTTATTTTTTATTTATTGTAATTACTTTAGTAATAAGATTTGTTTCCTTGTTATTGTATATGTTACTGTGCAGAGTAACAAAAAAATAATAGCCAAAAAGAGTTATGTATCTTATTTATCTCCTTGGCTGTTATTGGGCCAGGGGGAAGGGTGGAGAGCGGGGAAAGCTGTAAATAGAGAAGTAAGTGTTTGTTGGGGAGTGAAGATGTATGAGATCATATTCACAAAAGGAGAGCAGGGCAATGAAGGAATAAGCCTAATAATTCAGAAGGGCAAGGTAGCTCAGATAGATAAATAACCAGGCAAATGCAACCTGGAAGGTAGGGTAAAGAATGGATCTTCATGACCAAAGGTCAAGTGCTGTCTCTGGCTTTCCCCTGGCTTTCTGAGCACTAGGCAGAAGGACCAGGAACTAGACAGTAGTGACTGAGGCCCTGAAGTGTTTTTTCATAACCAGTCCTAAAAAGAGAAGTTCTCTGTGGCTCCTAATGAAGAGAACTTTTCTGGGAACCTGAGCCTCTTCTGATCCTGAGTTTGGGGTATATAGCCTTCAGACTGCAGAAAAGAGTTCGATGGAGCCAAGACCTGGCTCATTACAAATACCCTGAAAACTCTTAGATGTCTTCATGAAGGTAGCTGATGATAAGCTGACTTCTTGTGGCAAGAAGTCAGGTTTTGAGTCTATTCTGATGGGCCAGCTAAGTCATTTAATGACCAAGTATAAAGAAGAGAAAAAGGTTATTAGTTTCCATTCCTAATATTTAAGCTGCCAATACAACTATATTTTCCCTCAAATTTAATCAGCTCTATAGCCACTTCCTGATACACCATAGATATATACTACATATGATATCTGGATATATCAAAAGAAGCCTTTCATGCTTTCCATCTCATCTCTTCTTTCTGTGATTTCTGTCATACTGGTATGACATATCTGGGACTCTTTGAGAAAGTGAGGAATGAAAAGCAAGATAAAGATGATTAAACCTGGCTGGCCCAGCCACAGAGAAGTGGCTTTGATGGTCACCACTGAAATCCAGGCATCACAGCAGTGAATGGAACCTCTCTTACTTTGCACAGCATAGTTTCAAAGTCCTGTGATATTTGATCATGACACTAAGCAGGTAAGGCGCATTGGGTAGGGCTTGTGACCTTGTAATATGTTGAAGGAATAGAAGTAGAGAGGTTAAGTAACTGGTCCAAAGCCACCCCGCTGAAAGGGAGTCAAGTTTAACCTCAGGCAGGATTGTTTGATTATCTGGTCAGGATTATATACAGTATTACCCCTGCAACCACCACAGAGAGATAAAACAGGAACCAGGACAAAGCATGATTAAAAAAGTTGTTCCCCTTGAGAAAGGCAATGTGATCTTATGGAGCTCTGATTACAGAATGGACTCCTCCTCCCCTCACAAAGCAGATGTCCTCCCAGTGAGATTTGAGATTAAATAACTTTTTTTTTCAAAAGCATTCTCTGTTTTAGCAGTGTTGTGAGGTCTGTGTTTCCCACTTCCAGTCACAGAATTGTTTGTATGTTAGGATGTCTTATATTTCACTAGATCCATGGTAAATGAAATGGTGGTTGAAACACTGCATCTATATAGTACCTAAGAATTTTTTCGTATACATTTCTAAGGATATGCTGAAAGAACACGTTAAGAGTTGGGCATTCCTTGATGACACATGTCTAAAGAGCATATGAGAAAGAAGAATGCTGTCCTGAGCCTCCTTCCACCCTGCTATCCCTGCTCCCATTTCTTTCCCCACTAAAAGGGCTGAAGGGGGAGGCAAGAAGGGAGTGACACTGGAATGCAGTCAAACATGAGAACTTGTTCAGCCAATGAAGGATCAAAACATTTAACAAAACAAACACATTTTCCCAAGAGCCTCAGTCCCCACATGATCAATTATTCTGCAACATTGGCTCATTTTTAATTTAATATTTCTGGGAAGTGGGGTGGGGAAACCCATCAACTACAGGCACAGTTGGCAAGAGCTGGGTATTAGCAGTTGGCAGCATTTATTATCACTGTTTATGATGGCATAAATTAGGTTTATGCTGATATAATTAATAACCCTAAATTTGGGAATAATAAATAGCAATATTTATTCAAATCTAAAATGTCTGTAAAAGGCAAATGGAGTCCTAAAGCACCTGATCCAGTCTCCACGTGCAGGCAATGGAGGAAGCCCTTGAGAATGCTTCCCCAGAACTCCTAGCCCAAAGTGATCTAGCATTGCATGCTATGCTAATGACTTAACAGCAGGACCTTGAGAGTTCCCAGAGCAAATAATTTCTGATCTCCATGAACAAGTTCATCAGCAAGATTGAGTGTGTCGATTTTTCTCTGAACTAGGACTCCATCGTTCTGAGCCCACACTGTGCCTGTGGTTTATGAACAGAGGAGTTTTGGCAGTCACAGCAAATACCACATTCTTTATGGGCTTCCCTGTCTCCTTCCACCTGTCAGGAGAGGTGACAAGAAAGCCCTGCAATTTCCCACTAGACCAGGAGTTGAGACTTACTGACAGGCATTTGCAAAGAAAGAATTTAAACCAGGAAAAAATCAATCTCTTTGATAGCTTTTGTTTTTAAATTTAAATTTGTGCCTTTTGTTTTATGAAGTTGTAGGGGGAAACTATGAGATCAAACTATTCCTTTTACTTGTCCTATTTATCTAATAAAGTATCTTAGAATACAGTATGGACCAATAGAGACTTCTATCTCTTCCACTGAGGCTGGGAGATAAATGGAGAAAATTATAGTTCCTTGGACTAGATCAAAGTAATAAATTTTCCGCCATTTTGAACATAAGCAAGACAAAGCAAAAAGGAGATACGATATTCTTCACTCCCCTCCCCTCAAAGGCCCCAAACACAGAGATACACAAATAGGATACAATCAGAATCCAGACTAACATTTTATCCAGATACTCAAGCTCTGTTCTGTATTCAAAAAACCTGAAATGTCTCTTTAAAATAAATAAAGGAAAACAAAAAAGGTTCACCCATTGTTAACTCTGAGGTGCTACAAATGGTACAAAAGAATAGAATCAATGCAAATAAAAGCTATGTGAGCAGCCAGATATAGTGGCACACACCATTACTCTCAGCATTCAGGAGGCAGATGCAGGTGGATCTCTATGAATTTTAGGCTAGCCTGGTCTATATAGTGAGTTCTAGGACAGCAAGGGCTACATAGTAAGACCCTGTCTTGAAACAAGCAAACAAAGCCTATGCTGAGTCTTTAGTTGAGCGGTAGAGTGTCTAACCGTTTCATGCAGAGCCTCACTGTGATTCCTAGTGCTAAGAAATGGAGAAAGAAAGAAATCAAGGGATAGGGAAGGGCAGAAAGGCATGGAAGGAGAAAGGGAGGAGGAAGAGTAGGAGGGAGAAAGGAAGGTGATTGAACCTGCAGTCTCCTTTTCAGCTCTCAGGAAGACTGAAGACGTACTGTGTAGAAGGAACCAATGATTGGTGCAGGTTATACGTGTACAGCTAAGAGGACAAGACCACCAGGGACCAAAGTTCTGCAGATGAATGTCAAAGCAGGAGGTTTCTATTGCCATGAGCTCACTCGGAAGGAAGAATTTGGGAGCTGAGCCTTCGAGAGCAAGTACTGCTGTTATATTACCGACACCACCAGCCACATTTCTACAGAAAACAGGGACCAAAGTGCTTGTCTTTCCAAAGTCTAAAGAACACATAGACAAAACTCTTAAAGAACTCTTACAAGTTCTGCAGCTTGTGATCTTCTATGTTTCTGGAGAGGTATCTTTTGGGTGGTGGGTGAAAAGGAAGGGAGGAGAGAAAGAGAAACAGAGAGACAGAATATTTGTTTAGAAGCAAAGAGATAGACATTCAAACAACAACAAACAAACAAACAAACAAAAACAGAGGCAGTAACACACAGACACATGCTGGCAGGTTTGATCATCCCATCCTCCTTCTTGTCCTTCCTCAATCCTCCAAAAGAGAAACCTGGTTCTCTGCCCCTGTTCTGTTGGGGAATACGACAGAACTCAGCATCTACAGGTATACAGGCAACATGTGCATCAGAAATCAAGAATAGACCAGGAAACCTATGGAAAAAAGGACTCCCTCCCTCTAATGCTCTGAAGGTCTTGAAAGCATAAATCCTCCAAGCTTAGAGGAAGCCACACATGCCAAGCTTATTAAGCCTTAGCTTGCTTGAAATCACCCAGAAATAAAACCAGGCTCCTTGCATGCCCTTGGTAATTCTTTCAAGAACATAAATGATGAGTAAAACTGGAAGGAAGAAATGAAAACACCAAATAATTATCATGGCCACAGAGTCAACTGAACGTGGATCCCAAAAGGCTAGAATAGAATTTTCCTCTTTTAATTTAAAGCACTACTGTCCCATATACAAATATAACACCCACTTACTAACATTTGACTGAGTATATATCCAAATGAACATATATTCATTTCTAATCAAAATCTTTCAGATCTCTTTCTCTGCTACAACTTCACACATGAGGCACAATTTAGGAAATTACAAAATGATTGGGTACAGTCAATGGGAGATTCAACAAACACATATTAGACACTTTCCACTTCTCATTTTATAGACAGAAACCTTCAGATGTCACCAGGAGGGTGGACTAGAAGCTATGATGTGGTGAGGCTGTATAACTTAGAAGCTAAACACAAGCTTTGCAGCCAGACAAACCTTAATCAAATTACTGACTCCAAGCTTACAAGGTATGTGTCACATCCAGGAGAATGTCACTTTTGTTCATTTCATTTTAATTTTGAAATTATGAATAAATGGGGGAGATGCCCAGCTTTCTGGGAGTTTTACTAATTAGAAGTCACAACTATAAAAGGTTAAAGTCATATGTATCTTATCAAACCAATGAAAATGCTAATGTTTATAATGTGTAGTATTCACAAGGGAATGAACACGGAGCAACACCATCCATTTTTAGTGTGGACATAAACCTATGAATTTCATAATAGAAGTAACTCATCAAAATAGGCATCAAATACACAATTTATATAATATTTTATTCTATTATCTGTACTTAAAAATTTATCTTCATGAAATGGCCAAATAATCTCATTAGGAATATAATACTACCCATCTATAAGTTGGAAAATTGTTTATTAACTGTTGTCTGTCAATACTCAGATTTCAATTTTGAAAATAATAACTATTGCATTATTTTCCCTAGAAGGTTTTGTTAGTCTTTAAGTTATATCATGGAATATATGATTTGTGGAATGTCTCAATATATATGGTTATATAATTATATTTAAGAAATAGATGATAAAACTAGATGCCAGTTTATTGACAAACAACTAAGGAATGTTTTCTAACAGTGTTTTCTGTGGAATTCTTAAAAAATATCTGTTGCAAGATTTTAAGTGACTTACACATTTTGAAATTATACAGCATAATACTCCTAAATTTGAATGGTTTTTAATTTGGTGTTTTTTAAAAATTATTTTACAGTGTTATATATTTCCAAATGGAAGTTTCAGGCTCAGTTTATTTTGTTGATTCTTCCTCTTCCCAGTCCCCCTCATTTGCCATCCTCACCTTTTCCCACTGTACCTCCTTGCCCCCATTTCTAAACAGTATAAATTTTTGAAGTTTATTTTTATTATATATGTGTGAGTGTTTTGTCTGCATGTATGTATGTGTACTACATGTGTGCCCAGTATGCTTAGAAGCCAGAAGAGAGTACTTGATCCCCTAGAACTGTTATAGAAAAGTTGTGAGCTAACATGTAAGTTCTGGAAACTGAAACCAGATCCTCTGCAAGAACAGCAAGTGTGCTTAACCACAGAATATGTATCTTTTATCCCACTGGAAACCGTGGACTTATTTATTTATTTATTTATTTTATGTATATGAGTACACTGTAGATGACATTAGAAGAGGAGACTGGATCCCATTACAGATGGTTATGAGCCACCATGTGGTTACTGAGAATTGAACTCAGGACCTCTGGAAGAGCAGTTGGTGCTCTTAACTGAACTTTTCTTTTTTTCATACTTTATTTACATTTCAAATGTATTCCCCTTTCCAGATCTCCCCTTTGGAACCTCCCAATTCCCTCCCCCTTCCCCTGACACTATGGGGGTATTTAGAAGTCACATCTATGTGGTGCTAAGACACATACGTTTAAGTGGAACATGGGTGGTTCATCCCTTCAATCTCAACAGTTGGAAGGCAGACACAGAAGGATTACTATAAATTTTAGGCCAGCCTGGATTGCATCATGAGTTCCAAGCCAGAAATCCTATTTCAAAGAAATAAACAAACAGAAACAAAAACAAGCAAGCTAAATGGTATTGCTTATCAGGTACTTGATAGAAGGACATCGTACTGCTTGTTATCAAAAGCAGCAAGTCAGGCACAATTCTTAGAATCCCTCTCTGGTTGGCTCTCCACAGAGGCTCTATCCATAAAAAGTCACTAGGGAAAGAAGGTCACATTTCCTGTTACCTGTTGCTAATCAACATGACTGGAGCAGATGCAGACAAGTAGTACTTTTCTTTTCTTTCCTTTTTTTTTCTTTTTTTTTTTTCGTATTGGATATTTTCTTTATTTACATTTCAAATGTTATCCCCTTTCCTGGTCACCCCCAGAAACCTCCTATCCCATCCCTCTCCCCCTGCTTCTATAAGGGTGTTCCCCCAGCCACCCACCTACTCCTGCCTCCCTGCCCTGTCATTCCCCTACACTGGGGCATCGAGAACTTCTCCATCCTAATCGGTACAACTGCTACATGTCTGCCAAGAAACCAGCAGCAAGAAGAACTGAATGGTAGTTTGCATTTGGAATCAGACCACTCCAGACTCTTTCGTCCTCTATCCTGTGCTCTGTTGTCCACTGAAACTCCAACCAGGTCAGTCTCTGCCCTAGTTTGCTTTCTTTTGCTGTGATCAATATCATGACCCAAAGCAACCTGGGGAAAGAAAGAGTTTATTTGGCTTACACTTCCATGCCAATGTATCACTGATAGAGGGAAGTCAGAAATGAAATCAAGTAGAAACCTGGAGGCAGGAAGTAGAGACCATGAAGGAAAGAAGCTTGCTGTCTCATTCCATCTGGCTAGTTCAACTACCTTTCCTAGATTTTCCAAGCCTACAGCTCAGGCATGACCTTGCCCTCAGTAGGTTGAGCCCCCCTATAACAATTTAAAATTAAGGAAATGCCTTACAGACATGGCCCAGGTCAACCTAGTCTAGACAATTCCTCCACTGAGGTTCCCTCTTCCCAAGTGACTATGGGTTATGTCAAAATGACAGCTGCAACTAACTATGACAGCCCTGATTCAGTTTTCAACCCCTAGTATTTGGAGCAGCCACTCAAAACGGTAGGATCTGGCACATCGACCTCGGCCATCTTCTCCCTTAACCCTAACAGGGAACGCCTGTTTCTTCTGTTTTTAATCATTTGTTGACTTTGTTACATCTGATTGTACCAGTCAGACATGTACCATTGGTCCAGACCAATCCATCACACCATGGGTCATAGTGAGAATGAAATAAGAAAATATAAGTAAAATAATGAGGTATTTTCTTGGCCCATAAAAGTTACTGAATGATTTTTTTAGGTCAAGTCTGAAAGTGATTTTCTTGTAGGAAGGTAAAGCTTTCACAGCTTGCAGTAGAGTAGGCTATTGGCCCACACTTGAAATGTTCCCAACATTGTTAAGGTTGTTGAGATTTTTTAATGTGAATTTTACAGTTTGATTTGTTTCCTCTTATACATTATGCGGTTACTTTTAAACACCTTGCTGTGTTTGCTTGTACTAGGTCATGTGCTTATTATTGTTGTTTGTGTCTGATCCACAATGTGTTTGGAAGAAGATAATCATGTATTTGGAGTTGGACATACTCCTAGGATCAATATGCTCAGTCTCCTATGAATAAATCACTAGGCTCTGTGTTGGCTTTGTAAGAATTATGCTGATGATACCATCAACACCCGAAATTTAACAAATGAGAATCAGTCTTGCACTGTTTCCACCTTCACTCTCTCTCCCCATTTATGTAGTATTTCTACCTATTTAGCAGCTTGAAAGCCATCTGCCTTCTCCTCGATTCTCACTTTAATCTATCACCCCTCCAGATTTAACCTGGTTTGCTAATTCTTATTTTCTTCTATCCCATGTTGAGAAGAATTATGAATCTCAGAACCACTGCATTGCTCTTGTCTCACTGATAACTCAGACTAATTCAATACATAGCCCAGCCAGGAGATGGGGAATTGTTTCTTTTGGAATTAATCTTAGCAGATATACCATTGTATTTGTTTCTCTGTTCAGACTTGCATTGCTAAGGGATCCTTGACTTGGCAAGACTCACTATTTTTTCTTGCTAGAAATTCTGGCTGTGTCTCTCTGACCACTATTATCAAAATCTCCCATTCATCCTCAGAGGTTCCATCACCAATGCCACAAAAGGAAACTGCTGTATTATGACACATGTTTGCAAACTCCATGGAGGTCCAGGATAAGTTTTAACTTAAAAGTTTGTTATGGGGTTGAGAAAATACCTTGATCAGTAAAGCACTTGCCTTCCAAGCATAAAAAGATACATTTGGTCCTCAGAACCAATATTAGTAACAAAAAATCTGAGTATGACAACTAGCACTTGAAATTTTAGAGCAGAAGTAGTAAAAACAGATAGATTTCTGGGGTTCCCTGCTTAGCCAGCCTACCTGGTATGTCCCAAGCCACTGAAATACAGATGGATAGTGTATTTTTTTTTTTGATATTTACTTTATTTACATTTAAAATGTTTTCCCCTTTGGAAACCCCCTATCAAATACCCTTTTTCCCTGCCTCTATGAGGGTGCTCCACCTCCACCCACCAACTCCCTTCTTCCATCCCTAGCATTCCCCTATACTAGGGCATCTAACACCCTCAGGCCCAAGGGCCTCTCCTCCCACTGATGGCCAACAACACCCTCCTCTGCCACATATGTGGCCAGCACCATGGGTCTCTCCATGTGTATTCTTTGGTGGGTGGTCCACTCTCCCAGAGCTCCAGGGCATCTGGCCAGTTGCCACTGTTGCCCCCTCCATGGGGCTGCAAACTTCTTCAGCTCCTTCATTACATTCTCCAACTCCTGCACCCAGGACCCCATGCTCAGTCCAATAGTTGGCTAGTTGAATAGTTGGGAGCATCCACCTCTGTATTTGTCAGGCTCTGCCTGCGCCTCTCTGGAAACAGTTTCTCATACTTCCACAAGCAAGCAATTCCCAGCATCCACAAGAATGTCCAGGTTTGGTGGCTATATATGGGATGTATCCCTAGGTGGGCCTTTCCTTGAATCTCTTCTCCACATATTGTCTCAATATTTCCTCCTGTGGGTATTTTGTTCACCCTTATAAGAAACACTGAAGCATCCACATTTTGGTCTTTCTTCTTCTTAGGCTTCATATAGTCTGTGAATTGAATCTTGGGCATTCTGAATTTCTGGGCTAATATCCACTTATCAGTGAGTACATACCATGTTTGTTCTTTTATGACTACATTACCTCACTCAGGATGATATTTTCAAGTTCCATCCATTTTTCTGCTAATTTCATGAAGTTATTGTTTTTAATAGCCGAGTTGTATTCCATTGTATAAACGAACCACATTTTCTGTATCCATTCCTCTGTGGAGGGACATCAGGGTTGTTTCCAGCTTCTGGCTGTTATAAATATGGCTGCTATGAACATAGTGGAACATGGGTCCTTATTACATGTTAGAGCATCTTCTGGGTATATGCCCAGGAGAGGTATAGCTGGGTCCTCAGGTAGTACGATGTCCAATTTTCTGAGAATATGCCAAGATGATTTCCAGACTGGTTGTATGAGCTTGCAATCCCACAAGCAAAGGAGGAATGTTCCTCTTTCTCCACATCCTCAACAGCATCTGCTGTCATCTGAGTTTTTGATCTTAGCCATTCTAATTGGTGTGAGGTGGAATCTCAGGGTTGTTTTGATTTGCATTTCCCTGATGACTAAGGATGTTGGACATTTTTTTCGGTGCTTCTCAGCCCTTTTCGAGTTTCCTCAGTTGCGAATTCTCTGTTTAGTTCTTTTCTCCATTTTTTGATAGGGTTATTTGGTTCTCTGGAATCTAACTTCTTGAGTTCCTTGTGTATATTAGATATTAGCCCTCTATCAGATGTAGGATTGATAAAGATCTTTTCCCAATCTGTTGGTTGCCATTTTGTCCTATTGGCAGTGTACTTTGCCTTACAGAAGCTTTGCAATTTTATGAGGTCCCATTTGTCCATTCTTAGACATAAGAGCATAAGTCATTAGAGTATAAGTCATTGGTGTTCTGTTCAGGAACTTTTCCCCTGTGCCCATGTGTTCAAGATTTTTCCCCACTTTCTCTTCTATTAGATTCAGTGTATCTAGTTTTATGTGGAGGTCCTTGATCCACTTGGACTTGAGCTTTGTACAGGGAGACAGGAATAGATCAATTTGCATTCTTCTACATGTTGACTGCCAGTTGAACCAGCACCCTTTGTTGAAAATGCTGTCTTTTTCCCACTGGATGGTTTTAACTCCTTTGTCAAAGATCAAGTGACCATAAGTGTGTGGGTTCATTTCTGGATCTTCAGTTCTATTCCATTGATCTACCTGCCTGTCACTGTACCAATACCATGCAGTTTTTATCACTACTGCTCTGTAGTACAGCTTGAGGTCAAGGAGGCTAATTCCCACAGAAGTCCTTTTATTGTTGAGGATAGTTTTTGCTAGCCTGGGTTTTTTGTTATTCCAAATGAATTTGAGAATTGCTCTTTCTAAGTCTTTGAATAATTGAGTTGGAATTTTGATGGGGTTTGCATTGAATCTGTAGATTGCTTTTGGCAAGATGGCCATTTTTACTACATTAATCTTGCCAATCCATGAGCATGAGAGATCTTTCCATCTTTGAGGTCTTCTTCGATTTCTTTCTTCAAAGACTTGAAGTTCTTGTCATATAGATCTTTCATTTGTTTGGTTAGAGTCACACTAAGATACTTTATATTGTTTGTGACAAATTGTGAAGGGTGTCATTTCCCTAATTTCTTTCTCAGCCTGTTTATCCTTCGAGTACAGTAAGGCTTCTGATTTGTTTGAGTTAATTTTATATCTGGCCACTTTGCTGAAGCTGTTTTTTCTGCTGTAGCAGTTCTCCGGTGGAGCTTTTCAGGTCACTTAAGTATAAGATCATATCATCTGCAAATAGTGATATTTTGATTTCTTCCTTTCCAATTTGCATCCCTTTGACCTCCTTCTGTTGTCTAATTGCTCTAGCTAGAACTTCAAGTACTATATTGAATAGATAGGGAGAGAGAGGGCAGCCTTATCTATTCCCTGATTTTAGTGGGATTGCTTCAAGTTTCTCTCCATTTGGTTTGATGTTGGCTACTGGTTTGCTGTATATTGCTTTTACTATGTTTATGTATGTTCCTTGTATTCCTGATCTTTCCAAGACTTTTATCATGAAGAGATGTTGAATTCTGTCAAATGCTTTTTCAGGATCTAATGAGATGACCGTATGATTTTTTTCTTTGAATTTGTTTATGTAGTGGATACATTGATGGACTTCTGGGTATTGATCCATCCCTGCATCCCTGGGATATATCCTACTTGATCATGCTGAATTATTTTTATGTGGATAGTGTATTAATCAAGGTTCTCTAAAGGAAAAAATACATAGTGTGTGTGTGTGTGTGTGTATGTGTGTGTATGTGTGTGTGTATGTGTGTGTGTGTAATATATATAATGGATATGAAATATACAATTAAATTGTGTTGTATATTTATATATTTGTATATGTCACATATGTAAATATATTTATATCAATGAAAGAGTTACTTATTAAAATGACTGACAGGATGTGGTCTTAGTAGTCCAAGAATGGCTTTATCCCAACCAAAAAGCCAGCAATCCAGTATTTGTTCAATCAACAAGACAAAACTCCTCAGTCCAGAGAAAATCGGGAATGATAATCTGTAGAATGTTTAGGTGAACTACATCAAACTTGGGAAATAGTTCTTATGGGGAAATAAGACAGTGTCCAGGAAGAATTTGATCTATACATGGAAGACTGACTACCATCTGTGAACCTCAGAAAGCAAAGACTAAAACACAATAAGAATACACACCCACCTAATTATACACAATGGTGCAGGCATGACCAGACAATGGAATATCAACTACAGAAGTATCTCCAGTGAAACTTAGATGAAGCATATGTTAATTCCATTCTGAAATGGGCTCAGGACCTAGAGTTTTAAGTTTTATATTATGAAATGCCATGTTTTTATCACAGCATTGTGTCCTTTTCATACTGATATTCTATGGCCTGCTGATTATTCTATCTGTGGAAAGTGTTATGATTTCCTATTTCTTTTTAGCCATACTAGTTTGTTCAGTCCAGTTGATCTACAAAGTGCCTCAGGCTCTATGATGAAAGATGTTGTATAAATAAAAGAGCAATCAGAGTCATAATAAATAATAGTAATGATGATGAATGCCATTGTCATTGGGAAGAAGCTGTCCTGCCATTTGGGAAACAAAGTAACCAGCTGTGAGCTGGAAATAATGTGCACACCAGCCAACAGGCACCTCACTGACTGAAACCCCACTAACTTTGACCGAAGACCTGGATCAAGCCTGAATTTGGAGGCATGAGTATGTGAAATAGAAGGAGTTTCAACACTTAATCCCTGAGCTTGAACATGAAATCCCTGAGCTATGGGTATGTGAGACTCTTTCTTTTCCAGAAATGTCTATCGGGAATACATTATCAACTTCCACCAAAGGAGAAAACTGAGTAGATCAGGGGACACCCAGAGGTCCTGTTCAGTTAACATGCCTAGTCTGATCCACTTTCCAATTTCTTTCTGACCCCTGATAGGTCCACAGAAACAAAGAAGTGAGCCAAGTTGGATAATACAATAACCAAATGGGGTCATGTCCGTTAAGTACTTTACTTAGCTATTTTCCATCCGTGTAGGCTGAGAACGACTGCTAGTAAAATTCTTGGCTGCTCAAGCAGGGAGCAGCCAGAGATTGACTGTGGATTTAGAGGAGCACATGACATGAGCCAGGTGAACTCTGGGTAGCCTTAAAAGATACCACTCCAAGGCCTGATCCAGTTTAAGATCCTAGAGGCCTCATTGCTGCCAGAGGAGACTGATGCTCTTCAGTGAAGAACCTGGCCTCTTGATTCTCAATGCACTCAGCATTGAGCAGTCCTCAGCAAACAATCTCTACCAAGAAAATAAGAAATCAATGAATGAATAAATCAATTAGTAATGGAGAAAGAAAATAAGCAAATAACTAAGTAAATTACACCTGTGAACTACTAAGCTAACTTAGCTGTGTTAATCTAATATATTAAATACAGATAGGTACACTTTTTCTTTTGGTAGTTTTCTTCATTTATACTTCCTTCATTCATTCTTTCCTTTTCGTATCTAACTATTATTTTAAGAGTCTATAGCTTCAATTGATTTGCATTGGCTTGCTTTGACATATTACATGCTTTGGATTTGTCTTAGTTCTTTTATATTATATAATTTTATGTTATATTACATATTATATAATTATATATTATATCATATATAATTTACATATAAAATGTGTGTTCCATATGATATTTAATACATATATCATATATGTTATATGTAGTCATATTCTTAACACTTTAAATTTAATTTATCTTTATAGTTATCAAAAACGAAATCTGTTGGGAATGTTTAATATTTCCTTTCCCTTTCTTGAAAGAATTAACCTTTATCTCATTTTGTTTAAGTCACATGATGATCATTTATAGATTTTATGTTTCTTTATGACCCTTTTTATTTGTTGTTTTCCAATGCTTTACTCTCACCTTATTTTCTGTATTCTCTAAATTTAATTTTTGCTTCTATGCTAATGATATTTTAAAGTATGATTTTTATTTTCGTCTTTGAAATAACTTTTTTCATCACAGTATTTTCTGTTCATCTTTTATGTTATTTATTTATGGGACAGAATCTCCATTCTTCTAGGACAAAGAGTCATCTCTTACTAAAATAAGCTAAATGGGTATCTGTAAATGTTAGTCCTGCCACTTCACTCCCTGGTCATGTGACCTCGGAGCCCTCATCTGGGCCTGAGCTCAGACTCTGAGTCCTTCTGACGGGCCTCAGAGTTTTATTCCCTGACACATCCTAAAGATGCAGCAGAATTTTGAAAATAAGGATATCACGCTTCTCTTCTCCAGGCAACATTCCATTCCATCGACATGAAACTCTTATTTTAATTATATTTAGAAACCAGTAATATATAACTGAACAAATATTTCTTTGCAGCTACAAGTAATACTAATGCAGAAACGTTGGTAGTCGCTGTGAAGACTCATGGACTGAACACTGAAATGCCACTAGTTCACCAACTGAGCTGGGGGAGTTTTTGGAACCCTGTATACTCACATTCTCCTTTATGAATGAAGCACTGGACTAGGTTATCTGTGTGACTCTCTGGTACTAAATGCTTGTATTTTCACCTATTTCTATTTAAAGAAATATCATGAGACATATACAAATATGCATGGAGGGCACATTGTTAATTTTTTCCAATAGAAGGAGCCCAAGGAAGATCCCTATAAAGTACCAAGGCCTCTACACTTATGCCCCTTCAATGAGATGGCAGTGGGTTTTTATTACAGTGACACAAATGCAGCAGTGGATCCATTGGACCAGACAGGTGACATACTTGCCGTTGATGACACCATCCGGGTTGAGCATAGGGATGATCTTGAACACGAAGTTTTCTCTCAGGAGCTTTGCCACAGGGTCACTGCTGACTAGGAACTCCAAGGTTCCCTTCATCACCCAGCTGGCATTGCTCTCTCCTGGGTGAACTCGGGCTGTGATCACCTGATAAGGACGACAACCTGCAGGAAAGGGGGCACAAGAAATGAAACCTAGATGTTTGCCATTTCCATCAACAGAATCTCCAGGGGGAAGGAATGATACCTGACAGGTATGAAGTCAGTCCTAAGTAGCTGTTTCTGATATACATGATCTACATGTATCGATTTTCCAGGTACCTCCAGAAGCTTCAAGACTCAAAAGACTGAGGACACCAAGGCTCTAGGCTGTTATCAAAGCAAAGTACTTTGTGGTATGATAAAAAGCCACAAAGAAGATTTTAAATCAATTAACTCTCCACGGTCCATTAGCAAGATGCTGGATATCAATGATCTTGGACTGAATCTTATCTTCATCATGTACCAGCTCTGAGATTTTAGGCAAATGGCTAAATCTCTTGGTGCCCATTCCTTCATCTGTAAAATGGGAATATTTATAATAATGACCTCATGTGGTTAGAAAAACAAAAAGATATAAATATAACTGTCAGATATAATTCCTTCTATTCAGTCCATGTTAGCTCACTCCTTATTCAATTGCAGTCTATGGGGGTTGGGGGAAGGATGAGCCCTTCCATTCCCTAGTGGAGACAGAAAGCAAGGAGAGAGGTTATGGGTAGATGACTGAAAGACACCAAATCTGTCTTCCAAAGGAAGTAAACAGCACCTGAAGACCTGCAGACACACTCTTAAGATGACTTCCTTCATTTTGTAATGAAGGTACAGGGTAAAGGTAATACCGAGTCACAGAAAATGACCGCATAGATCTCATGGAGCCTGCATCAGTGATGACAGAGAAGCTCGATGCTCTGCCTTTTATTTAGAAGCACCCTAGCACTGAGATATATTCTTGACCATTCCTGGGCTCACACAGAAAAGTATTGGTCTGTCTGTTTTGGTGGTAGAAATTGCTCCTAATACCCTACACATGCTAGGCAAGCATAATACTGCTGCACTGTATGCCCAGCCTGAGGAAGGTGCTCTGAGTGGCTACAAATGTCTATTCTCCATATCCTGGGAGATAAAGAGGGAAAGAAGGCATCATATTAAGAATTCACTGTTGTCAGCTGTAAACCCATGGCCAAATCTGTGGATGGACTATTTTCTGACTCCCTTTTTTATTTTGTATCCTCTCCTGATTCTTGACTGTTCCTAATCTTGCTCTAATAACAAGTATTGTTTGCTGATATAAATAAATTTAGTCTCTAAACAGCCTAAAGGTTAATAAAGAAACAATTTCTTTACTTATAGTTTGAATTAGTCTAAACTGCAGCATTCCTACTTTTCAATGTTAGGGATTCTTTAATAAGGAAACAAACTTTATCTCTTATACACGTACACAAAAATATAAAACTGAGTAACTATTGATCACAGGTCTGAAGAGCAGACAACAAAATATACAAATGATCCTTTATATTACTGATTTATGTTAATTTACCCATTAAGACAAAAAATATCCACTTTTTCTCTTTCATATTTCTACCACCGGTCATTGATCCACTGAGGTCTAGACAGAAGGGGCACAGATCAAGGCGCCTTTTCCAACTACAGTGAGAGCAGTTTGCTTCAATTCTTTGTAAGTCATCTATACATTAGAGGTAATTTTCAGCTATTCATTTCCTTAAGCAAGTTTCTTGAACCTGTTCCAGGAACTGCAACAGACATCAGGTTGTAAAAGTCAAATAAATTAAAGGCCTTGTTTTAGAAGAGGCCATAGTATTTGTCAGTAGTGACACATATGCAAGCATACAATGACAAGAGACCTAATGGAGTTGTGTACAGAGGACCAGAAATAGATCTGAGAAGGACATTTCCAGGATGTGATGCTATTTGGACTGTCTTGAAGTATAAGCAATGTTTTATCAGACAAGAGAGGTTAAAGGATCTTTAAGAGTAATAAGAAAATGAGGAAGAGGAAGACGATGAAGAGGAAGAGGAGGAGGAGAAAGAGGAGGTCATTGTACTATAAAATGAAGAGATGCTGTAGTGTCTGAAGCAAAGATATGTAGGTAGTGAAGCATGAACTTAAAAACAACTGCCACATACATGCATTTGTCAGAGTAGGGACAGGAATTGGATTTGTCCTGTAGGTCAAATATTCTTAACAATAAAGTTAGCGTGTCACTGGTACCCCATGCACCGTAACAGAGTACACTGTAAAATTACCAGCAATGAAATGGAAAATGTTTGGTTTATGATATTATACATGCCACAAACTGCTGTGTGCCTGTATATTATCCCATCTCTCTTCTTAGCTACCAGAGGCCTACTTTGGGACAGGAGCAGGGATTTCCCCAAATAAAATACTCAACTTGATCAATACACTTGAAAGTCAGCATGGATATGGAAAATAAATGTTCCCAGTGAGACAAAATGGTAGCAGAAGGGTCTTAGTGAAGATCTGATCAAAGGGACAATTTTACCTTGCAAATATCTATTGCTTTTAAAATATGTCTCTTGTGCCTTTTATTCTCATCTTGCTCATAAATGTAGTATCTTCCAGTGAGAAACTCATTTTGAGAACTGACCATACATGATAAATATAATGTCAAGTAGAAAGAATGAGTATTCTTAGTAAATTCTTTAAGCAACTTCATGTGCCTTCATTGGCTCCACCAATATGTCTGAACATGTGAGAAAAATAACTTACAATTTTTCTATAGTAGTGTAATAATATTTCCATTACATACTGCTAAATTCTACCATGTGAATATAAGACCAAGTATAAAAAACTGACCAAGTAAAATAAGACCAATCATAAAATAATATTTTGAATTGCATTGATTCCGATGTGTTTTCTGCAATGAAACAGAAAGAAGGAGTTGAAATGAAAAGAATGTTTGCAGAAAAGAACAATTATAAACTATTACTTTAAGAAAAAAGACCTAGACTGAAGATGGGACATGGTTGATAGAGTCCTTGCCCAATACGGATGAAATCCTGGATTCTATCCCTACCACCACATGAACCTGGGAGTTGGAAATTGAAGGGTTAGAAAATGAATGTTGTCCCAAGCTATGTATAGAGTTCAAAGCCAGTCTGGGCTACTCTAAGAGCCTATCTAGAAGAAGAAAGAAGGGAGAAAAGAAGAGGAGTATAAAAACAACCTTATGATTGCTTAACATCAGAAGAAAGGCGTGCCAAAATTCTATTATATATACAATGCATTTGCATGATACACTGTCTGGGATAATAGTCAATCATACTTCCAGGGTTCAAAAATTGTCTCCTTATTTTCGTACTTGAAAAGAATCATTTTAGTTTCAGGGGTAAATGAACACTGGATTTTCTTTGTTTGTCCAAGAATAGTATCCAGGATATCATGGGCTAGATCCTTAACATACAACAGGACTTGAAACATAACTCCTGTTATGTCTCAATAGCCTACAGGATGAAATCTATAGTCAAAGTGACAATATTTGGTGTCTGTTGAGAGTCTGCTTCCTGTTTTCCAGAAGGCCATGTCCTCACACTACAAAGAGGACAAAGAACAACCTTCAGTACCCTTTCATTAGGGCTAATCCTATTTCTGAGAGCAGGGCCCCTCTCAAAGGCCCTACAATGCTTTTAGCATTTATGTTGCAATATGAAATTAGATAGAAAGCAAAAACTTGGTCGATACTGCATTAGGTTTTCATGTATAGCTAATCATTCATTAACTAAAAGTTATGAACAAGTACGTTAGGGGGAAAATGCACAGTTCACTAACAGCACAATTGAAATCAGCTAGAGGTCAGCATTCTCACTATGTCATTTATTCAGCTACTTTTATTCCTTCCAAATCAAGCTGTGTTGGCATCCAACAAAAAAAGCTTTCAGAGAAATAAAGAAGTTTGATGGATACACAACCAATCAGAAGCATATTTTTAGATCTGTAATTGCATATTACTCTCTTAGACTATGTTCACTGACAATATTAGATAACAATATTAAGCGTTCCTTGCCCCATAAGAACAAGAAATAAAAATTAGATGTTCTCTTGCAGATTTCTGATACTAACAGAATACTCTCATTGTCTGGGCCAGATAGCTCCATTGCTTTTTATATGCATTGCAATACAATGTGTGAGTCAATAGGCTAACAAGAAGTTCTGAAAGAGAGGCTTCAGCCATGTGTTTGTATCCTTGGGAGAGTTGGGTGGATAAGCTATTATGCTGCAAGACTTCACACAATTTAGCAGGCTGTTGGAACATCTTTAGCATGTAAACAGGGACAACTGTGGGATCTAATGAAGATATATGCAGCATTTCAGCCATTCATGTTGGTTTTGCTCTTTTCCCCTCTGTGATTTAAAACAATTCCACAGTCATAACAGTGACTTCAGCTTATGGGACCAGTGAGTTGTAGCAGCAAATGGCACTCCTGAGAACTCATAATAGGTAACAGCTGTAAAGAGCATGCAAAACACATCCTATGAGGTTTTCCCATATAATTGATGATTTGGGCCGTAGTAAATCATTTCTGCTGGGCAAAACACATCAGAATCTTATATTCCCCTTTTTTCCACTGAATTTCTTGAAATCAATTCAAAGGAACATTGCAACCTATGGGGTATCAATAATTTGGCCATATTTTAAATGAAAAGTTAAATCCTGAGTTTATATCAGTGATAGTGAGATCTGTAAAACAAAAATAGGACAAAAGTATGAATTTGAACAATGGCCAAGAGATATTAGCCTATTAGCTTATCAGAAGTTGAGAGGAAAGTAAAGGCATGTACTATGTTACACATGTGTGCCCAATTATATGAACATCAGTTCATTTCCACCTTCTACCTTCTAATTTCAACAAAATTTATTCTGCTCCTACAGGCATTCTGCAGGGTAGTACAGATTACAAGAGAAATGTAACATTCTTCTTTCAAGAGAAATTAATAATTGACTAGTGAGAAAGAGAGCCAACACAGATAGTTACTGCCCAATATGACCAGAGAAATTTCTCAAGATATTCTTAAAGTGGAATTTTCATTATTATATTACTCATAACAGTTCTAGTAACTGAGAGTGATATACATATCAACCACAGGACATCAGTTTAAGGAATTAATATGTAAAAGAATACGATTCAGCCATAGAAGGTATTATAATCTCAGAAATTAAAAGGAAAATAATAATAAAGGAAAACAAACACAAAATAATGAAATATATGAGACTAAAGACAAAAAATAATACAAGCATCTTGAGATTGTTGATATAAGAAGGTATCTACAACAAGATTTAGAAAATGAAAGAATGAAAAGAAAAAAAGAATATTGCACCAGAGCAGTTCCCATCTATTTATAGTTATAAGATACATTTAGAGATATCTATTCATAGAAATACATCTGTCAGGGAAGGTCATCTGGGTAATTCCTATGTCTTCTTTAGCTTATCCCTAAAGATGAGTGATTATATGATGTTGTATCATTAGTTGTACAGAAAGAAAACGTGGGAAAGCAAGTGCAAACTAGTTTGCACCTGCTTCCACAAACATGTAGTGGGTGCAGGATCCTATAAAAATACCTTGTGAGTTACAAAGAACCATGAAAAATCCTGATGCAGAGGTAAGCCCAGATAGACTGCCCAGTGGAGTGGAAGCTACTGAGGTTAAAGGAGAAAATAATCATAGATCAAACTGTGATTTCCAGATGACATCATTTAATATGAAATCTAGAAAACGGTATATGAAATAGTATTGACCATGGGCCATGGGGTGAGGAAAGAGACAAAATTATAAGAGGAGATGAAAAACTCTGGCTCAGTGAGTACAGCTCTTGACACATGAGTGTAAAAATCTGAGTTTAGGTCCCCAGAACACATGTAAAGAGGGCCATGGTAGTACACATCTGTAATTCCAGTGTATCTACAGTGAGATGAAGGCAGAAGACAGTAGAATCCCTGAAAGTTCATACTGAAGCAACCTGGCAGTATGCAGTGGAGAAATGGAGAAATAGAGACACATTCTCAAACAAGTTAGACAGCAAAGAAGGCACCAGAAGTTGTCCTCTGTCCTCCACAAATATGCACATGTGTGTATATTCGTGCCCACACACACACACACACACACACCCCATATATATATATATATATATATATATATATATAATTCTGAGACTATTGTTTGAATTTCAAATTTCCTCTCAAAGCCACGTGTTGGAGGCTTATTCTCTAGCCTATAATGCTTTTAGGAGGTGGAGGAATCACCAGGAGATGAGGCTAAGAGGAAGTTAGCCACTTATGGGCATGACCTCAAAGGGGATGTTGGAAATCCACCCCTGTCTCTTTCTCTTCATATCTCATATTCCATAAGGTGACCAGCAGCCTTTTTGGTCTAGTTTCAGCTATCAGAACAGTACCCCTATAGTCCCCAAAGGAACTAATCATGGACTGTAAGCTCTGAAATAGTGTTAAACAAACCTCTTCTCTTTATACGTTGATTGTACCAGATATTTTGTCACAGTAATGGAAAGTTGACTAATATGCTAAACAGAAAGAGGATTTTGAATTCTAGCTTTCCATACAGTTTTTAAAATTGGCATTACTAAAGTATAGTGTGCATGAAATACATTTCTATCAATTTCAGTTTTATAAATCAGAGAGATTCCCACATGTGTACAATGCTATAAAATGAAATGGATTTGGTGTAAACCATCATTAATCATGCCCACTCTACTGACTTACCTTGTGGAAAATCACCTGCCCACAGTCTTTTAATAGAATAGTCTTACTAATTCTTTGAGAATTTCACACATGCATACAATGTATTTTGCTCATATCCACACCCAAATCCTCCCAGAACCATTCCCATCTACTCTCTCCCTCCCATTCTCATGTTCTATTGTTGTTTGTTGTTGTTGTTGTTGTTATGTTGTGTTTGTAATCCACTTAGTCAGTTTGGACTGCTCATATACTTCTGGATGTGGAACCACTTACTGGAATATAATCTACCTACCAGAAACAAGCTCTTAAAGAAAACCAACTCTCATTTCACCAGACAGAAGCCATCAACTGTCAAAAGCTTCTCAGGTAGAGGTTAAGGCTCTCACCAGTACCACCTCCCTCCTTGGTAGAATGTTGGCTGATCCTCTTCAGGTTTTATGTAGACAGTCATAGCTTCTGTGAGTTCGATGGCCTTATTAGAATTCCAGATGATACAGTTGTGCTCTGGTTTTTACAGAACTGTGGCTCTCACAATGCCATTTCCTCCTTTTCCATGATGGTCCCTGAGCCTTGGAGGAGGAAATACGGTATAGATGTACCATTTGTGGTTGAGAATTCCACAAATATTTATTCCCTGCATTTTGACCAGTTGATCTGACCACACTCTCAGCCTATGGGCATCACTGATCTGCTTTATATCACCATGGTGTAGTCCTTTCTGGAATTTCATAGTAACTGAATTATACAGTGTGTTCTAGTTTCTTTTCCGGTGCTATAATGAGATATTCTAACTAAAAGCAAATTTCAGTGGACAGTGTTTATTTAGCTTACACTTCCATGTTGCAATCCATGACTTAGGGAAGTCAAGGCAGGATCCCAATTAGAATGTGCAACAGCAAATCAATATTGCTTGCTGGGTTAACTTACTCAATCACGATAAAGTAGTATTCTTACACAGCTAAGAGTCAGCTACCCAGGGAATAGTACGACCACAATGAACACAATGCACCTCCTGCATCAATTAATAATCAAGATGAGGCTCTAGAAGTATGCATACAAGTCAGCCTAATCTAGGAAATTATTAAATCAAGGTTATTCTCAAAGATGACTCTGGGCTACATTAAGCTGACATAGCTAACAAAGATACAGCATCTAAGCAGTTTTTAACTTAATTCCTTGGAAGTTACCAATGTGGGTAATATATCAATGGTTTGCTCCTTTCAAGCACTAGACTTTCTTCTGACATGTCAACAGAAGATTGTGGATATTCCACATTTTCTGGATCCTTTTACCAAATCATGGGTCTGCTACTCTATTTTGGTTAGAATTCCTAAACTTATGTGAGTGTTTGTCTTTCGTCAGGATGGCTACATAGAATAGGACTTCTGGTCACCACAGTAATCTGGCATTATGGAAAGTAATTGCCAACTTTTGTCAAAATAGTTTCAAAAAACACTACAGCATCTGGTCCATCAACTGTAGTGACCAACTGCTCCAGTTGACCTTTGTGTTGATTAGCCATTGATATCACCAAACATTTTTATTTGAACATTCTAACAAGGATATAGAGTATAAAATTGCTCTTTTAATTTGTTTTCCCCTAATAATTAATAATGATGGGAAAAATTTTGTGTTTGGGGCCATGTGCTTACTTTAAGTAAAATGTCTGTTCAAACTCAATTTACTTTTCGTATTAAGTTCAAAATGTTATTATTAAAAAATATTTTCCTAATAGAATCAAGAGATAAAAATTTAAGAAAATCTTTTCTAAGACTTCAGCTTCCTTTCTTCCTCCCCCCATTTTCTTGACTATATTTTGAAACACAAAATGATTTCCTGAAGTTTATTCATTTTTAATTGTTTGGTTATTCTATGGCTCATTTCTAAAAAAACCCATCCAAGTTCAATAAAACCATGATTTTTTTCTAAAAGATTCCTGCTTTGATTTATATATATCTAAAAGATTCCTGCTTTAGGGATGTTTGTGTTAGGTTTTAGAGAGTTAGGTCTTAGAACACTAGATTTTATAGATTTCAGAATACACAATGATGTAAAACTTGAGACTCACTTCTTATGAATGTTTCCTTTAGGATTTTGTATGTGTTCAGTCTTCTACAAGTAACAATAGTTTCATCTGTCCTTTTCAAATCTAAAAACATTTATTTCTTTTTCTGGGTAGAAAAGGCACAGTTTTCCTACAGGGAATATTTAGAAATGTTAAAAGATATTTTTCAATGTCACACTTAGGGATTCTAATGCTATTGTCATCTACTGAGTCGAGGCTAGGGAGGCTGCCAAATATTTTATGGTGCATAGGACACTCTCCAACGAAATGGATTATCTGTCCTGAAACATAAAAACAGTGATGGTGAAGAAGTCTGGCTCACTCCACAAGCTCAACTCTGCAGCATACTACTAAAGAGACATGGCAATGGGCATTATCCTCCTGTTACTAGTTTTGAAGAACTTTAAACATTTTACCATTAGGTCTGTAGAAAGTAACTGTTTCCATGTAAGAGTCTTTTTTTCTGTTCAAAGGAATGTTTTTGAGGTTTGATGGATTAAATACAGGCCCTCACGTATGATAGGTAAACATTCAACCTCAAAGCTTATTTCATTCTCTTTGTAAGAGTCTGATAGTTAAATTACACCAATTATTTCAAGTGAAACATTCACCATCTGTTGAAATAAACACAAGACTTTTATGATTTTTAATATAGTGAAAGAGAGCAGTTGCTTCATCTTCAATTGTTTTACAGAAACTGTAAGTTAAAAAAAAAAAAAAAAAAAACAACCCATATACATCCTTTGGGTATGATGACCAAAGAATAGCCATTTTGTTTCCACCTGCTCATCACATCTGACAAGACTGCTTTAAATAGACCTTGGACATCATATTTTTCAACACTGACCTTCTTTTTAAAGTTATGTCAACAGTATTCTCCTGGAATAAAATCAACTGGATTATGAGGTATTATCTTTTAATGCAATTCTGGAATGACTTGTTTCTTTAGGACTTTCGCATCAGTGTCTCATGAGAAAATCAGCCAATAATTTTTCTTTTCTGCAACATCCTAGTAAGGCCTAGCCACCAAGGATATGCTAAACTGGAAAGCACTCCCTCTTCATTTTTTATATAAGATTTATAAATGCCATAAGTTTTTCCTTAAATGTACAGGGAAATTCAGTAATGAAGTCATTCACCCAGGCCTGTAATAATATCTGAGGAGTTTAATAATTAATTTATATGATCACAAATCCAAATTGTTAAGAAGCACATTCAAATTGAATATCAACAATTCATCTCTTTAGATTTTTAGTTACTACTTTAGCCAATTTGATAATTAAACATTTTTATAATCACACTTTTTAATTTATGGTTCCAAAATTATTGACATAAAATTGTTTTGAAATCCATGTAGCAGTGTCCTTTATTTTTATTTCTGATATAGGGGAAATATTAGATATTTTACTACTGTTGTGATAAAATACCCTTATTAAGGCAACTTATAAAGGGAAGATTTATTTGGAGCTTACTGTTCCAAAGAGATAATAATCTATGATGGCAGAACAAAGGGCAGATGGCTGGCAGCTGGAGCATCAGCTGAGAGCTCACATCTAGAACCCAAGCAGAAAATGAGGAACACACTGGGAACTGCCATTTTTTGATTCTTCAAAGCCTGCCCCTAGTGACACACTTCCTTCAACAAAGCCATACTTCCTAATCTTTCCCAAACAGTTCCACCAACTAGGCTATAAGTAGTCAAACATAGGCACCAATCAGAGGTTGGGGAAATTCTAATTCATACCACATGGGAGTACTTTATTCTTTATTATTATTAAAAATGAGCATTGTAATTTTATGCCTTTTCAAGGACCCATTCCTCTTGACTTTCTTCCTTTTAAAATTGTTTTGTGTTTCATTGGTTTATATTATGATTTTTTAATCTTTCCTTTCTTTGGTTGTAATATATTACACCTTAATAAAATTAAGTCTAAGATGGGATGTAGGCCAGACACATAAAAATTTTTAAATGCCACCTATGTAGCTAAAAGTTGTTACAGGATGCAATATTCCTTACGCAGCAATTGGACAAAATTGGTTAATAGTGCTAATATTTCCTATATTCTTACGAATGTTATATCTACTTGTTTATAATTTATTGAGAAAGACTTGTAAAGATTCCCCACAATTATTGTAGAATTGCCTATTTCTCCTCATACTGTTGTCAAGTCTTTACTTATTTTCATTCTGTAGTTAACTGCACACAGAACCATTCTATGTTCCTGATTTACTGAATGCTTCGTCATTATTTGAAACATTGCCTGCTCTCTTAAGGCAATTTGCTTAAATGTCTCCTTTGTTTGTATTAATATAGCAATGTGCTATTTCTTCTCAATTGTATTCACAATTTGTATTTTTTTAAACCTAATTTTGAACTTCCTATCACTTTCCAATACCCATTTGTCTCTCAGAGCAGCACAAACTGGATATTGTACGTTAGCAGCTTGACACTCTTTGTTTTATCTCAGCTGTAGCATTTATTCCATTTACACTTATTGTGACGGATGACAGGTGCAGGTTTAATGCCATCTGTCATAATTTTGCTTTCCAATGGACCTAACTTCTCTATTAATGATTTCCCTCTCCCTCTCACTTGCATCTGGATTAATTGTTTGGCTATTTTATCCCATTGTTCCTTTGCTTCCTTGATTAGCTTATTAGTTGCAGAACTTTTTATTATTCTCCAATTGGTCACCTTAACAATTATAAGGTGCGCCTTTTCTTGTATTTAAATAGTCTGTTTTGTTTTTACAGTGTATTAAAATTCATGAGACATATTTATTGTATTATAAATTCTCTTTAGCTTAGATTCAATCACATATTTATCCTTTAAATTACTTTTTTCTTGGTTTTGTATTAGCAAACTTCAAGTGGGTTTCATGATTTCCATCTGCCTGAAAATCACCCCTTAGAATTTCTTCCAGCAGGTGTCAACTAATCATGAGTACTCAAGCTTTTTATTTGAAAGCAGACTCATTTTATTCTCAGTTTTCAGAAATACTTATGTTGGACATAGATTGCCATCATGCCTAAAAGGTTGTTTCCCATTTCTCTTCATGTTCTTTTCCCTGGGGTCTTATAAAAATTTAATTGTCTTTAACAGTCCTTTTAGAAGTAGCTAGAAATGTGTCTCTTTTTATCTCAGATAGGAATGAAAGATTTTGTTTTCTGTTGTATGGCTTTCTGTATATATTTTCCAAGAGTAGAAAAAAAGAGTCCATCATAATTTAAAAAATCTTGAATTGTCTTATACATGCTTAAGACTTTTTTATTGATTCTCCTGTAATTTCCAGGGGTGTAACACTGACAAACACATTATAAAGGCTTTCTTTTTGTGTATTTCTAATTTTTTAGATTTTCTTCAATACTGTAAAATAGAAAAACCTTTCATTGTTATGGGGATTTGGTGGATATCTGTCTGAATAATGAGTACTTTCATCAGGATCTATTAAAACATGTAGATTAGTGCCCATTGAAGACAGCCAGTGGCACCTTGCCACTGAGAAGTCATTTTCTCCAGTATCATTCATCCCTTAGTGCTTCTAGAGAATTTAAAGGAAGGAAGATGGACATTATCATTCTCTTCCTGTTAGCCAGGGTAGAGAGGCCAGCAAGGAAGAGAAGAACTTTTGTGTTCTGAATCATATTGCAATGTTCTTCTCATTTATCTTGTATAATTCTCTGTGTGTAGATCCAAAAGGAAAGTTGAAAGCAATCCTACCAAAACAAAGTATCGTATACTAAGATAGAAACAAGAGCCATATAAATTAGAGATAAGGAGACAGGTTTGAGCTGTGTTTTGCCTCTTTCTAGTGGAGTAGATTTAGCAAAATTAAAAATCTGTTGATTCTAGACTTATAAAGCAAACTCTCTTGGGCTTTCGTAGCATTGAAGTCCATGGTTATCAATGGTGACTCTAACATTTATAGACAAGACCTAAATATTTTAGTCAGTAGTTTCAGTTCATACTAGGTCTGTTATTATATCCTTCTGATTTCTTTCAACAGCAATACACAAAGGGAAAAAACTTACTTGTCCTTTCATCTTTCCTAGTATTTAAATGCAAACACTAGTATGGAAGGAAGCTGTCCAAAGTCCGGTATGAGAAGAAAAACAGAAAATACATGAAATGACCCATCTTTACCTCTACATTCTTGACATTGACAACAAGTACCCTCAGACTCTATCCTTTTTGTCAGCTTTGCTGCCTGCTTTTTTTTTTCTCTCTAGCCTGTTTCCCACTCAGGGTACTAATTTGAAGAGCTCTGAATTCCCTTCTGAGATTCCCTTCATTTTTAACAAAGAGACATGGAGTTTGTTCACAGGTAAAGTTGGGGAAAGGTGGTTCTTAGAGCCAGTTTGCCACATTTTGAATTCTTGGGGACAACTGTGGAAAGGACCCAAAAGCAAAGACTGGTCATAGGATTTTGGTAGCTGATGAAGCAGTGAAGATTAAGATTGTTTTATTGGCATCCCATAAGGCCTTATCTTAAACTTTTAAACCTTTTTCTACAGATAATGAGTAACAGACACAGAAGGGGAGAAAAGTTATAGTATGTTTCTCATGAATGCTCAGGGCCTCAAAGAATCTACCCTCTTCTCCTTAATCTTTTCTCAAATACCTAATCCTCCTTTCTCAATTCTTGACAGCAACCTTTTTCTCATCATGAGGACCAACCACCCAGCATCTCAATTGATCTTAAGATAGAAAGGGGAGAAAGACTGAGATAGATAGATAGATAGATAGATAGAGTGATACAGAGAGAGATACAGAGACAGAGATGGAGACAGAGATATAGACAATGAGAAATAGAAATAGAATAGACTCCCATGTCCAATCACATTATCTTCTTTTTTTATTATTGGATATTTTCTTTATTTACATTCCAAATATTTTTCCCTTTCCAGGTCTCCCCTTTGGAAACCCGCTATCTCATTCCCCCACCCTCTGCCTCTATGAGGGTACTCTGCCACTCACCCACTCCTGCCTTCCCTCCCTGGCACTCCCCTATACTGGGGCATCGACACCCTCAGGCCCAAAGGCCGTTCCTTCCACTAATATCTAATAAGGCCATCCACTGCCACATATGCAGTCAGAGCCATGGGTCCCTCCATGTGTATTCTTTGGTTGATGTTTCAGTCCCTGGGAGTTCCCAGGGGGTCTGGCCTATTGACTCTGTTGCTCCCTCCATGGGGCTGCAAACCCCCTCAGCTTCTTCAGTCCCTTACCTTCTTTATAACAAAATGACATGGTATCCATACACCCAGAGCTGAGAAAACAACTCAGTTGATAAAGTGCTTGCAGTGAAAGCATGAGTACCTGAGTTCAGATTCCATGAAAGAAAAGCTGGGCAAGGAATTATGCTCTGATATTCCTAGTATTTATGACATGGAGGCAGCAACATCCATGGGGGTTCCTGGTCATCTACCCTTGGAGAACAACTAAGCCTCAGGTTCAGAGAGAAATTTTGTCTCAAAAAGCTAAAGCAGGCAGCAATAGAGGAAAACACTTGACACTCTCTGGCCTCTACACGTGCACATATATATACAAGTGTGCATACCAGCACACACATATATGAACACATGCACGCACACATACACACAGAGACAGAAAAAGACAGAGAGACAGAAAGATAGAGACAGAGACAGAGAGACAGAGAACATAAAGAAAGAGAGACAGAGGCAGACAAATAGAATCTACACTCTTGGCAGTGTTTTCATTGAAATATCTAATATAATTTCCTGTCAGTATTATGCTACATATTTTCCAGTTTGCTATTTATTATTCCCAAAACACACCAAGTCCATTTTCTTCTTTCTGCCCTTCTTTGCCTGACAGACTTACACTGCCCCTCATTCTGAAATGCCTCTTCACCCTTCCAGTAGAATGAACAGCACGTGATCTATGAATTTGTACACAGCTATGATGTGACCTTTCAATCCACTCTGACCTTTGGTCCTTCCAAAGTAGGAAGTAGCAACTTCCTCTATCTTACCTTGGTCTCCACATCTCAGCATAGCAGCACTGTTGGGGCATCTGAAAAGATGCGATATGTCACTGTAATAAGCTGTCCTAATTAATTCCTTCAGGCCAATTATTTCACATGATAACCCTTTCTTCATTCATTTATTGCTTCACTCATTAATTCAAAAGATATACACTAAGCTCTTGCAATAGCCCAGGAGCAAGAGGTGGAAGTATAAATACTAAGGGAAAATGTCAAAGTACCAAATAAGTTTACCCTGTGGTACGGAGGCAGAAGTAGTATTACCTAAGTGTTGGAAATGGAAACCAAGTAGAAGTAGGGCATGGAAACAACCGGAAGTTGGTTCATGACTTCATCAAAGAGGGAGGTTTGAAGAATGTGCATCCAAGCTAGTACTTCCCTGGACTATGGAAAACCACCAGCTCCAGAAAAAAAATAAACTTCTGTAGGACCAGAATGAAGTACATGGGGGTGGCACTCTGTACACACACCAGGATCTGATCTGTGATTTTACCCATTTCGTAGACATAATTTTCCATGTCACTGCTAGAGTAATGTCTTTAAAGTCTAGATAAGGAAGGAGACCATCCAGCTTCCTCAAACAGAAAGAAGTACAGTGCTCTATGCCTCAAATATGAAAAGGATGCTATGGGAGATGTATCTCTTTATTTGCTTTGGATTTCTTAATCCATCAGACTCTTCATGTAAGCACTGAGAAACTGGCCACCATGAAGTATCAATCGGGGATAGGCAGGCCCTTATTTATTGTATGCACAGGATTATCTGTCAAAGATGATAGCAACCACCATGGATACAGATGATTATTAGACAGAGTCCCTCTCATCAAAGACTCCTCTATTTTCCAATATGACATTAAAATGACTTACTGGGCATATTTTTCTCAACTAGAACAGTTGATTGTGTTAAAATAGGAATTTTGTTTCTCACCTCTGGGGTTGAACTCAAGATGGCATATCTACCAACCCCTACACAAGGAAGAAGCGAAAGCTGTTGATAAGAGATCACAATTCTGAGGTTCGAAGCTCTCTATACATTGAATGTCCTCTGTGCATTTTTATAAAAATAAATTTAAAAAAAATTATAAACACTGGGATTAATTTTAATTAACATGTTTTATTTTAATATAAAAATGGGATAATATAAACACAAAACATGAAAGTCTTTTTATGTTATGATGCTTAGAAATCAGAGGTCTTAAGTAATTTTTAGCTAGAACACATTCAGTTTAAACTACTTTTTAATTTTAATTGCTCAACGGCTTCACATGGCTCATTGTCTCCCATAGTGAATGGTGGGACCCTATACCCTCTATCAGATGTGTCTCACTGATTCTTTTCACCACACTTCATAGTAAGCTTATTATACTCCAATGGGGTAGAGTCAAGACACAGAGAAAAAGAATGAGAGAATAAAGCCTTCTCACAAACATTCTGTCCCGCTGCCTTATTTCTCATGAAGTAATCCAATTTCAAATTTTATAAACTTACATTTCTTTGTGAAGGGTAATTTAGCCTTCTTATTTTGTAGCCTTCTGCCTGCACTATGAGAAAGTGGGTTCACATAATGGGTATAAATGAAAAGAAAATCAGCAAATCTATTCCTGGGCAATTTTCAGATAACCAAGAGGAAGTGGTGTAATAGAGGCTGAGATAACCATTTTAGACTCTGCATAAATATGAGTAAATTCATCTGCATTTCTTCATCTGCATCAAACTCTACAGACTCTTCTGGAGATTGTTATAATATGTTGAAAATAAAAAATAATACATCTGTGCTATAATGATACATAATATGTATAGCGTAATAATATCATATTTGGATTGGGTTTGAGAAATTTGCTACGCAGAGAAACAACAGTCACTGAAAAGACGTGTGAAATCATACCAGGAAAATTACAGACAGATGCTGTGTACCCGCCTGCACCAGTGTGTCAGCTGATCTCAGTCACAAATGCTTGCAAGCGTGACTCAGACTTACAGCCTCTCTTGTAAGTCATGGAGCCAGTTCTTCTGCTCCTACATCTTCTTGGTAGAATTACTACTGCCAAGAGGAATACATGAATGGATGCCTGAAAGCTTCTAGGGCTTCTGGGGATGCCCCCAGCATCAACAGACTACTGAGCATGAAGCCAAGTCACTAAAGGCTGTCACTAAAAGAATGTTTTATAAAGTCATGGCCACAGTTCTAACAGTCTCTTTCCAGGGCCTGCACATACTTTCAACATAGTACAAATGTCACAGAAACTGCTAGAAACATAACCAAAGTAAGATAGAACTTTGCTTGCTAATGAATTTCCTAACATCTTTCAGTCTGCTATACTCTCATGTTTGCGCACATCATTGGTATATCATAAGGCATTGAAAGATGAGAAGCTTGAACAGAGACACATATATTCACTTCACTTAGAAAACTTTGGAATCAGTCCTAATAACAAATTCTGGTCAAATACAATTTTGAGGCCTTCACTTCTCTTGAAACAAGCATTGTAACAAGAAAAATGAGGTGTTCACAGGGTCTCATGACAGAGTCCCGGATGACTTGATAATCCTCTTCATCCCACATTTTTATCCCAAGTGCTGGGATTACAGAGGATTGTCTCCTTGCTTACGTGAAATGCAAAGTCCCCAAGGAGGTATGCTGCAAGCTCCAAAGTCCGAGCTAACAAAAGCTTTGGCAATTTTAATGTCATAAGGGCTATCCTGGACATTAGAAAACATGAATAAAGAAAACAAGATAAAAATGAGGAGAGTGAGGCATGCAAAATGTGAAACTTGTGCAATGCACATAATTTCAAAAGCTAACATGTAATCATTGCACATACTAAAAGCTAGTTCTCTTCAGCCCAGTATGACTCAGGAGCCTTCAGCTTCCCCTAAACACTCTCCAGGTCCAGCTGTGTAAGACTGACATCTACACGGAAGAAAAACTGCCAAGTGAGTGCATCAGTTTCAGGGATCATCCATGGCCCTGAATCATAGGAACCAATAAAGTAGGAGGAGAAAATGTAAGAGCTGGAAGTGCCAATACATTCTGACACACAACAGAACAGTTTCAACCCGAGAGTGTGCCAAGGAATTCCCATGATTATGTTACTCATCTTAGGATGTGGGAACTCTCATTCTTACAAGGCTCAGCACAGTGTGAGTTATCTGGAGGTAAACCTAGAGATTCTTAAGAAATGAGAAGAAAAGTAGGGATTAAGAAAATCTCTTGGCTATTCTCAGTTAGCCTACCAAAAAAAATCAACTATTATGGGTGTCCTTTGGCTTAAACAGAGCCAATTGCTCTTAAAAATTAAGGCTGAGCTGCTGCTGACTAACTGTAATATATGGAAGAACAGAGAGAGAGAAGGAGCAAAAGATAAGGACGAAAAGAGAGATGAGGGTCATTATTATTGCTACTGCTGCAATCAAAATCACTCCAGTGGTGGCCTGCCCATTCTTCACTTGGATAACCTGACAAGGGTATTTTGGGTTCACAGTTGCTTGGCAACATGCCTTTTATGTTTAAACCATTTAAATGTATTCACCCTCTGAATTAGGTATATTCACAGATGACTGAGCAACAAGAAAGAGCCCCGGGCAGACAGGGAAATCTGAGTGTGTGGAAGCAGCAATGTATATGGAGAATAGTTCTGATCTGAGAGCCTGGTAGAGGATATTAGTGACACACTGAAGCCTGAATTTGAGAGATTGAGAACTACAAAACGTTAGTCTGCTCCCAAGCAAGGATCCTCCTTTACAGTACCTTCTTCTGTCTTGCTAAGGTGTCCCTGATGTGTTGGATGGCATGAGCAGTAGTGGCTTGAGAAAATAGCCTAGAGGGTATCCCTTACATATGGGGATGTCCTCTTGACCCTCTGCAGGACCTGATGGAAGGGAGGTGTAGGATGTCACTCTCTATCTAGTCAGCATACCAAGAAATCAAGTGGACTCAACAGGCAGCCAAATAAGAGTCACCCCACCTATAGAGATTTATCAGTCTTGTGGTCCTTTCTTGTTAAATACTTGTTGAGATATCTAATGAACATTCTTTTAAAATATTTAATAGAACCCTCATACTTTAAGTTAAAATTAAAAGTTCTTATTGGGGCGCAAGATTGGTTGTGATCTGCCTTTTCAAAAAGGAACCCTTGGCCTTACATGCACCACATTGCCTTTACATGCAGCCACATAGTATTGTCCTTTCTGGCTATTACAATCTTTCTGCTTCCTCTTACACAGGGTTCTCTGAGGCCAAAGGAGGAGTTGATGAAGACATCTCACTTAGGACTAAATGTTCCAAAGTCTACCACTCTGCATATTTTCTGGCTCTTTTGCTATGTGTTCGTATCATTGTCAATCTCTTACTATGCCTAGTTATACATTAACTTTATTAAAAATATTGAACCATAGGAAAACACACAGGATATATTGGGTGTCTTTGAACATTGATAAGGGGAAATTATAGTACAGCTATGATCTTCCATTTCAATAGATGCTATTTCAATTTCATGTCTTTGCATAAGCATTTCTTCCACTGGAATGCCCATTCTATCTTTTGTTGTTGTTGTTGTTGTTGTTGTTGTTCCTGGCTCCATTGGACTTCATCTCAGTTTCCATCCATTTGCAGGATGTGTCTAAGTTAAGTGCTTCTAAATCCTTGCTCCTATATTATCTGGAATATATTTCTACCACAGACTAAATTTTTCTAGGCTGCTTTCGGTTCCAGTTCTTTATATTTAAATTCATCTCTAGCCAAGCCCAACCTCAAGACAGGGAGCATACGAAGGTTCTTTTTACTACTCCAGTCCGAAGTCAAAGCACCTGGAACCAACACCATGCTATGCAAACTCAGAAAAAAAAAATAAACAAGACTTGAAAAACTGCATTGGCTCCAAAACATGAAAGGAAACAATTAATTGTCCAAAAATAGAATATTATGTAAACTTCATTAATTGTTAAATTTAGTATTCATAAAACTCCATTGACTTTGAAAGCATTTTGTCGGTAAGCTTTCTCTACTGAAGAAGAATTTCTAGTTATAATCAGAGCTGATGAGTGACAGCCACCCATAAAGTTTCACCTGCAGCCAATTAATTGAACAGCAAACACAAGATCAGCTCAGATTCAACAATCAAAACATGTTCAATGTGGACTGTGAGAGACATTTGATTGTGTTTAATAATATTGCATACAATGCTTACCTTACTTCTTACCTAAAAGGCTTGAAAAAGGACCACCCAAGTACGCAGATTTAATCAAGTTTTGTTTCCCTAAGAATTACAAACCAGCAAGACAACCAAGGGAATACACACATGCTTAATACAAAATGTGCATTAGGAGAACAAACTACCAAAAAGAGGTATCATCATGTCTGAGAATCAGGCAGGTGCCTAAAGATCCCATTATGCAGTCAAGCCATCCAGACTCACAGTGCCACAGTGGATTCATAGGCGGATGAACAGCCAGTAAGGAACAATGTCCCAATTGAAGCCCAGTGAAAAAGAGCTGTATATCATGTTGTGCATGGCAAGCCTTGCAAATTCAGAGGTTAGTGATATGCTTTCATTTTTAAGATGTAAGGACAGACAAATGACAAAAAGATTTGAAAGATACAGACAGATATGTAAGAAAAACATGGGAAGGATTATACAGCAAACCGAAATGATCTCGCCATGTGGACATCTATGGTCACCAGGTTTTCCTGAGCAATATGGATTTAAAGGTCCCCAGAAAGCTATTATAATGCAAACCAAGTGACATCCCACTAGGCAGTTCCCTAAGCTGTGCCAGAGGCAGGTATTACAGATAGCATGTAAATGGGTATTTTATAAACCAAGTCATCATTTAAATACACTTCAAGAGCTCTCCATTTTGAAACACTCTGCTATGAATCTTTGTGAAAAGTGAGGCTTGCCCATGTCATTTTTAAAGAGAAACATGGCTGCATGGGTGTGACTGGACTGCTTGTCTGCAAAGCACTAGAAGGTAGTTGAAAGGTCTGGGAAGTAGAACAAGGACATTGTGTTCCCGGGATCAGAACGTGGCAGTTGGGATGGGGAGGTAAAAGCACTAGCAGGGTAGGCATAAGAAGGTAAGTTGGAATGCTCAACACTCACAAAACACATCAGGTGTGGCAGTTCAGACCTGTAACCCCAGTGCTGGGAGTCCGGAGACAAGCAGATCTTGGGTCTCACTGGCCAATCAACCAAATTGAAACAGTGAGTTCCAGGTTCAGTGAGAGTCCCAGTCTCAGCAAAGAATGCATTAGCAGAAGATACCCAAGGTCAGTGTCTGACTCCATTCACACATGCACAGGCAAATACACCCCTCCTTACTCACTCACACTAAGCAAACAATCACGCTCTGATGAGCATACCCTGTATCAGTGAGGTAAGCAGCTTCAGTGGGAGGTCAGATCTTGACTGTGTGCACTCTTACGGCTGGTGGCTGACGTATCATCATCCGCCACTAACTACTGTTTTGTTTTCCAGGGTTTCAGTGACCAGTGTTGGAATATACCGTTAGTCTTGATTCTTCAGAAAGTAAAATCCACCCTTTCATATCTTTTATTGTTCACTGTTTATTGAGTTTTATAGTTTTTATTATTGCTTCTGCTCTCCTATTGTACCTTAATTAGCAAAATTTAACATTATCATAGGTATGCATGTATAAGAAAAATATGTTACTGGGCTCGTAGCTATCCTTGGTTTGCATCATCAATAGGGTCTTAGGTTAAACCTCTCATGGATAATAGGGTGATACTGTACAATGACCTTCAAGGACTTATTTGCAATACTAAGGAAAGTAATGCTGCCTATATCATTAAATTATTGTTAAAAGTAGATCTAATAAGATATAATAATGCATGCAAGGCTATTTGCAAAGATCATGGTGATATTCAATAAATAGAATTAATTACTGGCATAATTTAAAAGGAGAATTATATTATTATTGTGACCATAATAAAGTAAATGAATGATTGAAGAATTATTGGTGTAGTCATTTTTAATTTGTAAAATTAAAGTGAAATTTGACTTTGAAAGTTTTACCTAAAGTATAAAACCATAAAAGGTTGGAGAGATTGTGCAGTGGTTAAAAGCATATACTGATCTTGCAAAGGATCTGAGTTCAGTTCCCAACACTCTTGGACTACACACGGCAGTCTATAACTCCAGCTCCAGGGAATCTGACAGCCTCTTTTGATCTTCCCAGAAAACTTCACTTACATGCAAATGCATTCATGTGCATACACTCCCAGGCAGACACAAACATATATACATTCTTAACATAAATATAAAAGGAAAGAAAGATAGGAATATATTAATTGTTCTCCAATTTACTGATGCAATAATATGATTCTATTATATTCTGCTCCATGCAGGTGAGTCTGTATTTAATGGTTAAGGAGAAAGCTTTGAGAGTTATAAACTATAGTGAACAATGTGACCACCAATGTGGTTTATTCAGCGGTGTCCTGGAAGGTTTATGTGTAGGAAATCCCTCAGGCTCCACAAGCCTCAATTTCCTCTGTTGTAAAAATGGGGCTAATAACAAAAATGATCTGACCTCATTACATGCTTGAGAGAATTGCAGAAGGAAATGTAAAGGCTTAGCCTGAACTACACATGCAGCAAGTGCTCAATAAATGATAAAGATTTGTGAGCCCCCTGCCAAGCCTGCAGATTCTCAGCACAGCTCAGTTGCAAGCTCAATGGCAACAGGTTTTACAGGGTGGTGACATCTCCCTCTGGGAAGGCTTTCAGGAGACTACTTGCTGAGGACAGAACCCCAAAAAAAAAACTGGAAACAAGGAGAAGGCTGATGGGAAAGCAAAGAATCTCTAGTGACACAGAATATCTTCAGTGGTAATCAGCATGGACAGGAAAAGGAAATAAGAGGAATTTATGTGACAGTTTAATAGGATTTTGTGAAATATGATATTATTTTAAAGTTTACCTGAGTGAGGCAGACAGCATATAAAGGTGACTCCAGCTTTAAAAAAACTGTATTTTAAACTCTAGAATTTGCCCTTCTTGTTTCCTGTGTTATACAGGGTTTGTGTGTTGTATAATACATAGGTATACACACTGCTGAAACCCATAATACGCAGGAGATGGAGCAAGAAGCTAGAGTGGTAAAGCCTGCACAGCACATCAGACTTGCTCAGAAATCACCATCTATTTCTTTTTCTCTATCATTGTTATTTTGTTCTATGGTCTCTGTTCTATAACAGGATGGAGGAGAAGGCTGCAACAGGGATATAGCAAGTAACTTTGAGATTTTCCTCCAGGCAACACACAAACCAGACTGCCAGCATGAAGGATGGAGATGGGGACCCAAAGTTGCCCTTCAAATCACCATGTTGTATTATCTGCAGTATAAGAGGAAAGGGGACATCAAGACCCTTGTAACAGGAATGATAGGACATAGCAGCACTGACCCATTCTTCATGGTGATTTAGAATTGGTTTAGTAGCATGACTAACATGCCAGAACAAGTTGCACTCTGGTGCCACATACATAAAATATACTTGTAATCCATAATGCAAAGAAATATAACAAGAGAAGTCATGGAGCCCAAACAGTAAATCATAAAACTGGGGTTGAAGAAATGGTTTAGTGGAAAAAGTGTTGCCATGGAGGCAAAAAGATATGAGTTTGCATCCCCAGGATCTGTGAAAAGCCAGAAGTGGTAGCATCTCAGGGTTCCTATGGCAAGACGGGAGGCTGAGACAAGAGAATCCCTGGAAACTTGCAGGCTTGCTACTCTGGCTTATGCAGCAGAGAACAGCCGAGACCCTGTCTCAAATGAGGTGGAAGGCAAAAATTGACACCAAAGGTTGTCTTCCAGCTTCCAAATGTGACATGCACACTTGCAGTCACACACACACACACACACACACACACACACACACACACACACACAC
>JADRCH010000016.1:13958413-14164222 GCA_019843965.1 Rhynchomys soricoides | reverse complement strand
CACACACACACACACACACACACACACACACACACACACACACACACTTTTAAAAGAAAAAGAACTGATGCCAATAAAAATGTAAATTAAGACTTGTCAGTATGGAACAGGAGAAATAGTTCTTTCATTTTTAGAGTCTGGAACAGTTACTTTAACCCAAGGTGTATTTACAATGAAAAAGAAGTCCTCCAGAGCATGACAATTACATCTTTAACATCCCATTTGCTTTGTGTTGATTTTGAGACTCTGTTCCAGCTCGAGTGGGTCACAAGCCTTCCTTCATGGAAAGCATCATGGTTTCTGGTACAGGCATGATCTTATATGACTACGTGTATTTTGTTGTAAATTAATATATTTGTTATTTTAAACTCCCTCTCTTGTGACTTTGGTCCATATATGATCAAATCCACCTGAATAAATGGGCAATATCAAGTTTTGGAAACTACAAAACAGCATTTGTCTCTGCTTCTTCACTTTCAATGCAATGTGACCAGCTATGGCACTCTCTTGCTAGTGTACCTTCCACTATGATGGACTCTATCACCTCGAATTTTAAGTCAAAGTGAATCTTTCTCCTTTAACATGCTTTCTGCCAGATTTTTGTTCACAACAAGAAATCAGCTAAGAGAAGGCTGATTCTTTCACTGGGATACTTACAGCTGATCCTCAGGCTCCTAGAATGTACTACCTGGCTACACTGTATTTGCCAAAGGGCTTACATCTGACATTGTCATTTAAGACGAATACTGGGATGGCTGAGTATGCTATAGAAACCTAATCTCAACACTTAGGAGCTGAATCTGGAGGATTCAGCTCAAGGCAAGCCTGAACTACACCATGAAATCTTCTCTTAAAAAAAAAAAAAAAAGATAGATTTTGGGACTTGGCTCCATCTATTACTATTTCTGTAAAAAATGAAGATCAAAAACATTGGTCAAGGATCTGCAATGGTTGAAGACCAATGGTCAGTCTTATAGTCAGTGAAGAGTTGAGCCCCCAGTAAAAGCTCTGGGACCAAAGGCTTGGAAGAACGTTCCTGGGTAGCAGTACTTAGTGACAGGACATGGTAGAGATGAGAGGTAGAGCCGCCCAGAGCTCAGTAGAATGAAAGCAAAATATGCCTATATTTTGATCCTCCATAAATCGTGCTAAGAGCCTCTCCCTTTGTCTGGTGACAATTTGTATTTTCCATACATTTACAATATTTTTGAGTACAATAACCTCAAGAAAATTCCCAGACCATGGGTGGTTTGGGAAGGCCCCAAAGCTTGCAACTGTTATCAGAAGGAAATTCATATTGGATTTGCTCTTCTAGACTTTTGAATTTGGCTAACTCCCTCAGCTGATGACATTTTCCTACAACTAATCCTTTTCTTACCCAGCTGAGAAGCCTTCCTTATTTTAGTCAAGTGCTCCATCCTTGCAAACCTCCATGACTGTGACAACTTTATGACAAGATCCTGACACTCTTGTTCTTTGTTCCACTGAACCCTTAACTTAATACTCAGGTTTAAAATGCATGCCATATCCTCAGCTAAAACTTCACCTCTCTCTAGAAAAATTCTATTTGTATCTTCCCACATACCTCCTTTCCAGCAGTGTGACCCCTGGATTAAGCCAACTCTAAGAATCCAAGTGACTCCGATGACTCTGCTTGTCTGTTCTCAACATACACCTTTCCTTGACATTGGCCAGAAACCAAATGGATAGATCTCCTCACTGATTGTATTATTTTGTTCTACTTCTCTTCCATTTGTGGTCTCTGTACCTGATCTTTTCACTCTTGTCTGCCACTAAGTATTCTACACAGTAAAGGAAAATCAGAAAAGAAATTTGGGTCAGCCCAAGTTTCTACAAGAGCCTGGCTCCTCTGCTACATACTGACATCACTGTGCTCAATTCTGTAATCAGCACAAAGTAAACACTATTCTTGCATGAAACACTATTCATGGCACAGGGAATGTATTGATGAAAACTTTGACATGATACAAGAGCAGGGAGTTAGTTATGGGAATCTATCTAATTCTACAAATGAAGATCACAATTCAATAATTAGCCAGGCAGGTCCATGCTCATATGTGATCTCACAGGGGTGACAGCTCCTTGGAGTTGGCAAAACAGTAGGAGGACAGGGATTGAGTCCCATGTCACTGAGTCTGGAGAGATCATGGTAGATTCCATGAAGAAAGGCAAGAACCAGCAGCTTTTGTAACAAACAACAAATTCAAGGGCACTGACTTCATGGGTATCGTTACTAAGCACTTTGCTAGTCTCAAAACAGCTCATGGTAAATACTCATTTCATGCATCAGAAAACTGAGACTCATTATGTCTCTGATTTGAAGTCATACAGAAAAGGTCCACTATGTTATATTCTATCCACCACATTTGTGGAGAGGTAGTACTGTGACAGGCATATACACGACCAGGAATATACTGATATGAAAGGGTTGACAGTCCTATGGTATTCTTTGGCTAGACAGAACATAAGGCCAGAGGTATAAGACAGTTAATCCACAAATCATTCTATAACTCCAGTCACTGTCATCACTGCCAGAAGTTCTCTGATGGTAAAATGGATAGATCAAAACAAACCATCACCACCCTGAATGCCCTGGAGAAGGTGGGCCTGGCTGTCCGCATCACGTTCCAAGTTGTATTACTTTTATGATATTTATATAAACATGATTATTAAAGCCAAACAGGCAGATCTCTAGGGCATCCATGAAAGTGTGTCTGTGAAATGCAAAATTACATTGAGCTTCATATGTTCTGTAATAATTCAACAGGTGTTGACTCACCATGATACAAGTTTCATTTCACTCAAAATATAAATGGAAGTCACCACATCTTGGATATTTCACTGGAGAAGCATGTGGATTAGGATTTAAGAAAGTTGACTTATATTTCTGACATTGCTTCTAATAATTACTGAAGCAAATCTTGGTAAATTAGCACTCTGGATTGTCACTTCTGCCTATCTCTGAAGTCATTCCAGGCCAGGGTAGGAGAATGTAGGTGTCTCCTGAGAGCCATTTCTGGACCTACAGCTCATGTTACAAGTCTTACCTAGGCCATATGTAAGTTAATTATCAGTCATTAGGAGCTACTAAACAGCAAGCCCTGTACTAAGCAATTTATACACACAGTCTCACTTAATCCCCACCATAACCAAGAGAATTATTGTTCCACTTTAAACAATGGCTTAAAAGGCTGATAGGTATTAACTGTGCTCATGGAAACTCCTTACAAACAGCACAAGAACTTGAGCTTAGATGGAGAGATGACTTAGCAGATATAGATGCTTGCTGTCAAGCCTGACAACCTGAGTTCGAACTCTGGGACCCACATGGTGGAAGGAAGAGAACTGACCCCCACAAGTTGACCTTAGACCCTTACAAAGGCACTGTGGCATCACACAGAGAGAGAGAGAGAGAGAGAGAGAGAGAGAGAGAGAGAGAGAGAGAGAGAGAGAGAGAGAGAGATAACTGTGAAAAATTGAGTAAATATGTATTTTTAAAACAAACCAGAACCCAGACCCCAATGAACACAGACCCTACTTCAAGACTCTGCCTCTGCTCCTTCCTACATGCTGAAAATTAGCTAAAGGTTTTCCTATTGCATTTGCTTAGTTAAGGCTTTGTTATACCCCAAATCTACTTCAATCTCTGCTTTCAATGTTTGAGGGGAGATGGTCATTGGGCATCTATTTTCTTTTTTTTTTTTTTTAATTTTTAATACTTTATTTACATTTCAAATGTATTCCCCTTTCCAGGTATCCCCTTTGGAAACCCCATATCCTATCCCCTCTCCCCTGCCTCTATGAGGGTGTTCCCACATCCACCCACCCATTCCCATCTTCCCTCCCTGGCATTCCTCTATACGGGGGCATCTAACACCCAAGGATCTCTCCTCTCACTGAGGGCCAACAAGGTTCTCCTCTGCCATACATGTGGCCAGCATGTGGATCCTTCCATATGCATTCTTTGGTTGGTGGTCCAGTCTCTGGGAGCACTGGGGGCCTAACCAGTTGACATTGTTGCTCCCTCCCCATGGGGCTGCAAACTCCCTCAGCTCCTTCAGTCCCTTCTCCAACTCTTCCACCTGGGGCCCTACGCTCAGTCCAACAGTTGCTGTGAATTGAATCATGGGTGTTCAGAAATTTTGGGCTAATATCTGATTATCAGTGAGTACGTACCATGTTCATTCTTTTGTGACTGAGTTACCTCACTCAGGGTGATATTTTCACCTTCCATCCATTTGCCTGAGAATTTCATGAAGTCATTTTGTTTTTAATACCTGAGTAGTATTCCATTGTGTAAATGTACCACATTTTCTGTATCCGTTCCTCTGTTGAGGGACATCTGGGTTGTTTCCAGTTTCTGGCTATTATAAATATGACTGCTATGAACACAGTGGAACATATGTCCTTATTGCATGTTGGAGCATCTTCTGAGTATATGCCCAGGAGTGGGATAGCTGGATCCTCAGGTAGTATTATGTCCAATATTCTGAGGGCTCACCAAACTGATTGTTTGTACCACCTTACAATCCCACCAGCAATGGAGGAGTGTTCCTCTTTCTCTACATCCTCAACAGTATCTGCTGTCACCTGAGTTTTGATCTTAGCCATTCTGACTGGTGAGGTGGAATCTCAGGGTTGTTTTGATTTCCATTTCCCTGATGACTAAGAATGTTGAACATTTCTTTAGGTGCTTCTCAGACCTACGAGGTTCCTCAGTTGAGAATTCTCTGTTTAGCTTTGTTCCCCATTTTTTTAGTAGGGTTATTTGATTCTCTGGAGTCTAAATTCTTGAGTTCTTTGTATGTATTAGATATTAGCCCTCTATTGGATGTAGGATTGGTAAAGACCTTTTCCCAATCTGTTGATTACCGTTTTGTCCTACTGACAGTGTCCTTTGCCTTACAGAAGCTTTGCAATTTTATGAGGTCCCATTTGTCCATTCTTGATCTTAGAGCATAAGCTTTCTGTTCAGAAACTTTTTCCCTGTGCCTATGTGTTCGAGACTTTTCCCTACCTTCTCTTCTATTAGATTCAGTGTATCTGGTTTTATGTGGAGGTCCTTGACCCACTTGAACTTGAGCTTTGTACAGGGAGACAGGAATGGATCAATTTGCATTCTTTTACATGTTGACCTCCAGTTGAGCCAGTACCATTTGTTGAAAATGCTGTCTTTTTTCCACTGGATGGATTTAGCTCCTTTGTCAAAGATCAAGTGAGCTTAGGTGTGTGGGTTCTTTTCTGGGTCTTAAATTCTATTCCATTGATCTGCTTGCCTGTTGCTGTACTAATACCATGCAGTTTTTATCACTACCGCTCTATAGTACAGCTTCAGGTCAGGGATACTGATTCCCCCAGAAGTCCTAAGAATAGGTTTTGCTATCCTGGGTTGTTCATTATTCCAAATGAATTTGAGACTTGCTCTTTCAAAGTCTATGAATAATTGAGTTGGAATTTTGATGGGGATTGCATTAAATCTGTAGATTGCTTTTGGCAAGATGGCCATTTTTACTATATTAATCCTGCCAATCCATGAGCATGGAAGATCCTTCCATCTTCTGAGGTCTTCTTTGATTTCTTTCTTCTGAGACTTGAAGTTCTTGTCATACAAATCTTTCACTTGTTTGGTTAGAGTCACACCAAGATACATTTTATTGTTTGTGACAATTGTGAAGGGTGTCCTTTCCCTAATTTCTTTCTCAGCTTGTTTATCCTTTGAGTATATGAAGGCTACTGATTTGTTTGAGTTAATTTTATATCTGGCCACTTTGCTGGAGCTCTTTATCAGCTGTAGCAGTTCTCCGGTGGAGTTTTTCAGGTCATTTAAGTATACCATCATATCATCTGCAAATAGTGATATTTTGATTTTTTTTCTTTACATTTGTATCCCTTTGATGTTGTTTTGTTGTCTAATTGCTCTAGCTAAAACTTCAAGTACTATATTGAATAGATAGGGAGAAAGAGGGCAGCCTTATCTAGTACCTCATTTTAGTAAGAATGCTTCAGGTTTCTCTCCATTTAGTTTGTTGTTGGCTACTGGTTTTCTGTATATTGCTTTTACTATGTTTAGGTATGAGCCTTGAGTTCCTGATCTTTCCTAGTCTTTAATCATGAAAGGATGTTGAATTTTGTCAAATGCTTTTTCAGCATCTAATGAAGTGACCATGTGGTTTTTTTCTTTCAGTTAGTTTATGTAGTGGATTAAATTGATGGATTTCTAGGTATTGAGCCATCTCTGCATCCCTGTGATGAAACCTACTTGATTGTGATGAATCGTTATTTTGATGTGTTCTTGTATTTAGTTTATGAGAATTTTATTGGGTATTTTTGCATCGATATCTATAAGGGAAATTGGTCAGAAGTTTTCTTTCTTTGTTGGGTCTTTGTGAGGTTTTGTATCAGTGTAATTGTGGCCTCTTAGAATGAATTTGGTAGTGTTCCTTCTATTTCTATTTTGTGGAATAGATTGAAGAGTATTGGTATTAGGTCTTCTTTGAAAGTCCAATAGAATTCTGCACTAAACCCATTTGGTCCTGGGCTGTTTGTTTGTTTGTTTGTTTGGGAGACTTTTAATGACTGCTTCTATTTCTTTCGGCATTATGGGACTGTTTAGATGGTTTATCTGACCCTGAATTAACTTTGGTATTTGGTATCTGTCTAGAAACTTGTCCATTTCATCCAGATTTTACAATTTTGTTGAATATAGGCTTTTGTAGTAGGATCTAATGATTTTTTTTCAATTTCCTCAGAATCTGTTTTTATATTTCCCTTTTCATTTCTAATTTTGTTAATTTGGATACTGTCTCTGTGCCCTCTGGTTAGTCTGGCTAAGGGCTTATCTATCTTGTTGATTTTCTCAAAGAACCAGCTCCTGGTTTTGTTGATTCTTTGTATAGTTCATTTAGTTTCTACTTGGTTGATTTCAGCCCTTAATTTGATTATTTTCTGCCTTCTACTTCTCTTTGGTGTATTAGCTTCCTTTTGTTCTAGAGCTTTCAGGTGTGCTATTAAGCTGCTAGTATATGCTCTCTCCAGTTTCTTTTTGTAGGCAGTCAGAGCTATGAGTTTTCCTATTAACACTGCTTTCAACGTGTCCTATAAGTTTGGGTATGTTGTACTTTCATTTTCATTAAATTCTAAGAAATCTTTAATTTCTTTCTTTATTTCTTCCTTGACTAAGTTATCATTGTTATCATAAGAGCATTGTTCAGCTTCCATGTGTATGTGGGCTTTCTGTTGTTGTTTTTGCCATTGAAAACCAGCCTTAATCCGTAGTGATCTGATAGAAGGCATGGGATTATTTCAATCTTCTTATATCTGTTGAGATTTGTTTCATGACCAATTACATGGTCAGTTTTGGAGAAAGTACCATGATGTGCTCAGAAGAAGGTATATTCTTTTGATTTAGGATAAAATGTTCTAAAGATATCTGTTAAATCCATTTGGTTCATAACATCTGTTAGTTCACTGTGTCTCTGTTTAGTTTGTGTTTCCAAGATCTGTCCACTGATGAGAGTGGGGTGTTGAAGTCTCCCACTATTATTGTGTGAGGTGCAATGTGTGTTTTGAGCTTTAATAAAGTTTCTTTTATGAATGTGGGTGTCCTTGCATTTGGAGCATAAATGTTCATAATTGAGAGTTCTTTTTGGTAAATTTTTCCTTTGATGAGGATGAAGTATCCTTCCTTATCTTTTTTGATGACTTTTGGTTGAAAGGCAATTTTATCTGATATTAGAATGTCTACTCCTGCCTGTTTCTTGGGACCATTTGCCTGGAATATTGTTTTCCAGCCCTTTACTCTGAGGTAGTGTTTGTCTTTAACACTAAGGTCCATTTCTTGTATGCAGCATTGGGCATCTATTTTCACTGTGCTGCCTGCTCTCTTTGAACCTCATTCACTTGACCTCTCCTGTTCACCTCGTCCTTGGATATGCTGAGATGAGAGACTGAGCTCTGGCATGCAGTATTTTCCAGCTTTTCTTACCCCATTTCGACCCAAATCACTAGTCCTGGGGTTTCATGGTAAGCCTATTCCAGCCCTGTCCCCTCTCCACTCTGGAACATTTCTGTTTTGTCCCAGCTCCTGCCCCAGTGTGTTAAGGTTACTTCTTTGCCCAAGGGAACAGAGCTTCTAAATGTTGGAAGGGTGCCAAGGCCTCTTTGGGAGAACTAATTAATCACACTATAAGAGGCATGCACTCGTAAAGCAAATTACACATAAAAATTCAGTCTGGAGAATTTCAAACAGAATATCACCCAACTTTTCCTAAGGATGTGTTGATTAAACCACAATGAGTTAATTATGTGAGTGTCCATAAGGTATATTTATAAAGGTAATGGCCCATTAGGCTGCACAGAATTTAAAAGTGATGTGAGGCCAGTTCCAAAATTTCTGAATGCTTTGACCATTTAATTACATACCAGAGAGGGTGAATTTAAAAAAAAAAAAAAGAAGAAGAAAGGAAAAAAGAAGGAAAGGAGGCTTTACAAGGCTGGATCAGTTCTGCCTAGCGCTTTAACCAAAATTTAGTCTTCTGAGCCCCAAATCCCAACCTTATCACCCAGAAGCAGCTGCATCACCCTGTCTGTGAAGAAGGCAGAATAGGCAAGAGAGAGCTCTTCCCCACAACTACCCTGCTGCTCACAGCCTGCTGGGCTCTAGTTCTTGGATTTTGGATTTCTCCATAGAAGACTTTGCAGCAATTAGAATCTAGCCAGGCAGCCTGGAGTGGGACCCAGAGCCTCACTCATGGAGATGATTTTAGAGATAGTGGCCCCACCACATGATGTGAAAAAAATTTACATTAGAAGGGTCAGAAAGTCTGAATTCTAGACTTGAATATATACATAAGCATATGTTTGCATTGCACTCTATCTCTCACGATGTCTGATTTTTTCTCTGTCTCTCTGTCTCTGTCTCTCTCTCCTCCCTCTGTCTCTGTGTAACTCTGCGTATCTCTTTCTGTCTGTCTGTCTGTCTCTCTCTCTCTCTCTCTCTCTCTCTCTCTCTCTCTCTGTGTGTGTGTGTGTGTGTGTGTGTGTGTGTGTATGTGTGTGTGTGTGTGTGTGATGTGCACATGCACACATGAGGGTCAAGAGAAAAGGAGGATGGGAAAATGGAGAAATGGTGAGGATGAATGAGACAAAAGAGAGACAGGCAAAAATGCAGAATGGGAGTCAGAATCCTTTGAAGAATACAGGAAAGAAAAGTTGGATAGAAAGAAGGAGGAGTAGGAAAGGTGGAAAGAAGAAATGGGATAGTATGTATCTGATCTTGTACTTGAGGTCAGGATACAAAGCATTCAAATGATGCTATTCTTAACTGAGCTGGGCACCCTCATGCCTGAGTCTGGAAGGACACTGCTAGCATCTGTTGTAACTCATTTATGTCCTATCCAGGCAAGTGACTGGAAGTGAAAACCTACCCCATCATCCAACCCTGCCCAACCTCATTGCCCATTTTGCACAGAGAAAAAGCCCACTTAGAAGAAATTCCCAGCAGCTGCATATATATTCTCACTGAACTTTTCTGGGAAATGCTGAAAAAAGGGGGGGATGAGAAGGGGCATGGGACCTTCCCATAGATGAAAGTGGTACATCTAGGTCTCATACTCCAATTGCTATAACAAGGAGACTGCATACTTTCTTCCTTCCAGCACATTATCACATAGCATACCTACCACATCCAAATAAGGCTCTGCCAAAATCCATTCATATCTGGAGCCTTATGAAGAATAGAAGGGCTGTGTCCAAGGCTCTCACCACACACCACCCTATACAGCCCCGCGTGAGATGGAAACTACACATTAAAATCTTTCCTATGTGATGCCTTTCTCCTATGTTCCTCCTAAGTCTTTCGATGATCCTCATTAACCCTCCCTGACATGCCCTCCTGACATGCATCACACTCCCATTCTATTCTTGAACTGGGGCTTTATTTGCTCATACTAGCCAATGCCTAACTGGCCTTTCATGGTCTCCACTTTTTCAACACCATTTTAGTATTTGCGGTTCTCTTGGTCATCACTGTAGCTTAGTCTCTACTCCAAATTCTAGTCTCATAGACACAAAAGAGACCACATGGAGAAGACTAGGCTTAGGTATCCTCTGACCATTTTAGTGCTCAATTCATATCTGGCAATCCTTACTGTACTGTATTGTACTGTACTAGCTACCATACCAGTCCCTGACAATGTGTAGGTGATTTAAAGATCTTTTCCCTAAGTGCATTAGCTAGGAGGAAAAAGGAGAGATTTATTAGCATCACAGGTAACTCAAACTGAGGTAGAGGAGTTATTCAGTGAGAACAGAGAGGTGGGGAGGAAGGAGAATGAAACAGGTCAAGCTGAGATCACAGGTTCACGATACTTGTCATTTACCCTATCATTGAAGACCAGGAATACAGCGGAACCTGAGAAACGGACCTAATAAAAGGACCAGCATTCCTGATGCCTACAAGCTGCAGCAGTGAAATCCATCACAAATCACATGAGAAATCACTCAGGGTGTCCAATACCAGCTTAATGTGCAGAAAATTGCTCTAATTAACCAATTTAGCTACACTCCATATGTTTTGATGTATAGTATTTTCACTGTCCTTTACGTGGAGACATTTTGAGATTCCAAGGTGAGATTTTAATGAAGAATTAAGTTTCCAAATACTTTTATGATTGATATGAAGCTAGATTGCCTTCTGCTCATGAAACCTGTTATTGATTCCTTAAAATTGCCCGAGGAGTCTTCCTTTGTGACCTAAACTATGGTTAGACTGTGCAAGCATCTTTTATGGTTGTAGAATTCTCTAAGTTCCAGCAAGGTACATTTATGTAAATTACTCACTCTGTAGATCTGTGTGTGCCCAGTAATTATGTCTGATTCCTTCTGTCTACAGAGGTATAGTAATACATGTGACTTTATTTGTTGCCATGTTGTAGACTGCTTTGTCCCAGCGGGTAGGTATCCCTTAATACTCTTTTATTTGAGGCTGTTATTTCTTCAAAAGCTTTCTTTTGCTTTCTATCTAGGAACTTTTTCTTAGGGTCATTGTTATCTCCCATTAGCATGAAAAAGTTCATCATTAATCTTATAATTTCACTCAAAAATAGTTGACTTTCATCCAATGATACTTATTGGCATTACTAGTATTTATATATTCTGGTTTCAACCAACTTATTTTGTGTTTATTAACTTTGATTTTCTTTGCTCCTTTATCCTTCCTTTCTGACCTATGTTTAAACTGACAGAGGTTGATATATTCTGTCCCTTTTCTTTCCCTATTAAGTTCAAAATTATAGATTTTTGTGTCTGTATTTTATTCATTACCATAATTATAATAAGTATAATAACTTCTCCAAGCAAAATTTAAAATCTTGCACAGTGCTTCCTCTCCCCCAAATGTGACAAGAATTTGAATGCATCTGAAGGAGTTGTTAAGTACAGTCTAATCTTCTGGCTGCTATCTGGAATTTATTTTATCACGTGAAATTACACATTAATTTATAGCCAATCTTTAGTATTGTTTTTGCATATCTCAATTATTGCTTATTCCTTAGTCATTATTCACATCTTTGAGTGGCTATTTTCTCACTGAAGCACACCTGCAAACATGTCAAAGGTTTGGTTCATTATTTTCTTACAGACATCACACCATGCTGAGGATCATTTCCTTTCAGCCTAATTACCTTTTTTGTTGAGTAGATTCTAGTTATTTCTTTGTCTTCTATTCTGCTTCAACTCAGTGTTTAGAGATAACTCTTTCTCTTATTTGGTACCTGGAATGCTCCCTGAAAGATTCTGGACTTGTTTAAGTTCTGCAAAATTCTCAATGACTGTATTGTCTACTATGAATCCACCAATCCCTCCAGTCATCAGAAAATGTTGGAGAACGTCAATTCATGTCTTCTTTCTCTATTCCTTAAAAGAACACATCTGTTCTCCTTACCATGCCCCTTTGTTTGTTTGTTTCTCATGTGGGTTTCTTAAAAATCCATTAATTCTCCTTTCTTTGGAATTTAGGGACGAAAAGATTGTGCTTATTTTTTAAGTTTAAGAAAAATTTTATTAGAGTTTAAAATATCCACAGAGCAGGCAAGCTGTTTGCTGGAAAACAATGAGGAGAGCACAAAAAACATGTCATTTAAGCACAACCCAGCGATCAGCCACATGGTCGCCGAACACCTACATGGTGAGAAGAGAACTTTAGAGAAACAGAAATGAAACTTAAAATGTTGAGAAGCCCAAACAAAATATAGGGGAAGTGCAATGGCTTAGAAAGGAGATGAGCATAAGAAATGAGAAATTACACTTTTTGAAATAATACAAAAAAAGCAGACCAACTTATAAACCCCCATGGTTGTGCCCTATAAAAGACTTGATTATTATGTTGGTTGTTGCTGCTGCTGCTGCTGCTGCTGCTGCTGCTGTTGCTGCTGCTGCTGCTGCTGCTGCTGCTGCTGCTGCTGCTGCTGCTGTTCAGACCGGGTCTTACTATGTAGCCATGGCTGGTCTAGAACTTACTATGTAGACCAGGCTGGAATCAAACTCATAGTGATCCACCTGCCTCTGCTTCCAAAGGGCTGGTATTAAAGGTGTATGTCAATATGTCAGGTTTTAAGATCTATTCAGCAAGATACCTGATACTGGAAACACAGCCAACTGCCTAGGAGTAGAATGTCATGGACCTAGAAGGAGCATCTACAACTACCACATTACCAAACCAGCATAATACCTAACTACCTTCTAAACATTTTCCCTATACTGACTGTTAAGTAGAGTATTCAGCCCTCTTCAAGGAAACTTCTCTTTGCAACAGACAGAAACCATTACAGAAAGCCACAGCCAATCAAAATACAGAGCTGTGAAGCCCAGTCCCAAGGATACACTTCTGCACCTAAGACTGAGGGATCATTGATGAAAAGGGGTCAGAAATGGTCTGAGTCAGAGAAACATGGAGTTTGCTGTCAGATTATGTCTCCTACCAAATATCAGTAACTACTAATACTCATGAAGTATTACCAACATGGCTGCATAAATATGACCTAAACAAGGACAACACAAAAGATATGCAAACATGGAATAGTGAACATTTATGAAGCCTCAACTCTAGACAAAGAACTATAGACAACTAGAGAATGCTAAGAGCAGGAGAAATAGTCTTCCCCCAAGGAAGAACACACAAATTGATTCAATAACAAATGGTCACTGTGAAAATATTTACAAACTTATATACAAATAATAATACAATCTCTCTATAGATAGATAGATAGATAGATAGACAGACAGACATATAGATAGATAGATATCATAAATAACTAATTATTCCAGCTATCTCTTTAGCATGGTTCATGGCAAGTCCACCTTCCTGAGGATGCTCCCTCAGCTAAGTGGTTGACCTGTCTCAGTGGCAATGTTAGGTCTTCAACCAGGCCAGAGATTCTGTTCTCCTGAACAGAAGGAGGTTTTTATTTATTGTTACTATTATTTTTCATTTCTAATATGTATTATTTCTCACAGCCACCTAATCTGGCTCCTTTTCTGTCTTCTTTCATATGTTTATAATTGGAATTATTTCTTTCTTTACCACTTTGAGGATCCTCAGTGTAGCAACTTTAAAATCTTCATATTTCTGAAACTTACATAGTCTTCTCATGACAGTTTCATATTTACCTTTTCACATACTCTGGTAGTTTTATTTAGAGACTCGTTTTGAAACTGGACTTTTCTTGGTTGCTCTCTTTGTGTTTTTCTCTCCCTCTGTGTAGATAATCCTTGTTTATTTTCCTTCACCACCAGATACTCTAGTCAAACAGTATTCAAGAACTCCCCACCTACAGTGATTTTACAATGATGACATCATTGTGATGGTCCTGGTTGTGTCTTCTTCTTTTTGACTAAAGGCAATGTAAGCCCACAAACCTCTTGAAGACTGAATCTCCAAGCACAAAATCAATACTGTTAGATAGAATCCACTTTTAGCCTCTGACACCAAGCAGTGAGCCTGGCTCTAGGCTTCCAATTCCTGCAAGAAAGTTTCACTACTTCCAACCCAGTGATGATAGCATTCTAGATACAGTTCTTAGAGCAGGTACTGGGTTACACCCAGTTTACCCCATCTGTATCACCCTGCTTAGTGATACAGATCCTATTGTGTTCCACACAAAGCTCATTTTAGGTATTTTTTTTTATTAGTTTACTAAATATAGTTTTTTATTTATAACTCTTGGAGTCTTGTGTTTAAAATATTAATAAATAAAATAAGATGGCTTTTATTTATATATTCCTTATAAATAGAGGAGGATGAAAGGGAAGCTGGACATTGCATCCTATTAACAACATTCGCTGGATTCATCTAATTCTCCCCACCCAACTTCTTTCTTCTGCTATAAGAATTTTTACTTTCTTTGGTGAACAATGCCTCCCAATTTCCATCCACATGGCTTAAGTGAGCATGATACATGCATAAGAACCTTGTATATTCCATCTTTCTCAACCAAACATAGTGGACAAACCCAGTCTCTATTCCACTTTACCATGAGGCAGTTCTAAAGACCTGCCTACTAGTAAACATGTTCACCCTTCACAAAACAATTCCTCATCAGTAAAAGCAAACTTAGATCTGTAAGGATGAGAAAAGTTGACTATGTAGAAATGCCATACCAAAACAAAACCTACTAAGAATAAAGAATGGACAAGGGACTGGGCAAATCACTCATATTTGATGAAGTTACCCAATCCTTCAATAAAAGAACACCTAAAGATTCCCTTTTCTGAAATCCAGATTTACAGAATATTTTCTGCTCTGCTACAGATGGATGATGGTAAGTACATAAACACTCACTGTGCCGATATCCTGGTAAATTGGATTCTAATAGGCTGCCCTATGTTTAGATTCTCAAGTCAGACATGGCTAATAAGTAAGGTTAACAAGCCTCCTTATGCCTCAGTTTCCTGAGCTGTAAGCAAGAATTAAAAAGCAGGATTGATGTCACGAGACTCTTATACTTCATAAATAAATTAATCCTTTGAAACTGCCTGACTGACAACACACCCCTTATGTGTTGAATCTGTAATGCCTTTTCTCTCTCTAGCCTTAATCACATTTTAGTCAGTGTGCTTAAAAGGCCAGTTTTGAGATATCATCTCAGATTCAAATCCTCCTTAATTTAAGAAATGTGGCTGAATGAAGAAAGTTTGGGAAGGGGGAGCTGTGTCACTACCTTTGCAACATAAATTTCTGGAAGACAGCTAGAGATAAATTTTGAATGTAGCATATTAAATCAAGAACCTCAGCAACTTTATGGAAATACTGCCAGGCCTGGAGACACAAAGCGCTGCAGGAATATCAGGTGTCTTTCTTCACAATGTGCACAGACTACTCTGCTTTGATTCAAGTTCCCGGGAGGAAAAGAAAATGATATTTTTTTGAGGAATTATGAAAGGGCACTGCAATCAGAGTCCTCCATTATGACAAGGATAAAATATCAATTTTTGTCAGGATAAAATGTAGCACAGATTGGCCCTGATAGGGGAAATTAAATTTCTAGCTTCCACTTGATTTGATATTTATCACTCCTTTACTTCAGAAATGTTCCGTAGCAAAACATTAAAAAAAAAAAAAATTTTATTCATCACACACCAAACAAACTTACAGGCTCTTAGAAAAGAGAAATGGCAAATAGAGGATGCGATTGAGAAAAAAATCAAAGGGTAGAGTAAGAAAGGGAGATAAAGACTAAAAATATGGAGTTTCAAAGACAAAAATGGGTACAGAGAGGAGGTATAACCATGGCTTCCAAGGAAGTGGTGAAAATCCGATCAGCTACACTCTGCAGTGAGGCTACCCAGCCAGTATCAAGCCGCTGTTGCAGGCAGTTGCTAGGACAACAGCATCCATCCATCTTAGGTACCAAATACAGAGAGCAGCAGTGAATAGCAAAGTGCCTATAACTTCTTCATTGTCAGCTTTCCCCACCTTATGTTTTAGGACCAGAAAAAAATACGTCCAAATCACACAAAACCAACATTTTTATCAAAAACATTCGAACTATCATAAATTCTCTTGAATAGCTGAGTTGAAGCTGCCTAATATAAGAAATCAAAATTGTGCTATGAATGATACTGAATCAAAATCTAAATTTTTTTCCAAGTCTCTGAAAATCAGTAGAGCTCTTGTTTCAGTTATCAGCTGTCTCTTACAGAATAGACACATTTCTACCCTCATTTACCAGGTCAGCTTTGAAAATTTAATTAAGTCAATGACACATATATCAGTGAAATAAATGAACAAGGCTCCTTTAGGTTATGTAAAGGCATTGAAAAAACAAGCACAAAAGCATGAAAGGTGCCCTGTACTTGCTTAAGACAAGATCTGATATCTAGTGATTATTCAGTATAAATGAAGATTGGTGTTATTAACTAGTCACTTCTCTAAGTAACAAAAAAAAAAAAAAAAGAAAGAAAGAAAGAAAGAAAGAAAAATAGAAAAGAAAAGAAAAGTGGTGGCAAACAGTCCCTGTCTTTAAAGAGATAATAAACACCATGTGAGCCAGGTAGTGGTGGTGCATGCCTTTAATCCCAGCACTCACTCAGGAGGTAGAGTCTGGCAGATCTCTGAGTTAGATAGAGATCATCCTGGTCTGCAGAGTGAGTTCTGGGACAACCAAGGCTACACAGAGAAACCATGTGTTGATAAACCAAACCAAACAAACAAATAACTGCCATGTGGAGAACTAGGAATGCAGTCTACTATAAAATACTTTGCATTTAGTGTGTGTGTGTGTGTGTGTGTGTGTGTGAGTGTACACACATGTATGTATATGGGTGTGTCATAGTACTTGCCTTAGTTAGGAATTTATTGTTTTGAAGAGACAACATGACCACAGCAACACTTACAAAAGAAAATATTTAATTTGGGGCTAGCTTAAAGTTTCAGAGGTTTAGTCCATTATCATCATGGAAGGAAGCATAACAGGCAGACATGGTGCTAGAACTGAAAGTGCTACATCTTGATCCACAGGCAGCAAAAGAAGATTGTGTGCCACACTCAGGGTAGCTTGAGCATAGGAGACCTCAAAGCTAGTCCCCACGGTGACAAACTTTCTCCTACAAGGTCACACCCACTCCAGCAATGCCGTACCTCCCAATAGTGCCACTCCCTATGGGCCAAGCATTCAATACATGACTCTATGAAGCCGTTCCTCTTCTACCCACCACAGTACTCCACATGAATATAGAAATCAAAGGACAGCTGGTTGGAGTCAGTTCTTCCCTCATTGTATATAGTTTCTGCAGGTTATTAAGTTTGTAGGCATGTAATTTTACTTACTGAGTCATCAAATTAACCTACTATCATATACGTAAAGAAAGGTCTCTATAAAAGTACAATGTAAGTAGTGTGAGATTTCAAATGGGGACCAAAGATAAGTAGAGCAGATATTTTCAGATACAAAATCTGAAGAAAAAATGTTTCAAGCAGAGGTAGGAAGGGGGGCATTCATGTTCTAGGTTAAAGCAATATGTGTACACGAAGGCAGTTGAGCAACAGAACATCAGAACAGCTACAAATTCTGGGCCCAATGTCTAGAGGCTCAAATATTTCTGAAGTCTGTATCTTTGGCAATTAGTACCACAATTATTTTTTTTTACTGGATATTTTATTTATTTGCATTTCAAATGTTATCCCCTTTCCTGGTTTCCCCTCCAGAGAGCCCCTATCCTATCCTCCCTCCCCCTGCTTCTATGAGGGTGCTCACCCACACACCCAAACCCACCTCATCACCCTGACATTCCCCTGTACTGGAGCATCGAGCCTTCACAGGACCAAGGGCCTCTCCTCCCACTGATGTCAGGTAAGGCCATCCTCTGCTACATATGCAGTTGGAGCCATGGGTCCCTCCATGTAAGTATTACAATTATTAAATTATGATTATAGTGCCTACTTCAGAGCATCATTGAAGTCACAGGTACAAGGTCTGTCAGGGAATAAACATTCACGTATGTGAATTATTATGATTCACAGTTGTTATGATATAAAAAGAGTTGGGTCATAGGTTAAAGAGAAGCCAGAATTTCAAAGTGCATTTCCTTTCTTCTGTGAGGGAATCCCTTGATGGAAACTCCAGTGAAAATCATACCATAGGATAGAGATTCTACTTGGAGAAAGCAGCATGCTTTCATGAGGATTATGGTCTGGTATATTGTCAAGGTTTAGGTGGGGAGGTAATCAGCTTCACACTATAGTAGGGACAGTAGGAACAGAAAAGGAAGACACATATTTGGAAGAAATCAAAGAGAGAATATGAATGTAAGGTTCTGATTGTGAATACAAAGGGAGGAACCTGCTCTGATTGCAAAGGTTTGATTCTGCATTATGTGAACAGGGATAGTACCATGGAAAACAATTGAGGTGGTGGCGGGAGGAGATAGATAGAGAAGGGAATGGCAACCTATTTAGTTTTCACATTGCTGGCACTTACAATAACCACGCGAGGTTAACAGACATTTGCAAATATGAGCCGGTAATTTGAAAAAATAGATTGAGCTCTGCTTAAGAGTTTGAGATCCAGTTGCATACAGGTATGAACATGGAAGAACATATGGCATAGTAGAGACTTTATAAGTATGAAGACAAAAGCAATGTGCATAATGCTGTGACCCTTTAATACAGTTCCTCATGTGTGGTGACCCCTATAAAATTATTTTGCTGCTACTTCATATCTGTAATTTTGTTATTGTTATGCATCATAATGTAATATCTGGTATATAGAGTATCTAGTATGTCACACCCAAGGGGGTTGTGACGCAGAGGTTGAGAACCAATGGACTAGGGAAACTGCAGTTGGAAAATGGAAAAGAAAATACAAAGATGACCATCAGGATCCCACATGACAAGAAAAATGAGGCCTTCCAAAAGCTGAGAGGGTAAGTGGTTGTCCATAGAAGCATCATCAAAATCACACAGGGGACCAGAATGGCATTGGATTATGGTGAAAAGACTAACTTAGCAACTCAGTGAAATGCACACAATATCAAAACATCTAAATATATAAAGCAACATTTCACCAATCTGAAGGAAGAGACAGACATACAAGAACAGTAAAAGACCTCTCTAAACACATACATTTTAATTGATAAATCACCAAACAGAATATTCCTAAGGAAAAAAGCAGAACTGAAAAGCACTACAGACTCTATTGACTTAATGGATGTGCCTTGAATATTCTACCCAGAACGCACATTCTTCTCAGTTACACGTGTAACATTCTCTAGTATGGCTCACACATTAAGGTATAATGCCATCTGAAGTTCAAGATTGAAATCATGTCAGCTACCTTTTCATTGAAAAGAAATGGAATAAAATAACAGTAAGAAAACAGAGAAGTTGCAGATGAGTTGATACTTAACCATGAAGAAGTTAGGAATACTGAGCTAGTGCAATCAGAAGTCTAGGACTTTGCAGTATTTACTTGTTTATTTGTTCATTTATCTAACAGTATTAGGGGTTGAACCCAAGGCCTTATGCATGCTAAACAAGCATTCTACTATGGAGCTAAATCCAGGAAAGTCCTGTCTAATTTTATTTTTCATTCTGATAATATGGAGGATGCTTATTTGGAAAAGTACAATCATTAGAAACATTGTAGACTTTTCTAAATAAAAAGGCTAGGTTTTGTAGAACACATACTTGTAACGCCAGCATTAGAAAGATATAGACAGGTGATCCTGAAGTTCAATGCCTAGGCAGCCTAGCCTAATTGTCATGGTTTCGGCCAATGATAGGTCCTATACACAGGCATGTGTACACACACACACACACACACACACACACACACACACATCTGTTAGTATGTCTGAATGTATGTATGTTTACACACACACACATATGTGTGTATATATATATATATGTATACATATATGCATATATACGTGTGCATACATATGTGTGTGTGTATATATGTGTATGGATAGATATATATGCATATCTATGTGTGTATACATGTAGGTGATGGTCCACTTAACAATTTACCACAGTAAAATGTATGCAAATATATAAGGAAGCTAAAATTCTGCATTCACAAACCTATTCACAGTCAAAAAAGATACACACAAATGTAAAGATTCACAACTGCATTAAATATATATACTCTATCAAAGCTGAACCAAATGAATAGCATGTTGTTGATAGGCAGCTTTAGCATTAACATAGTCAATTACCACATTATCCTATGCATCATATGAATTATGTATGGTGAAAAATATGCAAGAATTGAGACTATTTTCACTAGAATGCACAGTTTACTGGAGAGATAAACTGTCCATATGAAAATGATGAGATCCACCTCACAACTTAAGCCGATATTGACAGCCCTTAAGATTACCTCAATAGCCACACAGGGGAATATAAAACTCCTAAAACAGTAACCAGCATACACTGACATCTATTTTATGCAGCTGTGAATCTTACATTCATGTGCATCTTTTTTACTTTGAATAGCTTTGTGGATACAGAATTTTAGCTTTTCCTTATATATCTGTATACATTTTACTGTTGAAAATTGTAAAGTGGACCATTACCTATGTATATTGTAAACATTCATGACATCGTGGTATTTTGCTTTCATTTTCAATATTTCTGGGCTATGTGGTTCATCTGAGGTTTTTCAAATTTTTAGAAATAAGAAAAAATATCTAAGTAGACTCATACACTGCAATCTCACATGACCCAGAGGCCAGCTGAATATTGAAACATAACAACTCCAGAACAATCAGACCAGAGATGGACTAAAAATCAAAAATTTAAAATACCCCAAGACAAATTAAGATGAAAATATGACATAGTGGATCTTAAGGGGATACAGGAATCAGCATCAAAATGAAAGTTTCTAAAAATAAGCATGTCCATTGTAAAAGAAGAACTCTCCCAAATAAACAATTTAACTTTATAACTCAAGTAACTACACAGAAGATAAGACCAAGCCCAATGATACCAGATAAAGTTATAATGAAGATTAGGCTAGAAATAAAACAGAGAGCTGAAAAATCAATAAAGATAAAAGCTGGATTATTCTAAAACATAAACAAAATTGACAAACCATTAACCGTTGTATTAGGAAAATCAAAAACTCAAATAAATGAAATGACAAATCAGAGTATACTGTAATAAATATCTTGAAAGTCTCTTAGACTACTAAAAGCAATTGCCAACACGTTGGATAATCTAGAAGAAAAGGATAAGCTATCAGCAACATACAACCTAGGGAAATAAAATCAAGAGGAAACAGAAGGCTGGCCATGGTGCTGTAGACCTGTAATCCAAGGACACAGATGATGAAAGCTAGCATGAGCTAAATAAGAGCCTGTCTCAAAAACAGAGCAAAGAGTCACAAGGAGAAGCAGGAAGAGAAGGAAGAATAAATAGAAATATAGAACAGACCCATATAAAACAAGGAAACTGAATAAATGAACCAAACTCTCCCCCAAAGTAAAGCCCAGGAGAAAAGAGACTTAAGACTCAATTCTGTCAATATATATAAAATAATTGAAACCACCATTATTCAATTCTTCTAAAAATTAGAAGTAAATATACATTCAAGGTTAACTTATGATAATAGTATCATCCTGATACCAAAGATCAAATTCCTAAAAGAGACAAAAAATATTATTTGCCATCAAAATTCCCCCCAAATTTTGTTTGCATAAATAGAGAAAAGAGACTTCCAAAATCATATGAAACCACAAAATGCCCCAAACAGATGAGGTAATCTTATAAAGCACAATGCTACTCTGGTCTGGTGATCCATCCCCAGACACCAAACCCAGACACTATTGGGGATGCTGGGAGTGCTTGCTGATGGAAGCCTGATATGGCTGTTTCCTGAGAGACTCTGCCAGAACCTGACAAATACAGAGGCAGAAGCTCACAACCAACCACTGGACTGAGCTAGGGGGGTCCCAGACGGAGGAGTTGGAGAAGAGACTGAAGGAGCAGAGGGGGTTTGCAGCTCCATGGAGGAAGCAACAGTATCAACAGGGCAGACCCCCCCCCCTTCCCCTGGAGCTCCCGGAAACTGGATCACCAACCAAAGAATACACATGGATGACCCTTGGTGCTGGCTGCTGATGAGGCAGAGGGTGGACTTGTTGACTGTCAGTGGGAGGAGAGTCCCTTGGGCCTGAGGGTGTTAGATGCCCCAGTGTGGGGGAATGCTAGGGAGGGAAGACGGGAGTGGGTTGGTGAGTGTGGTGGGGAGCACTGTGCCTCCTCCAGCCCTGAGTAGGATAAACAAACCTGGCTGGAGCCAGTTTGGCCTCTCTGCATTTGCAACTTCCTACAGGAACCTTGAGGAGTCAACTGCCCACTGAGCTTGCTGAAACGAAGGATTGGGTCTTTGTGCTTTCCCTTTATAGGAGTACAGAACAGTAAAGTTCAAGCCTTGATCAGAAACTTTGTCTTGGCTTCATTCTTCTCTCGCACCCTGTCCCTTTTTCATTTCCAGCCTCCCTTTCAGGTAGACCCGGTTCATCCATGACTGCTGGACAGCTACAGAGCACCCTCATAGAGGCAGAGGGAGGGGGATGGGATAGGGGTTTTTCTGAAGGCAAAACCTGGGAAGGGGAAAACATTTGAAATGCAAATAAAGAAAATTAAAAAAAAAACAAAAACAAAAAATAAACCCTGGCAGCCCAAAGACAACCTGCATCCTTTGTGACACTGCACCTGCATTTCACAAAGCAGAATACTGTAGAGTAATAGAAAAGAATAGAGATGTTGCTAACAAACCCCATAGAGTAATAAGACAAGTGTGTCAATAACATAGAGAGAGAAAAGTCCTTTAAATTCACAATGCTAGGAGTTATCTACATGCAAAATGAAATTAGATCCTTTCTTGCAGTGTATAGGGGAGAAACATACATATCCTCTAAAGGTTTAAAATTATGAAAAGGAAAAAAATCTTCTTGACACTGGCCTCATGACAGCAATGTGTATTTTAAAGAACCCTAAATCTAAAATATAAATAGATTGCTTCAAACTAAAAGTTTCTGTGTAAGAAAAGAAAGGATAAACAAAAGTTTAAACTATAGAACAGGAGAAAATACTTAAAAGCTATATAAGTGGCTAGTATCCAAAATATATGCACAAAGAGCAAAAAATGAATAGAAAATTGTAAAGTATAAGTTAAAAATTAGCTAAGAGCCTAAACATATTTTTCAAGAGAATGCATGAAAATAGCAACCAGGAATATGAAAAGAAGTCAGTTTTGATAATTATCTGGGAAATTAACTTTAAAACCACAGTGAAATATAATTTTCTAACTGTTAAAATGGCTATTCATAAAGACAATGACAATAAATATTGGCAAAGATAAAAATAAAATAGAAATACCTGCACTCAGTTAGTAGGAATGTAAACTGGTATGACCACTGTGGAAAACAGTATTGTTCCTCAACACATTAAAAATAAAACTATGTTTGTTGACCTACTTCTGAAAATATGAAGAGAAATCTGCATCTCTTCTATACGCCCTTATTATGAAAGATAATTCATAAAAGCAAAGATATTGAAACAATCAAAGTATCTGGTGATGAAAATGGATAAAGAAAAATGAGATACTTATAGATATATAGAACATTATTTAACCTTAAACTGCAAAAATAAATCTGTTATGCATGATGTTATAGATAGAAGGGGAAGATATCCCCAATGGGGGAAAAAAACCATGAAAGAACAACACTGCCTGACTTTAATTATATGTGGAATCTTCCATATTTAAATTTTTAGTCACATAATAAGGGTGATGGTACTCATCAGTATAGTAAGAGAAGAATTTGGTCAGAGGATACAGAAGATGGTTGAAATGAAGGGATTAAGTTCTGAAATTCTATGGCACAGAATGGAGACTAGCCGATAATTCTGTACTATATACTTGAAGTTTACAAAAAAGAGATGATTTTAAATATTCTCGTAACAGAAACTGCTATTTGAGTTGGTAGACATGTTAACTAGATTGATCACACTAATCATGTTTCACAATGTAGCCATATATTAAAAGATCATGGTTTACATCTTAAATATAGTGCATACAATTTTGATTTAAATGTTCTTTAAGGAAGCTAGTAGTGCATGTGTGCCAAGAGTTTAGGGAGTGAAATGAGAAAGGAGAAACAATGGAAATACTGGTAAGTAATTTGTGACTTAAAGATTCCAAACAGGAATACATGGGGTGGGGCAGGGAACAGAAGGTCAGTTTTACTGTACAGAAGCATATGCTGTGTTGGGACAAAGATACAACACCTGGAGAAGCTACCAAAAATGTATTATAAGGAGATAAGCTGGGAAGTGCATAAAAGGAAGTGGGCTGAGCACCACTGGGTGAGTAAAGGTCTACTTTAACATTTGGGGTGGGGTGGCTAGCAGAAGGGATGGGAGCACTGGGGGAGGGACTTGTAAGGGTGGGACTGGGAAGAGAGGAGGAAGGGGGCTGTGATTGGAGAGAAAGCAGAAGTAAACAATCACTTGGGAATTCAATGTAAAGAAGTTTGGACAGAGTAGTTTTTCAGTTTTGAGGGAATAATGAATTGCAAGTGTGGGCTACAAGTGCAAGCCCATTCCACTCTCCTGCCAATTCTATTATTCTCTGTACAGCATCCCTGGCAAATGTTCGTTCAGCCTTGACTTAATTATCTCAGAAGACATAGAATTCATTATCACATAAATTAGCTAATTCTAGTTCAGACTGTTCACATCGAAAGTATGTTTTCTATAACCGCTATACTTTAGTCCCACATCTACCTTCTGGACTGAAGGGATGTAGGCAAATTCTTCTTTTAAATCAGTATACACCTGAAGATAAATGACATCCCAACTTGTTCTTTAGTTCTAACCAAAATATTTCTCACATCCTTAGATACTCTCTCCCCTAGGCATTTAAAATGATACTTTAAATGCTTTTTCCCACCCCGTCTCTCCACCCACCTCAACAATAGCAGCAACAACAGCTACAAGCAACTAAGAAATGCTAAGAGACAGTTTTCCTCAAGGATGAACCTCTCAATTGGTTATCCAACATCAAAGAATCGTTCCTTAAAACATGCATACAAGTAGCATTATTCAGCCTGAGCTGATTGTAGTTTTGTGTGTGTGTGTGTGTGTATATATATATATGTGTGTGTGTGTGTGTGTATTTATATGTATTATATATGTATATATATAATATATATATATATATATATATTATATATCCACACATATTTTTGTATACAATTAATAAAAAACGACCGTGAATTTGAAAAATAGCAAGGGGGTTTACAGGAAAGCTTGAAGGGAAGAAAGGAAAATGAAAAATATGATTATATTATAATATCAAAAAGAAATACATTGAGAGAATGGGATTCAAAGGGGCTTGGAAAATGACTCAGTGGATTAAAACCCTTACTGAGCAACTTTAAGAGCCTGGGTTAAAACCCCTAAACCTATTTTAAAACCTAGGCATTGTAGCACATACCTATATAGCTCTAGTGCTGGAGAGGCAGTGGAACCCCAAAGCTTGCTGTCTGATCAATCTTGCCAAATCATTAAATTCCAAAATCAGTGCAAGACCCTGTCCCAGAACCTAAAGTGGAAAGCCATCTTGGTTGTCAACTTGACACAGTTGTTAAGTGGGAACTACAATTAAGAAATTTCCTCCAATAGATTGGTCTGTGTCTATGTCTGTGGTGGGGGTCATTTTCTTGATTGGCAAGTGGTAGAGGGCTTGGCAGTACCATCACTAGGCAGATAAATCTGAGCTGTGTAAGAAGGGCAGCTGATAGAATTGAGCAAGGCAAAGAGGTCAAAGACACTACTAGAAGATCCACAGACACAACTAACCTGGGAGCATGGAGGATCACAGAGCCTGGGACACTAACCAAGAAGCATGCAGGAGCTGGACCTAGACCCCCACACACTTCCATAGCAAAGGTGCAGCTTGGTGTTTGTGTGGTTCCCTTAAGTGGAACGAGGGCTGTCTCGGTCTCCGTTTCCTGTCATTCAGTCCCAGCTACTTGGACTGCTTGGATGGGCCTCAGTGGGAGAGAATGTGCCTAGACCTGCTGGGACTAGATGCCCCAGGGTGGATAGTATGCAAGGTAGCTCCCCTTCTCTGATGAGAAGGGATGGGGACAATAGGGGAAGGGACTGGTAAGGGTGGGACTGAGAAGAGAGGAAAAAGGGGGCTTTGATAGGATGTAAAGTGAATAAAAAATAAAAATAAAATAAAATTATAGCTGTGATTAAAGAAGGAGACAGAGGAAGAAGAACAAAGGTAGCTGAATGTGAGCCTGTGAGAAAACTATTAGGCAACATTCCTTCCTGATTATTGTTCTGACTTACCTAAGTAATCACCTGGAAGAGTAAGACCCATTTTTCCTCGGTTTGCTTTTCATCATGGTTATTCATTAATAACAACTAACAGAGGTCAGGTTAGAATACTTAGGTTGACATCTTCCACATCCACATGCATACACATAAACAAAACATGTAAATAAATAGGCAATAAAAAATCTTCAAGACTAAAAAGAAGAATATAAAGAGCAAATAGTATGAGAGCTCATGACTATGTGGTATTGGACAAGCATGGGATCATTGTAGGATTCAGCTGAATCAAGTCCCAAGTAGGAATCTGCCCAACGCCTAAATCTGTCAAGTTCTATAGAAGCCCAATAGATACAAATGCCAGGGACTTCACCAAAAGGAACTTGTCTTCCTCTGCCTTGTGAAAAGTTGTCCTCAACTCCTGCTGTTAAAATCTTTAACTCCTCCTGACTTAAAACCTTGCAGGTTCTGGTCTAATTCTTGGGTGAAATCCCTGTGGATCATCAGATTCATGGGACACAGTATCTGACTTAAACCTTTCTAACCCACTTTCAGACATTCATCTGGATTCCAGCTCAAGATAAACAAGCTGGCCTTTTCAAAACTAGAATATAGATATACCGTGTTGTTTCTCGAGATATAAACTCAAAGTCTGAATATTAATTAATCGGCAGGAAAGCTTTTTATTCACTGGCTTATTCCTCCCCAATCACTAACAAAGAAAAATATTCCCAGTTCACCTAGACATGAATCCATGTGGAATAATCCATGGTATTCTACCAATCCCCTTTCCGGCTAAACTTCTTAAAGTCCTACTTTGGTAATTTTATTCTCATCAGTCTCTGTATTTCTCATTTCCATTCCATCCTTTTTCCCAGTTTCAACAACAGTCTATCCCTCTGCTGCTGTGCTTTCCATCAATCTAGCTCTTGTTTACCATAAATTAGCATTTTCAGTATCTATGCTTTGATTTAAAATACAGAATACAGTTCTGTTGACTGCATGTGAAGTGCCCACATACAGCTTGGCTGCCAAGGATGCTGTTTACTCCAAGCTAGTGCTGAAAAAGAAACAGGAAAGAGAGTGACTGCTCCGAAGAGCACTTCATTAACATCTTATAGCTAGAATGTTTGGGGCGTGAAAACAGATAGAAGCCATTATTCTGGATAAACTCAGGAGAAAGCTTTCAGAATAGTAGAACACCAATAAAGAAGACTTAAAAAAGATGTCACTGTGGGGAAAGTGCAGGTTCAATGTTGATGAGGAACCAGTCTTCATGTCCTTCCACTGCTAGTCTCAGAACCTCAGCAGAGAAATTTCTATTTGCATTCTAAACACATTAAAACATGTTTTGAAATGATAATTATATATCTAAAATGTAAACATATGATTCATCAACTATATATATAGTTGATGAATCATATGTTTACATCATATGTTTATATATATATATCAACTATATATATACATACATATATATATGTGTGTATATATATATATATATATCCTATGGTAAAAACATGTGAAAAAAAACTGGAGTTTGAATTTCTGACAATTTTCATGTGCCTAGCAAGTTTCAAAAGCAAATACTGTGACAACATCACAAGTGCCATAAACCTCCAATTTACCACTGAAGGTGGTAAATTATGGACAAAATACATCATGTTGCTGGACCAGCATTTGGTGATGAGTGTCAGAGTAGTTGATCAAGAGGTTTCATCCATTTGGATCATTATGTTTCTATTTTCTCTGTATAATAATGTACTAAGCTGAAATATCTGTATGTGTACCCAGTTTTAAATATCCAGACATATGCATCTACATAAACATAGATATATCAGTCCATTCATTTTCTATTGCTGTCATAGCCAATTAGATTAGCACAAGCTTGGAAGCTGAAATCAACATTCATTTATTTCATAATCTGTAGCTTAGAAACCAAACAATGCCATTAGGTACAAAATCACTCTTTCAATGTTAGCTATTTAAGGATTTCCTTTGTAAGCTTTAATGGGGAAACCTCCTTTCAATCTTATTCAGGTTGTGTACAGAATTGTCCCTCACTAGTTCAGGAATAATGATTTCCGTACTTAGAACTTCTCCCAGGTTCCTTCCGCCATCCTCAGGGCAGCAACTGCAGGTCAACTCCCTTCATGCTTCCACTCTTTCTGTTTGCTATTTACTTCTGTGTCCTTTTCTACCACATGTAGTTTAGACTCAAGCTGTTTTGAAGAACTTATGTAATTAAATTGGGCCCACTCTAGTAATCCAGTGTAACCTCACTACTTTAAGCTCCATTATTTCCTTTGCTATATAAAATAACTCATTTCTAAGACCAAGGGATTAGAACAAGGCCATTTTTGAAGATTTGATCTCAACAATGCAATTTTTCACCTTAGATCTTTGGATACTAAACTTTAATTGGAGTATATTCGCTCACTACACACGGGCATGTATACCACATGACGATATCACTCTTTGTTATCATTGTTTGCAAGTCTGTGACTCCACTTGCCCTTATTTAGGCTTCCCATTAATCTCTCCTATCTCAGCCTCACGAAATCTCTAAATTATTTCTGATAACAACAAAGGCAAACACCTATACTAAAATCTACTCAACATTAGTGAATCATGTTCTCCTGCTCTTATTCAAGTAGCTAAAAACCTTTCTTTACATCCTATCTACCATCTAGCATCCACCCATGAGCCACCTAATGCCTAGGATCACCATACTGTAAATCATATCACTGTATTTGCCCACCACCAAACTCCACTTACATTTTCCTTGATATATATAACTACATCTCTTTTTACCCACATCAGTCTGAGCCACAACTGGGAGCAATTTTATTCTAACTTCCACAAGGGTGCTCCTCACAAAGCAATGTTTGGAAGAGAAGAACAGAATCTATTTTTTTCACATGCCAGGTCTGGGCATACCCTCTGCTTACGCAGATGGTAACAAGAGTAATCATGCTGTTTAATGCCTCCATCTTGCTGTATAACGTATGGAGAAGTTAAGCGTAAACCATGTGTCTCTTCAGTGCGCTACACTCCTTGGAATTGAAATATTGTTCTGTGCTACACTTTCTGTAACTAAAATGTTGTTTTGTACCATATCAGTATATTCTGTCTTAGGGCATAGTGAAAAAGACAGCTATGTTGACCAGATTATGTCAAGTTCATCATAGCAATCACCAAGGTTCTATTTCTCATAATACTATCCAACTTCATGTTCTGGTTCTCATAGGACTCCAATATCTCAAATGTTGGTTGGGCCATCTGAACCCTTGCTTCTAATTTTAATTCCATGCTACCCTAGATTTAATGTGGTCTTTGGTGTTTCCTCTTTTCAAATCTTTTCTCTGTGACTGTTTATATATTTCACACTCTTGTTCAAAATTTGATCCCAATGACTTTCATCCATATGATTACTTGCCTAGTTTGCAGATAAGCATCTTCAATGTCTGAATTTTTCTGCCACACACTTTATTATTCATTTTATACATCAAATGATTTTATCATGAAATCACATACTCTGCAAAATTAGTTTGGTAAACCTTTCTAAATGTAAAGAAATAAGAATGTCATTTGTTTCATTCTCCTGGCAAGGAAGGTCTTTCCTCTTTGGTATCTGGATGAGTTTCATTAATGTTCTCCATAGTCCTCTCTCCCTTTCATTAGTAAATGAAGTTTGACCCAGTACTGACCTCAGTGGCTGCCAATAAATGATGTACTCACAGTTCAGAACATTGCTTTGTATTGATGGTCCTTGTTTATGGACATAAAAGCAGATTGAAGCTGCAAGGCTGTCCTAACACTGGCCAATTTAATTTCAATCTTATGAAACTCTGACTTACTCTTTTTCTGGCATATCTTGGATATTTTCAAGTAGGCTATTGCCAAATCAACCAAATTCTTTTATCTAGCTTTTCTGTAAAGCATAGTAAAAAAGCTACAATAGATAACATAATGTTGGAGACAAAAACAACAAAACAAACAAACAAAAACCCCACACAATTGGAAATCATATCTTAAGTTTTGTTCAGCAATTTTTCACTGAGTTTCTCTCAACCTTCATTTTCATCATCAAAGAGTGGCATACTGTCCAACAGATGAGTCTTTAGCGGCTCCATTCTGGGTCTTTTTGTTTTCTCAGTGGCTGGGGAACAACCCCAGAGCCCTGTAAGCAACGAAGCACCTTACAACCAGCCTTCATCCTTCTCACTTCTAATATTCTTGTATTAAAACAAACTTCTTTCTTTAGTAATTATAGAATAAGGACCAAAGAATGATCCTCTTATGATTGCCAGGCCACTTTCTAATGTAAGAGCTGATATTAATGCTTTATAGCCAGTTATTTTCTGTACTTTGACCAGTTGTGAGTTTCTGCATTAACCGTTATCCAGTGCACATATAAACTTCTCTGATGGGGTCTGAATTATGAAGAGAGTTGAACTAATCTATGGATATATATATATATATATATATATATATATATATATATATATATGAACATTTTGATATTATGTTTACTTAGCATAGTAATAGTTTGCTATTATGTGCTATATAACAAAAATGCACTATATATTTGCTATGATAGGTTCACCCTGAGACCTGTGAACTCCCTATCCATGGGAGATTAGAACGCCTTCTACAAATAAACAGGTTTCTATACATGGGTTTTCTATTTACAAAGTACAAATGTCAACCATCTCTCCCCATACCACAAAAGAGAGATAGGGAATATTTTTGAAATATCTTACACTTTCCTCTTATTTCAGTTGTCCTGAGTACATTCCACATGGTATTAACCCTTCCTAGAAATGTCTTTCCTCCTTTGGAGTGAATCTTCAATTCAACTGGAAAGGAGTCACTTACCCCATATCATTTGGTACATCTATATTACACCTCCTCGCCGAGGCACAGGGTCCATCATAGAAAATGAGGAGGAAAGACCGTGAGAGCCAGAGCTATTTGCAGAGCAGAGCAGTATCTTCTGAGGCTGAAAGAGTCACTGGTCTCATGAACTCACAGCAGCTGTGAGATCACAACTGCACAAGACCTGCATAAAATCAAGCCTGAGAACATGCCAAGATGGAACGGGGAGGGATCTAAGAGTTCCTACCATAAGTGATGAGCTATAGAAAACTGATGTCTTATGGGGGGGAGTCAGTTTTCTTTAATGGCTTGGCTCCTGGTAGGTTGAGCACACTGTAATATCTGGACAGACACCTAGAAGTACATGAGAGGACAAACTGAAGCTCAAGGGTTATTAAATTAAAAGGAGGTAACATGGAGTTATAGGCGTTAGAAACATAACAGCAGATGTAGAAAGATTTGAGGTGAGTAGGATCAAAATACATTGTATAAAATTCTTGTGTAGTTAATGAAAATATTTTAGAAGGAGGTTCGTAAGGAAAAAGTGGTCATCTTAGCTTAGGACTCTAGAAAATTGAGTACTATGGTGGTGTTAACATGCTAATACTTTGAAAGATACAAAACATGAAACAAAAAAGAAAAAACAAAAGAGGCAAGAAAAGATACAAAGCTGTGGCAATATTACATTTTCACATTGATTAAAAGCCTTCTACAAATGGACATTACTATGTAAATGGATTGTCTGTTTACAAGGTACAAATATCAACCTTCTGTCTACATACATACTCAGCAAAAAGGAGGAATGGGGAATATTTTGAATTATCTTCAATTTAATTGGTCAGGGTTCATTCCACATGGTATTAAGACTTCCTCATTATTTTAGAGGCTTTGGAAGCTTGCCATATTTAAACCTATATTTTCCTGTTAGGAAAATTCAAGCTCAGAATAGCTTTAAGAACCAGAAACCCTAACTCTACTCTTCTTAGCATAGCTACTTAGAAATAGCCTATGAGAGGAGACTTTTCAGAGCAAATATCTGGCCAGCTCCTGGTGGCTAGAATATTGTTTAGGATTGTGGTTGTCAAGCTGTAGGTCTCAACATCTTAGGGGTCAATGGCCCTCTCACAGTGGTCACCTAAGACCGTCACAAATCACAGATATTTACATGAAAAATTCATAATAGTAGAAGAATTATAATTATTAAGTAGCAACAAAAATGAATTTATGTCTAGGGTTTACCACAGGGTGAGGAACTGTATTAAAGGGTAACAGCATTGGGAAGGTTGAAAACCAGTGCTCTTGGAGGTGAGCAGCATCTCCACTGGAAAGAACTGAGGGATCTGAAGAAGTCTATAAATGATGAAGCACTCTTTATATGTGTTTTCTTAAAACTAGAATAACAGGTAAAGGCAAGGGAAAATGGACAGGAAGAGAAAGATATGGGGATGGAAAGTGAAGGAAAGATGGAAGGAGTCTGGGGAAGAGTAAGAGAAACACTTCTGATGTCACCATTCACACATAAATAAATAGTTTCAGCTCAGAAAAAAAAGACAGAAAAAGGAGGAAAAATATAGAAAAGCCCCAAGTCATTTATACATAGAATTTCATGTCAAATATTTATATGTAATTATATTTATATGGATGTACAGAAATCCCAAAACTGTGGAATACTTTGAGGGAGACAATATCTATATTAGCACTATTAATTTGATAAGGTAGAAGTTAGCTAACTTCTAATATTTGCCTTCCTTTCATTTTTGTAAAAGAAAAACACTTCAAAAACTACTCAGAGGTGAGCACCAGTAAGATGAACCCACCTTTCACCAACTCTTCATAGAGTGTACGAAGAGTGCTCCAATGTCTGCTTAACAGATTTGTAGACTTATGTCACCTGATAAAACCCAAGCTTCCGAAAACAAGTCTACAGCATTATGTGCATTAGGAGTCACTCTTCAATAACACCAATAATAGAGAAGCCCTTATCTTCAACATAAATTTCCTCCAATGAAAGTCAGGACTAATTTTAGAAGACACACTTAACTTGTACAAGAGAAGACAGAAATGGCCTTCTTTGTCCAATACAGATTATTCACTTGGACATCACTAAAATGCACTTCCTGTTAAATTTGCTTTGCCTTTGAAGTGTTCTGGGAATTCCTCCGTGAATCAGCATATATTTCCAGCCCACTAGGGTATGCTCAGTCTCACAGAGAATCTGACAAAGTAGAAATTTTGGAGAGACACTGAACAAGAGGACTGAGGATCCTCTTCAGAATGGCCATCTTCCAAAATGTTTAACATTGTCTATCTCTGCTAGCCATGCTTCTAAGAGTGACTAAGATTAGTATCATGTGGGATTCCTAAGACTTTACTTATCACCTTCTCTCCTTTATTGCAAAAGATGCCTTCTCTGAATTTTGATTTAAATAATGCAGCTGCTTGCCAACATCCAAGCAGTTGGTCAATATAACTAATGTTAATTGTGAAAAGTTGCCCAGATGTGTGATACAGCAAGTGTGTCACCTACATGAAACATGACAAGATGCTTATGCCAGGTTTGATAGGACCAAACCATCAAGCTTCTACCTTAGTGTCTTTGTCAGGCTCTTTGCCTACTTGATCCTCATAACAATTCTATCCAGGAAGTATCACATGCTATTATCACTATTCTTGCTTGTCAACTGGACTACATCAGGAATTAACTAAAACCTAAGTACCCAAGAGTCTGGGTACACCTGTGAGGAAATTTTCTCATTTACATCATTTGAAGTGGGAAGACTCACCTTTAATCTGAATCTTTTTAGACATAAGATCCACCCTTAATCTGGGAAATACCTTATCATGGAAGCCTATATAAAAGTTATAGAAGAAGGCAGCTTTTGCTCTTTGCCTGCTTGCCTTCATTCTTTCTTTAAGGTTTGTTCTTCAATGGCATTAGAATGTAGTTCTTTGGGATACCAACATTATTGACAATCTGAGACATCCAGCCTTGTGGGCTGAGCAGTTGCTGGATTTTTGGGTTTTGTTGATAGCCACTCTTTGAATAGCTGCACCATACCCTGTAAGCCACTCTAATTAAAACATGTGTACGTGTGTGTGTGTGTGTGTGTGTGTGTGTGTGCCTGTGTGTCTCTGTATTCGTTCTATCAGTTCTGTTCCTCTAGAGAGTCTTAATACGCATTCCCATTCCACAGAAGACAGCACTGAATTTCAGTAGTGTCTTAGATAGAGTTTCTATTGATGTGATGAAACACCATGACCAAAAGTTAGTTAGGGAGGAAAGGGTTTATTTGGATTATATTTCCATATAACATTCAGCACCAAAGGAAGCCAGGACAAGAACTCCAATAGGGCAAGAACCAGGAAGAGGGAGCTGATGCAGGGATGTGGAAGATTGCTGCTTACTGGCTGCTTACTGGCTGCTTACTGGCTTCCTTGTTATCCTTGCCCAGACTTCTTTCTTATAGAATCCAGGGTCACTGGCTCTGAGGTGGCAAAACTCACAATGGAGTGGATCTTCCCCCATCAATCACAACTTAAACAAATACTCTATAGGCTTTCCAACAGCCTGATCTTATGGACACATTTTGTCAATCAAGGTTCCCTCCTCTCTAATGACTGTAGCTTGTGTCAAGTTGATATAAAACTACCCAGTGCAACTGGAAAGATGAAAGTTGCTCAAAAAGATAAAAAAAGTCTTCTAGCCCAGAAATCCTTTCAGTAGGCCATGTGAACACTCGTGTGTGTGTGTGTGTGTGTGTGTGTGTGTGTGTGTGTGTGACATCCCAATCACTTCAAAGTCTTGGCTTGACTTTCTCAACGACTTCTCAAATTTCAGGACACAGTCATAACTTAAGAAACAGAACCTCAAGACATTTTTATTTGTAGTACCAATATGAGAGGTCTCAGGACACTGTAACTGAATCATTTACTAACAGTTATACGTCACATATTCCAAACTATATAGCAAGTTTCCAGTTTATTGTGCTGTATGATTTTAAAGAACTCAAAACAAGAAGCACCTGCTGGAAGTCCATAAGTTAACTGATGTATCAATAAACAAAGGCCTTGAAAGTTAAATAATATGTGAGAATCAGGCAAGAGCTTGCAAGCACAGAAACTGCTTCAAAATACATGAGTCTTAAATGAGAAGTAATCACCAAGGCTGGGCACCTTACTATCATCATGGTCAATATTGGGCTGCATAGTTCTTTGTCGGTAGCTGTCTTATGCCTCATAAGATGCTAAGCATACCTGATGTAAAATTTTCAACAGACTTGTTTCTACACAAGTTTAGTAGCATAAGATAACATAAATACATTTTCTCACAGATTTTGACACTAGAAGTCCAAAATCAACGTGTCAGAGGACTTTTGTCCCTCTGAAGGCCCTTTTAGCTACTTATCTTAATGCTAGCCTTCACTGGCTAACATCTCTGGACTAGAAGATGTTTCTATCTCTTTGAGCCACACAACTTCAAATTCTGCCACATCTCCATGTAACCATCTTCCTTCTGCCTGTATGTTTGTGCCCAGTTTTTCTCTTCTTATAATGTCAGTCAGTGGATTAGGACCCACCCTCATCTTATCATGATTATGTCTACACAGACTGTTTCCAAAACTTGATCACATTAATACTTTGGAAACTGTCTTAGTTAGTGTTTCTATTGCTGCAATGAAGCATTATAACCAAAAAACAAGTTGGAAGAAAAGAGTTGATTCAGCTTATACTTCTATATCACTAGTCATCATTGAAGAAAGTCAGGACAGGAACTCAAACAGGACAGAAACCTGGAGGGAGGTGCTACAGATGGCATGGAAGGGTGCTGCTTACTGGGCTGCTTTCTATGGTTTGCTCATTCTGATTTCTTATAGAATCCAGGACCAACTGCCCAAGTGTGGAACCACCCACAATGGACTAGACCCTCCCAATAACTAAGAAAATTCCTTACAGCTTGATATTAGGGAGGCATTTTCTCAATTAAGATTCCCTCTTTTTAAGATAACCCTAGTTCTGTGTCAAGTTGACATAAATCTGGCCAACATAACTAACTCTTGTCAACTTGACACACAAATATGTCACTATTAACCCACACCTTTCCTTTCTGAATCATCCCAAGAACCCACATTAGAGACATAAAAAACTTTAAAAGTCTCAGTTGTTACAAATTCAAACACATTACAATTTCAATATCCAATCTTTAAAATACCCAATCTCTCTAAAAATTCAAAATCTCTTTTAAAAGTTCAAAGTCTTTCAGCCCTGAACTCCTGTAAAAATCAAAATTAAATTAAATTAAATACCATCTTCAAGTGAGAAGAATCAGGACACAGTCACAATCTGAACCAAGCAAAACTAAACTCCAACAGAATAAACGACTCAGTGTCCAATTACCTGGGATTCACTCACATAAAATTTGGTGGACACTGGTCAACCCAAATATTTGGCTTCTGCCCATTACATCATGCTATCACCCCCAATGATAATCAAAACTACCTTTGAACAGTGCCAAACATCCTTCCATGGAGAAAAAAAACATCACCTATGATTGAGAATCACTTCCACAGATATTAAAAAAATGAGAAACGTTAGCATGGCTACGTATCCAGCAAAGATGCCAATAGCAGAGATTTGAGGTTACAGAAAGGGTACAGTTTTGTCTGCTTTTTCACCATTCCTTTCGCCTCTCTTCCTATAATTACCTCTCCCATCTAGTTTTGCCTTTATGTGTGTGCTTGCGTTCATGTGTACATAGAGGAGGACAGAGGACAACCTCAAGCCTCAAAACCACTATCCACCTCCTTCAAGAAACAGTCTCTCAGTAGGCCACACATGGCTGGCCAGTGAGCCCACAGAATGTCTTGCCTCTGACTCCTTTGGGCCAGGAATCCAAGTGCTTCCACTGTGTTTTTACATGGCGTCTGAGATTCAGATTCAGGCCATCATGTTTGCAGGGCAAGCACTTCCTGATAGAACCATTCTCACAACAACTCTTTTCCATTTTTTTTGTTTATTTGCTTGCCTTCCGCCTTCCTTTTTCTCAATTTGGTTCTCCCCTCATCTGCCAGTGTCTCCTCTCTTCCTTCTTTAGAGCATGCCATAGCACCAGAAGAGCACTATGACATCATGATTGTACAAGCAGGAAGATTTCAATAGGAGACAGCAGCATCCAACTGATAGGAGAAAGATAGGGCAAGCTGGGAAAGATGGAGATGAAACAGACTATCTGTCCTCTTTCTTGTGATCTTGTGAAGAATGGCTCTTACCCAGTCCTTTATTTCTTAAGAGTTTATTAAATTCATTCACTGAGGGGGAAAAAAGAAATGTAAAAGGAATTATGAACTCTTGAGGAAAATTACTTTTTTAAAGGTTAAGTAGCATGACAATGGCAGCTGATAGAGCAAATTAAATTCTAACTGTGCCAGTGGTTTGATAGATATCATTTTGCTAAGTGTTACTGAGAAAATGCCTTCTTGGGAATATGATGCTCATGTTCAGAATGAACACTTGTCAGTTGTGGCATTCGATTCAATTAGGTAAAATTCATTGATACAATGAGCAGAAAGGTCAGATGGAAAATGACAGTTTTTTCAACAGTTTTTTAAAGTGAAAACATATACGTAAGAGCTTTAGGAAAGCACATGTTTATTTAAAGCAGGATCAAAAGGGAGGAAAATATTTTATATTTGCATCAATGAGCAGTTACAGTTACGGTTAGAATTAGTTCATTTTGTGTAGTATTTGAAAAGCTTGTATAAAATACGCTTTGTCTCTGTCAACCTAAAGCTGCTTAACAAGGATTAACCCATCCCAGGAAACACCTCTAGTCCCCAAGATGTGGTTATATTGTCACAGGAGTAAGAAAACACTCAGAAAACTGCAATTATTTGATGCCAAAGCCTGCAACTGAGAATTTTGAATACTAAAGGCAACCACCAATAGGGATTTTTTCAGTAACCATCCAGCTATTTTAAAAATTAGCAAAAAGAGTGCTGGAAAGAGCTCTTCATCAAACATTTATCACTCATTTGGTAGACTACTTCTGTTAAGGCATCTACACAGAGCTTGCTGAAAGTTTCAAAATCTTACTTTGCCTGGATGCAAGCAAGTCTGCCTCATTAGTGATCAATTACCAGCATGGTCAGTCCTAATAAGTCATTAATATATACCTTGTACTGTCAAATCCAGTAATTGGGTACCACACATCCAATAAGCCATCAGATGTTATTATTAATAAAGCCCTCAAAGCTCCACCAGGATCTATATTGTGTAAACGAGGCACCAAATTAGGTCATTTTTCACTGCCTTACAACTTAGCCTATGATAGATCAGCTCAAAGCAGCCAGCCCTGGAACCCAAAAGCAGAGTCTTGCTGTATAGCACATCACTAATATTGGTTTTGAATCTTCCAATAGAGGTATTGTTTGAAAAAGCTTCTTCTGGTGGGCTGTTTTAAGGTATAATAAACTTAAACGTGACCATTTTTGATAGTCTCCAATTCTTTCATTTATATGTATAACAGTAGCACCAGATTAGAAACATTCCTGGGCCATACTAAATGAGATCACTTCTTGATAAAATTAAGCACTTTTTAAAAGGACTTATTAGTGTCCAGAGAAGAAAAAGAAGGGGTTGAAGAGAGAAATTAGAGAAGCCGAAACTAGGCAGAATGGCTCCGTGGAGTCTAGGTGAAGAAGAAATTGCTTTCCTCAACCTGCTAAGTTGCCCACTACCTGATCCAAGGCATTGCTCAGGATATTTTTTGTCCATTATAGAATTGTATTCATTCATTCTTTGAAGATGAAAGACCAGTCCACTATGTTTTCTAACATTTAGCAAATATTGATAGACCAACCTCCCATCCGGTCATGTGCCAGGCCTTTTAATGGAAAGCCTGCCTTCATAGATAGTCCCACACTTGAATAATTTAGGGAAGATTCAGTCATCAGGATTCACTCTTGCTCTACATGGCCTTTTTGGGTACCTCCTGGCCATCCTTCAATTCTCAGGCTCTATGACACTTCCAGGGAACTTTGACGTACCTGCTATCCCTATGTTAGGACAAGTACCACAGCTTTCTGTGTTTCTTTGCATGGTTGCTTTATTTGAATAGTTACGTTTAAGTTTCATTGCTTTTATACACATTCCTAAGCTGTATATACTATTATATTTCTTGTACCTTGCACAATATCTGAAACACACTAAGGTGCTGTCTTAGCCAGGGTTTCTATTCCTGCACAAACATCATGACCAAGATGCAAGCTGGGGAGGAAAGGGTTTATTCAGCTTACACTTCCACATTGCTGTTCATCACCAGAGGAAGTCAGGACTGGAACTCAAGCAGGTCAAGGAGCAGGAGCTGATGCAGAGGCCATGGAGAAATGCTACCTACTGGCTTGCTTGCTTCCCCTGGCTTGCTCAGCCTGCTTTCCTATAAAACCCAAGCCTACCAGCCCACAGAAGGTACCACCCACAAGGGGCCCTCAGCCCTTGATCACTAATTGAGAAATGACTTACAGCTGGATCTCATGGAGGCATTTTTCTCAACTGAAGCTCCTTTCTGTGATAACTCCAGCTTGTATCAAGGTGACACACAAAACTAGCCAGTACAGGTGCATAATAATTACTGATTGCTTAAATGTTGAAATCATACTGCAGAAAGTATCTGCAACCAATGGGGTGGTAGCAGAGCAGTAGACATATTCATGAAGAGTGAGTCAAAGCTTTTGCTAACAATTCTCAGCTTCCTCCCCATAATAACCATCCATAAATAGCCCCATGCAGCCCATCTTCTTCCATTATTCTTTCCTAATCATTGCTCTGTGCTTCCTAATTGTGTGTGTGTGTGTGTGTGTGTGTGTGTGTGTGTGTGTGACAATGTATCTAGCTACTTCAAACTCCTGCAGCCATGACTTCTCCAGCATGATGGATGGTCTATGCTTTCAAACTGTGAGCCAAAAACAACCCATCCGTCCTTAAATACCATTTGGTTGTGGTATCTAATCACAGCAATAGAAAAGCAACAAAGACTACAGCCAATCTGATATTCAAGCAGGCAAGTAAAGACTATGTAAAGGGCCTGAGACAGACGTTTGCCTTCTTTGTTCACTTCTGCATCCCAGAACATACAACACAACATGTGGAAGAGGAGGTGTTCTGAAGGCAGATTTAGTTTACATTTCTCCAGTGTATAAGGATGCTAAACTTATTTCCACATATATATTGGCCATCTGTATTTCTTCTTTGGAGAACTGACTGTTCAGTTTACTAGCTCAGTTTCTTGTTTGGGTTATTTATGAGGGGTAGTGTTTAATGTGAACAGATCCTTTTGTATTCTGGATACTAATCCCTGTATGATGCATGGTCAGTGTGTACACATTTGAATACAAAACTCTACTCTTGTCATTGTTTCATCTTCTCTGCAGAAGCTTTGTTAATTTCATGTGGTCCTATCCATTATTTGGTTGAATTAGAACACTATCTTTTAGGACAGATCCAAAGAAAGCCCAAACAATAAAAAAAAAAAAAAAAAAAACTATGTCCTGTTTCATAGAACTGGAAAGGGGAGAGCCTGTGAGTCAGCTCAAGCTTATCTGTTCGCAGAACCATAGTCCTAATCTCTGGGCTATGGTATCTCCTATCAAACATGCATTTGGGAACCCAGAGCCCCTTTCCATGGCTATGCAGCCTGCACACTGCACAACTCCAGGGAGATCCACTGAGGTCACCAACAATGCAAATGCTCTGTGTGGGTTTGAACAACATACCAGTATTGCTCATGCTTGCAGGGATAGAACCAGCAGATGCCAAACTCTCAGCAGCCTCCTTGGTAGGAAACTTCAATACTCACCTACAACAGGAACCTTTGGAAATGAGAGTTGCTGCTATCATCTCATAACCATTGTGGTATCACTCAGTGTGACAATAACAATTACTCAAAGGCCCAGAAGGTATAATTCTGCCATTTTCTCCAGTGGCCCAGTGGCCATGTCTCTGCCCCATGTGATGCCCATCAATACACATTTTCAATAGACTTCATTCAACTCCAATGGCCCTCTGGTTAATTTACACAGTGCCAAACTGACCTTTCCAAATGTGTCCCATAGCACAGTGAGAGTGAAGAAAATTTACTGCCAGGAACCAAAAATATGCTATCTTGTGAAATATGGGTTTTTTCATGACTTGATTTGAACTTCATATCAGAAACTGTGGAGCAGCCCAATGATTATTCACCATTTGAGGACGGGAAAGGCAGTTCAGAGGCCTTCAGGGGCCATATTTCATAGTCCTATCAACTGCTCACACAGGTGATTAAAAGCCCTGCAACTGGCAGTAGCAACTGCAGGGCCTGCTGGTCACAGTCTAGAGAAAGAGCAGGATTTCTCCAAGATGAGAAATATAAGGACCTGCAGGCATGAGGATTTCCCTTGTGAGTTCATTTGAGAAGATAATTTCCAAGCCTTCCCCCTCTTCTTCTAATCTTCTATTCTTTCTGGAAAATCCAAGTAGCCTTTATTCTATGCTTTTCTAAGCACAAACATTATCTCAGAGATAATGGGTTGGCCCATTTCACAGGGAGACATCCACACTCTGAGAAGATGGACAAAGAAGAATCATTTTTAAGGAGACCAGGGTTCAGAGTGTTAGCAGGAACCACTCCCCCCACCGTGGGGGTGGGGGAACCCGAGGGAAATATATAAGGTTTGATACAGCATCCTGGGACTAACTGCAAGCATTCTTGCATAAAAACGTGGGGGCCTCCAGAGGGTGTGGGATGTGAAGAGGATCTTAACAAAGGTTATGACCTTCAGTGGAAGGAAGCAGCCAAGGACAATGCTGGGAGAAAACTATCACAATCTCTGTTCCTTTAATCAAGTTTTTGTTGTCTTCCATTGGTTAAATCCCACCAAAACCATTCTAGCAAAGAAGACCAGTGATCTAGACTATAAAGACAGTTCTAAATTATAAACTGCCTGTCCAGAGCTAAGGAGTTGATATAATGTATGAAGTGGGTAATATAAAATTCTCCAATATACAAAAAAATAATAATTACACCCTCTTTCATCCCTGACCTCCCATTCTATTACAATTTAGTAAAGACTACATGTCTATGTTCCAAGAGCCTGATGGGTATCCAGCCAAGATGATTAAATTTAAGTTTATACTTGTTATTAACTTGAAAAGAGCGCTCACCTTTAGATTCACCGAAGTTTTGCTCACAATAGATTCCAGTTCTCTGATAATTCAAAGATAGTTTTTGTTACATTCCGTCCTATAAATGTCTTTAAACTAGAAAAATGTGATTTGTTAATGATTGCCCAAAATGTGTACATGCTTATACCAGATGATTTACATATTTGTTATTTGAGCATCATAAGAAACATGAAGATGAGAAAAATCGAGCTCAGAGAAGTCAAGTTCGTCACAAAGATGCAAAATCAGATCTTTCTGAAGTTCAAATGTTAACCGTTCTGTTTTATATCCACCTCTGAAACTTCTACAGTGTTTATCAAACACCCCTGATACCCAGGCATCCTAGCTGTATTTCTTAGATGAATGGATAGGCATATGGGCAGAGTTAGTTAGCCTAAAAGAATAAATGCATAACTAACCAACCCTATTACTATCTCTTCAGCTGCTCTTGAATTCATTTCACAGTCAATTATTTGACCTGTAATTTTTTATCTCAAAATGTAGCAAAACAGGAAGCACTAGCCTGAGACTAACAATGAATATGATTTTTTTTATAGAAAACTGCACCAACACACAAACATGAGTCCAGAAACACAAGCAAGTTCATCCACAACTACATATGGTATACAGAGAAATCACCCCCAAAGAAAGCCAGCCATCTCCTAGAGGTCTGTCTCCTGAAATGCTTAGATAATTTTCAGGAGCAAAGCAGAGGAGTACTGGTCAGGCAGAGGAGTGTCGGGACAGAAAGGATGTTAGAGGACATGGCTGTGGGTAGACAGTGGGAGGACATGGAGACAATGTGAGGTCAGCAGCCTTCATTAGCCTGAGAAAGCAAGGGAGAGGAGGAGAGTCACCCACTGCCCTTTGCAAACCAGTAGTCCAATATGTAGTTACTCATTTCAACACCCCTGTTTATGAAAACACTCATGAAAGTTAACTAATAACTCATTCATCTTGGAAGGACTGACCTGAGAATTCTATGGTTAAGAAAATTCTAACATGAAAACTCTTCTTAAAATACTGTTAATGAGATCCCTTCCTCCTTAAAACAATGATTCATAAGCAGAGGGGAAGGATACATGACATTTCTGACCATCATTGTGTTAAGACTCATGGTTCTTCTGAGTTAAAGGATCCAATTGGTCTATGATTCATAATGAGAACTAGAGCCTAACAGGACTGCCTCCACGTCTGTGACGACAGAGGCTGAAATAAGGAAAAGTTATAGAATAATACGTTCAACAAGCTTCCAAGGACAAAGAAGTGGAAACTCTCAAAAGTACCCAGACACTTCTACTTATAGAAATACACAGGTTAATGTACCCACTCAGCACAAATTAAATCTCATTCTCAAATATAATCAAAACAGATGTTCCCACTGAGTAGAGGGAGGCGAGCCAGCTGTGGCTCTCCGTACCTGCATCATGGCATAGAGATTGGTTCTCTGGGTATTGTTTTCAATCAATCATGTTTCCCAAATGTGGAACTAAAATGTCAATCACCTAGAAATAACAATGATTAACATTGAAAATTAAAGACAAAAAAGGTTTCAACAAAAACTGCCTAGCTGTTTCTAATCAAAGGACCATAGAAATATCAGCCTAAAACTAATGAAATAACACCTGAGTCTAGCATCACCATTTAAGTTGTATGGACTTCTTTACTCTGGAACAGTCCACAGTGAGATATCCTGACAGTCCTCCATGCCAACAAAGTGTTCTATTCAGAGTAGGCCAGGTAAGGAAGTTAGTGTCTATGACTACATGGAAGAATTCTAGACTCCTACTTTCTACCCCAGCAGTAAGGGGGCCATTGCTAGGGTATCAACAGTTTTCTTGTGTCAAAACTTCTACTACTTCCTAATAGTAATGAGGCCAGCCCACACCATGTTGTCACAAGAGGCCTCATCCTAGTAAGCAGAGTTAATGCAAGCTACATGTGCAGGAAGATCCCACCCTTATCGGAAAGCTCTGCTCCTGCCCCCTTATGAGGTCAAGATGACATGTAGACCAAACTGCCATCCTCACTTCTTGCCAGAACAATGTAGAGACAAGCTACTTTGTTTTCTAGGGCACCCAAAACACATTGCTACTCATGTAGTTACTTAAACCAACAGATATTTATTCAATGAGGGTTAAGCTGAAACTCTGATTCAAAATTTCATGCTGAAATCTCCAGTGTAAACATCCTTTCTGCTTCTTCCAGTGTCATGTCTTATTTGGCTGATGACAATACAGCTTGTTTCTTACATTGCCCTCTACAACACCTTGGCCTTTGCTCTCCCTTATGTCCGTTCAGTGCATATCTTCTATATGAAAGGGTATCAGCCATTAGATGTAGAGTGTACTCCAAATCTGAGTTATTTCATCACAAAGTCCTTAATAGCTACAGAGATTCATTTTATTAATTATAATGTAAGGTCCCAAGTGGACATGAATTTCTAAGACTGCTATCAAACCCATTTACACCAGTTAAAACTGAAGGCTTAAGTAAAATGTACAGTCCCATAAAATAACTGGAAATGTGTAGATTTTAGTATGACATCAATCATGATACATGTACATACACATATATCAATCTCTGTAATGAATAAGTTTTACACACACACACACACACACACACACACATGGAGAAAGATAATCCAAGAGTGGAGAACTCAAGAAAAGTTAATACTGAGAAGACAGAGAGATGCCAGAATCACCTAATACAAAACTTTTAAAATGTTATAGTAGGCAGTTATGAGTATACTTCTGTGTGGAGCACAGACAGTCCTGGGTGAGTGAAGTTATGAGTGAGTGATGTATATTGTTTGATATGGCACGGCCATGTGGAGGATTATCTTGAACCCTAGGAAAAATAGTAAAACATCTTCTACAGAGTGAGGCTCAGAAAGATGGCAAAACCTACCCAAGTCTCTTGGCCAAATGTTGACACTGCATGCAGAATATTTCCACCATAGCTTCCTTCCCCCAAATATTTATGAACTGAAGAATGCTCCCACTAGAAATGGCTCTCATAAAATTAGCTAAACATGCCTCCTTGTTCTGCTGTATGTAATAGCCCTACTTTCTGATTATCTCTTTGCAATAATTCCTTCTCCTTGTTCAGCTTTGTGCAATTACCTCACCTGTCTGTCCAACTGCATACAAAAAACACCAAAGCTCCTAGAATGTGACCATTTCTTTATCAGAAATCCCAGTTCACCTGACCCTAGCTTTCTATGTGTCTGTGTGTTGGTCTTTTCTTCTTTTCCTCATTATTCCAGCCAGGTCCATCCTGGGAGCTATGCTGGAAAAGGCACACTTCATAGCAAATCAAAATCAGTAATAGACAAAATGGAAGACATAAAGGATGACCACATAGAAATGGTAGACGTGAGAAATAGGTGTGGGGATGTTCTCTGATGATCCTAGCATTTTGGTGGTGAAAATGAGAAGATCAATTCAAGTCCACCATGTTCTACACATCATGTTCAAAGACACCCTGGGTTATATGAAACCCTATCTCAAAAATATAATAATGATGAAAAGAAGTTTAGAACTGAAAATAAACTGTTAAGAAAAAAACTGTTAATAGATACACTAAATACCAGTATGGAAAAGAGAGGTCACATTCTGTTAGTTTGGTAAAAAGAAAAAGAAAAAAAAATGGGCCTTACCAAGTCTGAACCACAATGAAATAGCCTAAGAAAAATTTCAGATCCTCAAAGAACTATGACATATAAATAAAGAATCTACCAATCTTGTAATTATAGCCACACAATCAGAGGGGAAATTGCAGAGCTGAAAAGGTACTGTAAGAGATAACCACTTTGACCTTTTCAAATTTGCAGCCTGTCTTAGTCAGAGTTTCTATTCCTGCACAAATATCATGACCAAGAAGCAAGTTGGGGAGGAAAGGGTTAATTCAGCTTACACTTCCACACTGCTGTTCATAAATAAAGGAAGTCAGGACTGGAACTCAAGCAGGTCAGGAAGCAGGAGCTGATGCAGAGGCTACAGACGAATGTTTCTCACTGGCTTCCTTCCCTTGGCTTGCTCAGCTTGCTCTCTTATAGAACCCAAGAATACCAGCCCAGGGATGGTACCACCCACAAGGGGCCCTTCCCCTTTGATCACTAATTGAGAAAATGCCTTACACCTGGATCTCATAGAGGCATTTTTCTCAACTGAAGTTCCTTTCTCTGTGATAACTCCAGCTTGTGTCAAGTTGATGTACAAAACCAGCCAGTACAAATGACCCTTTGTCAACTTGACACACAAACACATCCCTTTTAAGCCTCAACCCTTACTTTTTTATTCATCCCCAAGATCTAAACAACTTTAAAAGCCCCACAGCCCTTACATATTAAAAGTTCAATCCTTTAAAATATCCGGTATCTTTTAAAATTCAAGGTCTTTTAAAAATTCAAAGTCTCTTAACTATGGGCTCCCCTAAAATACCTTCTTCAAGAGGGAAAAATATCAGGGCACAGTCACAATCAAAATCAACATCAAACTCCAACCTTCCAATGTCTGGGATCCACTCAAGATCTTCTAGGCTCCTCCAAGGGCTTGGGTCACTTCTCCAGCTCTGCTCTTTGTAGAACACACTTTGTCTTTCAGGCTCCAGCTGCCTGTACTCAACTGCTGCTGCTGTTCTTGGTGATCATCTCATGGTACTGGCATCTCCAAAACACTGCTGTCCTCCGATGCAACTAGGCTTCACCAATAGCCTCTCATAGGCTCTTCTCATGGTGCCAAGCCTCACCTCCTTCGAATGGCCTCTTCAGTTCTGAGCCATCAATTACAACTGAGGCTGCATCTTCACCAATGGCCTTCTGCGGCTTCTCATAGTGCCCAGCCTCAGCTGTTCTTCATGACCCCTTCATGCTTTCAAAACCAGTACCACCTGGGTGATCTTTACACATTACCAAGTCCAGCCACAGCACAAGGTACAACCTTGGCTATCTCTGGAACACAGCTTCTGTGCTCTCAGAAAACACTTCCCAGAAGATTTCACCTCAATGATGCTGGTCTCTTCTTAATCACCTCGAATATCTTAGCTCCAGCTAACCAGCATCAATAGTCTCAGTAATGCAAAGTTTTTGCTTTAGTAGTTCTGGTATCTTGTTAATCACAGCTGACTCCAGCCCCAGCTACCCAAAACCACAGAATCTTCACAATCAAAATAACAATGGCCCTGATTAGAGTCTTTAGTCTTCCCTCTGAAATTTCACAAGCCAGACCTCTATCTTCTGTACTGCTCTGAACATTATCTTCCAAGCTCCTACAAAACATCCCACAGAGCTCTTATCATCGAATGGATCTTCTAGCCCAAAGTTCCAAAGTCCTTCCACAGTCCTCCTCCAAACATGGTTAGGTTGTCACAGGAATACCCCACTATGCTGGTACCAATTTGTCTTAGTCAGGGTTTCTATTCCTGCACAAAACATCATGACCAGGAAGCAGGTTGAGAAGGAAAAAGTTTATTCAGCTTACACTTCCACACTGCTGTTCATAAATAAAGGAAGTCAGGACTGGAACTCAAGCAGGTCAGGAAGCAGGAGCTGATGCAGAGGCTGCAGACGAATGTTTCTCACTGGCTTCCTTCCCTTGGCTTGCTCAGCTTGCTCTCTTATAGAACCCAAGAATACCAGCCCAGGGATGGTACCACCCTCAAGGGGCCCTCCCCCCTTGATCACTAATTGAGAAAATGCCTTACACCTGGATCTCATAGAGGCATTTTTCTCAACTGAAGTTTCTTTCTCTGTGATAACTCCAGCTCGTGTCAAGTTGTCGTACAAAACCAGCCAGTACACAGCCAGAGACCAACCTATAGATTCATCAAGCCAAGAAAGCTCATCTTCTCTCTCAGAATGGGCCTGTCCTTCTGCTACAAATCAGCAGTGTCACATACACACATAAGAAGCACCACTCAGTTAACTACTACTGATCCCATGAGCTCACTGTAACTGTTCCCTGAAGATAAAGGCCTGAGTCTTGATCCTGCCTCTGTCCACACAAACCCAGACATATGAACAGGTTTCCAAAGTAGATCACCTAGAGCTAGTATACTCTATCCCCTTCAGAGAACTTGGGTTCTTTTATTGATGAGAGAATGAGTCATAATTTCCTACCAAACTAATAAAAATAAATAAATTTAGCCAACTCCAAGTAGGATAAATCCAAAGAGATACACAGCTAGACCCATCATATGCAAACCCATCATACTTCAAAATCAGAAGAAACATAACTCTGGAAAGAATCTAAACATAAAAAACACCTCACTTATAGGAAAGTTGCTTGAATAAAAGCAGATCTCTCATCAAAACCCACAGAGGCTAGGTGCCACCAGATTTTTCAAGTGCTATAAGAAAACAATCATCAACCTAAGAGTCTTCTCTAAAGAGCAAAGTATCAATCAGCATAATCTACCATACCAAAGGATTCAAGAAGAAAAATCGCATGCTCATGCCAAAGACACTCAATGGAATCCAGTATCCAAACATGGAAATAACTCCTAGGCATAGGACTACAATCTCCACTCAATAAAATTCATCTATGGACCAATAGCTATGATCATGCATAATTGTCTTGCTCTCTATACTATTATACCAGATACCAAAGATTGGAAACTAAATATTGTAAATGTGCAAGGGACAAAAATTATCTCACCATCCTGAGGTCAGGATGTCTAAGATCAAGGCTCAGGCAGGTCCCCATGTCTCTAGCTAGTGCTTCTCTCTTTTGGAATTGTGTCTCCAGCAGGAAGGAGCACTTCATCCTCACATGGCAGAAAGCGGTGGGTAAGAAAAGGTAAAAAGTTCTCTGGGAAATTCTTTGTAAGGGACACAGAATTCCTTTCATGATGAAGCTCTCTAATTGTACCATATAGATGACTCCAACTCTTTTTCTGTTTGTTCCTTTGTTTGTTTGTTGAATCAGGTTCTCTCGTTGTGTACTCCTGGCTGGTCTGGTACTCACTTTGTTGACAAGGCTGTCTTCATGCTTACAGAATTCTTCCTGCCTCTGCATCGAAAGTGTTGAGATCAAAGGTACTTGTGATAACATGTCCAATACATCTCTATCTCTTAATACTGCCAAATTGGGATTGCTCAAATTGTGAAGGAAACATACACACACACAACCACACACACACACACACACAAGCTAAGACAAAGAATAAACACTTTCCTCCTAAGAGTAGTATCAGGACATGTATATCTCCTCTTGGCATCTAAACTGATGCTTAAAACTATGGCTTGTTTGATTGGCCAAGAACAGTATGAGTTCTGGTCTCCTGACAACACTCAGAGCAATATACCCATATTGTTTATACCAAGAACCATCTCTATGGAGACTCCTTATTGTGCATTGTTATACTCTTCAACAAAAAAATATGTTCAGCCCTCTATCATTCTTCCTCCTCTCTCCTACAGTGTCACATTCAATGTCACTACTGTTTCCTGTCTGGGTAGAGATGAGTCAGAGTGCTGCCACTTCCTCCGTATGCTGGCACAGTCTCCTCAAAGACCACAAAGAGTCTTTCAATGTTTGAAACAAATATACTGCTTTTCCACAACCCATCACTTGTGCCTAGGGAAAGCCTGCATACTTAGGGAGGCTGTAGCTTCCTACAGGAACTGGTTCCCACTACTTCCCTAAGCTTGTCGTCTCTTCTAGTTCTTCGTGATTAGGACTTGCCAAGAATGCTCCCATCTCAGTACTATTTGAGATATACCCCACTGTAGTCTCCACTTCCTCTTTTATGGTCCTGCAAGCTTCTTTTAGGGGCTGACCCTTGCAGACGTTTCTCTTACCTCTTATTCTGTACTTTCTTTTCCCCAATCTGTTTCCCTTAAAAATCTTATGGTGGTTAATCCACATATGTGCCTTCTGTTACATCCTTTCAGTAGAGTACAAACTAAGAGGACAGAACACACTGCTGCATTTGTTCCACTGTTCAGCAGAATGTCTGCATAGACCAGGCACTTGAGAATTGTTCATTAAGTAACTGAATGGGTTAAAATAGAACCATATGCAAGTCTTTCTAACTCGATTTCTTCTTTCTTTCTTCTATGTGTTTTTTTTTCCCTTAACCAATTTCATGCACACCTACAACTGACACAAGGCAGCCACAGATTCTGAAATTCATGAGTCAGTAGTCCAGACATGTGAGCAAAATAAGACACGAGAGCAGGGTCATAACTCGGTTTGCAAAATGTCTAGTATAAATTATAATGGTGAGCACACAAAAAGGGATTGTGTTAGTCTGCTTTGAACCATTGAGATGCAATGCTGGAAATTTAAAAATAAAAGTGTATAAGAAGCAAATGATTCATTTTTCTCATACTCTTAGGGGTTCCTGTCCATCATGTCAGGGAAAGCATGACTCGACAAGCCAAATAACACAGAAGCAAAGGGGGAAACTGGCTAAGCTAGCTGGCCGACTCCTTTCCCTCCCAGAGCCCCAAGCCCACAATGTGGTGTTGCCCATACTTCCCTCATGGACACATGCAGGAGACTCTACTGATCATCTAGACAATTCTCAATCAAGCACAACAACAATCAAGATTAGTCATCACAGGATCAGAGAACCACTGGGAATCAAAAGCTCCCAGGATCTCTAAATTAGTCATTTTGAGTGTTCACCTAACACTTCACACTTTCAGATGTTGTTAATTTTGTCCTCATTCCCAGGGCTGGGTGGTAACTCCTTAACTCTATGAAAACAGTCCAGTGGGCCACCTACTCACTTATGCAAGTTCCCTGGTGTGCTAATACTATTCATAAGTGGAAAAGCAGATGGAAGGGTAATTTGTTCTTAGCTATGGATTTTCAATGATCATTTGTCAAAATAGGAGCTTGTATCCAACCCATTTGCTTTGACTCTGCCTTAAAAGCATTGGTCAGTATGACACTCACTCCCACAATCAAGAAACACCACCAACACTGGCCCAAGAGAGTAAAGTGAGAAGGTTTTCAGCCATCATAAAGGGTCACAAAAATGGTCAGAGCCGTATCTTTTCTCCTATTGTTGTAAATCATGGATCAAACTTGAGGACTATACAGCCAACAAGAAATCCTGCACTAACTAGAACCCTTCTTGATTCTGAAGCAAGAGCACTGGTTAATAAAAACACAATTTTTTGCCATCTCAGTCGCCACAGTTCTTATTCCAGACAAGTGTCTTGTTCCCGTCTGCCCAAGAAGTGGGGAAGATTATTCACTTAGCACTAAATGAAATTTGTTTTCTGAACTTGTTTCAGTTGGATTGTCTCATGCTTTATGCCCCATAATAAGTTTATATTCTGTTCTCCTTGAATCAGCAAAACCTCAGGGGCTTCTCTTGCAAGTTACAAGGAGCGCTGATTAGCAACTCAAAACGGAAGTATGCACATGACTTTCAGAAACAGAATCCAACCCCATAGAGCAAAATGTATCTCTAAGGGAAGGCTGCGGTAAGAACCTGAGCAGGAGAGATTATCTGGACACCTATGCCTTGTGTCAGCTCCTGCTTTCCTGTTGTCATGGCTTTTGCCATACCCAAACCCCCAGGGCAGTGTGACACAGCAGATGGAACAGCTGTTCAACCTTTTCCTGGATAGCCTGGGTTTAGACCTGCTTAGCAGATCTCATGTTCTCTCTCTATTCTGTCAACACCCTCTAACCAAAGCGTGGAGCTGTGGTGGTGGACAATAGTAATCCCTGGGACAGATGAAGGTGTGAGTTTGTAAAAGCAAATCCAAGAGACGAGACTTGTAACATTGGGATAGAGCACGAATCTATCATATATAGGGATCTAGGGTTTGATTCTTGAAGTGGGAAAAACAGAAAACCTTCTATGTACTGGATGTTAGATGATTTTGAAGCTTAGATGACTCCATACAGTTCCCACAGTTAGTAACAAACAGCAGACAAGAATAAAGCCTACTTAATCGAAGAGCTATGATCTGGGATCCTACTTAACACTTAAAGCTCCCTTGTAAGTATTCTTGAATTTACTTTCTCATACTTTTCCTTAAAGACTTTTACCCTGACTTAACAGTCTATTGTTGTACTTTAGAAAACTGCCCCTAAGCACTGTACCATTTTATGGCTTTCCTTCTTGGTGGAGATCAAGAATTTCCTTTGATTTTTCTTTTTTCCTCTGTTCCACAGTTGTATCCCAGTGTGCCAGAGTAAGAAACATTCTTATCTTTATTTTAGGGATCCATGTCTTCAGCATTTTGGAAAATTCTCAGCCTGGGTTTTAAAATCACCTCTACTTCAAGTTCCACACTTTCTGAAACTGAGACCCTCCAATTTTTTCTCACCTGTCTTTCTTTTGGTGCCAAATGCTACATAATGTGTTCATATATGCCTTGTTTTCTAAGTGATTCAACTGTCTAAGAGAATGACAAATTTGTCTACTAAAGTTTTATTTGCTGTGGCTATTCTGTTTGATTCCTCAGTGATATCCTGACTTTATTTTTCATTGTGATTGTTGGACTTTATATCCATTTGTTCTACATCTATACTCTTTCTTTTATTTCTTCACTGGCCATTTTAAATATGAATAATGGGAAGGATCTCTCAAATTAATGTATCATGTCATTTGTAGAGTCCAACATCTTTGATTTTGTAACTCACAGTTTTTCCCTCACTATGCATTATTCCCTTGGGTTCAGAATACAAGTCTATTATCAGCTTTTCTTCAACAGTCGAATCCTAGTGCTTGTTGTTTGAAAAGGCTGCTAAATAGTCATTGGGAAGTGCCTTATTTGGGGGAAAAATTGTTTTCCCCAATTTGTGCTCTCTTTCCAATTTATGTCCTAGACTTGAGATCTTCTTCTTCTTCTTCTTCTTCTTCTTCTTCTTCTTCTTCTTCTTCTTCTTCTTCTTCTTCTTCTCTAAGCTAGTTCGAGATTTGACTCCTTTGGGTTTCAATAATGGAAGTATTCTTACCAGCCTCACATTGTGTTTTTCTGCCAGCCTCTGCCCTTGTCTTTGCTGCACAAGAACATACTGCTCCTCTCCACAGATTCTCACATGTAACCTGGGTCTGTCTTCTTGTTCATATATTTCCCTCAAGTTTACCATTCAGACTGGCATTTGATTTTGTTTTGTTTCTTAGACTGGCAAAAATAATTTTACTTTTATTATGAGATTACTTTTCTTTTTGAATAATGACTTTTCTAAACTGTATTTTAAAATATCACTCTTAACAGAAAGATTGCAAAACTGGTTCAGACAATTCTTAGGCATTTTCCACCCAGAGTATCCATTTACCATTATCTATCTGTCTGTCTGTATCTCTGTCTTTCTGGTTGTCTGTCTGTCTTTGTCAGTCTGTCTGTATAACTCCCTGTCTGCTGTTTCTATCTGTATGCCTTTCCAATAGATACAAAGATAGATAGATAGATAGATATCCTTCTCACTCCACCTCTCTCATTGTTAAAGTTGCCGTATCTCACTCTATGGTTTTTCTCTTACTATAGAAAAGCCGCAATAAACATTAACTTGAATGTTTAGGAGCCAGAAACATTATGGTTGGAGTAGGAAATGAGAATTATGGTCTATGTTCAATTCTTTAAAAATTATTTTATTCATTTGGTCTTCAGCATACTAGGAATACTACCAGCATACTATGTCAAGAAGATAGGTAAAATTTATAAGAAATCAAGCTCACACCATTACGGGATCCACTTACCTATGGAACCTAAGATACTACATGACATACTCTTCTTTAAAACACACAGCCTATGGGATAGAAGGTTCAGTGACGAGCCCAAATTGGGATCCAGCTCAAGAGAAGGCTCCAAGACCTTACATTATTACTGATGCTATGGTGTGCTTACAGACAGGAGCCTAGCATGGCTGCCCTCCAAGAGGCCCAACAAGCAGTCAAAAGAGTCAGATGCAGATATTTACATCCAACCACTGGACAGAAGCCAGGGACCCCTAGGGTTGAATTAGGGAAGAGCTGGAAGAAGCTAAGGAGAAGGGCAGCCCCATAGGAAGACATGCAGTATCAACTAACCTGGACCCCCTGAGATCTCTCAGACACTGAGCCACCAACCAAGCAGCAAACATGAGCTGTACTGAGGCACCTGACACATATAAAGCAGAGGACTTCCTAGTCTGGCCTCAGCGAGAGAAGACGCACCTAACCCTCCAGAGACTTGGAGCACCGGGGCGTGGGGAGGTCTGGTGGGGTGGAGGGGTGGGGACATCCTCTTGAAGACAAGGGAGGAGAAATGGGACGAGGGAAAGTCAGAGGGTAGACCAGGAGGGGGATAGTGACTGGACTGTAAGAAAGATTAAAGAATAATAAACACATACACAGAGCCTAGTACATCACACACACACACACACACACACACACACACACACTATAGCTTGTTTGATGACTGCATTTTCAGAACCCTTTCTTTAGTCTTCTAATAATAACCCCTTGAAGTGGGGACCCTATATCTATACCAATAGTTCCAACCACCCCTAAGATATACCTGAGAACTCTGTGTTCCATGCTTGCCCTCTGACCACCTCTTCAGGTAAAGACTTAGATTATTCTCACTACCCTTGACCAAAGTCTACTCTCTATCCCTCCACATCCAGTTAGATTCTAAATGTGTGCTGCCAACTCTTCCTATGCTTGTGACACACTCTTGCCCTCCTACATGTAAGGACCCTAGATTCTCCCCCACCTACCATCACATCCTGCCTGGGGACTGCATGCCACATTCCAGCCTTTCTCCAATCCCTCTCTCCAGGGGGTTGTTTGTGCTTCCAACTCCACCACCAATTGGATCTGCCTAAGGACTACATGTACTATGCCTACCTGATGGCCCTCTCTCTCCAGATAGTGATCCCAGGCTCATGCTGGCAACCCCACATAATACCATAGGTTTCAGAGGACCATGTGCCCCCTCCCTCTCAATGTTTCTCTTCCCAGATAGGGATCCCAGATCCCTATCACTATCCCAGATCCCTATCCCAGATCACTACTCTATCCACCCTGCAGTTTGAAGACAGGTACTGAATACCTCCTCCAGACTCCTGGGGACTGGAACCTTCTTACTCCACAGAAAGTTTGCTTTTGAGCTTAGGAACTTTAACTACCTGAGCTGAGCTAGGACCACTTCTGTTATCTCATTAGAACACCAAGACTGAATCATCAGCCCCATTCAGCTGGTCTACAACCCAACAAATAGGGATATGATGACATAAAGATCCAAACACCCATTCAATAAAGAGAGGCAAATTTTCCATAACAAGAAACCCCTACCAAACACCAAACTCCATATGCCTGGGTCACACTGCAAAAATACAAACATGAAGACAATTGATTTCTATGAAAACTTAATACTCCCAAACTAACATTCCTGTAGCAAAGCAACTTAGAATATGTGTATAAAACAGCTAGTTCAAAATATCAATAAAAACAATCAAATAAGTAAAATAGTGTATGAACAAATGCCAGATGAAGAGTAAAAAAATACCAACAACTTAATGAAATAATAAAACAATCTAACATGTGAAAATAGAATGAAATGAAAATATAGAATATCTGAATAAAACCAAATTGAAATAAAACTAAACATTAAAAATTCAATAATTCAAACAAAAATATTCAGAGGCAAGCCTCACCAAAGAGAGAATATAAGATCGTAAAGAAAAGATAGAGAAAATGTCAAATAAATGTTAAATATCTTATGAATTGAACATGCGGGAACTATCAGACACTACAAAGAGACTAAATCTATGTGAAGAAGGGGCAAACGAAATGCAGCTCAAAAGCACAGAAAATATTTTCAACAAAATTTTAGGGGACAAAAGATCCCTAATCTAAGTAAAGAGATGTCTACCAATGTTGAAGACACATACAGGACACCGAATAGAGAGAACCAGAAAAGAAGCTTCCTATGTCATGTACAGATCAGAGCACCAAAGGTACAAAAGAAAGAAAAGGAATTGAAAGCTGTAAGAGAGAAATATCAGCTCACATGTAGAGGCAAACCCATCAGAATAATACCTGACCTTCATTGGAGACTGAAAGCTAGACTGGTTTAGATTGATGCTCTAGAAGTTATAAAAGGCCATAGATGCTGGCTGGTATAAACTACTACTACACCATGAAAAATATTAGTTACAAAGGAGAAAGTAAAATTTTCCATGACAAAAAGAGATTTAAAGGGTTCATGACCACTAAACAATCTCTACAAAGAATGCTAAAAGGAATACTTAAGTCTGAAAAGAACGTTAAACATACACACTGTGGCACAAAGAATAAGGAAACTGTTCTAGAAGGTTTAATATAAAAATACCCAGCAAAGCAGCACAAAATAACCAAGTTACAAGAAATAATATGCAAAATTACTGCTCAATATCTCTAATGAACATGAGTGCAAAGAAAGCACACTAAAATACTTGCATACTCAATTTGAAAACACATCAAAAATACTACCCACCATTATTCCAGGATTTCATGGATAGTTCAAATATACATAATATACATAATTTAACCACATAATTTACCACAAAAAGAGAGTAAAAGATACAAACCATCTTCAGCTCATTAGACTCCAAAAAGACTCTTGGCAAAATCTTATATCCCTTCTGGATGAAAGTCTTGAAGAGTGTCTAGGAATACAGGGGACATAGCTCAATATAATATAGGCAATATTCAGCAAGCCCATAGTCAATATCATACTAAACTGAGAAAATCTCAAAGGATTTCTACTACAGTAAGGAACAAGAAAAGGATGTCCACTACCACCACCCCATTAGATAGAGAGCTTGAAGTCTTAGCTCAAGAACTAAAACAAGTGAAGGAGATGAAGTGAGTGCAAACAGTAATGGAAGAAGTCGGAGTATGTTTATCTGCATTTGGCACTATTTAATACAAAAGAATTTCTATTGACTCCACCATGAAACTCTTGCAGCTGATAACTGTGCTACTAAAAGTTCAGGAGACAAAGTTAACACACAAAAGTTATTAACTTTCTTATATACAAATGACAAACATACTGAGGAAGAGATCCGGAAAGAATACCATTGTCAACAGACTTGGAATATTAAATTCTTAGAATAAATCTAACCAAGAAAGTGAGAGACTCGTACAATGAAAACATTAACACATTGAAAAAGGAACTTTAAGAAGATATGAGAGGATGGTCATGGGTTGGTAAGATTAATCTGAAAATACCAAAAGTCAGTCTACAGATTCAATACCAGCCCAACAAATTTCAACATCTTCTTCAGAAACTGAAGATATAATCTCAAATTTTGTCTAGAAACACAAAATATTTAAGTTACCCCAGAAATTCCTGAATAATTAAAATTAAAACTGCTAAAATTATCACTATTCCAGATTTCAAATTATACTACAGGGTCATGGTAATGAAAAAACAGCATGGTACTGCCATAATAGAGTTATTGATCAATGGACTAGAACTCAGGGCCTACTACAAGCCTACATTCCTTCAGACACCTGTTTTGGGGTGTTGGGTTTGGTTTGGTTTGGTTTGGTTTGGTTTGGTTTGGTTTGGTTTGGTATAGTTTACACATCTGGCTTTTGTTGCTGTTGTTGTTATTGTTGTTGTTGTTATTTCCAGATACCTGTTCTTTTACAAAGAGTCCAAAAGTGAACATTGTCGAAAGACACTTTGAATAACAAATGACTCTGATCAAACTGGATAGCTACATGTAGAAGAATGAAACTGGACCTGTATGTCTCATCTTGAACAAAACTCAACTCTACATGGGTCAAAGACCTTAATATAATACCAAATATCTTAAATCTAATGGATTAGAAAGTATAGAGTACATGTGAACTTGTGAGCATGGGAAAGAACTTTCTGAACAGGATCTTCACAGCATAGATATAAAGACCAACAGCTGCCAGATGGGAACACATGAAACTCAAAGTATTCCTCACAGATGAGAACACCACTATCCAAGGGAAGAGGCAGCCTACACGATGAGAAAAAATACTTACCAACTACATACCCAACAGAGGGTTGGTATCTAGAATACACGAACAACTCAAAAGATAATAACATCAAGAAAACAAACAACCCAATTTTAAAAACAAGACACAGAACTAGAGTTTTGAAAAAATGAAATACAAATGACTAGAAATATCGTTTAAAATGTTAAGCATTCTTAGCCACTGGGAAAATTCAAATAAAACTAATTTAGAGTTTCACTTTACCCCATTAAGAATGACTAAGATTGAAAAGAAATAATAATGACAAATGCTAATGTGGATGTTAGAAAAAGGAATATTTAGTCACTGCTAGTGGAAGTGAAAACTGGTGGAGCCACGATGGAAATCAGTGTGGAGTTTCTTTGAAATACTAGAAATGTATTTGTTAAGCGAGAATTTATCTACTACATGATCCAATCATGCCATTCTGTGGAATGTACCCAAAAGGCTTGACATCCACTACAGAGACACTTGCTCGTCTCTGTTCATTGCTTCTATATTTGTGAGAGCCAAAAAACAAAAACAACCTATACACCCATCAACAGATGAGCAGTTAATAAAAATATAGTACATTTACACAATAGAAAAAATAATATTCTATTTAATGTTCTATTTATAGAATAGAAATGTTCTATTTCTTACAGCTGAATACAGTGGTTGAAAAAAAATGAAATTATAAAATTCACAGGAAAATGGATAGAGCTGGAAACAATATTTTTGGAGTAAGGTAACCCAGACCCAAAAGAACAAGCATTACATGTGTTATCTCATTTATGGATATTAGCTTTGAACCTTTATCTGTTTTATCTGATTACCCACAGAATTCAGGGAACTGAGTAAGGATCCACAATTAGGGGACCTTTCATAGAGAGAGGATAGAGCTCAATGATACAAAGGGTGGGTGGGGCGAACATGGTCAAAATGTAACATACTCAATTCTCAAAAGATGAAAAATATTTTAATATTGTGAAATAAATAAAACACACAGCCTAGAGGCCTCAGAGCAAGACACAACACACCTACTTGATAGTCTCTGAAACTCCTCATATTCTAAGAGTGGCATGTAAATAAATTAGAATGACTGTTTTATTTTTTTTTCTCATCACTAAGTAATTAGGCAAGTCACACCTGCCTCGGGTTCATTTGTAGATACATTCTGGCTTCTGTCTGAGTTTTATACCTGTCTCTTTTGGCAATTAACAAACTCAGCTGAATTTTCTGTGACACACCTCAAAGTGCCATATGCTCACAATAGCTTATGTATAGAAAAGCAGCTGACATTGCAAGGAAAACATAAGCAAATGCTAAGTAAACAAACACTTCTGGGGACATATGCTTAAGATTGATTCCCTCTGAGGCAGCTCCCATCACTTCCTAAAACAAATGAACAAACTCAAACGGTGTTCTGGTGACACTTACATTCAGACCAGAAATTCTCCATCCAAAGAATGAGCATTATTGTGTGACAATGAGACAGAAGCGTTATAACCTTCACGGTCCTAAGTGAAGGACAAAATAGTAGCTCTTCTACTATGGGAGGAAAACTGTTCTCTACGGTTTGGACTCTCAGGAGATTATCAGGCTAGAGCTCAGCTGGCTCCATGTCTAAAGTTTGTGCCATGATTCTTCCTTTTTACTCCCTCCTCTTTCAATTCCCTGATCTATACACTATCACCATTTAGCATTGTGATCTCAGCTCTCCCAGCGGAACTGAGCAGGCCATTTGCTCTCTCTGTGGCACTTTCTGTCCTGGACACCTTTTCCTTGGCTTTTAAAGAATGTTCTTACTTTGACTATTCCCCTCAAATCCATCACCTCCTCTCTTCCTCACTTTCTGATACCCCAATAACTCCTCTCACAAAAAGACACACAGTGTGGCCTTCCTCTACCTGGAGCTTGCTATTTCAGCAACACTGGCTGGTCAGCAAGCCCCTGCTTTCTCTGCTTCCTAATGCTGGGGTTACAAGTACATGCAAATAAACCTGGCTTTTTATGTAAGAATCGAAATTAATGTTTAAACAGAAAATGCTTTATTCACTGAGCTATCTCCCCAGACCCACGGCTTTATTCCCAGTTGTTTGTGATTAATCTACCTTGATTCTACTTTAACTTCTCTAGGATGCTTTATCATTAGTTGTGATTAGTCTTGTCTCTTTTTCCATATTTTCCTACCTAAAAGGAACTTCTGATCCACCCATAATTACAGAATCTCTCAGGCCCTCTTTTGCCCAACAAATTTTTCTGTTACATTCTTTTCATAAACATATACATATGTAGGTATATTTAAATTATGCACATACATATGTATATATTATAATATGTATGCATATAATTTTCCTGAAAATTATGCATGAGTAAAGTTAATATATATGTATGTATGTTTCATTATATATGTGTATGTGTGTATGTGTGTGTATTGTATGCATGTATGTATATATGCATGTATGCAGATGTATATGTATTTCCCAGCTACTGGGATGCTGGCTTAGATTCCTCTGATATAAACCCAGAAGTACTTAGAGATGGACCACATGATTGTTCTACATTTTCTTTTTAGAGGAATCTCTACACTGGTTCCCACAGCTTCTGAACCAGTCTGCATCCCCAAAGGCAGTTCTCAAAAGAAGAAATATAGACGATCAATAAGTGTTTGAGAAAAAACTTCAGCATCCCTGGCCAAAAGAAAAATGCAAATGAAACCTGCCTTGAGATTCCATTCACCCCAGTCACAGTGGCTGTCAATAAAAATAAATAAATAAATAAATAAAAGCAAATACATCTCAAGAGAATCTCAAGTGTAGTTTCTGATGCTCACGTGATGTTGAACCATGTTGTCCTAATCCAAATTAGAAGTACAATCTCACCTGTGCCCACTTCCTCGGTCACTGTAAGCCTAGGACTTGTTGATAGAGAAAATATGTAGGGTGTTTCCCATGAAGGTAAGAAAAAGTTACCAAACTAGATACAACAGTACATCTGCTGCCCTCCCACAGTAAGTACACACACACACACACACACACACACACACACACACACACACACCACTGCCTCTGAGATCTATGCAACCTGTTAGCAAATAACAGCTAATCTTTTCACTGCAGCCTAGTTTTGGCATTGCTTTGTCTGATAAGAATTAACCAAGAGGCAGTAAGGAAAGGGGCATTAGCTATTCTGTTCTCATCTAGTTGAATGGCTGGGAGAAGGCTATGCTGATGCTTAATGGCTGTGTCACTGGCCAACTCAGAGTCACAGCAATGCCAGGCTGCCAGCAGAGGTGAGGACTCTCAGATGTGAAACCTGATTCCCCACTTAGCAAACTGCAGAAATGCTATTTTCCAAAATGCATTCATCTCTTATCCAAGTCCTGACTGCCCTATCAGCTCCAGATAGAACTGAATGTCCAATGTCCCCCTACACATTGTTTTTGTTTCTCATACTCTCATGAACTTAAAGACTATATGTTGAGCAGTAACTTACGCTCACTCTGCAAAACTTTCCCTTCCTTCTGAATTCAGAGGTTTAGAAAAACAGTCCACAATTTACCTGCCATCCATAGCTGCCCTGTTTTTCTTCGTTTCTTGCACAATCACATCTCCAATATTTCTCTCTTTCTCCTTGTGGCCATGCTGTGATCGTCCTTCCTTGCTCCCTTGTCTCCAAGCCCTCTAATCCTTATTACTGAGTGACAGAAGGACAGCCTTCTAGACCCCTAATTCATTCTGTCTATATCTGTGTCTGTGTCTGTCTCTGTGTCTTTGTTTCTAGCCGACTCTCATTGACTCTTTCTCTGTCTCTCTCTAACTCCTTCACCCTCTCTCTGTTCTCTCTCCTTTTTCCTCCTTCTCTTCTTCCCTCCTTCCTCCTCCATGGGTGTATATGTATGTATCTTAGTAAATGTGATATATATGTACATATGTGCACAGATGTGCCATCTGTGCTATTTCTTTCTGCCTTATTCTCTTGAGACAGTGTCTCTATCTGAACATAGATTTTGGACTGGGATCCAGAAAGCCCCAGAAATCCTCCTTTCTTTATATCTCAGTATCCATCTTTTACAAAGAAGCATGTACATGATTATATGGCTTTTTATGAGGCTAGGAGGATTCAAATTCAGATCTTCATGATTGCATGCCAAGTGCTACTGACTGGGCTGCCTCTTCAGGCACCTTGCCCCCTCCAAATTCCTAATCATTAGTGACTGTCATGGTTTAAATATGCTTGGCCCAGGGAGTTTCACTATTTGAAGGTATGGCCTTGTAATAGAGTAAGTGTGTCACTGTGGGCGTAAGCTTTAAGACCCTCATCCTAGCTGCCTGGAAGTCAGTCTTCCTCTAGCAGCCTTCAGATGAATATGTAGAACTCTCAGCTTCTCCTGTACTATGCCTGCCTGGATGCTGCCATGTTTCCACCTTGCTGATACTAGACTGAACCTCTGAACCTGTAAGCCAGCTTCAATTAAATGGTGTCCTTTATAAGACTTGCCTTGGTCATGGTGTCTGTTTACATCAGTAAAACCCTAACTAAGACAGTAACATTTAAAAAATAATTCTTCAAAACTGGACTAAAGGATGGCTCATCAGTTAAGAACACTTGCTACTCTCATAGAGGACCTAGGTTCAGTTCCCAGCATACACACCACTTCTCCCAATCAACTGTAACTTCATTTTCAGGAGACCTGATGTCCTGTACTCACCTCTGGGAACAGCAGGCACATAGGTGGTACATGGACATACATAACTCAGACAAACACTCATATAGATAGAATGAAAAACAAAACTTTAGAGATTACCCACCATCTACAATTTGAAATTGAAACTAATATTATTCTGGTTACAGTGCCTTCAAACTGTATGAGCCTCAGGGCTTGTCCAGTTATTTCCCACAGTGACTGTGGCTTTCTGTTTAATTCCTGGAACATACCAAGCCTGTTCATACAATATAACCACACATGCTATTCTTTCTACCCTGAATTCTCTCATTCTTGTCCCCACACTCTACTTAAATCCCTTTCTCTAATGTTAAGTTCCTCTCTTAAGACACAGGCTTAAAATGTGTCTATTCAAGGAGGAAATCCTGATCTAAATGATTGATCTAAACTCCTTCCTTTTTATTCTTTATCAGTACAACAAGTTTGGTTTCTTTGTGGATATTATGACATTTCCTGTGATAGTTTTTCTGGTTTATTGAATAAATTATCCTTAGCATGAAAGTACCCAAAACAAGAAAACATATAGACATACACCCCTGATGAATTCACTGGTACCTAATAGATGCAATATAAATTGAATTAATGGAGCAAATAATATATGTGAATTAAATAAAGACCTTTGAATACTGTGACCTCTCAACCGAAAGGCAGCCCTTTGTGCACTCTACCATGCTAAGAAGTACCTGTAAGGCTTCCAGATCTTCTTACTAATATTAGTTCTTTCCAGTCTTATTTGATATTTTCTACTTCCAAGTAGAGTTTTCAAGTTCCTTCTTTACACTATATCTTGAATTTGTATAAATTTTCATAACACATTCACCATATATAAACATATCTGTGTTCTTCTCCTCAGAAAAACATTAGCCACAATATCCTTACTGCCCTCATCCAGCGCATAATGGAAAATTAAATCCTATTTAAATTATTAAAAGACCAACCAAATGAGACACGCATGTTTCTAGTTTCTGTTTTATAGGCTGAGATACACCGTGCTGTAGAAATCACCTGACAATCTCCTCTGTACAACACTTCTCCATGAATTACCTGGCTCACCAGAAAACACAATAATGCCACATAGAGTTTAATATCTAGCAACTTAAACCACTTCCAAAACACAAGTCATATCAGCCTCTACACGGAAAATAAGAAGTGTAGTGAATAGGAGATCAATCCATTAAGGCTGTGAAATACTCTGATAAGTGAATATTAGCCCAAAAGTTTGCAATACTCAAGATTCAATTCACAAACCATATGAAGCCTAAGAAGAAGGAAGATCAAAATGCGGATGCTATAGTGTTTCTTAGAAGGGTGAACAAAATACTCACAAGAGGAAATATGGAGACAAAGTGTAGAGCACAGACTGAAGGAAAGGCTAACCAGAGACTGCCCTACTTGGGGATACATCCCATATATAGCCACCAAATCTGGATGTTATTGTGGATGCTGGGAAGTGCTTGCTGATGGAAGCATAATAAGCTGTCTCTCAAGAGACTCAGGCAGAGCCTAACAAATACAAAGGCAGATGCTCACAGTCAACCATTGAACTGAGTGTGGGGTTTCAGATGGAGGAGTTAGAGAAGGGACTGATGGAGCTGAGGGGCTTTTCAGACCCATGGAGGTAGTAACAGTGTCAACTGGCCAGACCCCCTCCCCGCCTCCCCGGAGCTCCCGGAGACTGGACCAGCAACCAACAGATACACTTGGAGGGACCCATGATGCTGGCCACATATACGGCAGAGGAGGGTCTTGTTGGCCATCAGTGGAAGGAAAGGCCCTTGAACCTGAGAGTGCTAGATGCTCCAGTGTAGGGGAATGTTAGGGAGGGAAGAGGGGAGTGGGTGGGTGAGAGAGCACCCTCTTAGAGGCATGGATGGTGGGAGAGATAGGGAATTTCTGAAGGGAAGAGATGGGAAGGGAAAAACATTTGAAATGTAAATAAAGTAAATATCCATAAATAAATAAACAAAGAAAGAAAGAAAGATTGTGAAATACTGTGAAAAACTGAACACCAATAATTCATGACCTTAAAAGAAATAGCTTCAGATGTTACATTCTAGTGTTGAATATAAAATAGAATCAATTCTAGTGTTGAATATAAAATTCCAAAATAGAATCACAGCAATTGGCCTTTTGGAATTTAACTCTATGCTTAGATCTGGAGTGTGTCACAGATAAACCCAAAGACTTGAACACATTTGGAACAAATGTCCTAGTCAGACTTTTATACTTGGAACTGACTTTCAAAAATACTAACATCTGCACCTGCAAAGTTAGATTATCCTTAGTATCATCTGTCGTTCAAATGAGTATTTCTCCTGACAGTGGTTGGAGTTTGAGCATAAAGTTCCTTCATGTAACTATAGGGAAGTTCACAAAACCACTTTAGAAACAAGTGTGGTGACCTGATATTTTCTAGGTATGGCATACTCATGACAGATTTTACATACATTTCTAATGTTATCCAGTTGTTTGCATGACCATGGAAAAGTCAACCATTCTTTTGTTTCTAATATTTTTTATCATATTGCTTTTCTGATTTCTAGAGCTACTCTGAAAATAAATCATGAAAAATACTCCAGACAATTGTCCTTTTCCTGGAAATGAAGCAAAGGAGACAAACACTAAAACCTCAAAAGGAAATAAAAGAGCATCAGACATGATTAATGAAATGCAGAGTGTCACCATGTAGACCATAGAAGGGAACTGTGCTATACTCTAAAACAAAGTGACAACAAACAACCAGGAGTAATGAAGAAATTAAGTCACCTTTAGCCTGGGAGTCTTCTGCAACCCACAGATAACTCAAGTTTTATTTTGACAATAGGAAAGGTCACAGGAGATATAAGAGAGCACATAAAGTCAGGCCAAAGTGGAGACTTTAGGAGGAGACTATTGTAAATATCGATGCTCTAAACAAGGTACACATATTCAGCAAAGTAAACCAAAACCAAAACTGCTTCACAAAGGGAATAGTGAGAAAATTACCTGACTTAATTCTGTTGCTGCTTTGGAAAATCCACAATCACATTCTCCAGCTAGTTTTTAATTGAAATTTATACTATTCCTGCAATATGAAAATCACTAAACTAATAATTTAACCCAAAGTTGGCCCATGTTAAGCATGCTGCCAGGAGATAGGTAGAAGAAATTCTCTAAGCAGGCACCTTGTGTGAAGTTACAAGGTGTAGCTCTAGTTACCCCCAAGTAAATGGGCAGAGACAATGTCACACAAGATGACAATGGATACCCAAAGGTATATATTATAAGATATAATTATACTGTACAAATATTTGTCCTCCAAATTGTTAAGCCACAAATATTAATATCAAACAAAGTGATGTTATGGCAGTCGAGATAAAGAAGATCTCTATATAATTACCAATATCTCAATAAATTAATGGGGTATTTCTTCTACATTTATATATAATTATCAAGTAATTTAGAATTATAATTCTAAATTTGTTATCTGCATAGAAAAAACTTAACTCATCATGATAATGAAGCACTAAACATAATTTTCTTATATAATGTTAGACTTGGCAATCCAAAGAAGAGAAGAAGATGAAAATATAGAAGAGATAAGCAACAAAGTCTGCCATATTTGCTCTAAGGCATACATACAAGATAACAGAATGAATGGTCAAAAGATATACAGTCCTTCATTAATACATAAGATATTTAAGAAAATATTTATGCATAAGGCTAAAAAATAGATTCAATAATTTCCGAAGTATGAGTAAAATGCATTTCCTACTCTTTTCATAATAAACATAATTTACAATCAAATAGCTGACTTAACACTTTAAAATCTAGAATATCTCCCTAAGTTTATATCAACTCATAAAATTGAAATGAACAGTAATGAATGTTAGATAAAAATAGACTTGACAAAAAAGAACAATGAAGCATAGAAATTCAAAGAACATAGACCTGAAGAAGAGTATAAAGGAAATGAGGGTCTGGAGAGATGGCTCAGTGGTTAAAAGCACTGCTGCTTTTCTGAAGACCTGAGTTCAACTCCCAGTACCCACATGTCTGCTCACAACTATCTGCATTCCCAAGAGCAGCAGGCACAAAAGTCCTGCACAGATATGTATGCAAAACACCCATACACATAAAATAATAATTAAAATTTTAAAAAAGGACAAAAATGGATTTTCTTCAATATTTGTGTCAGAAAAATATAAAAAGTAAAGAAAGATTTAAAAAAGAAAATAAGGCTGGGGAGTTTGCTCAGTCAGTAAAGTGTTTCCCATGTAAGAATGAGGATATTATTTCTAATTCACCACCAATGCAGCTTGAAATTCTTTCAGCCATGATCTTTAAAATATTATGAGGACCTCAGAACCCATATTTAAAAAATCCAGAGGTGGTGCTGCATGCTTGCAATCCCAGGTGTGGAAAGACAGAAACCTACTGATCCCAGGGGTTTTCAGGATGGTCAAGCTTTACTTAAGAAGCTCCCATCCAGTGAGGGGCTCTATTTCCACATGTCCCCCAAAAAATAGGGAGGAAATAAGTGAGGAAGGAAGAGAGGAAGGAAGGGAGGAAGGTAAGAAAGGAAAGGAGGAAGTGAGGAAGGAAGGGAAGAAGGGAGGGAGGGAGGGAGGGAGGAAGGAAGGAAGGAAGGAAGGAAGGAAGAAGGAAGGAAGGAAGCTGTGGATAACCCTGAAGCTGTTTGCATTTGGATGCTAATTCTGCCCTCTTAGGATGGGCTTCAGACAAGGAGTGAATTACATACTCATGTGACATCTTGTGAACCAATCCCCTAATGAATAAAGGAGCCAATCACTGGGTGCCTAGGAGGGACTTCCAGGATAGAGAAAAGAGAGGTGCAGGAGAGAGAGAGGGTCCTTTTGGAACTGGGACAGCATGTAGGTAAGATGTAACTACTAGAGTTTCCTGGTATGGCAGATCAGCAAGGATTCCCCACCAGAGGAATCAGACTTTGATAAGGTTTACAAGATTAGGTTTTAGTTGTTGTACCCAGAGACTGAGTTACTATTGTTTCTGAGCTAGTTTGTCTTGCGTTTTCCTTCACACAGTGTCTCGTCTGGGTCACAGAGAGAAAGGTACAGTAGCGAAGCATGGGTTTGCCTGATGTGCACCACAGATGTCATGGGGGCATTGAAGCATGGGGCTGGCGTAGTAGTGACCCGCCAGTGGGAACCAAGTGAGCTGGGTAGAGAGATTACAGAACTCTGAGTTGGAGCTCCATGAGATGAAAGCAGGTTGGCCATTGCCTGCCAGTGCAAGGATGAGGGGATTATACAAGATGGATTGATAGCACCTGAAAAACAACATCTGAATTTACCTTTGTACCATACATATACACACATGTTTGTGCACCTTAACACAAAGTGCACCCTAACATACTCACATACAAGACTAGCTGTCAATTTTGTCTCAGAAATAAATAGGAGAAAATGTTAATCATGAAGCAACTGAGTAAACAGGTTAAAATTTCTCACATAAAACCACCAGACCCAGAGAACCATAATATTAAATTGTGTCTCAAGTTACAGAGATTTCTAGATAATGGGAAGATGGAGCTCAGCCTGATTTTAATGAGCAAGCTCAACCATCACACCCAAAGCAGACAAAGGCAGAAAAAAAAATTATATGCTTCTTTTAATCATCAGTACTCACATGCAAATCCTCCACTTTGAATAAGCGCTGAATTCAAAAGCTGTTGTATAAAGACAAATGGGTTTATTCCAGGAATGCGAGTTTAGTTTAATATCAGAAAATCAATTAATGTGATTTATCTCAATAACATATTATAGGAGAAAAACTATCTGATAATCATAACAGATATGGGAAGAAACAATGAATAAAATTCAACATCTATTCATGTTTCAAAAAGTATATTAGAAAATGGTGGATAGAATGGCACCTATTTTCTCATAAATAAATAAACTCAAATGTGCATGTGTGTGTGTGTGTGTGTGTGTGTGTGTGTGTGTGGTGTGAGCATGTTGGGCAGGTAGAGAGATGTGTCACACTTCAATAAATTTCAAAGTTAATGATGGAAGGTTGAAAAATATTTTAGAATTTTAGACAGATGAATATGAGAATATGAGAATGATAATTGTTCCTATTTCTAAAATCTCTTCTGAGCTCATTAAAAATTAGAGAAAGTGAGGAATATAACACATAAGCCAAAGGAGAAAGCTGTCATCAGTGGATGATATGATTATCCATCTAGGGAACACTAAATGATGTACAAGAAAGTATTACTTAAATTTTTAATGGTAGTGTACTTGGCTTTCTAAGAACAAAAGTACTAGAAATATGTTTATGTCAATAAAAATCATTTTACAAGGAATTTCAAAGCATATATCACTTATAATAAATACCCCATAAGTACATAAATTACCAGAACAAAATTGTAATATAGAAGCAGAAATTTATTCCAAAACTTAGAAATTTTACAAAAACTATTGGGGAGCTTTAGCTAACTGGAGAAATATATGTTAATGAAACCTTCTTAGAAAGGAACATCCAATATCACAAAACTGGAACTTTTTCCAGGCAGATATATAATTTTAATGAAATCCAAATAAAAACACCAGTAGGAGTTTTGTATTTATGTTCTGTAATAAGACAAGCTGATATGAAAATTTTTTAGAAGTTAAAATAAAAAGTTCATGAATCATTAAAATGTTCCTAAAGCAAATCAAAGCCCAAGATTTCCCCATCCATTACCAGGATATACTCAAATGTGATAGAAATAAAACTTGCATGCTATAGGTGAAGAAACGGGCACACAAAATAATGAATTAAGATACCAAAGCATGGCTCACATTCCTCTAAAGCTGTGCACTTCACCACAGCTGGCACTACACAGCAAGAGGAAAAATTCTGTAGATATTATCAGAAAAGAACAAATCAAGACTAAAGACACTTAATAAAAGAACAAATCCAATGGACCAAAGGAAGAGTTGAAATGATGCTCCCACCTTGTTGTTACCAACAAAATGTCAACTGAAATTCTGAGAAGATACCATCATCTACTCATCAGAGCAGGAAAAAATAAGAACTTTGATGAGTTAAAAAAAAAGTTAAGCCAAAATGGGAGGGGGGGGATCAGGTGTGGGAGGAGACGGAGAAGATGTACAGAGGGTCAGGAAATTGAACAGAGGTGTGTAGCAATGGGGGATGGGTAACTCGGGGAAGCCAACAGAAAGTTCCAGGTGCCAGGAAAGCAAGAGGCTCCCAGGACCCAACAGGGATGACATTAGCTGAAATACTCAACAAAGGGGAGAGAGAATCTGTAGAGATCATATCCAGAGGTTAGGCAAGGACCCCGGTTGAGGAATAGGGCCACCCACTCTTCTCAAAATTTTAACCCAGAATTGATCCTGTCTAAAGGGAATACAGGGACAAAGAGTGGAACAGAGACTGAAGGAAAGGCCATTCAGATACTGTCCCACCTGGGGATTCATCCCCTATACAGCCACCAAACCCAGTCACTATTGCTGATGCCAAGAAGTGCTTCCTGACAGGAGCTTGGTATGGATGTCTCCTGAAAGACTCTGCCAGAGCCTTACTGATACAGATGCGGATGCACCCAGCCAACTGTCCCCATCGAAGCATGGGGACCCCAGTGGAGGAGTCAGGGGAAGGAGTGAAGGAGCTGAAGGAGTTTGCAACCCCATAGGAAGAACAATATCAACCAACCAGACCCCAGGGACTAAACCACCAACCAAAGAGTACACATGGAGGGACTGATGGCTCCAGTTGCATATGAAGCAGAGGATTCCCTTATCTGGCATCAGTGGGAGGGGAAGTCCTTGGTCCTGTGAAGGCTTGATGCCTGAGAGTAAGGGGATGCTAGGGCAGTGAGGCAGGAGTAAGTGGGTGGTAGAGCACCCTCATAGAAGCAGGGGGAGGGGAAGGGGGACAGAGGGTTTTGGGAGGGGAAACCAGGAAGGGGGATAACATTTGAAATGTAAATAAATGAAATAAGCAATAAAAATATTTTTTAAAATTTTAAGCCAGTACATGAAGCATCTCTCATCCATATTATTGTAATTTCCATGTAAAGTCACACTAGACTTCCCTTTTATGTATATACTTGGCTTAGTGTTCAATCACAGGCTACAACACCACTTTTAACAGCAAATACCTAATTATGACAAATAGGAATACGAATGTGAAATTTGTGAGTGCTCATACAATAGAATATAATTATAGAAGCGAAGAATAAATAACATTGGTAAAGCTTGTTTGTTTTGTTCAGCTATTTGTTTTAATACCCCTGCTGGCTGAAGGGGTATAGAGAAGGAAGTCATCATTCAAACAACTTGAGATATGTACCATAACTACAAGAAGACGCAGCCGTCTGAGCCAACAATAACCTAAAAGCAAGGTTTTCCAGTGTCACTCTTTCCAGATCCATAGATTTTTCTATCCATAAGAACATGGTCTGTTCATTCCAGTAGCACCCTGCTTATAAATTCTAACCACTCCACCAAAAGGCTACCAACATTGTGCCTTCCTTACTGTTACATACTCATCAAGCCTAATTTATGTTGTCCATACATTCTTGTCTTCCACTGGGGCATGGCTGACTCATCATAGGCTACACTTTTAGAGAAAATTGACTCTCCCTCTCTTAGCAGCTTTCAATTGCCAATAGCTTCTCTGTATGCACTCTTCCCAGATCTTACTTTAACTTTTCTATGAGACCTACTAGCCAGTTTGAGGCTTTCAATCCAGATTTTCCTAACCATATAATATAATGATTATAATGATATAAAATAATAGTTCTGAAAGAAAACTGTAGAGTACAGAATGTCTAAACTGGCTTAGATGAAATGTCTCACCTTCTTAGACCACAGACCCCTCTGAAGGGAATTTCCCTGAATATCACCAACCCATTTCCTCCCTAAATCACTTCTCTGCTCAACTGCTGAGATGGGATAATTCTCTTTTATTATACTTTCCATTGAAATAAAAATGTCTGTAGATAACTAACACATTTTCTTAAGGATAGAGCCACAAGAAGCTGTTTCCCCAAGATATAAACTGTTTTCTTCTCTGAGAAACTACTTCTTTCCCTAGAGTAGACAGGGAAATCTATCCCAGGTAAGACCCTATTCCCTCAGGTTATAGCACAGACCTACTTGAGAGCTTTGAAAAAGCAGAATTCTTTGGCCATCAAAGACTTGGGACCTAAGACTCTGGCACCAGCCACTTCACTGGTAGAACTCACTATCTCCAATCTTGTGTCTTTCCATTCTTTGAGGGTCCCTTTGAAAAGTCAGCACCCTTTCAATGAACAATGGTAGGTTAAGAAAGCCTTGCTCATTCCAGTCAGCTTGGAACTGAAGATAATCTCATTTCATTAAAAACCCCATCACCTCTATCTGTAAAGTTATCCCAAGAAAAATGCTTAAGGATTTCATAATTAACATGTGGCATCAGGTGCAATGAGGAAAGCAGACACAATTATAATAACTTGAAGTCAATAATTTATAAATGATAATGTATTATTAAACAATTATTGGGGCCAGAACAACATTTAATGAGATTAAGCTGATTGCCAGCCTGAACTGTTGGATACACATTGATTTAATCAGAGTGCTTAATTAAACTATGTAAGTTGCCCACCAAATCATTACATCACAGCTTCGTTCAAAGGAGGACCATTTCTCTTCTGCTTCCTCCTTCCTTGTGAATACAAAATTATTATTGATTGAAAAGAAATTAAGATAAAGATTCTTGCCCTTCATAACAACTGAAGAAACTGCCATGCCATCTGGTGACATTTCTTTTCAATCACAGGGAATAAATGCTGTGTGTGTGAGTACATAGGGAGTTTGATCTTCTGTGCAAGAATTCTTTGTTTTCTCCAAAGAGTTCAGAATGTTAATAAGCAAGACTACCTTATATTGTTAAAGTAGATAGTCATTTGCAACCCTCCACTTTAAGGCAGATGTTTTAAACCTTAAAGAAGGGAAGAGGCCTCAAAAACAAACAAAACACACACACACACAACAAACAAAAAAAGAAACCAACACTGAATTAGCCCAAGATTTGAACCAGGTGCCACCTACCCCTGTTTCTTTTTCAGTTTAAAATATTCCCAGGGGATCCATTGAAGTCTCATCAGTCACTGGAAACTGGAGATTCATACAGATTTTATTTTCAGTTTCCAGCAGCAAGCAGCATCCTCAGAGGCTAAGGCTGATTCTCTAGCTGCTGAAACCTCAGCATTGCTCATCACTCTCAAGGATGCATAAATCCCTATCTTTTGGCATGCCGGTCTTCCTTTCACTTGTCACAGTGCTAATGATAAGAGTTATTTATGTTGAACATTGAACAAAATGGGTTTTTTTACTCAATGTTCCAGCCTGATGATTCTGCCTAGGGGGAGACAGTGACAGCTCTGTCAAAGCATCCTGGGGTAAACGGAGACCTGCTGGTCTTTCTAATTAGGGCTTTACCCTGTCAGTTTCCTGAATAGCCATTTCTAAATGGGAAGCGCATCACTACACGTTGAGGTTGCCCTTGGCCTATAAAACTCTGGGATGTCAAAATCCACAGCTGCCACCTGGATGCTCAATGAGCCACAGAAAGCCAGCTGCAGGGGAAGTGCTCACAGACACTGAGGCAGCTCTTACTCCCTCTGAGCTGTTGCCTGTGAACTCTGGAAGTGATCATCTGGTGCCAGAAACAGAACACTTGTGCAAGCCAGCTTAAGGCAAGAAGGCGATCACTCAATCATTACCAAGGTGGCTATGGACATACATTTTAATTATCATATTCTGGGCAGTAATGTGCCCAATGACTCAGCTCATAACCTGTGGTCCTTTGAAAATTCTCTTACACTGAGAATCAGTGAGGTGAGATCTCAGCTGTAGTCTCTGGAGACGCCTGTTTACAAAAGACTGTCTTGTCAAATTACAGCTTTTCTTCAACAATGACTTCAGAAAATCATCCAAAACAAACTGAATTTGCTGTGTCATTCATGTCTGTTCTTCTCTACACCACCAAATCCAACTTTTCAAGAATAGAAAAGCGGTAATACAGTTTAATGTCAGCTTTCAATAAGCCAGGTTCTGAAGGCATTTTATGCATGTGCGTTGTTTTGAGGGGAGAAGTGCCTTCTGTCTTAGCCACTCACCATTCACTTCTCAGGAGGAGAGTGAGCCCTGTTGGCCATGAACATTCATTATAGATTCTGTCTCTAGGTTCTGTTGAATCATCCTATCCTGCTTTTGAAAAGCATGGAGAACATAGATCATACTAAGCTGAGATTCTACTGAGCTGAGACTCATGCATTTTTCCAATTACTCTCTACACCTAGCCTGCCAGTTAGAATTTAGAAAGCTCACATTTGAACTCTTAAAGAGAATCTTTACCATATTTAAGAAGGCAAGTTCCTTCATACTAAAGGCATCTCAAGTGGATCCCATAGAAAAGAGCAACTGGAGAGGGTTATGTAACTCATCTACTGGTGGTTTTTGGTGTTGGTGTTAGATACAGGTGACTACTAGCCTCAGACAAGCAAGATGCTTCCAGATAACTCGGTCATCTTAAAAACAAAATTCATTCTTTTCATGTTCCTCATGGCAAAGGAAATAGAAAGACCTGTAGAAAACTGCGTCCTTGAAAGTCTTAATTTAAAACTACCAAAGTATTTCTTCACTAAAATTCTTACCATATTTGGAAACTGTATCCCAGAATCATAAGATAAAGAATAATTTTTTCAGTAGGAATAATATTATTTCCAAATATAAAAGTCATACTATTTCAAACTACAAAATTTGGAAATCATATTAACTGTCATGGCAAAATTTATGTACATGGTAGTGGAGTTTTCATGTGTGCACTGTATGGATATACAGTTTCTGGGCACTAGGCATGACTATGTATATGTGAGTATATGTGTATGTGCAGGAGAAGATTCGTGTGTGTGTGTGTGTGTGTGTGTGTGTGTGTGTGTGTAAAACAGACCAACTTGAACTGTAATTCCATACACCTTATTTTGCCTAGGCTGCCTAACCACTAAGCTTCAGAGACCTGCCTGTCATAGCCTTTCCACAGCTGGAGTGACAAGTGTATAGCACCACGCCTGGTATTTTACATGGGTGTTGAGAATTGAACTCAGGTCGTCATGAGCTAAACTATCTTTATTAGCTAAGCTATCTCCTCAGACCCATCATAGTAAAATTGTAAGATAGATCTTTATTTTCTATTCTAATAGAAAGAAGTAGCATAAGCAGTGGAGAGATCAAATAAATACAAGAAAAGATATTGTTATATTTTTGTAGAAGAGACAAAATAGTCTGAGCAATCCTTCAAATACCACAAGACATAGCTAAAATAAGATATAGATAGATAGATAGATGATAGATAGATAGATAGATAGATAGATAGATAGATAGATAGATAGGGAAGTCACTTCATACACTGCTGCATTTCTCTGAATGCATAATCTTGTATATGGTTAAAAACAATAACAACAAAAACAAAGCAAACAAAAAAACAAAAAACACAAAATAAAAAACACTGAAGCAGCTTTAGTAGACAGGCATCAAAGCAGGTTTTTATCCTAAGAGTTTCAACAAACCTTGAAAACTTTGAGCTTCTGCTTTGAGAACTTCAAGAAACACAAGAAGCCAGGAGAGGAGCATGGGGCTACAAGTAGGAGACCCTGGCATGATGCTGAAACCCCACAGATCCTTGTGTCTGTCTCAAATTCACAGAACAAGAAGAGAATAAAATGACCTTTTATTTTAATTTTGCCCTGGAAAACCATGAAAAATAAAGATAGTCCTAACATACATTTGAATTCATGATCCATACGTGGTTTGCAAAAATCAAAGGTCTGTAAGGTTCAAAATGAAAACACTATTGGATGACTAGAAGATGTAAATATTAACAATACTATGGGCCCAGACTCCAGACCAAACCTCCCAGGCTCACAGTCCAGTGCAACCATGGTCTAGGCCTATCATATAAGACTCTAGCTTCAGGTTTGTCCCCAGAAGATTCATGCTCTATACTCTCATATCTGTTGACCCAGACGCCATCAGAAATCCCGTCTGTAGATCACATCAGAGTCTGTGTGACAGAGGTTGGGAGGGGTGAGTACACGTGCACACACACCATATGCTTTATGCCACAAAATCATTTAACTGATTAAAGAGATAAGTTCCTAAGAATAGGCGACCCAACATGACTGAAGAAAAAGATGCCAGCCTCTGATGACTTCACCAGTGAGTTCTGCTCAACATTTACAGAACCAATTAATCCTTCTCAAATTCTCCCACACAATTAAGATGCTGGATGCACCTGCACACTTGCTTACAAGGGCAGAATTAGCACCACATCAAAGCCAGCTAATAATACTATGAGAAAACAGAACTTCAGATCATTTTTTCTAATGATCACAACTAAAACAATTTAAAGAAAATCCTCACAAACCTACTTAAACGTCATATTAAAGAGATTAATGCTGTGACCAAGTAGAATTTGATATAAATACTATGTGATATCTAATAATAAATATAAAGTGCCATATTAATAGATAACATGATCAAACTAGAGAGGAAGATTGCATGATCATTTCCCTATTCCTCAAGATTATGACATGAAGAATTCTTTGTCTTGCTTGACTGTACTCATCAAGTATGAGCCAAAACAAACCTTCTCTCCCCAAAGATCATGCATTAGGCTATGTAATCACAGCATTGGAAATGTGATTAAATACCTTCATGATATCATCAAAATATAAATAAAATAATTTGGGATGCATCTATTTAAGGAAATAAACTACGAAAACTCTGACACAAATAAAGGAATCATAAAAAAAAGTAGGAATAACTAAAAAGGTATACTATGTTTATTGATTAAAAGATGATAATATAAAAGGCTCACACTATTCAAAAATCTATAGATTGGATAAAGCCTTATCTCCTTACAAACTAAATAAAAAAAAAAAAAAAACAAAAAGCAATCCTAACATTCATACTAAACACAAAGTGTCTAGAACAGTCAAGGAGATCTTAGAGGGCATCTCCTGAGATATCTGATCTCCCCAAAATGCTACAAAGCTGTAGTCAGCAAAACATGCCACTGCAGGAAAACTAAGCAAACTTCATGTGACAGTAAAGCCAAGGAGAGGAGTAAAGCTGTGAATTTAGGGTCAGTTGATCTTTGACAAAACTGACAAGAGCATACACAGATGGGAATGTGTCTCTTTAACTAATGATTTTGAAAACACTGCCTTTACATCCCACCACATGCAATGAAGTGATTAAGGGCTGAAAAGTAAATTTTAAAACTTTACAACTCAGAAGAAATACCACAGAATGGATGGCTTAACCAATAATGTACTTCCATAGTTCTAGAGGCTAGTTTCCTGGGTCCAGGCTTGTTGCATGGCTGGGTTCTGGTGAATGCTCTCTTCCTTGCTTCTAAGTAGTCACCTGTATTCACAGGTGGTCCAAGGAAGGCAAATTTTCTCTCTGCTGTCTCTTCATGCAAGGATATTAATTCTATCAGACTCTGTCCTTCTAGAGTCACTAAACCTGCCATCATTTAAAGACAATCACATTAGGGATTAAGGCTTCATTTCATAAACTACAGAATGGCAAACTGACATAAATATGTTGAATTGCCGAGCAATGAATAATGATTAACTGAGACTTAAACACATCAAGCTGGTTCAATAACAAAAATATTTTTCAATTATATATAATTGCATATACATAACTAAAAACAAATCTTTAATCTTTAAGGCACATGTCCATTTGAAATCACAGTAATATTGGAAAATATGGGAGGAAACCTATCATATGGGTCTAAAATATACTTCTTATATTTTAAGAATGTAAGAATATAAGAATATAATTCATGAATCAACATTTCATTCTTATTCCTTATTCTACATCTATATGATATATGGACTAATTTACAGGAATTATACTACAAACAACAATCTTAGTCCTCATTAGAAAAGGATTTATTTTGATTTCTGGTCCTACATTTAATAGCTAAGCAGCCATGTACAACTCATTAGCCCTCACTTCTATCCTCTTTAAAGTAGGAACTTGTCCTCCAGCACACTGCTTTCACAATGAAAATGAAAATATGTTCATTGCTCTGTTAGACTCCATCAAAATTAAACAAGAAAGACTGAGAAATTTAAATAGAACTGACAGACAAGAAAATATGTCCCATGCTCAGAATAATGATTGACCATAAATATTTGCAAAATAAAAAAGAAAGAGAACTGAACAAATTATATTAGGTGCTTTTGTGTCTTCATGCCCAAGTACCTGAGAATGTTTCAGGGAAGGAATTGTTTGGGGTCACAGTTTCAAATGTATCAGAAGCAGCACCATGGTGTTTCAAAGCACAGTCACCATGAGGCAGAAATAGAAACAAATCCAAAACATGGTGCTGCAAACCCAACTCTAATGATATAACTTCTGCAGCTAGGGGCTACCTCCAGACATTTCCAGAACCACCTTAAATACTGCCACCATATTTGACATCTATAATATGGTCTTAAGGGGACAGTCCTATACAAGCTACAGTGTGGGGAATATATCTAATAGATCAAAAGCTCCTAATAAATCAATCTGAAAAAATAAATCATCTGGTCAAGTAGTAAACAAATCAAATACTTTTTAATTAATTTACACTTATTTATTTTGTATGTGTATTGGGTGTGTGCATACACCACTGGGTTTATGTGGAACTTAGAGAAAACCTTGGAGCAGTCAGGTCTCTCCATCTACCATGTGGATTCCAGGGAGAGAACTTGAAGGGAAAAACCAGAATAAACATTTTAAATCAAGATCCTTCTAAGTCATGCACAAAGGAAATAAAATTAAAGTAACACTGAAAGTCCTTCTTCTTCTTGTTCTTGTTGTTGTTGTTGTTCTCCTCCTCCTCCTCCTCCTCCTCCTCCTCCTCCTCCTCCTCCTCCTCCTCCTCCTTCTTCTTCTTCTTCTTCTTCTTCTTCTTCTTCTTGCTTTGGGACCACAGGTGGCAATTTTAAAAGCTCTAGTAGACATAAAAATGTGGAATACTTCTAAATGTTTGGTAGATCAGGTCATTGAAGAAATAATCTGTAGAGAATAAAACGGCAGTGTGGAATTCATTGGTGTTGTCAATACACAGGGATTTGGACTTTCACAGGAAGAAATTATCAGCAAGACTAATTTAAGTCCCTCTGGTGTTTCAAGTATAACTCTGAATTTGTGTGTTTGGGTGTGAGTGTGTCTTGTTTTTGCACATGTGTATTAACACACCAACATGAACTTATCATTACAAACTGCCTGACATATAGTAAGCTGAGGAATTCACTTTTCGAATTTAACCATGTTTACTTTTACTCCAGTTTAGTCGTCTCCTTAGCGGAAGATATGTTAAAAGTTTCCTTCTCACTCTACACGTCAAATAAAACCACGGTGATTCCTCAAAAACAAAAGAACAAATACCCACTTGCCTACTATCCACCTTTAAAAACAATTACATCATCATGTGCTCCTTAGAACGTTTTGTTGGGAAGGACTAATCCCATCTAAATTAAGACCTTTCCTCTCATGCTTCTTCCTAACTCAGATAAACTCACCACATTCAACCTGTGGCTAGCTGTTTTTAAATAGCATGGCTTTACATCTTTCTTTCTTTCTTTCTTTCTTTTTTTTTTTTTTTTTGAACTCTAATTTTTATTTTTTTATAATTTTTTTTCATATTTTATTTACATTTCACATGTTTCCCCCTTCCAGATCTCCCCTTTGGAACCTCCCCTTCCATCTGCCCTCCCCCTGCCACTATGGGGATATTCTCTAACCAATCTACCCACCCACTCTCATCTTCCATCCTTATCATTCTCCTATACTGGGGGATCTAACAACCTCAGGCCAAAGGGCCTCTCCTCCCCCTGATGGATAACAAGACCCTCCTCTGCCACATTTGTGGCCAGCACCATGGGTCCCTCCATGTATATTCTTTGGTTGGTGCATCAGTCTCCAGGAGTATCAGGGGGTCAGGCCAGTTGCCACTGTTGCTACCTCCCTGGGGCTGCACACTCCCTCAACTCCTTCAGTCCTTTCTCCAAGTCCTCCATCTGGGACCTCACACTCAATCCTACTGTGGCTGTGAAGTGACTCTTGGGTATTTCAAACTTTTGGGCTAGTAACCATATAAAAGTGAGTACATACCATGTTCACTCTTTTGTGACTGCGTTACCTCACTCAGGATGATATTTTCAACATCCATCCATTTGCCTGCGAATTTCATGAAGTCATTGTTTTTAATAGCTGAGTAGTATTCCATTGTGTAAATGTACCACATTTTCTGTATCCATTCCTCTGTGGAGGGATTTCTGGGTTGTTTCTACCTTCTGGTTATTATAAATATGGCTGCTATGAACATACTGGAACATGTGTCTTTATTACATGGAGCATCTTCTGGGTATATGCTCAGAAGTGGAATAGCTGGGTCCACAGGTAGTGTTATGTTCATTTTTCTGAGGGTTCGCCAAACTGATTTCCAGAGAGGTTGTATCAACTTGCATTCCCACCAGCAGTGGAGGAGTGTTCCCTTTCTCCACATCCTCGTCAACATCTGCTATCACCTGAGTTTTTGATCTTAGCCATTCTGACTGGTGTGAGGTGAAATCTCAGGATTGTTTTGACTTGCATTTCCCTGATGACTAAGGATGTTGAACATTTCTTTAGGTGCTTCTCAGCCATTCAAGTTTCCTCAGTTGAGAATTCTCTGTCTAGCTCACTTCCCCATTTTTTGATAGGGTTATTTGGATCTCTGGATTCTAGCTTCTTGAGTTCTTTGAATACATTGGATATGAACCATCTATCAGATGTAGGATTGGTAAAGATCTTTTCCCAATCTGTAGGTTGCTGTTTTGCCCTATTTAAAGTGTCCTTTACCTTACAGAAGCTTTGTAATTCTATGAGGTCCCATCTGTCAATTCTTGATATTAGAGCACAAGCCATTGATGTTTTGTTCAAGAACATTTCCCCTGTGCCCAAGTGTTCGAGACTATTCCCCACTTTCTCTTCTATTAGATTCAGTGTATCTGGTTTTATGTGGAGGCCCTTGATCCACCTGGACTTGAGCTTTGTACAGAGAGATAGGAATGGATCAATTCTCAATCTTCTACATGTAGACCATGAGGTGCTGAGAAGAAGGTATATTCTTTTGATGCAGGATGAAATGTTCTATAGATATCTGTTAAACCCATTTGGTTCATAGCATCTGTTAGTTTCACCATGTCTCTGTTTAGTTTAAGTTTCCAAGATCTGTCCATTGTTGATAGTGGGGTGTTGAAGTATCCCACTATTATTGTGTGAGGTGCAATGTGTGCTTTGAGCTTTAGTAGAGTTTCTTTTATGAAAGTGGGAGCTCTTGCATTCAGGGCATAGATGTTCAGAATTGAGAGTTCCTCTTGGTAGATTTTTCCTTTGATGAGTATGAAATGTCCTTCCTCATCCTTTTTGATGACTTTTGGTTAAAAGTCAACTTTATCCGATATTAGAATGGCTACTCCAGCCTGTTTCTTGGGGCCATTTGCTTGGAAAATTGTTTTCCAGCCCTTTACTCTGAGGTAGTGTTTGTCTTTAACACGGGGTTTCGTTTCCTGGATACAGCAAAATGCTGGGTCCTGTTTATGGATCCAGTCTGTCTGTCTATGTCTTTTTATTGGGGAGTTGAGACCATTGATGTTAAGAGATATTAAAGAATAGTGATTATTATTTCCTGTTCTTATTGATGTTTTTTATATTGTTTATGTGGCTATCTTCTTTTGAGTTTGTTGAAAGATTACTTTCTTACTTTTTCTTGAGTGTAGTTTCCCTCCTTGAGTTGGCATTTCCCATGTATTATTCTTTATAGGGTTGGGTTTGTGGAAACATACTGTGCAAATTTGGATTTGTCGTAGAATATTTTGGTTTCACCATCTATGATTATTGAGAGTTTTGCTGGGTATAGCAGCCTGGGCTGGCATTTGTGTTCTTTTAGAGTCTGTATGAGATCTACCCAGGATCTTCTAGCTTTCATAGTCTCCAGTGAGAAGTCTGGTGTAATTCTGATAGATCTGCCTTTATATGTTACTTGCCCCTTTTCTTCACTGCTTTTAATATTCTTTCCTTATTTTGTGTATTTGGTGTTTTGACTATAATGTGACAGGAGGAATTTCTTTTCTGATCCAGTCTATTTGGCGTTCTGTAGGTTTCTTGTACATTTATGTTTATCTCTTTCTTTAGGTTAGGGAAGTTTTCTTCTATAATTTTGTTGAAGATATTTACTGGTCCTTTAAGTTGGGAGTCTTCACTCTCTTCTATACCCATTATCCTCAGGTTCTGACTTCTCATTGCATCTTGGATATCTTGGATGTTTTGGTTTAGGAGTTTTTTGGATTTTGTGTTTTCTTTGACTGTTGTGTCCATGTTTTCTATGGTATCTTCCTCACCTGAGATTCTCTCTTCCATCTCTTGTATTCTGTTGGTGACACTTGCATCTATGACTCCTGATTTCTTTCCTATGTTCTCTAGCTCCAGGGTTGTCTCCCTTTGTGATTTCTTTATTGTTTCTATTTCTGTTTTTAATTCCTGAATGGTTTTGTTCATTTGTTTGATTGTATTTTCCTGTAATTCTTTTTTTTTTTTTTTTTTAATGTTTTTTTGAGACAGGGTTTCTCTGTGTAGCCCTGGCTGTCCTGGAACTCACTCTGTAGACCAGGCTGGCCTCGAACTTAGAAATCGACCTGCCTCTGCCTCCCGAGTACTGGGATTAAAGGCATAGGCCACCACTGCTTGGCTTTCCTGTAATTCTTCAAGGGATTTTTGTGTGTCCTCTTTCAGGGTTTCCAGGTGTTTACCTGTGTTCTCTTGTATTTCTTTAAGGGAGTTATTTATTTCCTTCTTAAAATCTTCTATCATCCTCTTGATAAGTGATTTTAAGTCTGAGTCTTCCTTTTCTGGTGTGTTGGGGTATCCAGGGCTGGCTGTGGTGGGCGAGCTGGGTTCTGATGAAGCTAAGTAGTCTTGGTTTCTGTTTCTTGTGTTCTTGCCCTTGCCTTTCGCCATCTGGTTATCTCTGGTGTTAGCTGGTTTTTCTCTCTCTGACTGTGGCTTGTCTTTCCTTCAAGCCCAACGTCGATATTCCTGGGAAACCAGTTCTCTCTCACCCGGCTGTTCTTCAGACCCTTCGTCTGGAGTTCTCCTGTTGCTGGCTTTTCCACACAAATGGGCAGCTCACTTTCTCCCTGTGCTGTTTGTCTATGGAGGCCTGGTGGCCTAGGCAGAGGTCTCCACCACAGGTGGAAACCTGCGGGCTTTTCCTCAGACCCTGCATCTGGATCCCTCCTTCTGCTGGCTCCTCAGCACAAGTGAGAGGGTCACTTTTTCCCTGCGCTGTTTGTCTATGGAGGCCTGGTGGCCCAAGCAAGGGTCTCTGGCCACAGGTGGAAGCAGGCAGGCTCTTACCTCCTGGTTTTTCCTCAGTCCCTGCGTCTGGAGCCCTTCTTCCACTGGCTCCTCAGCACAAGTGCGGCTTTACATCTTTCTATAGAACCCCCATAATCAATAGTCTTATTATAAAAACAATATACTTTATACTTTAATGATAGTTGTAATGCCTATCGCATGATCAGAACATGAGACTTCTATGCAATATATCCATCAGGGTGCCATCTGATTAGTACAGACTAGTATTCTGAGTTTAGTATGGGATGTGGGGGGCTGGTAATAACCCATCATTCAGGGTACCTGTTGGTAATTATGAAAAATACATGAGACATTTGAGTTAGGTTTCATGTCTCTGCTATAGAAACTCTGAGGAGTGTTTTGTCCCAGAAAATTGGTTAATATCAGATAGCAGATGCTGCTGATGTTTGGCACAGTTTTGAAAAGTATTACTCCCCTCTCCACTACGTGGAGTCCAGTGACTTTCTGAAGACTCGGTAACCACAGTAGCAGAAGTACTCTTCATAGCTGCACATAGCAGCAGAGTTGAAAACAAAAGGAGATGACTACAAGATGTCCAAGGGAAGAATGGAGTGCTCACAGTGATGACTTCAGCCTCTAACTGTTCTCTGAGCTCATTTGAAGCTATCCTTGGAGAGCCATAAAAAGCTCAAGAAAAGAGACTACTCTTCAAGAACAGAAAAGAGGTTAAAGGTGCTGTTGGTGAGGAGAAACAAGAACGGATACAAGAATTTCATGGCTTTGTTCAATAAGCACTCTGTGCAAGGCTGATGCTAGTTTCTAAAGATAAAATGGTGACAACTATAGCATACAGTCTGTGCTTTCATGGAGCCGTTGTCATAGTGGCTACAAGGAAACTGTGATAAGGTCATGAGATTAGGACATTACAAGGGAGGAAACACCATTACACGTGGTGACCCAGGAAGACATTGTGGACCAAAGTTAAGCTAATAGATGACAAGAGGACAGCAGCCATGCAAAGCTTGGACTTAGAGGGAACAGCGAATTTGGAGGCTGAGAGAGATATTTAGGTTGCCGGGTTTCAGAAATAAAAAATGCTCCAGGGGTTGTAGATCATTGGCAGTCAATCAATAAGGTAAGAAAATATTTCTTACAGAAATAAAATTTAGTTTTCTCTAAAATTAGAATGGTTGTTACTTTTAACATGATAATTCAACATGTCGGAGAAGCTCAGAAACTTTAGCTGGTAGGATATTATTCTTACATACAGAGAAACATAACCTTTATTTTCTTCCTTTGGAGACTGGTTTTACTATGCAGGACTGACTGACCTGGAACTCTCAGTGCAGATCGTGCTGCCTAAAACTCAGAGAAACCTTACTGCCTTTCCCAACTGCTGGACTACAAGCGTGTGTCACCACATCTAGCTCTATATGTTGATGTTAAGGATCTTCATTATTGTATAGCTGAAAAGTACAAAATAGGAAAAGGACCATGATCACAGTTTAGAGTTCAGAAAGTTTTCATAAAAATCCAAGCTCTACTTATATTGGTTTGTCACTTTTTCAGAGTGTCAATTTCATCATTTGAAATTGGAGATAATAAACAGTTACTTTTTGTATCCTTACCACAAAGGGCTGTTGCATGGAAAAATTAGTCATACATTAATGCTTTGTAAACAGTTCATTACCTCAAAATATGTAAATCATTATATCAAGTGAGCCAATTTATAGAATAGATTGTTCTCGAATTTGACTCTGATAAAAAAAATCCTTTATGTTTCTGGTACAATAACCACATCTAAACAACATTGGTCTCTTTGCTAATTGGGCAAATTATTCAAGTAATACAAAATTTGCTTTATTTGCATCTGAATTGGATTATATTTCATCACATATTGGCTTTAAAATTACACTTCTACTGGGTTCTCAGGTAATTTTCAGTTCTCTGAAAACAAATGTTTCCAGTACTGAACTCATCCTTCTCTACCACCAACTTTCTTTTGCTTTCTTTCTTTCCTTTTGGAGATTACAATTATACCATCTCCCCTTTCTCTTCCTCCCTTCAAACTCTGCCATATACCCTTCTTGCTCTCTTCCAAATTCATAGCTTCTTTTCTCATTATTTGTTACATGCATTTCATATTTTTTCCTAAATGAAACATGCTCGTTCTGTATAATGCCACCTCTGTATGTTTTCAGAGCTCACTTCTCAGTATTGAATAAACTATTTTTGTGCTCTTCCCTGGGGAAGACGATTTCTCCTTCTCTCAGCATTTGTTAACTGCCTGTAGTTGTGTAGGGGTAAAGCCTTGTGGGCTTTTCCCTGTCTACTTTGGTGTGTCTATTTTCATCCTTGTTCAGGTCATGCTTAGACAGGCATGTTTGTGTGACTGTGTGGGTGATTTTTCTGAGATTATTTGGCAGCTCAGCCTCACAGAAAACTCCTGATCCTCTTTAACAGTTTTTCCCCTCTTCCTCTCCTCTTCTGCAAAGTCCCCTGAGCCTTTTTCATAAACTTAGAAACTTTACTCCCATTTGCTGAGACATACCTTTATTTAGAATTCCATCCCCTGTATAGAGGAAGAACAACTGGAATATTTCTTGAGCATTCACTATGTGCTAGACATAGTTCTAAGTCTCTTACTATTTACAGACTGAAGGAGGTACTATTAGTATTCACCATCTACAGAAGGAGAAACCAAAGTATCTATTTGAGCATCTAGTCCAAGACTTCATATTTACTTTTTCTAGGAAGAAGTGAACAAATATTTGCTCACCCCAGACAGGGATGAATGACAGGCCGAAATAATGGTTCTACTTCAGTCCAGTTTAGTGAACCAATGTATATATTAAAGTAGTTTGTTTATAGGAGAATGAATGGCTCAAGAAAGTGCATTACCGAAGAGCCTACCCAAGCATAGGCAACAACTCACAAAAGTTGCATAAAATCATTGTGTCTTTCCCATTTGAGTTATTTTTTTCCACAACCTATACACTCTTGAATCCAGGGAGACCACAAATAGCTGGGGAGAATGATGTACAGCTGGGAATGAGAGGAGAGTGAATAAAATTCAAGTGAAAATCAAGTAATTCTCTCCACATCGTCCATCAATAGCCCTGTTCCTATGAAGTTTCTTTAATTTAGGTAATTATAGCCATGTTGTTGGTGGACAATAGAGTTATGTAACACAGGGACATAGCTCTGATAAATGGCAAATCCAAGCTTTGTGCCCCAGTGAGTCTGAATCATGGGTCTAAATGCATATGTGCTCCATGTCATCATTATCTTCATCAGTTCAAAACTTTATCCACCTTATTGTCCCAAGGTTTTCCTCCGAGATTAATCTAATCTTACTGTTCTGTTTGTAATATCTAAGTAAGTCATCACTGTCTTTAAAAGAATCTCCCTGATATGAAAATGAAGATCATTTATGATTCAACCCAAACTACTTTTGCCACCTTATCTGTGTCAGTCTACCCCCATGTTATTTTGGCCTGATGCACTAATACTTTCACAGAACCATATCTAGTGGTTTCTGTTTCTGTCTGTGGTGATTTTCTATCTCACAGAATCACACACACACAGAGAGAGAGAGAGAGAGAGAGAGAGAGAGAGAGAGAAGAGAGAAGAGAGAAGAGAGAGGCACACAACTCTCTTGAGTGTAGAAGCCCACTCAGGATGCAGACCAAGTGAAAATTTCATTGAACCTTTCTTTTATTATGCCTAATAATGGCAAAATAGTGATTTATTTCTTAATTCAAAAGGCAACTATAACTACCAAACAATATTATGTAAGAATAAGGTAGTCTTGTTGATACAGGCTTGTAACCTCAGCTATTCAGGAGTGTGAGTCAGGGATTATATACTTACAGCTAACCTGAACAACTCAGTGAGATCTTGCCTCAAAATAGAATTCAAAAGGAGGTCTAGCACTGTACTTCATGCCTATGCATAAAATCCTCCTAAGAATAAATTATCTATTTGCTCTAATATACACAAATTTACTTACCTATAGGTCTTATAATCTTTCCCACCTCCTTCAATTAGTTTGAGAGGAGACTCTTAATCTTCCTTTAATTGACATGACCTGGTCAAAACTGGATGCAACAAAGACCTACTCAACTGGCCTCGATTACACAGAGTGTGAGGAGTTTGTGTTAAGAGAGCAATATTTTATAAAAAGTCCCCATTTTTATGTGTGCAGATTAATCACCATGAGATGCACGAGATAAACAAACTGAAGGTGGCTTGGGTGTGGCTTGCAGACTTTCTTTTATATAGTCTCAAGGAAAAGTGAGACACTGCTTTGATACCTTTTGGATTTCCAACTGAAGTTTCTTTGAAGTTTTATCAATATGAGAGTACCATGCACATAGGGTTTATACAGGATGCCTTGAGTCTATAAGTCTACCTGTGATAAGTCCTCTCTTCTCTGTGCCTCCACCATACTTACTTTGTTTCCTCTTCTGTTTCAGTGTACCTTGTTGTGGTGCTTTGAATAGAAATGACCTTCATAGACTCATGTATTTCAATGCTTAGTTGTTAGAGACCGGCACTATTTGTGAAGGATTAGGCGGTGTGACTTTGTTAGAATAGATATGACCTTGTTGGAAGAATCGATATGGCCTTGTAGAGGTAGGCTTAGAGGTTTCAAAAAGTCCATTCCAGGCCTAGTCTCTCCTTCTCTGCCTATGGATCAGGATGTAGCTCTCAGCTACTGCTCCAACATCTGCCTGTATCCTGCATGCTCCCCACCAGGATAATAATGGACTAATCTTTGAAATTGTAAGCAAAGCCCCAAATAAATGATTTCTATTATGAATGTTCTTGGTCATGGTATCTCTTCACAGCAACATAACAATGACATAAAGACATTGTTCTATATAATGACCTGTTTACATGACTTTTACACACACACACACACACACACACACACACACACACACACTTCCAACAGATTATGAGCACCTCAATGGTGAAAGATGGAATAATACTGTTTTTGTATTCCTGCTGTCTACCATGGCTCTGTGCCCTGATTATTTGGAATAATGAAAACCCCAAGGCTAAAAACATACACTCCAGGGTCTCTAATTCTAACTCTTTTTATTTAAGATGTTCAAAGAGACATAACAATAAGTTCTTACAATTATTTTGTGTCACTCAAAGCTTTGACAGAGACAGCACACCTTATAGAGGATGAAAGAAGGGAGCTTAGTAGGAGGCCGGAGGTGTGAGGTCTAGCACTGCCTCTACTCCCACTTATCTAAACTACCCAAAGTGGACTATTTCCACTCTCTAAAAAATCCAGCAGCTCCATAGTATTGCTCGGTTGCACATGCCTTTGGGAGGTTTCAAAATAAAGCCGTGCAGAAATTTCCAAGATTGAGAAGCGTTGCACTTGACTTGAGTGCCACTGTTGTCACTCTTAGCTCTCCCTAAGAGAAAGCTCTGTCCTCCATACCAGATCATGCATCTCACAAGCAGACAAAGGCCAGAGAGGATGAAAAATGATTTGCAAAGAAGCCAAAAGAGGAAGTCTGTAACCATGTGTTTTTCCACTCGGTTCTAATTTAAAACCACTTACAAGTGACAACTCCCAACCCGAGGCAGGTGCCTTGTGGTAGCTCATTACACCCTTGGGACCTCATGTAAATCTTTTTTTTTTTTCTGAGAATAGCTATTGTCTTCCAAGGAAAAGCTTTTAGCATAATGGCAGGCTGAATAGAACATTGCTTTTGTAAGAACAATTTTAAGAAAACGAAAAAAGGGAAAGGTATTCTTTAACAACTGTGAGTGCAGCCTTCTCAGCTCCCTCCACCTTGGCTCCCTGGAAAGATCAGCATGCTAACTGTGGGAGATCCAGACAGTAGAGTGAGATTATCTCAACTCCAGAGACATATAAAGGTTATGCTCTGCTCTTTTAGTTATAATAAGTGCAGAGTGGCAGTGCCTCAGTCGCAAAAATAGCATATCCACCCCCTCATGCACCTTTGTTGTTTCTTGCTTCTCACCATCCACTGTGGTAATAGTGACTCTGCAGGAGGAGAATAGGACTTGCTAATGAAAGAATAAGATGTCCTGCCCAGAGAAGGTCTATAGAGTAATTATTACCTCCCATAATTCTCTTACTGTCAAGAGAATGTTATAAGGACTGTGTGTCCGTGTGTGTGTGTGTGTCCGTGTGTGTGTCCGTGTGTGTGTGTGTGTGTGTGTGTGTGTGTGTGTGTGTGTGAGTATATATGTCCAATCTGGTCAAAACCTTTGTGAAAAATAAGAAGCACCCATTGCAGAAATGCAAATCTATGGGATAAGATGGGTCAACTTTCTCCATGCAGAAATTGATCCTTCGGAATATGATATTATGGAAAGAATGTAGAGAAAGTAGAAGGTTAACAAAATGCTGTCCAACTTTAATTAGTAGTGTGTGTTTTGATCCTGCACATTTCTGGGGAAATTTCTCCTGAAACAGAGAAAAGGATAGGACGGAGGCAAATATGGATTGGCACCCTGGAGTCTCCTTCCTAAGTGACCGCTGCTCACTCTCCTGGCCAAAGGGAAGGGTTATGAGCTTTCCTGAGATGCCATCTGCAAAATGGAGATGAAGGCAGGAAGTATTGGAAGGGCTAAAGGTGTTAAGTAAGAATCAGTATCTCTTAGGGGCATGAGGCCTGTAAACTCTACAGTAGGTCGCATGTTGAATGTTTGCCTAGACAACTTAGCAAGAGCATTTATCAGAAATATTTAGAGTTTATTTTTATATAAAAAAAATGACAACACAACAACTGTAGTGTGTATTTCCTGTGTGTTCTCTTTGTTACTTATTTTTTTAAATAGTGATTTGTTTGGTCTTTTGGATCTTTCTCCAAAAAGAAAGAAGGAATAGAGTTCCCTGGGCAGACAGGTAAGGAGGAACAGGGAGGAGTTTGTAGAGGGAGCACTATGATCAGGATATAGTGCATGAAACAATTATTCTCAATTTAAGAAAGCAACAAGGTAAACATCAGAGTAATGGGATAGCTTAGAGCCATGTTGGAGTGAGAAAATGATCACAGCTAGAGAAACAGATCAGCAGCTTCGTCAGTTCACAGAATCCACATGGTCAATAGCTAAGTCAACTTCCTCTACCATCAGACCCACCAACTTTCTCTATCATCACATGGGATTTCTTGCTTGAAACTACACTCAAGGCAGCTGCTGCCATAACTGAAAAATCCAGCAGATTCTGAAGTAATAGCAAACCTGTGGAAAGAGCTCTAGCAGGAAATCGACGCAAGCTATACTGATGGGGATTTACAGCACTCAACAGAAAGCAGTAAAACTATAGGAACTAAACAAAAGCCCTAAACAATGCTGTGGGTACCACACTTCCCTCTTGCTAGCAGCCCTACAGTACTACCTCAACCACAGCTGGAAGAAACTTGCCTTGTCTGTCCTCAGCTCACAGAACAGAACTAAGTCACTCACCACCACCCTCACATACCCCCAAAACACCTCCACATAAAAGTGGCCAAAATCTATATCCACATACCCCAGACCATGACTAAGAAAATGCAACAAGCTTACCTAGAAAATGAAATCAATACCTAAGTCAGTAACTCTTTTATCTTTTCTCTCCCCTCAGCTGTTCTTCCAAATTCAGTGATTCCTTATCCACAGAACACCCTAAGTCAATGCAGCAGAGTCACTCTACCTTCTAATATCATCTCTTACCATTTAGTTGTGTCTGTGGGTCATTCTGCCCGCCCTTCCCCCGTCTTTTTTTCAATTTTATGTATGCATGCTTTTTATTATACCTCCCAAAGTCCAAATTTATGATTTATGATATACTGGCCTGATTTATGACATACAATACATGGCTTTACCCCCTCCCTTTATGATATATTGTTAACCAAACACCCACAGTCTCCACCCTCTATTTTTTCCTTTGCTTCTATTGTTCCCACTCCTATGTATGTCCCTTTCTTCATCTTCCCATCAAATAATCTAATACTTAACACTGATCTCCTCATGACTGCTTATGTCTTTTCCTTTCAACTCATGCCACAATAACTAAAGTATTGGCATACTATTGGGTCCCTTTACTCCCTAAACCAATAAGAACTTAACAAATGTCTACTTTGTAGTTACCTGCTACCCTGTTATAAGAGTAGGTTAACTTCTGGATAGTATCTGCTCTTGCAGACAGCACTCAACTCTGGGGAGTAGAGTTCGAATTCAACCTGACCTCTGGAACACCAGTCTAATGAAGAAAATATTACAATTGTACTACAATCTGGTCTCTCATGAGCACTGCAAATACCCCACTGAGTTAAAAGGGGTAACTTCAAATAAATATGAAACAACATAGCCAGGCATGATGATGGCAAATTCTTTAGTTCCAGCATGGAAGAGAAAGAGACAGGCAGATCTCTGTGAGTTTCAGGTACGTTTAGAGTACATAGTGAGTTCTAAAGGCTACAGAGTGAGACCCTATCTCAATAAATAAATAAATAAATAAGCAAACAAATAGGCAAATAAATAAATAAATAATCAAATGAAAAAATAATAAACAATCCCCAAATGACAGCAATCTTAAACAATGTTCTAACCCAGGTGAATAGTTCCCAATAAACATACACAATTATACAGTCACACAATTATACAGTCACACAACACAAGCACACACACACACAATATAAAAATCAAGACAAAGTATTATCTCCCAAAATTATTGATCCCATAGTAAACCCCCCTGCTGAAATGTCTTACATGAAATTCCAGAAGCAGTATTCAAATAAATGATTATAAATATAGTCAAATAACTCAAGTGCAAATGAATATTTTCCAAGAAACAAACCCAAAGAGATTAATGGGGAAAGGGAAATCAACTCATTATATGAAATAAAATCCAATAAAGAGAGAACTACTGAAGAAAAAGCAAACCAAATTAGTGAAAAACAAATGACAAGTCAAATAAAAATATTATTGGAAAGCTTGCCAATATAACAGACTTTATGTAACACATAATATAATAATTTGGGGAAACATAGATATCCAAAAAGTAGAATCATTTAATCCAACAAGCATAGAAAATATTTTAGTTAAACCATAGGTAAAAGTTTACAAACTTAAGGAAAAAGAAGTCCAACTAAATAAATGTAAGAGGCATATAAAATGCTGAACCCTAGAAGCAGTAAAGAAACTCCAATAACATATTATAGTTAAAACACAGAATGTATAGACCAAAAAGAAGGTTTTTTGAAAGCTGAAAAAGAGAAAGGTTAAATCACATACACAAGCAGGCCAATCAAAATAATTGCTAATTTTTAATCAAATTTTTAAAAGCAAAGGCATGAAATTATGTACTTCAAATTTAAAAAGATCACAACTATCAAATCCAATCTAGCATACCCAACAAAGCTATCAGGTGAAAGAAAAACTTTCTAAAGAAAGTTTAGATTTCTAAAGAAATCTAAAAGAGCTTATGACAATCAAGTCATTGCTGAAGATGATATTGGACAGAATACTTTAGACTTAAAAGAAATATCAATACAATCTTCCATCAAATTTCCAACTCAATTTTTCACAAGTTTTTAAATTTTAAGATTCATGTGAAAACAGAAGACTATGGATAGCCAAAACAATAACAAACAATAAAATTATTGCTAGATATATTACCATTCACGGTTTCAAGTAATACTACAAAGCCATAGTAGTAAAAACAGTATGGTACTGGAACAACAAAAGACATATGGATTGATGAAGTATGATTGTGAACCCAGATACACATCCACATACCAACCCTTGCCTGGTTTTTAACAAAGAAGCTTAAGGTACACATTGGAAAAAAGACAGAATTTTCTTTCTTTCTTTCTTTCTTTCTTCCTTCCTTCCTTCCTTCCTTCCTTCCTTCCTTTCTTTCTTTCTTTTCTTTTATTGGATTTTTTTTAAATTTACATTTCAAATGTTATCCTCTTTCCAGGTCTCCCCTCCAGAAACCCCCTATCCCATCCCCCTCCCTTGCCTCTCTGAGGGTATTCCCCCACCTACCCACTCCCATCTTTCCATCCTGGCATTCCCCTACACTGGGGCATCGAACCCTCATAGGACCAAAGGCCGACCCTTCCACTGATAAATGATGCTGGGAAAACCGGGTATCCGAATGTAAGAGAATGAGTACTGACCCTTATCTCTCGCTCTGCACAAAAATCAATTATAAGTGAATGACAAACCTCTGAAATTTCTAACAGAAAGCATAGGGTGTACACTTCAGGGTCTATGTCAGACAAGGACTTTCTGAATGGAAATCTAGATATCCGTGTAGGAAATAGGACTAACAGTCTACAAATGGGCCCTCATGAAATTAGAAAACTCTGTACTGCAAAAGAAACTGTTGCTTGTGGAAAGAGGCAGCCAACCAAATGGGGAAGAATGTTTGCCCTCTACACATATGTCAGAGAATTAGTGTCTGGAATACACAAAGACCTTAAAGCTCTAACACCAAGTAAACAACCCAATTTAAAAGTAGGATATAGAAGGGAAAGGCAGTTCTGAAAGGATGTAATACAAGTGGCTAAGAAATACAGTTTTAAGTGTTCAACAACCCTAGCCCACAGGTAAAGACAAATTTAAAATACTCAAGAATTTTATGCTACTCCAGTCAGAATGGCTAAGGTTAAGAAAAGATGATAACCATTGCTGACAAGAATGTGGAGAAAAGAAAAAGTATCCAGTGTGGCACTCAGTGTATAGTTTCCTCAGAAGCCCAAAGTAAATATATGACTCCTTGTCACATCTTCAAAGTCTTTTGTATTCTGTGACATCATTGTTTGCCCATCTTGTGTACTGCTGTTCTATTTATAATATCTAGTAAATGAAATCAACCTTCATTTCTACCAACTAATGACTGGATGATGATAATTTGATACATACACACAATAGAATTTGATTGGAGCTAGAGAGATGGCTTGGTAATTAAGAGCACTAGCAGCATCTCCAGACAGACCTGAGTTCCATTCCTAGCATTCACATGTGGTTCATAACCATCTCTATCTCCAGTTCCAGGTGATCTGATACCATCTTCTCGGCACTGCAGACAACAGTCATATGTACATAGTATACACACATACATACAGGCATAACATGTATGATAGTTACTCTTAGTTGTCAACTTGATGATGTCTGGAATTAACCAAAACCCAAACATCTGGGTATACTTGTAAATAATTTTTCATGAATGAATCATTTCAGGTAGAAGTCCCATCCCAAATCTAAATCTTTTGAGGTGGAAAAATTCCACCTTATATCTGAACTACACCTTCTGGTAGTAGCCTATATACCAGGAGTGGAAGAAGAAAGTTCTTGCTCTTTGCCTGCTGGCCTTCACTTTGGCTGACAAGTTCATTTCTTCACTGATAGTAGAGCCTACTTCTTTAGGATTCTGGTTTATACTCAAGACCAGCTGATATACCCAGCTTCAGGGATGACAACTACTAGATTCTTGTCCTTTCAGAGACAGCCTTTGTTAGAGTAGTCAAACCACAGCCTATCAGTCACTCTGATACCTTACTTCATATTCATATATACATGTAAATATGTGTATGTGTATATATATGCACATATAGTATATTATATGTATGCATATGTATATTTTGTGTATATTATAGTATGTGTATGTTATGTGCATATTGTGTGTATATTATATGTATATATCCACATGCATTCATTCATTCTACCAGTTCTGTTTCTCTAGAGAACCCTGACTTTTACAGTACCCATATACATGGTATAAAAACTAAAAAGTAAATTTTGAAGGAAAATGAATAGAACTGGAAAATGTTACTGGGTGAGAGACCCCAAGCTCAGAAAAACAAATGCCTCATTTATCTCACAAATGTGGATCCTAGCTTCAAATCTCTCAAATTGTATGCTTAACATGTTGTAGCTCTAGAAGCCAGAAAAAGGAAAGGGCCATTATAAAGTCAATGAAGATCTTCAGGGAAGGGAGGGATGGTAACCCATGTTGTTTGAATGGAGAAAAGGAAATAATCCCAGGGGAGTTTTAAGTGGGGAGGTGGGTAGGATGATAGCTTAGAGGGGTGGTTGGATGGAGGGGTGAAAACATTAAAAATACTTGAAGAAGTCATATAGAAACCTACTCTTCTATAAGTATTTTATGACCTCATATATGGGAGAGAGAGAAAGTGTGTGTGTGTGTGTGTGTGTGTGTGTGTGTGTGTGTGTATTTAAATGGAGTTATCTTAACAAACTGGGGTGTGAGGTGAGATGCTGCCCCTCCCAGTCCTCCTAGACAAAGGTGCTTAATAGAAAGCCCACAGTAAGGCATGATATACCTTCCTGTGAGCTACTGTTAAGGGGAATCTGAGAAACCCCTAAAACAAGACAGATTATTGGCACTGTTTTTCTTTCTTTTTTTTCCCTTGATCCTTTATTTACTTTTCAAATGTTTCCCCCTTTCCAGATCTCCCCTTTGGAACCTCCCCATTCCCTCCCCTCCCCCTGCCTCTATAGGGGTATTCCCCTACCCACCCACTCTTGGCTTTCCTCCTTGGCATTTTCCTATATTGAGGCATCTAAGACCCTCAAGCCCAAGGGCCTCTCCTCCCCATGATCTTAACAAGACCCTTCTCTGTCAGATATGTGGCCAGCACCATGGGTCCTTCCATGTGTATTCTTTGGTTGGTGATCCAGTCTCCGGGAGCATAGAGTGGTCAGGTTAGTTGCCACTGTTGCTCCCTCCCTGGAGCTGCAAACTCCCTCAGCTCCTTCAGTCCATTCTCCAAGTCCTCCATCTGGGACCTCAAACTCATCCCTATAGTTGCTGTGAAGTGACTCTTGGGTATTCTGAACTTTTGGGCTAATAACCAGTTATCAGTGAGTACATACCATGTTCATTCTTTTGTGACTGTGTTACTTAGCTCAGGATGATATTTTCAAGTTCCATCCATTTGTCTGCGAATTTCATGAAATCATTGTTTTTAATAGCTGAGTAGTATTCCATTGTATAAATGAACCACATTTTCTGTATCCACCTCTATTGAGGGACATCTGAGTTGTTTCCAGCTTCTGGCTATTATAAATATGGCTGCTATAAACATAGTGGAGCATGTGTCTTTATTACATGTTAGAACATTTTCTAGGTATATGCCCAGGAGTGGAATAGCTGGGTCCTCAGGTAGTATTATGTTCATTTTTCTGAGGGTCCACCAAACTGATTTCCAGAGAGGTTGTATCAGCTTGCATTCCCACCAGTAATGGAGGAGTGTTCCTCTTTCTCCACATCCTCACCAACATCTGTTGTCACCTGAGTTTTTGATCTTAGCCATTCTGATTGGTGTGAGGTGGAACCTCAGGGTTGTTTTGATTTGCATTTCCCTGATGACTAAGGATGTTGAACATTTCTTTAGGTGCTTCTCCGTGCTCCAAGTTTCCTCAGTTGAGAATTCTCTTTTTAGCTCTCTTCCCCATTTTTTGATAGGATTATTTGGATCTCTGGAGTTGCCACTAGAATTTGATAGTAAAACTACTGCTGAAGATACTACATACTTTGATCACAGGGAATGGAGAAATCATGTTGACACTGAACTGGAAGCTTCCTTTCTGCTGGCTAGCTTTCACAGTGCTGGAAGGTTCTGTGTAGCTTGATTAAGGAGAAAAACTACCAATACACTTACTAAGCCATGAACCCTGTGAGCTAAAATAATGATTGACTGGACAAAATATGCCTAAGGATGAAGTAGTTGTTTTGATGTTATAAGAGTAGTCAGCTGCTTTCTGATTGGAACACATACCTGGTTCTACAAGCCTGACCATGAACATATGGCTGGGGAAGTCATGGGTCCTAAGAAAGAGCCAATTATGATTATTTTGCTAAATAGACACAGCATCCAATTGCTTTTTAAATACTACATATACCCACAGGTTAGTGATGCTTTTGTCCTCAGAAAATATCTTCACATGGATAGTGGTTCATACAGAGCCTTAAAACTAGTCAAAGTGCAGAGAGTGTCCCTGGAGTTTTCATCTATAAATGGGGTACTATTACACACACAAACACACAAACACATACACACACACAAAGCATGCACACACACACACCCCTTAGGGAACATCATTAACATTTATAGCTACTGGGGGGAAAAGAGTCCAGTTTCTTCAGAGATGTTTGCAGCAATAGCTGGTCCTATACATCTATACAAATAACATAAACATATGAGTAGCACTAATTGAACTCTTATATTTTGTATGAAGCTGAATATGAAGTTGAGAAAGAAATGTGGGGGATGGAGTTATCCTCAAAGAGGAGAGGGGGAGAGGGAGAGAAAGAGGGAGGGAGAAAGAGGTGAATAGATATGATCAAATAGATTGTGTACATGCCTAAAATCTTCAAAGAATGAATTAAAATTGTTATATTTATTTTTAAATGGCAATTGTTTGGGAGATCACTTGGCAATAGAGCAATAGAGGGATTGTCTACCATGATGGTAAGGTCATAGATTCAATTCCCAGAGGTGTAGGGAGGAGGAGGTACAGGAAGAAAAGTAATATGCACACAGAGCCAGCATATTTTGCATAAAAAGAGAAAAAGAATGACTGGGGAAATGGCTGAGTCAAGAAAAATGCAGAACTACTCTCTTTGCAAGGTTTGGATAAGTAATGAGACCCAAGACTCCTCTCCACTTCCACTAAGGTCTGTGTGAATAATGACCACTCGAGACTTTCTTGACTTTAAAGTGCTCTCAATTTCTGCTAAACTTCAGCATCTTCTCTCAGTTCGAATCCAAGAATGCTGACAGATAAACACAAACACACATAAATTTCTGACAAGTACAGACTGAGGATAAAACCTTTTCTGTTCAAAGGACACAATGCTTATTAACACACATTTAAAAATAACCTTAATTAGATTCAGTGTAATTGTGCTAAACCATCACTAACCAATGGGCTCTAGCCTCAGAAAGAACTGAGAAAGAGTTTGCTGGATTGATCTTGCCAACCAAAACTATTTGCAAGCTTGCTCATGAGCTAGCTGTCTTCTATTCCATCCTATTGGAGCATCTGTCTCATCCTATTACATTCTATTCATTTCTCATCCTTCCCTGTCTGCTGTGCAAAGCTTACAAGCTCTGCACTCCTTAGGTAACACAGACATTATCAGTTAGGAGGACCCTAAGCTAACTAATAGCCCAAGCTCCTTAGAGAACCCCCACTCTGTCAGTTAGGAAGGGCCTAGATTTCCTAACTCTCCAGTGCCTCATATATCCCTCGTGAACCATGATTCTGAAGTGAGCTGTTCATTGTCTCCTAGAGGGCTCCTTCCATCTTTGTTGGAGCCAATTGGTCAGTCAACTTGGGAGCCATGACTGAAGGAATGAGGATGACTATAGGAAAAGCAGAAAGAAGATGCAAGAGATAGAGATGGGAGGGCTGCTGGTGAGCAAGCATATTTTCTCAGTGTCTTTTAAAGGCAAGCAACAGAAAGCATGACCAATTCCAGGAAGATAAACAATGACCACAAATCCTTACATGGCAAATTTATGGAGCACAGTATCTATGTTTGACTAAGGCTGTTTCCTTCAGGCTAGGACAGTCTCTCTCGAGGATGTATGCATATGAGAGGAACTTGGCAGGGTATAAAGCAGGTCTTAACTAAAAACAAAGACAGATATTGGCAGACTCATTCATGATTAATCACAAGCAAGAAGTCAGTCAAAATTAATTCCAAAAGTGTTCCCCACACATTTTCAATTTCTCCTGAAGCTTAGCTCCTCCATAATGACTTGATTGGCACTTTCCCAGTCTTCCTAACCATTGTCCTACTAAAAAATGCAGCCATAGGTGAAACTCTCCAAGATCTGCCAGTATCTTGCTTCTGAGAGTTTAAGTCTCTAGTACAAAGCCTTGAGTCTTCTCTTAGGAACATTTAAGGGAACCATCATCCTCAAGTATCTAAGCAGAGATGAAATGTACAGCTAGTAAATCTGGTAAGAACTAAACTGAAAGTATATTTATCAAGAAAGTAAAGCGAAACTGTTCTAGGAAAATAACTTTTTTAAAATGAAATAGGTTTGAAAACTAAATCAAACCAAATAAATGCCTCTGGGGGACTCTCTGGAGTCTACACCCAAGGAAGAAGTAAAAGTAATCAATAAATTGTCCTTTTAAATTGTCCAGTACTGGGTCTCTACAACAAATGACCCAAGGGAACCAGCCTTGAGGAAGAAAATCTTCCTTGGGCACCATAACCATGCTTCTATTCTTTGGGTTTTTAAAATAAAACTCAAGTGACAATCCTACACAGTGGGAAAACCCCTTCAGAGCACAAATCCCTCCTTATGAAGGTGAGCGTCAGCCATTGAACCAGAAACAGGCTACATCACAACTAAACCCTGCACACCTGACTGAGGCTGACCCAGTCTCTCTTGGGGGAAGAAGCAAATGAGATGATAAAAGCTCACCCTAGGGGAAGCCTGGAGGGAAAGAACCCTGAGCCTCAGGCTCATTTGCTGTGTTCTAAATCAATATACCACATTCTATGGTTCAAAGGAACTTAAGTGGTTTTACTTCTGAATTACAGGCATGGTTAATTGCACTTTGGAGTAGATGGTGTTTATATTGTGTTGGCTTGTTCTTATTTTACAGACCCAGAGATGGCATTTATGCACTGCAAAATGTGCTTACAGTCATGTGCATATGGGTAGCACTAATTGAATTCAGTAGGTTAAATATAAATGATGATGATAAAAATAATAATGAAGTTAGCAGCAAGATATGTTGGGGAGATCCAGGATAAATTGAAAAGGCGTGGAGGTGGATATGATCAGGATATACTGTATACACGCATAAATTTTCTTTCTTTTTTTTTTCATATTTTATTTACATTTCAAATGTTTGCCCCTTTCCAGATCTCCCCTTTGGAACCTCTCTATTCCCTCCCCCTGCCACTATGGGGGTATTCCCCCACCCACCCACCCGCTATCATCTTCCCTCCTTAGCATTCTCCTATACTGGAGCATCTAACACCCTTAGGCCCAAGGGCCTCTCCTCCCCCTGATGGCTAACAAAATCCTCCTCTGCCACATATATGGCCAGCACCATGAGTCCCTCCGTGTGTATTCTTTGGTTGGTGATCCAGTCTCCAGGAGCATCGGGAGGTCAGGCCAGTGGACACTAACAAAAAGTTTAATTATATGACTGTGCCAAGTCTACCTCCCACATTTAAGTCTAGACCCTATAACCATAGCTCTGTGGTGCGATGTGAAGGATCTAAGGAAAGATCTTAAGTTAAAAGAATATTCTCTGTGCCTTTCTGCTCCTTTACCTAGGGCATCTACATTTACCATTAGGAAGAGAAAACTAAATAAAGCTCATTGTAAGCAGCTAGAGAGTGGTATATCTGGGGTTTATTTAATGTGAGTTTTCATAACTACCCCACTTCCTATTAAATTACAGACAGAGTACAAAAGGGAATAGAGGAAGGTCCTACTTGGAGTAAAACCAGAATACAGATGTGCAAAATGATGATGAAGTCAACACATTTGCTTTGCTTATAGACTCTGGAGTGAAAAACACAAGGTTGGAAATGTGGCACCACCATTGGTCATGGTGTTGAACTCCGCGAGTCCCACTTGACATGTTTGTAAAATGGAGTTTGCCGAAATTAATCCCCACAATGGAAGGTAACAATCAACTACTGTGCTGGTTCATTTTACGGCAACTTGACACAAGCCACAGCTACAGCTGAGGAAAGCCACAATTAAGAAAATGTCTCCATAAGATTGGCCCATGGACAAGTCTGTGGGGTATTATTTTGATTAATGATGAATGTAGAAGGGCCCAGCCCACAATGGGGTGATTCAACCCCTGGGCTGGTGGTCCCAAGTTTATAAGAGAATAGAATGAGCAAACCATAGGAGCAAGCCACTAAGCGGCATCCCTCCATGGCTTTTGCATCACATCCAGATTCCAGCTCTGAGTTCCTGCTCTGGCTTTTTGCAGTAATGGCCTGTGATGTGGAAGTGTAAGGTGAAAGAAAGCCTTTCTTCTCCCCCAAATTGCTTTTCTTTGTGGTGTTTGATCACAGAAATAAAAATCTAAACTAAGATAGCCACAGAATTCACACAATTAGGGTGTAGTAGTAGTAGTAGTGTGTGTGTGTGTGAGTGTATTCAGTGAGTAAATGAGAAAAATAGGCTGTAACTTTTTTTGCATGATGTGGGGAAATGAGATGATAATATTCAAAAGCATCAGCTAAGTCTATGTTTTAATTAACCTCAGACCACTCAGAATCAGATACACAATTTCCAAAATCCATTGCAAAATGTAAATGAAGGACCTCCTATCAAAAATTTTGTATTTATTTATTCTTTCTTGAGACCATTAATTTTTAATTTTTAAATTTTTCAATAGACACACAACATGTTCTTATTTACAAGGTATCATGAGGGTTTTGTATGTTTCAATTGAGCAATGATCTGATCAAAGCTTTTGAAATACATTTCACCTCAAACACTTAGCAGTTTCAAAAATATCTGGACTGTCTACTTTCAAATATTATACTGAATTACTTTCAGCTGTAATTATTTCTCTGCATCATGGAGCATTACAAGTTTCTCTACCTATCTCTTTTCTTCCCTCGTTAATCTTTCCAATCTCTAGAAAATACCACTTTAGCCTGTGTTAGTTTGATTCTCTATTGCTCTCATAAACACTAAGCAAAACCAATTGGTGGAGAAAAGGGTTTTCTGGTTTACTGTTCTATGTCACAGTTCATTACTGGGGGGATTAGGGCAGGAACTCAAAGAGAACAGGAACTGGAGGCAGGAGCTGAAGCAGAAATCACAGAAGGCTTTTTACTTGGTGTTCTCAATGACTTGCAAACCTTACTTTCTTGTACAACACAGGACCATCTGGACATCATCTACACTGGAATGAACCTCTTACATCAATCATAAATTAAGAAATGTCCCCATTGTCCACAGGTCAATTGAGATTCCCATTTGTCAAGTGACTACAGTTTGGGTCGGGTTGACTGTGTTCAAGGAAGTTGCTTTCCAGTTTCCATCTGTGCCAGGAGGCCTTTGCCTGGGCCACCAGGGCTCCATAGCCAAATAGTGCCGGGAGAAAGCTAACTACCCAGGAGTGTGGGCAAGCCTGTCTGCTCAGGGGAACCCACCTGGAATACCCAGGAAACAGTGACTGAGGAACGGGATTCTGGTTTCTTTAGGTGGTTGGAGAGCAGATCCTGTGACAACAGGGCTCCAAACCCAAATAGTGCCAGGAGAGAGCTGGTGTACAAGGAGTGCCTACACACCTTCAAGCACAGACAAGACCATCACTTCTTTTCAAATTCACCAGATCAAGAGGGACCCTTGCAGAGCCATCAGGACACAGGAACAAAGGGACAGCTGGGGACTGGATTCTTCTTGTTTCTGTCTGCACCCCAGAGCTGACCCTGCACCACACCTCTCCAAACACAAATTCCTCTCAGAGAGAACTGGTCTTCAAGGAGTATTGACACCCAGACTTGCAGGGAAGACAAGCCACAGTCAGAGAGAGAAAGACCAGCTAACACCAGAGATAACCAGATGGTGAAAGGTAAGGGCAAAAACACAAGGAACAGAAACCAAGGCTACTTGGCATCATCAGAACGCAGCTCTCCCACCACAGCAAGCCCAGGATACCCCAACACACCAGAGAAGGAAGACTCAGACTTGAAGTCACATATCAAGAGGATGATAGAAGGTTTTAAGAAGGAAATAAATAACTCCCTTAAAGAAATACAAGAGAACACAGGTAAACAACTACAAGCCCTTAAAGAAGAAGCATAAAAATCCCTTAAGAATTACAGGAAAACACAATCTAAGGGGCAAAATTACATGAAAACACAATCAAACAGACGAAGGAAATGAAGAAAACCATCCAGGAACTAAAAATAGAAATAGAAACAATAAAAAAAATCACAAAGGGAGACAGCCCTGGAGTTAGAAAATTTAGGTAAGAAATCAGGAGTCATAGATGCAAGCATCACTAACAGAATACAATAGATGGAGGAAAGAATCTCAGGTGCGGAAGATACCATAGAAAACATTGGACACAACATTCAAAGAAAACACAAAATGCAAACAGGTCCTAACCCAAAACATCCAGGATACCCAGGATACAATGAGAAGACAGAACCTGAGCATAATAGGTATACAAGAGAGTGAAGATTCCCAACTTAAAGGACCAGTAATTATCTTCAACAAAATTATAGGAGAAAACGTTCCTAACCTAAAAAAAGAAATAAACATAAATGTACAAGAAGACTACAAAACTCCAAATAGACTGGACCAGAAAAGAAATTCCTCCCGTTACATTATAGCCAAAACACCAAATACACAAAATAAGGAAAGAATATTAAAAGCAGTAAGAGAAAAAGGGCAAGTAACATATAACGGCAGACCTATCAGAATTATACCAGACTTCTCACCAGAGACTATGGAAGCTAGAAGATCCTGGGCAGATCTGATACAGACTCTAAGAGAACACAAATGCCTACCAAGGCTGCTATATCCAGCATAACTCTCAATTATCATACATGGTGAAACCAAAATATTCTATGACAAAACAAAATTTGCACAGTATGCTTCCACAAACCCAGTCCTACAAAGAATAAGAGATGGAAAACCCCAACTCAAGGAGGGAAACTACACCTAAGAAAAAGCAAGAAAGTAATCTTTCAACAAACTCAAAAGAAGATAGCCACACAAACATAAAACAACATTGAAAATAACAGGAAGCAACAATCACTATTCTTTAATATCTCTTAACATCAATGGACTGAATTCCCCAATAAAAAGACATATACTGACAGATTGGATCCATAAACAGGACCAAGCATTTTGCTGCATCCAGGAAATGCACTTCCGTGTTAAAGACAAACACTACCTCACAGTAAAGGGCTGGAAAATAATTTCCCAGGCAAATGGCCCCAAGAAACAGGTTAGAGTAGCCATTCTAATATCGGATAAAATCGACGTTCAACCAAAAGTCATCAAAAAAGATAAGGAAGGACACTTCGTACACATCAAAGAAAAATCTACCAAGAAGAACTCTCAATTATGAACATCTATGACCCGAATGCAAGGGCTCCCACATTCATAAAAGAAACTTTACTAAAGCTCAAAGCAAACATTGCACCTCACACAATAATAGTGGGAGACTTCGACACCCCACTATCATCAATGGGCAGATCTTGGAAACACAAACTAAATAGAGACACAGTGAAACTAACATATATTATAAACCAAATGGATTTAACAGATATCTATAGAATATTTCATCCTAAATCAAAAGAATATATCTTCTTCTCAGGACCTCATGGTAACTTCTACAAAATTAATCATATAATTGGTCACAAAACAAACCTCAACAGATATAAAAAGATTGAAATAATCCCATGCCTCCTATCAGATCACTATAGACTAAGGCTGGTCTTCAATGCCAACAACAACAGAAAGCCCACATACACATGGAAGCTGAACACCACACTACTCAATGATAACTTGGTCAAGAAAGAAATAAAGAAAGAAATTAAAGACTTCCTAGAATTTAATAAAAATGAAAGTACAAGTTACCCAAACCTATGGGACACAATGAAAGTAGTGTTAAGAGGAAAACTCATAGCTCTGAATGCCTCCAAAAAGTAAGTGGAGAGAGCATATACTAGCAGCTTAACAGCACACTTGAAAGCTCTAGAACAAAAAGAAGCTAATACACCCAAGAGGAGTAAAAGGCAGGAAATAATAAAATTAAGGGCTGAAATCAACCAAGTGGAAACTAAAAGAACTATACAAAGAATCAACAAAACCAGGAGCTGGTTCTTTGAGAAAATCAACAAGATAGATAAACTCTAAGCCAGACTAACCAGAAGGTACAGAGACAGTATCCAAATTAACAAAATTAGAAATGAAAACGGAGATATAACAACAGACTCAGAGGAAATCAAAAAAGCATCAGATCCTACTACAAAAGCCTATATGCAACAAAATTGGAAAATCTCGATGAAATGGAGAAGTTTCTAAACAAATACCAAATACCAAAGTTAAGTCAGGATCAGACAAACTATTGAAACAGTCCCATAACCCCTAAGTAATAGAAGCAGTCATTAAAAGTCCCCCAAACAAAAAAGAAGCCCAGGACCAGATGGGTTCAGTGCAGAATTCTAGCAGACCTTCAAAGAAGACCTAATACCAATACTCTTCAATCTGTTCCACAAAATAGAAAGAGAAGGAACACTACCCAATTCATTCTATGAGGTCACAGTGACACTGATACCAAAACCACACAAAGACCCAACAAAGAAAGAAAACTTCAGGCTAATTTCCCTTATGAATATCGATGCAAAAATACTCAATAAAATTCTTACAAACTGAATCCAAGAACACATCAAAAAGATCATTCACCATGATCAAGTAGGCTTCATCTCAGGGATTCAGGGATGGTTCAATACCCAAAAATCCATCAATGTAATCCACTACATAAACAAACTCAAAGAAAAAACCACATGGTCATCTCGTTAGATGCTGAAAAAGCATTGGAAAAAATTCAACATCCCTTCATGATAAAAGTCTTGGAAAGATCAGGAATTCAAGGAGCATACCTAAACAAAGTAAAAGAAATATACACCAAACCAGTGGCCAACATCAAACTAAATGAAGAGATACTTGAAGCAATCCCACTAAAATCAGGGACTAGGCAAGGCTGCCATCTCTCTCCCTATCTATTCAATATAGTACTAGAAGTTCTAGCTAAAACAATCAGACAACAAAAGAAGGTCAAAGAGATACAAATTGGAAAGGAAGAAATCAAAATATCACTATTTGCAGAGGATATGATGGTATACTTAAGTGACCCAAAAAACTCCACCAAAGATCTGCTACAGCTGATAAACAACTTCAGCAAAGTGGCTGGATACAAAATTAACTCAAGCAAATCAGTAGCCTTCCTATAAACAGGCTGAGAAAGAAATTAAGGAAATGACACCCTTCGCAATTGTCACAAACAATATGAAATATCTTGGTATGACATTTACCAAACAAGTGAAAGATCTGTATGACAAGAACTTCAAGTCTCTGAAGAAAGAACTTGAAAAAAACTCAGAAGATGGAAAGATCTCCCATGCTCATGGATTCATAGGATTTATATAGTAAAAATGGCCATCTTGTTGAAAAGCAATCTACAGATTCAATGCAATCCCCATCAAAATTCCAATTGAATTCTTTACAGACTTAGAAAAAGCAATTCTCAAATTCATATGGAATAACAAAATACAGAGGATATCCAAAACTATTCTCAATAATAAAAGGACTTCTGGGGGAATCAGCCTCCCTGACCTCAAACTGTGCTACAGACCAGTAGTGATAAAAACTGCATGGTATTGGTACAGTGACAGGCAGGTAGATCAATGGAATAGAATTGAAGACCCAGAAATGAACCCACACACTTATAGTCACTTGACCTTTGACAAAGGAGCTAAAACCATACAGTGGAAAAAAGACAGCATTTTCAACAAATGGTGTTGGTTCAACTGGCAGTCTAAATGTAGATAATTGCAAATTGATCCATTCCTATCTCCCTGTACAAAGCTAAAGTCCAAGTGGATCAAGGATCTCCACATAAAACCAGATTCACTGAATCTAATAGAAAAGAAAGTGGGGAAAAGTCTCAAACACATGGGCACAGGGGAAAAGTTCCTGAACAGAACACCAAAGGCTTGTCCTCTAATATCAAGGATCTACAAATGGGACCTCATGAAATTACAAAGCTTCGGTAAGGCAAAGGACACTGTAAATAGGACAAAATGGCAACCAACAGATTGGGAAAAGATCTTTACCAATCCTACCTCTGATATAGGGCTAATATCCAATGTATACAAAGAACTCAAGAAGCTAGACTCCAGAGATCCAAATTCCCTATCAAAAACTAGGGAACAGAGCTAAACAGAGACTTCTCAACTGAGGAAACACGAATGACCGAGAAGCACCTAAAGAAATGTTCAACATCCTTAGTCATCAGGGAGATACAAATCAAAACAACCCTGAGATTCCACCTCACACCAGTCAGAATGGCTAAGATAAAAAACTCAGGTGACAGCAGATGCTGGCAAGAATGTGGAGAAAGAGGAACATTCCTTCATTGCTGGTGGGATTGCAAGCTGGTACAACCACTCTGGAAATCAGTTTGGCGGACCCTCAGAAAAATGGACATAAGACTACCTGAAGAGCCAGCCATACCACTCCTGGGCATATACCCAGAAGATGCTCCAACATGTAATAAAGACACATGTTTCACTATGTTCATAGCAGCCATATTTATAATAGCCAGAAACTGGAAACAACCCAGATGTCCCTCAACAGAGGAATGGATACAGAAAATGTGGTACATTTACACAATGGAATACTACTCAACTATTAAAAACAATGACTTCATGAAATTCGCAGGCAAATGAATGGAACCTGAAAATATCATCCTGAGTGAGGTAACTCAGTCACAAAAGAATGAACACGCTATGTGCTCACTCGTAAGTGGTTATTAGCACAAAAGTTCAGAATACCCAGGAGTCATGTCACAGCAACAGTAGGGCTGAGTATGAGGTCCCAGATGGAGGAGTTGAATAATGGACTGAAGGAATAGGGATGTTCCAAAGGGGAGTTCTGGAAAGGGGGAAACATTTGAAATGTAAATAAAGTACCAAAAAATGATTTATGAATAAAAGCAAAGACATCATAAAATTTGCAGGCATATAGTTGGAACTAGAGCATATCATCCTGAGTGAGGTAACTAGACTCAGAAAGACACATATGGTATGTACTCACTTATAAGTGGACATCAACCATAAAATATCAGATAACCATGCTACAATCCACAGACCCAAAGAAACTAAGTAATAAGGAGGGCCCCAGGGAGGATTCTGAATCTCACTCAGAAGGGAAAATAAAATAGATATTGGAAGTGAGTGGAGGGAGAGAATTGGGTGGGAGAGGAGGTGAGGAGGGGAATGACGATCAAATTGAGGGCAAGGGAGGGCTGGGAATGAGAACATAAATAGCTTGGAGGGGCATCTCTGGGACTAGCCAGATACCTAAGAATTGGAAGGCTCCTTGGAGTCTATTGGGGTGATCCTATCTGAAACTCCTAGCTGCTGAGGATATGGAGACTGAAGTGGTCAACTCCTGTAGCCAGGTAGGACTTTCAGTGGAGGAAGGGGGACATCAACCCACCCATGAAAACCTTCTACCCAAAATTTGTCCTTCCTGCAAGATGCACAGGGATAAAAAATGGATCAGAGACTGAGGGAACAGACAACCAATGCTTAGTCTAACCTGAGACCCAATTCCTATGAGAGATACAATCCCTGACACTATTAACGATACTCTCCTATGCTTGAAGACAGGAGCCTAGCATAACTGTCTCCTGAGCGGCTTCATACAGTAGTAAATGAAGGCAGATGCAGAGACTCATAGCTAAACATCAAGCAGAGCTTACAAAGTTTAGTGGAAGAGTGGGGGATAGAATTGAGGAGGCAAGAGGGGTCAAGGACACCACAAAAAGACCTACAGATTCAACTAACCTGGGACCATGGAGGTTCAGAGACTGAACCATTAACCAAAGAACATTCAGGAGCTGGCCCTAGGCCCTCTACACATTTGGAGCAGATGTGCAGCTTGGTCTTCATGGGTCCCCTAACAATTGGAGTGGGTGCTCTCTCTTACTCTGTTGCCTGCCATTGGATCCCCTTCTCCTAGATGAACTGCCTGGTAAAGCTTCAGTAGGACAGTATATGCTTAGCCTTATTAAAGCTTGCTGTCCCATGGCTGTGTGGGGCTTCCCCTTCTCTTGAGAGAAGGGGATGGGCTAATAGAAGTAAGGATTTATAAGGGTGAAAATGGAAGGAGAGAGTGGACTTCAATCAGGATGTAAAATGAATAGATAACAATGGAAAAATACGTTACCAGCAGAGTATCTAATTCTGGGAATTACAATTTTAGTTTCCACATAGAAATGAGATTATATACTATTTGTCTTTCTGTACCTGACTTGACTTACTTAGCCAAAGCTTTAATTTCCTTCTGTGTTGTTACAAATACCTGGTAAAAACTATTTATTTAAGAATTCCAAGATGGTGAAGGTGCAGGATAGGTATCAAACAAAGCCACAGTTCTTCTAAGCAGGAAGACATGTGAAAATACACATTTTAACTAACTACATAAATAACATGAAGAACTTATTCTTATTTTGCCAGAGGATTGGAATGCCCTAAAACCCAAACTCTAAAACCCAAACTCCAAGAAACAATTCAATTGAAAACAGAAAGAAAGCGGGGGGTGGGGGAGACATGCGGGAGAGATCAAGTATGAATCAATGGGGAATTGATTTCTGCCTGGTAATTTTATAATTTGTTAAAATAAATGTGTATCTTCCCTATCTTTTATGTTCTCCTCTCCAGAAATCCAAGTTGGAAAACAGAGAATTATACGTATCTACTTTCTAAAACAAGTAATTACTCACTAAAGATTGCCCTGGATCACTACCTTCAACTCCCAGGCTCTGCTCATCTGCCAAGTAGAAAGCTCTATTGCTGCTGGGAAATTGCTCTTAAATTCATAAAACACATAGGAGAATTTTTAAAAAATCCCTTACTATTCATTAAGGCATTTTAGGATCTTGTCAACTCAGATGGGAAAATCAGTTGTTGATTAGCCAGGTTGTTAAGCATCCATTGTTAAATGTTGATGGGGTGTGAGAAATTACATTTTGTATCTACCAAAGAGTCACCTGAACACCATTCGCACTTCATCAGGTAAAAATTATATTTTCTGGGGATAAATTAGCTTGGTGTTTTTCTTTTCTTTCATCTTCCAAATTTCGTTTTGTTTCTTCATTCACTTTTGTTGTCTTGCCTCACAGAGGTCTGAAGCTCATTGCTAACAAGTCAGTCAAACATGTACTCAGGACTCTAGTATTAAAAGGGTGTGATGGATCTGCCTATTGGGGTTTCTTTGTGCATCCATGTGTCTGTATGGCTGCATATGCTTCCACATGTGGCTTGATGTCAGTGTGTTTATTTGTGCTCTTGATTTGGCTTTGCTTTGATTTCAGAAATACTGGCTACATACTCCTCCATCCTCAGACTTTCAGGGGCAGGTACTCAGGTTACTGAGAGGATTTATCAGCCAGGACTCAAAGACTGCTTCCTTCCTTGCCATACTGGCTGACTGAGAGAAACAGAACAGTGCACATGGAGACAGAAGAGCCTGGATTAGAGCTGAAAACTGTGATTCAGAGGTCTGGGTCTGTTTACAGCTAGGAAAGAAGTTGTCACCACTAATGTTCTGCTCTGTATTCTAGCAGGTCATTTCCTCTCCCTGACAGCAATTCATTTCCCCATTCTTTAACAACAGAATGATACTAACATTTATTCTTCATGTCATATCAAGAAGACTCAGTGATATATTTCTATCAAGAAAGACAAGTTCCCACTCAATTATAGACCTTCTGTTCTAAAAGGGAAGGTGCATTCCAACACTGCAGAGGAGACCCTCAGCCAGATTTGTGAGAAAAGTGTCATTGTTTTACTCACGGAACTGCTCCAGATGCTCAGCGCTGTTAGATTGAGGAAAGGCAGTGACTGTCACCAGTGGACATGGATTCCCTCCCAGCGTTTGGCAGAGAGCATCATGCCGAAAATAGATTTCCCTGGGATTGATGCTTCTTTCCAGAATTTCAAGATGAGTCTAGAACAGAAAAAAATATATATTATTAATATTTATCGAATAGCTCAAACAGAAAATACCTTTCATTTTAATAAATTCCATAATTATTAAAAGTGCTTTCGTCAGCCCAACCTGCCTGATGTATATGGAGCATTGAGTGATGAGAGGCTGTTCTTAGGAGAGATTTAGCGGGGCTGAACAGACAGCATTGTTTCTGCACACATCTACATGAGAGATTTGTCTGCACGTTGCACTATAAGTAAGAAGGCAATGGTATTAAATGTTCTTCCTATCACCACAGTGTAGTTACCCTGATGACAGAGGATATCCAGAGCACTAGAGACTATGAGCCCCAGAAGCACAGGGTAAAGCAAGCCAAGGCATTCATGGACAGTTATGAGCATCTTGAAGGAAAACAAAAGACAGTTTATCCATGGGATGCTAATTTAACAGAAAACGTACCAGTAACAACTGGCTTTTCCTTCTCTGCTTCCATATTTAGATACTAGGTGAAAACACAGCATTATCCAAAATCTGGGAAAGCCATTGAAACAAGGACACCTAGTTAACAACCTTTAAGACCTCTAGTGATATTTTCACTAACCACAACAAGTGGTAACTTGTAAACATGCTAGTGATAACTTGTGAAGCCCATCTGGTTACAATGACTTCAAGAACTGGAGAGAGCATAGCTAGCCCCACTTCGGCACAGGAGTACTGGTGGATAAATTTTATCCAGCTTAAGATCTCAAGTTTTCCCACCAGCAGTGGAGGAGTGTTCCTCTTTCTCCACATCCTCGCAAGCATCTGCTGTCACCTGAGTTTTTGATCTTGGCCATTCTGACTGGTGTGAGGTGGAATCTCAGGGTTGTTTTGATTTGCATTTCCCTGATAACTAAGGATGTTGAACATTTCTTTAGGTGCTTCTTGGCCATTCGAGTTTCCTCAGTTGAGAATTCTCTGTTTAGCCCTCTTCTCCATTTTTTGATAGGGTTATTTGGATCTCTGGAGTCTAACTTCTTGAGTTCTTTGTATACATTGGATATTAGCCCTCTATCAGACGTAAGATTGGTAAATATCTTTTCCCAATCTGTAGGTTGCCGTTTTGTCCTATTTACAGTGTCCTTTGCCTTACAGAAGCTTTGTAGTTTAATGAGGTCCCATTTGTTGATTCTTGATCTTAGAGCACAAGCCATTGGTGTTCTGTTCAGGAACATTTCCCCTGTGCCCATGTGTTCGAGACTTTTCCCCACTTTCTCTTCTATTAGATTCAGAGTATCTGGTTTTATGTAGAGGTCCTTGATCCACTTGGACTTGAGGGAGTTTGCAGCCCCAGGGAGGGAGCAATAGTGGCAACTGGCCTGACCTCTCGATACTCCCAGAGACTGGATCACCAACCAAAGAATACACATGGAGGGACCCATGGTGCTGGCCACATAAGCGGCAGAGGAGGGTCTTGTTAGACATCAGGGGAGCAGAGGCCCTTAGGCCTGAGGGTGTTAGATCCCCCAGTATAAGAGAAGGCCAAGGAGGGATGACAAGAGTGGGTAGGTGGGTGCAGGAATACCCCCATAGTGTCAGGGGGAGGCAGAAGGGAATGGGAGGGTTCCAAAGGGGAGATCTGGAAAGAGGGAAACATTTGAAATGTAAAGAAAGTTTGAAAAAAATGAAAAAAAAATAAAAAAATAAAACTTACTTAAAAAAAAAAATCTCAAGTTTTCCCTATAATCCAGTAGATAGCAACAGAGCAAAGGAGAAACAATCGACCTTTTCTTTTGATGACTAAGCCTGCTAGATAAATGAAACACATACACACACACACACACACACAAACACACAAAACAACTATGAAAATATTTAAGATATTTGTGAATATATTATGGTAGTGTGTACTGTAGAGAAAATGTTTATACACAGGCAGAATTATGTGCCCCAAGCATGCATGTACTCATCTATAAACATGTGTATATTTAACCTTAAATGGGCACAGAGACTTTAAGATGACAATTTCCAGGAGACAAGGAGTCTATTCTGCCTTATCCAGTTGAAGTCCATGTAATTATAAATGGTTAAAGCAGACATTTTCCTAGTTGATGAGAACCAAAGAGAACTCAGCCTGCTAGCCTGGCATGAAGGATAAAGGGTGGCACAATCAACAGAGGAGTACAAGAAGCTTCGAGAAGCTAAAAAGGCCAAGAAAATTACCCCCTCATGCTTCAGAAAGAGAACATTCTAATACTTTGGCCTATACCCAAAAAGATCCATGTCAAACTTCTAATTTGAGGGTCTTTTTTTAAAAATAAACTCATTTAAACCACTACATTTTTGATCATTTGCTATGGCAGAAATGGAAAATGAATATAACAATAAATAAATGAATAAATAATAAATGTTTTAAATATAGCTTAAGGAAATGGCATGGCTATAAATAGTTAAGTACTGAAGTATGTGAGACCTGAGGAAAAATAAAATGTGTTTTGGAACCAAGAAAACCAAATAATTCTATGGATTTTCTTCTACCCTCAAGAGGACACAGACATTTTATGTAGAATTGAAACTAGTGGCTCACATCTGTAAGCTCAACAATGAAGGGACAGACAGGAAGATAGCTGAAGTTGAGGGACAGGAGGAAGAGGTAGAAAAGAGGGAGGAGAAAATTGAGGAGAGGAAGAGAAACGGTAAAGGTATTGGAGAAGGAAAGGAGACAGAAGAAGATGAGAAGAAAATAAAGATGAAGATGAAGAAAATTTGACCTGGAGTCACATACTCCTAAACATTGATAAAGTCACCCAGCACCTGGGGCTGACTATCCACATTTCCATGACCTTTACTATTTCACAAGAGTCTTGTCCAAGAAAATAAAACAGAGCAGCAATCAAGCGTCCACCCAAAACTAGTTGAATGTCTTTCCTCAAAACCTTTGTCCACGAATCTGAAAGAACCATGCCATAATCCTTACTTAATCCTACCCCCAGAGCACATTAAGCTGCCAGCCTTTGAACTGGACTTTCAGGCTTCAATAAGTATCCCAATTTTGTCCTTCCTCCTTGGAGAAACTCTCAAGATTTTGTCACATGATTTTTACCCTGGTCAAACATACGTAGGATGTAGGTGAAAAAGTTCAAGTACCAGTGCTCATACCTCCCCCGGGCTGACACAGTATCTGTACACCCAGCATCATTTCTAGGACGATGCTACTCCATCATGAATAGTGAGAGATCAAAGGAAGATGATCTGGGTCCAAAGACCTCAGCCAAATCCTCTCCATACATTCTGCCCAGTCGCCTTACCCACATTCTTTCTAACAGATGAAGTTTACTCTTGGTAAAACCTGTTCTCATGTCACATGGTTTTTATTATTCTTCTAAACCTGATACCACTGCCCTCCCTTGAACAGAATGGAACTTGTGTCTGTAATTATGTCTATTTTTAAAATGTGTGTACTTTCATGGAAGTAAGTATGTGTTAATTAACCTATCATACATGCACCTACACACACACAAACACACACATACACACACTTCTTGACTTACACTTCTCTCTGAATAACTAGATGCCAGAAGAAATAAAGCCTACTGAGAGCTTGACAGTAGTAAGGATTTTAATCCAATCGTCCTGCATCTGTCAAGTTTACAGTCATGAGCAGTTAAACAAGTTTCAAATCAAAACTACTACCGAAAAACTAGTTTCGAAATAATACACATGACTTTTAGAAAAAATGAAAGCAAAATAGATACTTGTAGGACAAATAAATTAGACAAAATATTAACGTTTTCCATACATATACATAGCAATAGTTGAGTCGTGAATATTGAAAAAAAAATCATTAAGCATGGAGCAGGAAGGCTAAGTGGGAGTGAGCACTTGGGTCTCACTGGGTTTGAATTCTGACTTCGGTTTTGGAGAAACTTACATATTTAGCTTCCTTATGACTCAGCCTTTCATCTTTGAAGTGTATATTAAAATATACCCTACATCACGCATTGGTTGCTAAAATTCAGGAATAAAAACTATGAGAAATATGTCTATTGCCAAGTGTCACAGGCCTATAATCTCAGCAACTGACAATTTCAAGGCCTGCCTGCTCTACAGAGAGAGTTTAAGACCAGTCTGGGCAACTTAACAAGACTTTGTCTCAAAATACAAGATTTTAAGAAGTATTTCTTTTGCAGTTTAAGATTCTACCTCCCTTTCCACCCTCAAACCCTTCCCATGTACCTTCCCTTGCTCTTTCTCAAATCTATGACCTTTGTTTTCATTGACTGTTATTATGTGCCTGGACATACATTCCTAAATATAATCTCTTTGGTCTGTTTTTTTATGGCTGATCATTTGATATCTCATAGCCAATTGGTGTTTTTTCCCCTCTAGCTATCAGTGTTCTTTGATTGTCTATAGTTCTTTGTATATGTTTGGTGCCTTCTGGGCTTTCCCTGGACGCATGAGCATGCCTGTTGTTCATGTTCTGGTTCAGATCATGTTGGAGAGACTTAAAGGTATAGTTTTTGAGATTATTGGGAGACACAGTCTCACAGAAAACTCTTTGACCCTCTTCCCTCAATGATCTTTGAGCCTTAGATGTGGGAGTTGTGCTGTAGATGTATCATTTGGTACTTGGCTTCACAACTCTGTGCTTTGGCTGGTTGTGGTTTTCTTTTTATTTTATTTTATTTTATTTTATTTTATTTTGATACTTTATTTACATTTCAAATGTTTTCCCCTTTCCATGTCTCCCCTTTGGAAACCCCTTATCCCATCCTCCCTCCCCCTGCCTCTATGAGGGTATTCCAGCTACTCACTCCAGTCTTCCCTCCCTGGCATTCTCCTATACTGGGGCATCTAACACCCTCAGGCCCAAGGGCCACTCTTCCCACTGATGACCAACAAGGCCCTCCTCTGCCACATAAGTGGCCAGCACCATGGGTCCCTCCATGTGTATTTTTTGGTTGGTTATCCAGTCTCTGGGAGCACCTGGTGTCAGGCCAGTTAACATTGTTGCTCTGTCCATGGGGCTACAAACTCCTTCAGCTCCTTCAGTCCCTTCTCCAACTCCTCTATCTGGGACCCTATGCTCAGTCCAATGGTTGGTGTGAATTGAATCTTGGGTATTCTGAACTTTTGGGGCTAATATCCACTTATAAGCGAGTACATACCATGTTCATTCTTTTGTGACTGAGTTACCTCACTCAGGATGATATTTTCAAATTCCATCCATTTGCCTGCGAATTTCATGAAGTCATTGTTTTTAATAGCTGAGTAGTATTCCATTGTGTAAATATACCACATTTCCTGTATCCATTCCTCTGTTGAGAGACATCTGGGTTGTTTCCAGCTTCTGGCTATTATAAATATGGCTGCTATGAACATAGTGGAACATGTGTCTTTATTACATGTTGGAGCATCTTCTGGGTATATGCCCAGGAGTGGAATAGCTGGGTCCTCAGGTAGTATTATGTTCATTTTTCTGAGGGCCCACCAAACTGATTTCCAGAGTGGTTGTATCAGCTTGAAATCCCACCAGCATCTGCTCCAGCATCTTCGCCAGCATCTGCTGTCACCTGAGTTTTTGATCTTAGCCATTCTGACTGGTGTGAGGTGGAATCTCATGGTTGTTTTGATTTGCATTTCCCTGATGACTAAGGATGTTGAGCATTTCTCTAGGTGCTTCTCAGCCCTACGAGTTTCCTCAGTTGAGAATTCTCTGTTTAGCTCTGTTCCCCATTTTTTGATAGTGTTATTTGGTTCTCTGGAGTCTCATCCATGACCTCAAGCTGTACTACAGAGCAGTAGTGATAAAAACTTCATAGTATTGGTACAATGACGGGTAGGTAGATCAATGATATAAAATTGAAGATCCTGAAATGAGCCCATACACTCACAGTCACTTGATCTTTGATAAAGGAGCTAAAACCATTCAATGGAAAAAAAGACAGCATTTTCAACAAATGGTGCTGGTTCAGTTGGCAAAGGTTGTGGTTTTCTTTAATGATCTCTGCTACTGAAAGAGAAGTTTCCATGGTATGGTATGATGATTAGGCTAGACCTTGGGGAAGGGTGTGTCCAATCTGGCTGGCTACAGAGGTTGGATGAGGTGGGTTTTTAATTTTTTTTCAATTTTTTATATTTTTGCTTAAGTAGGTAGCTCAGAGGTAGAGTACTTGCCTATCATGTGCAATGTCCGGGACTCAATCCCTAGAGCTGAGCATAAAAATTAGCTACCCAAAATTAAATGAAAAATTAAAATGAAGTCTGGCGAAATGGCTTCGTCGTTAAGAGGGTGTGCTGCTTTTGCAGAGGGCCCATGTTCTATCCTAGCTCCCATGTCAAATGGTTCACAGATTTGACACACCTTACTCCATGAGTAACTTCACTCATGTGCACATACCCCTATACAGACACACATGGAAATATGTCAGTTTTTATAAGCCATATAGAAATACTAAATGCTGTCAGTCATTGTTAGTTAGGCAGTATTAATTTCAACTGTGTTGTATTTAAGAACTAATACAACTCAAAGAAAATATGGTCTATGTTGCACAGGAAAACAAAACAAAGGCTGGAGCAAAGCACAGAAAAGAACATTTACTCAAATGACAGCTATAACCAAATATGTTGTAAGCATAAACAGGTTAATCAGTCTTATTAAATGACAGAAACATCCAAATTTCTGTTTTTAACATTCTAATGCATGTTTTATATAGGAGGTACTTTTGAAAGCAGCCCAGTGTGTATGAGAAACAGTCCTAAATTGTCTCTTTATTTTGTTTGCCTGTACTCTAACATTTTAAGGGAGAAATATTGAATCTAAAAGGAAGCATAAACATAAATTAAAGCAGGCAAGGCAACAGTAATATATGGCAAAGTCATATTCCAGATCAAGTGCATTAAATGGGATTTTAAAATCTTATTTTGATAAAGGGCACTATTCGCAATGAACATATAAAACTCATAAATCTTTAGAATCAAATAACATGGTTTTGAAATATATAACACACAACAGCAGAAAGAGAAAAATGACACGGGGAGTGGGAAATTGTAAAATGGCACCACAGATGTGGGTAAACACATGTGACGAGAGCAGTAGTACAGAACAGCTGAACAGTGTTGCCATTTACATAGTTGTCTTAGCATGTTTTATTTAATTATTCTCAAACATCCGTAAAATTAGAATAATAATTAGTCATATATGAAGCTATTAAAATTCAACAAAAAGGAAAATTACATAAACCACATTTTCTGATCATTATTAAGAAAAATTAGAGGTAAATTAGAAATTATTTTAAAATAGCAAAAACAAAACAACTCTTTGAAAAAGAGAAAAACATTTTCCCCAAGGAAGCTTATTGAAGTAATTTATATGCCAAAAGGAAAATCAATCTTAGGTTACTAGTTCAAGACCTGTTGTAAGACTTAGCTGTGCGGGGATGCAGATTAATATTTGGGTGTTTGCTTAGTATTTGCAAAAGCAAGGAAGCTGCCCTGCAGCCTTCCCCAAAGCATCAGCAGTGGGATGTTAACAAATGCTGGATAATCTAAGGAGCTGGGGAAGGTAAGCCATTCTTAGCCAAAACATTGGAAATGGTGAACTAAACAACATGAAAGTAGCTTCATGACATGGGCTTTCTCAGCTTCTTTACTATGGATAGAACATGTGCACTGTAATTGCTGAGAATGAAGACTGGCACACAGTGTTTCATGAATCTAAATGACCATTAGATTCTCTCATTTTTTTTCTATAAAAATTACAGGAGGGCTTGCAAAATGGCTCAGTGGATAAGGATGTTTGCTGCCAAGCCTGAGGACCTGAGTTCAATCCCAAAGACCCACATGATAGGGAGGAAAAACCAACTCTTCCAAACTGTCTATGACTTCCACATGTGCACAGTGGTCCATGTGAGTACATGCACACACACACACACACACACACACACACTAAATAAATAAATAAATAAATAAATAAATGTAATTTAAAATTTAAAGATTTAAGAAATTGGAGTGTTACAGAATATACTTTGTGAAATAGTATAGTGCCAAACTGTTCTGTGAGTCAGATTCTCTCTTTCATTTGTCTCTCATTTCACTATGGCCACAAGAGTTCGCACTGAGATAGACTGGTATGATTGACATACTGTCAAGGAAAAGCCATGATTATCATTTTGCATCACAAACAACCCACAGAAATTTAGTCCTTGATACCAAACAATAAAAATGAATGAAACAATAGGGCTGGAATGCAGTTCAGTGGAAGAACACCAACTTGACAAGTCAGCATGAGACCCTGGCTTTAGTAGTCGCCACTACCGAATATCATAGTAATAATTAAAACATTAATAATCTAATCTTGGTTTTAGAACTCGGATATGGGAAGCAAGTTCAGCTTACCATTTGTCAATGGAGTTGCATGTGAGAAAGTCAATGCTGACAAACAAGGGAACTTGCCCTTCACAGTGTGCCTGAACCTGCTTTCGGCTTGAATTCGGTCCATTTGTATTACATGTGTAATTATCACTGGCGTTACCACCCTCCAATACCTAGTGTCCATTAACTTAAGCTCTTTCCCATAAACTGTGATTTTTTTCTATAGCCATCCCCCCTCCCCACATTCACCTCTTAATGAAATCTATGTCTCCTTGGAATTTTCATCTAATGTGCTCCAAATATCTAACACCTCTAACTCCAAGGGGATTATTTTGGCTCTAGTCACACGGGCAATAACTAGCAGTTTTGCTCAAATGGCTTTGTCTTGATCTCCAGCTGAATGCTCCCACCTCAGGTCAAGAAAGGCTCTCTTAATTGGATATTGCTGGGATCCTTGATGGGAGAAGCAGAGCCTGTGAATACAAGTGCCAAGTGATGCTAATTACAGCCCTGTGGAAGCCACAGGGGTGGGTTTCTTTGTGAAAGTGGCACTGAGTTCAAAGAGATTGCTCCAACACCCAGAGGGGCTGACTTCTTAAAGAGAAAGCCCTGTCTGCAGGAAGATCAAGCTGATAACCTTAGCCTGGGGCCACATCCAGAGCTTCTCCACAGAATCCTTGGGCTTTCTTAATGCTTCCACAAAAGCCATTCCCTGACCTCAGCAGGTTACTCTGCTGATGGCCACTTACAAAGCACCAAGCTCCCAGAAAATCATCTTTTCTTGTTGTGATTCCCTTAGAACTGCACTTTCTGATGCCCTAATTTGGGGGAGAGGGAAGCCCAGCCCGAAGCACAAGGTCTATTTTATTTTTGCACTGCTTATTTCCCTTGACACTTCAATACACTCAGCAGATAATCAGAGCATCTCATCACAAGAACAAATAACACCCATATGTAAAAACAGAAGTTACCGAGCACACTGGGAGTTCCAGGCAAGCTTTATCCGAATGCCCCTGTCTGATAAACACCAACCACCCTAATTTAAAGGAACTTACCTGTGTTTTGTTCCTATGATGATGCAAGTGCCTTGTGAACACCTAGGAAACACCCTACCAATGAGAGGTACCCTCATGCTCCAGGAACTGACTCTAAAAACAAGATGGACATTTGCCATATATAAAGAGAAGAGCATGTTGATGTCTTTTATCCATTAAAAAGTAAAAATAATAAGTAACCATTATGATACGGGCATCAGTAGCCTTGTGTTTATTTCCTCATGCTCTTCTCTTTGATCTTTACATAGTTTCCACAGTAGTATAAATTATGGAATGGACAGCTACGACTCTAACAGAGAAAAGGATTATCATAGAAACAAGACAGTGTTTTAATGGTTACCAACTAGAATTGATTACTGAGGTAGGCACATTTTTAAGATTTATTTATTTTATGCATATAAGTATGCTATAGCTGTCCTCAGACACACTACAAGAGGGCATCAGACCCCATCACAGGTGGTTGTGAGCCACCATCTCGTTTCTGGGAATTGAACTCAGGACCTCTGGAAAAGCAGTCAGTGTTCATAGCCACGGAACCATCTCTCCAGCCTGAGGTAGTACTTTTAAACTTTCACCTATCAATTTTCTTATATTTATAACAGCCTATATAGCACTGACATTTTACTTCCATTTTACAGGTATAAAAAGGAAGGAAGGAAAGAATTTAAAACTTTGCCCATAGCTACAAGCCAAGAAAACAGAGACCTAGACTCATCAATGTCCATCTGACTCCCAAAAATTGTCCTTATGTTGTAACTCTCATTGTGTGAGCTTTCCTGGGAAGATGTCACAAGACACATCTACTCCTCAGAAGAATAGACGGCACTGACAGAGCGAAGGAGTGATTCTTGCTCAAGGCCAGTTTGGTGAACCAATGAGTTTATTGGGGCTACTCACAGGTATATTGGTGACTCAAGGTAGTGATGCCACTGAAGTATCCCCAGTCTCAGTAAGCCTTCTACTTCTTATACATTAGCACCCCCAAGACCACATGCAGCAAGTGGGTGCTGGAGTGAAGACAAGTCTCAGGCAAGGGTAAGGTTGTTCTCCCTCTGTCACTAGGGAATTAACAGCATCCCTACTAATGTATCATAGATCCAGCGTCCTCATGGTATTCTGCATTCTTGCCTTGACTCTTTGTCCAAGGTGTTCCATAGCCACCACAGCAACTATGCTTCATGACCACCTAAATTAATGTCCCACCAGGAGGGAACAGCTCCACAACAGCTCCAGATATCTTGCATTTTTCAGCTCTTTTGGCAAAAGCCTGTCCTTCAAACATATCTTGGCTCCTTCATGTTCACCTCCTTAGTATCAAAGCCCCTGCATCAGCATGGGCATTTTGTTTTGGCCCATACAAGGCTAGGTCTCTGTCTATTGATTATGTGACAACACTGATTTATAGCTTGCTGGTTGCATCTTTGATCTACCACATGGAAGTCAACATTTCCCATGTGATGTCTCTGAAACTCTCCATTTATTCTGAACCCTTTACAAAATGGAAGACATTGTCCATACAGAATTCTTCTTCTCTTTTCTCCATCCTGTGTTCCCCAACCTCCTTTTCCTTTTCCCACTCTGATTCTCATCTCTGAAGATGGTAGGAATATTTTCTCCACTAAGTATAAATATCAGGACAAAAATCCCCAAATTCTCCATCTCACGGACCCACTACTCACAAGCTTTATTAAGCTCTCCCAGTACTGCAGTCCCACTTATGACCTCCTTCCTTATCTCTTGACAACTGATGGAGGTAGAAGTTCGAAGTGAAATTCCACGGCCTTACCTCCTAATTCACCCAAAATTGTCTCAGGGCCCCATTTTCAGTTAGGACCACTGTTCCATATACGCCTTCCCTAGCACCATCTCAGGACTTTAACAGCTGAGCAGTCTTTTCAGGTACTTCTATCATGACATGGTTGATTGAAACCTAACTCCCTTGGATTGCTTCAAAGTTATAATATTCTATTTCTTTGTCTTAGCTTTATTTTAATGCTGTAATTTTGGTGATTATTCAACAGAATTGCCAGCAAGTATCTGGAAGATAACACTTTGAAAGAACCAAATGCTAATTCTCTTATAAGAAAATAATAATGTTCTTAAAGTTTCAAAATTATATTCACAGCAAAGATATCCAGCACACAATCCTCTACTCTAAAAAATGTTTGCAAGGCTTAAATATAATCTTGTTGTAAGAGATTTACAAATTGTGAATTCCACATGAAAATTTATTTACCACCCCTCAACATAAACCTCAAGTCACATACAGTTAATTCTATCCTTGGGACATCATTCACATTGTCATTGATCAGTTGGAAAAGAGCTGTTTTAGGACACATCCTAAACTAAAAATTACCAGTGTGTGTCCCAGAACCAACTCATTCTGTTGAAGAGGGAGGAAGGATTTCACAAGTGAAGCCAGAGTCAATTACACTCCTAACCCAGAGAGGACAAAGGCCATTAGTCATTGAAAATGTGAAGCCTAAAATTGAGAGTATCTTTGTCACTTTCCAGATAACAGATTATCTTTTATACGCTATTCTGCTCATTTAAGAGGAAGAAGCCTTGCACACCTCTCCTGTGACTTTTCTCATTAACTCTTCTCAAATGTCTATAGTCAGTAGGAGAACAAGAAAACACCAAACTTCAGTTAGCAATCTTATCTCATCTAGCTATGCAGCTCCATCTCTTCTACCTAAGAAGGGTCTTCTTTGCTGGTGCTTTTGTCTCCCTTGAAAATGAAATTCTTTTCCCTAGGTCCCAATCACTCTTCAGGTGTTTGTATGTCATAAGCATTAAACCTTGTGCTCTGGTCAGACAAGCCTCTAGGAATAAAGTAGCCCAGAGGCCCAGAGCAAGATGGAAGCCTGATACCTGTCTTTGAATCAGCTTGTAGACACTCACCAAGAGTCTATCAAAGACTCCTGAGATCAGAGCTGAATTATGTTTGATAAAAACTGTTAGTATTCAACTGAAGCACACCCACAGTACTCAGGATTTCAGATAAAATCCTTGAGTTAGTGATTTAAACTCTGCCATCTGGATATCTATCTCCTCACAGAACCCAATGACTATACATACTTATAAAATTTATCCAGCTGAATTTTTAGTACCTACAGCATGTAATAAATAGCAAGCAAGAATACAAATCTGATCCCAGAGCGAAGAAACTCCACTGAACTCATTCTATACTTCTACAGTAGAATAGAAAGGCCACAGGGAATAACATGAAAGACCAGTGCTCTGTTTCCTACTTTGCCACTAGCCAGATATGGGACTTATCAGTCTCTGTTCAGGCATGTATAAATGTTACAGGTGAATCAGACAAGCTCCCAGATTCCTTTGAATGTTTTATATTCACCTCCACCAAGAATCTTCTTAGGGTCCAAGGTAGTCTAATAAATGTGTATGTGTGGGTGTCCTATACCCATATTTCTTCCTCTGATGGATAAAAGCCAACACATATGCAAAAGTGCACCTCCTTTCCTAATGCAGTGCTTCACTGTCAAGATCATAAGTACAGGGGAAGACATTCATGAATCCTGCCTGTTGTATGTCCCCAAAGGCAGCAAGCATGTCTTATGACAGGCATGACTTGTTTCAGCATATTGTGAGATGTGCATGCCTTAGATTAACTTCATGTGTTCTCTAAGGGTGATACACAAATAATACTAGTTGTGTTTCTTCTGCAATCTGGTAAACAGTAAAAATATCTCTGTAGGCAAGACAACATATGGAAAAAAAGGACAGCTGCACTTTCATGAAGGGCTTAGCCAAGTGGTTTAAGTGAGCCTGCTCCAAGAGATTTGTATTTATACCAAAGCATTCCCTTTGAACAGTTGTTATCTTGTCCTATTCTTTATCACGGTCTTAAAAAGAAAATGTTCAACCTTCAAGCTAAATGCTATATTGCAGGCATATACATAATATTATGAATACAGCAGTAACATTTTGTATTAACACAGAAGATAAAAGCATTTTGTAGAAGATATTGTAGCTCATTATTCCACAGGATAGTCATGAAATAGCTATGGGAAAGTGATGGTTTGCTAACTTTTAGAAATGATAGGAAACTGTATAGTCTAGGCATAACTTTCCTCAAAATTGTCACATCAATAATTTTGTAGAGACTTTGAACACAGGAATAACTTGCTGCCTTATGCTGCACCATCTACATAAATAATAATGACCACTGGACTCATTGTTTTCTTCTACTTTTTGCTCAAACACAGACATGGGATCCACTGGAGAAGCTGACCTATATGCTCACTCACAGACTTACTCAGATTCTCAGACTCAAATTCTCTCTCCTGCCTTCTACCTCTCTCTTCTAGTAAGGAATCCTTTTCTGCATCTCTACCTACTTGCAGGGGTTGACCCTAATTCATTGCCTATCTAACAACTTCAGCCTTTACTTGTGGACTTACTAAAGACAGAGGCCATAAGGCATAACTCCAGCTCCCACTCTCAACCAGTAGACAACTTGGGCCTTTAGAACAGCACTTGCCATGACCCAGCCATGTGCTCCAACCAGCAAAGAATGTAGAACACCAGCCAAGACAGTAACAACATACCCCACTGTCTTAGGAAAATGATAGTTCTCCTCTCCCCACTCACCCCTTATTCTGGGGTCTCTGGAATGTTACCAGAAGTGAGCCCTTGCTCTCTATAGGACATTACCATGAGGGTGGAGTAGGTGTAGGGATAGTGATAGGCCAGATAGCAGGCATCCTCATGGTGTGGGAAAGTAACAGCAAAGGTGAGAGTGTAATAGCGCTTCCCAGATGCTCCATCCATGGTAGCTGCATTCTGACGGTAGTGATTTCTAAAGAAAGAAAAGGACAGGATGAGAATGAATGAAGATAAGGAAGGGGTGAGGCTACAGAGGAAGTGGGGAGGCCCCAGAGTTCTAAATGTCAGAACACCCCTATGCTACATATTGGCAAGAGAACCATAACTCAGTGGTCAAAACCACTTTTGTGGATAAAACTTAAAAACTGAAGAAACAGGCAAGCAAATTCACTGCCAGCTCCTGTATCAGTTCAGCCACACATAAGCTTTACCCAGCATCTCATATTTGTGGTATACATACTGTGACTTCCCTTGCTGCAACTGCAACCACAGATGAGCACTACCTAACCATTCCACTGGAAACAGAGGATGATGTAAGCCGATTCTGTTTCATACTGTCCTATTGCAGACATACATCCAAATTTTGTTCCCCAATCCATGTCACTTTGCACAACCATATAAAGCACAGCTGATACCTTTTATTTTGTTATATTTGATATGTTATATCCAGAAACTGTATTTTTGCTACACATCACCCACCCTCTGCCTCTTCCTGACCTATCTTCTGTGTTGTTTCCTATGTTTTGGAGGAGATGATATTGATACCCACTCAGGGATGAATACACCACACTTTAGCCTCGGCACCTTGAGTACTTATGAATCTCTGTATTAACTGCCTCCTGTTATAAGGAGCTTCTCTGGTGAAGGTATAATACAGGACTAATCTATGGATATCAATATGTAGTCCGTACCCTTTGCTTCTGACAAATGGATTTATTAGCGATCACTAGTAAGCATTGAATTCTGTCTCAAGATTCATATATGTCCTCTTTTGCCACTGCCATAATAACTCATCCTGTGAATGAAAAAATTGGAAGCTTGGAAGAACTAGTTGACCATAAAGCAAGGAATTTCTGGATACAGGATTTGAACCCAGATTTCTCTAGCCAAAATGACTGTTCTTTCACTGTGCAATAAGTTCTTTCTAAAGGAATGACTTTGTCATCCCAAAGATGACTTCTCTTCCTAAAGCTTGAGAGTGCACATTTTTCTTTGTCAAAGATGAAGGACCAATTCTGATATTTCAGAGAACAGTATCAAAGTAGATTGCACCCAGAAGTACATCCCATGCAAAGTTTTTCATACACAGTGCCAGTTATACTCTTGTTTTGCCTGTTGATGTTGAGACAGCTGTACAGGCTTTCCTGAGAAATGTTATCATCCAGGCTGCATGATAATGTAAAATGCACATAACACCAGAGGCAAATCTTCCTTTGGCACAACATTAGCTTGCTGGCTCATTGTGAGGTATGGGGATTTGGGTGAGGGATTCGGAAAAGAGAAAGAAGAAATAGATTATTATTTGTATGTTCTTGCAAAACATAAAAAATGGATATTCTTTTCTTCTTTTAGCTTCATTTTTGCTCTGATTACCACCACTAACCAAAATGACAGTTGTATGGAAAAGGAACTAATAGCGTGTTATCATATTTCCTCTGCTCCCTGTAATGTATCAATGTTTATAAAACTAGGAGTAGCTGTACGTGAGGTTGTCAATACTTTCAACTACTGCCATCCAATTCACTTTGCTTACTTCAGCTTCTGTTCACACAGCCACCTGGAGCCATTCACTCTGGAGGGGAAAAAAGAGGATACCCCCATAACAACACCAGGCCAAAGCAACTGTCCCACACAGTTTTTGAATCACACTAATAGAATCTATGTCCCAAGTGCTTGTAGAAATAGCTTCGAAAGAGTATCTTCCCCCATGTTGTTATCTAGGTCTTCATATCTAGCCGTATCTATTTTTTTCCAGATTTCCCCAAAGTATCTCCAAAAGCTAAGACTCTGGTTATTAGAAAGTATGCAGAGAACAGATGGCTGCCCAGAAGGCATGGGTGGCACATGTGTTCTGTCTTTATTTGCTTTCTGATTGCACTTGCAAAGGCTACAATGAAAAAGTGCACTTTCTTTATACCTAGATGAATAGCAAACAGGTACTGGTCAGTTACAGCTCCTATCCAAGGGAAATGAGCCAGAGACATTGCATTAAAGTGTGAAAGAGTGGCCAATCTATAAACAATACACATGTGAGTACACATGCGCACACACATTTGTGAATATGAAGACAAGTAGAAACATCATCAGATTCCCACTGTCACCAAATTCTTCACCTATGAAGAGTAGAGACAGAGTCAGCATCTTGACTTGAAATAAGAGCCAGTTGTAGTGGTCTTATTTGGTAACGGCCTTGCTTTTTTATAGGTCTGCCATGAAGTCCGGAGAGTAGTCATTGCATGCATCATTAAATATTGATACTCTGTAGATTTCCCACTGTGCATTGAAGTCATATAACAAGGACACTGACCCATCACAAACTCAGCCTTGCTCTACTGTGCTACAGAAAGCAAGAAAGAGGGGATAATGAAATCTTTGTATCTGACCTTATGTTCTTCCCCACTGAAACCACCCTGGGCTCCAAGAAAAGACCAGATCTAGGGAAATGGAAAGAGAAATAGCATGGACCCATAATTTTAAGATTCCACGGTCCCCGTGATAGAGGAGAATGAATCCAGATGCTAGTTTTGATTGTGTATGAAATCTTCTCACACATGAGTGTATGTAAATACACACACACACACACACACACACACACATACACACACCAAGATATACATCTCTCATAATATACCTCATAGCCTGAAGTTGTCAACTCCCTCCCTGTAATTTAATCTTTCCCAAGATGGTTGTGCCCTACAAGGAGTTAAGGAAATTGTAAACTAAACATCAGCTTGTAGAGAGTGAAATTCAGCTGAAGAAAGTTGTGTTGCAACCTTTAGTGATGGGACTAAATTCTGGAAGAATCTAAAACAAATGTCAGATTTCATCATTGGATACTTGTCTGGAAAACATACTATAGAGGAGGTGGCAATGCCCACAGATAATGTTCCTCAGAGGCTCTTGATGAATGTCTAGTAAGTCTCTAAACTTGAATATGGCTTTCTGATTCGATTTGTTCAAGGCATAATACAAGCAACCGACTAATTGTCTTTGTTTTCTCAATTGCAGTGCGAGCATGCGAGATGAAAGACATCTTCAGGGCAGTAACAGTCATCCTTCCTACATTAGCTGCTTCCTTCCTTTGTTACAAGGACATAGAAAACCTTTGTCATCATCATCAATTACCTGTTCCCTTCTCTCAACTTAAAAGTTTCCCCTTCCAAGAATCATTCTACAATATTGTACATAGCTCTTTGACATTTGCATCTTCCTCATTGCTAATACCTATAACAAGGACCAAGTATATTCCTTTGTATGTTGCTGTGCTTGGCATTTGTGTGCCATGCCTGGATGTTGGCAACTGTTGAATTGGAGTTTACAGAATAAATGGAGCTAAGATTCCCTGCGCGATAATTAAGACACTTCATTTATTTTTTTTCAATCTTAATATTATCCTTCCATGGAAAATAATTTTTACACATTATATAGGTGGAAATATTGGGGATCACTGTTGTGAAGTATCTTGAATGATTCCACAGAAGCAGTATTCGGTGTGGATTAAGTTCTGAAACTATGCTTGTTAACATAATATCACTTCCCTCTTAAAAATGGACATAGTGGCAAGAGAAATTTTGTTCAGTTCAGCAAGAAAGAATCTGTGATCTGTATATACCAGGAGTGCTACAAACTTAGAGTCTAAAACAAAGAAGGAATATCAAGCAGTTCAGGTGAGAGCTAGTGAAGACGAGCTATATACTATGACTCTATCACCAATACTCAATTTACTTAATATGGTTCTAGTAATTATTGTAAACAATACCAACATGAATTGAATATCTACAGCATTCAAAGCCTTCGGCATACTGTGTATTTTATCGCATATCCCTGAATCTTCAGAGCTGCTCTGTGGAGGTAGATGCCACTTTTATCCTTAAGAAACTAGGACTGAGAAAAATTGGAGTAATTTGTCAGATGTGTTTGTGGTGAAAGGATAGTGGAAATTTATTCACAAGAACAATTTTCTCTTTGAAACATCTATTCTTGGTGGAAATATGCTCTCAGATCAGCTGAAAACCCTAGACAGGTCATCTAGGGACAAAGATGACCTGAGCTACACAGACCGAGCTGCTCCACAATTAAAAGCTTACCCTTCCCTGAACCATTCATCTGCAGAAGGATTCACACTTTTGTAATCATAAAGCCTTCAATGAAGCAGGAAACAAAGTACACAAGGCAGTTACAAATTACATCCATCTCCACTTGTGCTCAGAAATATCCCAGGAAGTTGTATGTCATTATTGTTGTTCTCTGTGTGTACTACATTAACCAACACTAGAGCCACACGTGTGAATTAGGTAATCTCCCACTGACGATGGCTCTTTAACAAGGGTACATCATTTTACTTAATAGAATCTAATAAGGCACAGCAGCTGACTCGCCGGGCTTCCCCGTGCCTACAGCATCCCTAATATTCTATATAGCACCAAATCTCTCTCCTGAGATTCCTTGGAAGGATGGATGATGGCAGAGCTGTTGTATGGCATTCATCTTCATGAATGAGCTGTTCCATCTCCTCTCATGAGCAGAGATAAATGTCAGAAGAGAGCAGCTGCAGTGTATTACATGGCCACTCAGCACCTGCAGCTTCCCTCCCTCTGCCCTTCAACATGGAGATTGCTTTAGCCCAGAGCTGGGAGAGGATTTGGAAAAGTGTGAAGCCGAAAGTCAGAAGGAGAAGTGGGCCACAGGAAAGTAGATAAAACAAACCAATATGCCCTTGCTTACTTTATGACGGGCACAGAAAAATGAGTTCACCCGTTTTGTTCTTCAGTCTCCAGAGTAGAGGGAATAGTTTGTAACCTGGGGAAAACACTGAATTGTGCACACAGAGACAGTATTAAAATCTTCTCCTTGAACATATTATTTATCTAGGTAATAAAGGTATTAAAATACCTAATGTTTGAGGTAGGGATTGACCTGACTGGTTTCTGCAATACATGTCAACCGTATATAATGAATAATTACAAAACAAGCTTGATTTGACACCAGTGAAGTCAAACCTTCTTCCCTGTTTTATTCCAGGGAGAGATTATAAAAATCACATTAACTTCTATATCAGCTGTTTCATGACATGGAGATCACCATCAGAGCTTCAGCAAGGGTTTGCAGGGCTGGGGCAGGAATGACTTGCCCCTCCCTCTGTCTTTCCTTCTGGCTTCTGGCAAAGTATGTAAGGACTCCAAAGTATATGAGGCCCCATTCCTTCCAGAAGTTCTTTTTCTTTCACATTTGTATTAACTACTCAGATACTACATTCTTTCTCCTTACATTGAGTATCCTGACACTAACCCTGGGGATTTAATACCACAAAGATAATAGAACATCTGAGTTTGTACTAGCATAGAGAAGAGCAGGAAACAAGGAGGTAAGGCTCCCTGTGGCTAATACTTTAGAGAGAATAAATGCAGGGTTGAAACAAAGAAATCCTCTATAGCAGATCCAATCATAGGTTGTGGTAGGAAACTGGGTAAAAGACGTTGTACAGTAAAGTATTCCATAATAGACAGAGGTATTGTAATATGTGGGTGACTAGAGATTACACATATCTGTCCTGGTGTTGCATCATATTATTGGTAATGTGTTAACACAATGTGAGTGATTGTAAAACAAACTGCATCACAATGTAGCAGCCTTATCCAATCATCTCTGTTATATTCACGGCTGGAATATGAAAAATGAATTACATTATACATGCATGGTTTGCATCTTATCCCTCTGTTACTCCTTAATTCACATAACAATTGTCTTGTTAATGAATCTAAAAGCTATTAACAGTGGCTTCCCTTAGGCCAGGGCGGTGCTTTTGGATGTGTGTCTTCATATTTCTCCTCTGAGGAGATACCTGTCCCCCTTGAACTTCATTCTTACTCCCCAGTTCCAAGAAGAGCACCCCACTGGTGAGCTCGACTTCATTGATTTAATCATGCAAGACCTTATGTTTGTGCAAACCTCATGTTCCAGACCCAAGCAAGTTTTCCATTAAGTCTTATTCAAAGGAAATGAAAAGATATTCCTGGTACAATAAAAATTAGGTTTCATATTTGTCTCCTGCAATTGTGAACTCTACAACCCTGAGGTGATGTTTAGCCTACATCTCAGTGTACCAGAAAAAGAGTCCTAGGGGTTCTAAGATAAGTGGGCCAGGAAGTAATTGCCATTTAGGTAAATGGAAATCCAACAAAGTTGTAAGGTTTTGTTATTCTTCTAAAGAATATATGTTAATACTACTTGGATTCATATCTTGATACATTAGGGGCTGAAGCTGCCACCTGCCTTACTGCATGGTGTTAATCAGCTCTGCTCTGTGCTTTGTGAGCTGCCCTTATCTCTATGGTGATTTCTGATTTTATCCAAACAGAACAACAGGACCCCTGACCTTTCCTGTCAATACCATCCCCAGAGCCTCAAAGCAGAGAGACATTAAGTGTAAACCTTCCTTCTCTGAGTCTGCAATAATAATCCCCAATTCTAGATTATTTGCTAGTACTATATTAGGGACCTGTTATAATCTTAGAATGGTAAGTCTTACTTAGCAGAAGAAAAATAAAAGTAGGAATCTGTTGATTTTTATGAGATCTAGCAATGAGCTAGCAAGGTATCATGTAAAATCTGCCTGTCCTAACATCACTTAGCCCTCATTTATGTATTTGAATTTTATTTTCCATATGAGAGAAATGTGCATGTGCGTGTAAATAAACCCATTTATTTCATTACAAATACAGATATTTTAGGTTTTCATTGTATTTTTTGGAGTAATTAATGAAACTGTCTATTGATTGAAGAATAAACATGAATAATGCAATCCTTCCCTCTTTTGTACACAAAACTACCTTGCTTATGGAAGAAGGCTTCTGTGTGTACACTTGTCATATAGTCATGCCCCTGTGCCCTTGAAGCATGAAGCTCGTGTGCATAGGGACAGAACACAGAACCTTAGACTTCCTGTTCACAGGGTTCAAGTAAAGAACTAAGGTTTGAAGCACTAACCACAGCTTCAGCCTATACAACTTCTAAAACCCAGCAAAAAAAAAAAAAGTTCCCAAGATTTCACAATGATGTGTGAAGGGAAACTAACCATATTGCAATACTTCCAAAGATATTCAGGGGACTAATGCAAGTTCCATTTAACCTAAAATGTCTCAGGACAAGCATTGACAACAAGGGTAGCAAAACAGGTTGTGAGTATTCACAGGAACAACAGAAAAATTTTAAAAATTGAGGGTAAATGTCTACACAGATCAAATGGAGCCAATTCTAACGTACTTGTAGTAACAAATTTCAGAGCCTGTCCGTATCCAGGCAGGTCGGCCAAGAAGAGCCTCTTTCACAGAATACAAGGTCAGCTGCATCCCTGTGAAATAAAAGCAAGTCTTAATCAACAAGGAAAAAAAGAGAGAGCCAAATGAAGAATACAGTAGTAGGCTGGATGGTGACTCCCTAAAAATACCCAGTTCTTGATCCCTCAGGACTGTGCTGTGCATGTTCAGTAAATATTGTCAGAGAGACTTTGCAAATGTAATTGAGCCAGGCTGATTATCCATGTGGGTCTTGAATGTAACCACGGATGCCCTTATGAGCAGGAGGCAAAGGGAGGTTTGACTAAAGAAGAGAAGCAATGTCACCAGAGACACTAAAGGTGCTGTGCTGCCAGTTTTACAGAGGAAGGTGCCATAAACCAAGGAATGTAAGAAAAATGGCTCTTGAATTAGAACAACATCCATTCTTTCATAAAATCTCCACAGAGAACACAGCATGCACTTGAACTCACATTACTATAAAATGAATGCACTAGTTAAGGTTCACATTTTGTCTTTCTAAAGGCATGAGTGTCTGTTCTGGGCAGTATGGAATAGAGGCAGGGCCTGAAGGAGTATGAAATAAAGATAGCACCCATAGTTAGTCTTCATCCAGAACTACCAAATACATTAGTACATGAGCTATCCCAAGTAGATCTGGTGATTGAAGTATTTTCTAGAGTTTTCTGAGTACATAAAGGAGTACTCAGGTAGATTTTGCAGCTCTCCTGCCTTGGAGCAAGCAGACCAGTATATTTATTTACTCTTATGATATTTAGAAGATAGAAAGCACAAAGAAGCATCTTCCAGACTCCAAAGTTCAAAGTATATTACACCTCAGAATGAGCTGCAGTATTGTGCACTCTTCACATTCTGTGGCAGAGTGAGAATTCCTCACTGCCCTCCCATATTTTCACTATGCCCTCAACTGGCCATTGTCTTTGTCATGGAGACCTCTGATAATAATACAAACAACCTGGAAGTAACCCTTTCACGATGTAAACAGAAATCCCCTGATCCCAAAGAGCTCATACCATAGTTGAACTGGCTGTTGGGTTTCTCACAATTGATGATGTTGAAGCGATAAGGGACAGCGGCCCTCATGCCGCTCACCTTGAAGTAGAACCACTGCTGGTGTTGGGAGCTGTTCACATCAGCATTGACCAACAAGTCATACTCAAACCTGCAGAGTCAGAAATGAGTTAATGGGTGAAGTCACTCTTCAAAAGGAAGTGGTATTTTTGTGGTACTTCATGTACATACTCCCATTTCTGAGCCAATATGAATGACATCTTTCTTAGTTAAGATTTCTATTGCTGTGATGAAACACCATGACCAATACAATTTCAGGTAGAAGGGTTTTATTTGTCTTACATTTTCACATTGTAGTCCATCATTGAAGGAAGTCAGGACCAGAATTCAAGCAGGGCAGGAAACTGGAGGCAGGAGCTGATGCAGAGGCCATGGAGGGGTGCTGCTTACTGGCTTGCTCATCCTGATGTTCTCAGCCTGGCTTTTTATAGAACCCAGGACAATCTGCCCAGAGATGGCACCAACAACAACATCTCTGACCTCCCCCATCAATCACTAATTAAGAACAAGTCCTACAGCCAGAATTTATGGCTGCATTCTCTCAACTGAGATTTCTTCCTTTCAGATAACTCCAGTTTGTGTCAAGTTGGCAAAAAACAATCAAGCCAGCACAACATTGCTTAGGGTTAATTATGAAAGGATAGAACTTGATAAAAGGTATAAGAGTAGGGCAGAACTAAGTGATAGAATCCTGCCTCTCACCCTGTGGCTGGCAAGACTATGCCAATGAGCTTACCATGCAGAGAAGTATACTCACTGGGTGGCTAAATCAGGCCTACAAGCAATGCTATGACCTATATCATCTACTGGCACCACAGTGCTCACTCAAAAAAGTGGTCATTAGAAGTTTTTACTAGGATGTTTATTTTCTTCCAATTTATTCTGCACTGACTACAGCTGATTCACTTATGAATCTGTTCTCTGATCAAAGGTAAATCTATAGATAAAGAAATCTAGCCATGGCCGTAACTTAGATTCTGGACTGAAAACTGTTCACTTAGGAAACTCCTCTTCAGTAACTCTTATTTCCTAGGTCCTTTGAATTTGACTTTAGAAATAAGAAATGATGTAAAAAGTATGTAACTCTCTTTAGAACCCTAATTCCTCATTGGTGTTCTCTCTCTCTCTCTCTCTCTCTCTCTCTCTCTCTCTCTCCTCCTCACTCCCTCCTTCCTTCTCTTTTTAAGTTTATATTAATTTTTTCCTAACAACCTTCATTGTTGCTATGAGAAAGAAAAAAGCAAACAGAAGCTCCAGGATGAAGCAGAAGCTGAGCTGAGAGTGGAGAAGTAAGTTGGAAAGGAACTGTAACACGCTTGTCCTTTCTTTCTTTAGTCCAGTGAGCTCAACTTTTCTCTGTCTTATGTGTCAGGCTTTGTTGAAGTAGTCCATGTACAAAAAATAAAACCAAAAGAAAAAGATTATATATAACTCTTCCCCCAAAAAATAATTACCTTCAAAAATAGCATGTTTAATCGTAGCTACACTAAGTTCTAAGCTCATCATGGTAAGCATGTATCCCTAGATAAAAGCATAGCCACTGAGTGCTTACCATGTGCTGGGCACTACTCAAAGAGTTTTTAAGAATATGAATGAAGTCTGATAAAATAACTACAAAGTAGGTAGTACTGCTATCTTCATTTTACAGCTGAGAAAAGAAAGGCGTGAAGCAAGTTAGGCCATTCCTAGGACCCCCAGAAGGAAGTGGAGGCAGCTCTGGTTGTTTCACCCCAATATGTGTGGCCACTATACCATTAGCTGTCATTGAGCACTTGATTTGTCAGAAGCCAGCCATGGAAGGATTGTATAGCTAACATGTCCAGTTCACTCCTCTATGGCAAAATTGTGTTACAACAAGAGACTATGAAAATTTATTCGTTCACTGCAACTGGAAAAGGCTCATCTCTTTCATTTTAGTTTTATACATCTCTAGTCAGTCCTTGCCTGTGGAGTCATTTTCTATTAATGAAAGCTTATTGGTAGCTTTTGTCAGGATATATAGATGGTCCCTGGAATGAAACATGGAGATTCAAAATTGTTGCCACCTAAATACAGCCCTGTGGAATAAATAGTTACGGGGAGGAGAAGGAATAGGGAACACCATGTACCCTTCTGTGTCTACAAGGTCCAGCATTGGAATAATGGAAGCATACATATGCACTGAGAGCAGTCTCTTAAACTGAAGTATGCAAGGAAGGAATATAGAAATAACGTATATTTATGAATGTAGTGAACATTTCACCTTGCTAAGGCATCAGCCAATAGGTTCCCTCATTGATTTTTGACAAATGACTCCGAAAGGAAAACTTTTATTGGTAGGTAATGTTAGCCAGTTTTCTTGGTAAAGATACTCTTAAGATGAGTAATTTTGGTTTCAAGCTACCAATATGAGGTCAGTGAACAGGTAATAGCCAGCACCTGCTCTTCTATACTGCCGAGAGCCACAACAGTAGCTGTTCTTACTTACTCACGCACTTGGATGGCTTTACAAAGATTTCCTGATTCAAACTTGGAGTGGAACCTTAAGCAATTGGAAATGCTGCCTTGCAAAGGCCTATAAGAAAAAAGAGAATGTGTGAACATTTCATATTGCTGTGCTAGGACACAGATTTACATTCCTGAAGGGTAAGATATCCCTTATAGTATTTGAAACTGAATAATCACCATAATGGTTTTGGAAGCAGGAGTGGATTCCTAATTAACATGTGTTAACTCCTATTAACATATCAACATAACTAACAGACTTCTTGCTTTCCATTCCATGGATGTTCAAGACCACTTACCAGGGCTCGTCTAAACTGAAGACAACTTTATTTATAACATCACTTGGCTGGAGGAGCCTCCGGACATCCTCAAGTATCTTGATCCTTGTAAAGAAAATTGGAAACAATATAAGTGTTGGTACCTTCTCTTTACCTCAGCTCAAAAATCCTTAAACACAGAATATAGGCACTTAACAGTGCCTCCAATCTTATGTTCAAAGGGTACAAACAGCACTGGCCTTCTTTATCCTCATTATTAAAGCATAAAAATACATGAGCAGTAGAAACAGAAGGGGAAGTGATAGGTGTTCTTTAAAGTATTCATACCTTGAAGACAGTCATTAAAAGAATCTGGACTAGGGTACTATGGCTTATCTGTCTGTATAAATAAAAATTCTTATGCACTGAGAGAGATTTGGGGGGAAAATTACCACTATTGACTATTTGCAACTTTGCAGCATGAGTGGCTCCAGCAAAGCTTTCTACTTTGTATTTATTCTGTACATTTGTATTCCTTGGACTCTGCCTGTTGTAGAAGGCTAAGGTCAGTCTTCTGTCTGAGTTAGAAAAAAAAGTGTCTGTGAGATTTAAATAAGAGAGAGGAAGAAAGTTTAAGGGGAATTTATAATGCCTCTTCACACTTCCAGTGAATTTTGTTGACATTAGATAAGAGAATGGTGAAGCTGAGGTGGACCCAAAGCCTGGACTGAGAAGGAAGAGGTGGTATTCAGAAGTAAGATAGGGACAGACCATCCATGAGGGTGTAAGTATGAGTATCCTAAACATAGCAATCATGTTGAGATGAGAATCCAGAGTAGGAACAGTTCTTGGGAACTACTACCAAAAGAATAATTTGCTGAAGACATAAAATTTAAAATAAAGAAACATTCTGGTCTGCATATTTGACTCTACTGGCTTAAGATATGTATAGCAATCGCCCTCCTCAGGAGAAATATCTTTTATCAGATTTCATTGTAATCTCACTATGCCAATCCAAGGACAGTGCAGTCTTTCTTGAAATATGGGAATAATCTATCACTTAGGATTTCTGCCCTGGAGAATATGTGAGATGTTTTTCCATTCTGTCCTTGGTGATACAGCAAAATCACTCTCCAAATACAAGGGCTATGAAATAAAAGCATGACACTTTTCATTATCAACAAGAAACCACACCAATTTGTAGTAAAATCAAAAGAGATCCCAAACAATCACCTTCTTATTTTTCTGAAAAGATTTCTTTTAGGAAAGGCTCCAGAATGTGGAGACACTAAATGATGCCCCCTGTTGTGATCGTTTGCCATGGATATGATTCCAGGGTTTATATTAGAACCATCCAAGGAATTCTTTGCCCAGAATTATATGCCTACCACTATCTCATACTTGGTTTTTAAAATCTCCAATGTAGAGGCAAGATTTTATGTCTGCAAAGGTATTTAAGGTGCTCTAGGCTAGTTCTCATTTTCCTACAAACAGCAGATTATCTGTATAAACCACTCCGTTTGTAAACGTATTTAGAAGAGAAAATCTAACTTCCAAATCAGTAAAACCCTCACCTTTGTACTCCCAATTTGCGATCCAGCATGGGTTGAGCAGTGGGAGGTGGACAGTGACCCCAGAAATCAGGAAATGCCACTGTCTTGAATCCCACAGCAGATCTTGTTCGCACAGCATTGGCCATATAAAGATGAGGATCATGGAAAGGTATGTGTTTGGCGTGTGTGTGCAGAAGTTTCTCTGCTGCCTCACTGCTCTCTTCTGGGCTAGTAGAGTTTGGAAATGAGGCCATTATCCTTGGGCAAGAGATTGCTTCTATGTCCCAAGCAGCCTGTTCTAAGAGAGCCTGAATGTCAGAAGTATCACGTCCAGAAGAATCTATCTCCAAACCATTTTGTTGTATGCTTTGGTTCACATTTGTTACAGATCGTTGTCTTGAGAATGGCTGTACACTGGACTTCTCTGTCTTCACCCTGTGCAGAATGGAAGTATGGACTGTGTCTTCTCTTTCTTGTCGCCAGGAGCTGTGCTCTCTATTGAAACAGTGTTGTCTTAGAGAGGTAGCACTTGGAATGTGGTAGTGATTGGCATGCAGGGTGTCTTTGATGTTCAAATCATCTCCATCTTTGGGTTCTAGTTCCTTCAAATTCAAAGTAGAAAATGTATGCATTAATATGTCCTTCCAGATAGAGAATGTAATTCTACTCATAAGCTAGGTGTCTGGAACCAAAGCTAAGTGTGACTCTTGTGATTTAGGAACTTTTCCAAAGAATCAATCAATGGAAATAAACTAAGCCTAAAGAGTAAACAAATGCCATAATCATACAAAAGTCACTCTCAGAAGAGTCTTTGAATGAGTCTAGAATAATTCTATACAGTGTGTAAACTTTTTGCAACCTCCACACCCCCCATTAAATTACAGTCTGACTGAACAACTTCATTTATAGTGACCTCAGTGATATGCAAAGAAAAGGATTTCACTGTGCCCTAGGCAATGCCTTTGATTTGAAGACAATTTTTTTTTAGTCTGTACACCGAACTGAAATTTTCTTCCCTGAAATTTTGACCACTGATCCTGTTCTACTTTCTAGAGTGAAATAGGATATAGCAACTCCTCTCGACATGGGCCTCTCGATGCCCTTTGATATGGCTGGGCTCATAATTTGTTAAAAAGCAGTAAGAGAATAATAAAGATCAAAGGGAAGTTCTGAGTATCAGTATTAGCACCAGCAGCATTCTGGCTTAGCATCACCAGAACTAAGATGTTCATTTGGCCTTTACTAATGCAGAAGCCTGGAGTCTGGATGGTGACCTTTAACAATCCATCTATCATGATGACCTTCCCAATTTGGCAAAAGATCATTCAGAATTTTCATTTGGTCCTCAGTGTGAAGCCAGAGCTCCATGCCCAACCAGCAGGCCATAGTTAGTAATATATAATTTCATTCTGATTCTCTCTTTGGTATAGAGTATCAGACTTTAAGGTCCTTGAGATCATTCTGGTCTCCCTACTCTTTTTCCTTCTGTTTTTCTCTCAGAAAGATCTAGGAACAATGGTAATGATGAACAATGTGATTCATTTGGACACCTCTATTTGGCTTCCCAGGTTCTACACTGATCATAGATTATACCATGTGTTACCAAGAAGTAGTTTACAGTGTGTGCTTACCGCAAAACTACAGGAGAGCTCAGGACACATCGCATCATACTGTGCAAGTTCCTCCTCATGTAGGTCAAGACCAGGTTTAGAACTAAGTTTGACCATATCAGTTTCCAAGTCATCATCCTATAGCAGAATAAGGAATGGATCACAGTCAAAAAATCCACCCTCCAGGGTGTCAAGACAAGATACATATTTGCTTCTTTACCAGGTGAGGTCATTAATTCCTTATCTTTAGATTGTAATGCTAGTCAAGCCAGAAAAGAACTTAATATACTAGGTTATGTTTCTAAACTTAAAGGAAAAGTACATAAAGCTTTTATTAAAACATGAATGTCAATATTCATTAGCCCTTATCAGAAATAAATATGCAATAAACTATGTAAGTAATAAAACATGCTATAAGAGAAATTATTTTTCTTGTTCATAGATAACATCATTGCCTTTATCATCTCTTTTGCCTGGCTACCTTTGCTGTTTCACCTGCACAAACATTTAATGAGCACTTTCCATGAGTGAGTGCTTTTGTAGATACTCAAAGACCTATTGATATTGAAACAAAGGTCCGTGGTCCAGTGGGATCTGTCTTCTAGTAAGAGAAATATAAGACAGAAATGAAGTGAATGGAACACAGTTATTTCTAGTAGTGGTAAATATCCTGGAAGTGCTGGAGGATGGCATTACTACTTGATGGGGTGTGGGTAGTTGTTGGGACTGAGTGATCTGAGAAGCCACACAAAGAAAGTCACTGTGATATAATGAAGTATAGAAGACACAGTGAGCAACATATAAAGAAAATGATTCTTGCAACAGGACCTGGTTGAGTTTGCTTACAGAAAGAAGATGCCAGGGGCATGGAGCAGAAGAGGAAGATCATGAGCTGGAAGACAAGACAGCAGAGGAACATGGCAGATGTGTTTCTGGAGACAGTCTATTCTGCTGTGCCTGTGTCTCTATGTAGAGTTAACAGTTCACAATCGCTCCTAAGTTTCTCTTCATGAAGAAAATCATATGAGTAATTACACTTTTCTACTAGATTAACATCCTGTGGTAGCTTCAAGGTGAGGCTGACTCTACTCTAAAAACATTTGTATTTTCTAAGCATTATGGACTCTTGCACATAAAATATACCAAGGGTGATACTGTCTAAACTCTCTGCCTTTCCATACTCTAGAAAGATCAAATTTCCTTACTAAGGAACAAATACCTGCCATGAGCTCTAGGAACACATTTGGAAATATAAGAAAAAGACTGCTGGGCAGTGGTGGCATACGCCATTAATCCCAGCACTTGGGAGTCAGAGGCAGGCGGATTTCTGAGTTCGAGGCCAGCCTGGTCTACAAAGTGAGTTCCAGGACAGCCAGGGCTATACAGAGAAATTCTGTCTTGAAACACCAAAAAAAAAAAAAGAAAGAAAGAAAGAAAGAAAAAAGAAAAAAAGAAAAAGACCTAAATCAATGAATTATGGGAAATAAATGCTTATATTTCTAAATCAGTGAAAAAGAAGAAAATATGATGCTCCATTCATCTTATATAATTTTCTTACAAACTCAGATCAAAAAAAAAGCAAATTCCTTGAGTTTGTCTTCATGATACATTCAGGCACCATTCAGGCAGGCCTTTGTACCCAGTATTCTTGTCTCTTGTCTCTTTTTCTGTAAGTTCTGCTCTCTACCCTGAGCCTTGGCCCAGGGTGGTTCCAACCTGACTAGCCATTGGAAAGATGGTCCCTACCGATGAATAAGGCTGTTTGTTGAGTGAGGAGTGTCATGTAGGCTATAGGTTGCAGCATAGTTCACTCTACATGTCGTCATTAGCCCATGAAATCCTACAGCAGGGGTTTGCAAACTGGGACTCATTGCATTTCTTTGTAAATGAGGCTTTATTAGGGCACAGTTGCTCTAGTTCATTTATGTGTCATCAGTGACTGATTTCTTTGTATAACAGCAAAGTTGGATTGATGTGGGAAAACTATTTCTGCCCTACAAAGACACGAATCTGAGGCTGAAGATAAGACTCAGTGGTTCATAATACTTTCTACGTAAGTATGAAGACCTGGGTTTGGGTTCTAACACCTGTGTAAAAAGCTGGGCAAGGTCACGTGTGCCTATAACCTCAATGTTGTATGGGTCAGAGACAGAAGACTCACTGGGGCTTGCTGTCTACCAGCTCAGTTCCAGACAGTAAGAAACCATGCCTTAATGGAATATGGCAAAGAATAATAGATCAGGGCACCCAACGTTCTCCTCTAGTTCCCATAGGCACATGCAAATGCTCACTTGCATGCATGTGTGTGCATATGCATAACCACATACACAAACACACACACATGCGTGAACACACAAACACAAACATACAAAGACCCTGTGGCTTGGTCTCTGTATCTCTTGACACTCTCGTCATATATTATAAGACTATGATCATCTAGGGATGGACCTACTACTGTGTCCTCACATTATCTAGGGTACTGATAGCCCCTTAATCTAGATAATGCGTTCTGACCCTTCCTTCTTAAGCTGGACCTTGTTGGCACTGTCACTGGTCTAATTCACACTTGCTTGTTCAAATGATAGAGTGCTAATTTGCTCTTTAGTTTATGTGGACACTGACAATAAAAATCAATGTCCTGTTTGGTTTTGTATCATATAACCATTTCCCAGTACTTAGCCTGATGTACATAGGCCATAACAAAAAAGCACCTGAAAGAAAGAAAAGAAATTCAAGAAGTAAGAAGTGGGGGTTGGGGGGAGAATGCAAGTATACTCTATGCATGTTCCTCTGCCCACAGTTTGCTCAAATCCAGTGCACGGATGACAAAAACACACAGTCGCCGTCTTTTCTTCATGTGCTGTTCCTCTTTTCTTATGTTGACTCTGACAGTTTCTAATCAAATCAGACCATTCAACTCTTCAGATTTTCTTCTCACAAGACTTTTTTAAAAATATATTTACTCAGATGTAGGTCACATCTATCCGTAATTTTCAAATGAGAATGCTACATGCTAAAGGCCTGGGTCAGCCCCTTTGCTCCCCGTGAGCAAAGAAACAGGCCTGGCTCCTCGTCCACATCATGGGCAGCAAATGCTACAGCATTCACCAAGAAAAAGCTTCTCACTTGATGGGCAGCTCTCCGATACTTGCTGTACCGCAGAGTGAAGCCTCATTCCTATGCCACCTCATTACTCTGCAGGTCAGATTCCTACCCAGTTCTCACCAGCTTCTCTGTCACAGACTTTGATGAATAGTTTCTCAGCCCTTGCTAATTTATCTTTTCGCTTCTTTCCCGGCTGGATTTTTGTATTTGTTCAGTTTCTACACCCTCTTACCCTACAATCCTCCCCAGAATGGAGTCAGAGAAATTCTCAGTGCTCCCTACCACTCTAGCTAGCTGTGGGGAGTCAAGCACTGTCATATGTTGTGTCTCCCTGCATCAGATACATGAGGCAACTGACAGTGCATCAGACATCCAGTTATCAAAGTGCGAGCAAGAGGGGAGTGGAAGGTGGCATTGATGAATGGCTGCAGCAGCCCAGTATTATTCAAATGATTCTGCACGTACGCTATAGGCCTGCTTGGCCAAGCCAGAGCAAAGAACCAATTTGCTACTGATGACTTCAGAAATGATTCTATTTATCAACAAAACCCTGGGAACATCAGACTGTCAATAGCAGTCTAAGCTCAAAGATGGGGCTGAGAGATAGTCCCTAGATGTCTGCCATTGTCATCAGCAAGGTAAGGAATTGCCCAGATTGAGAACCCCAAAACATCTTTCTTTCCAGAAAAGGAAAGAAGGGAACAGGGGAAGGGACACGAGAAAGAAGGGAAGGGACAGGGGAGAAGGAGAGAAGAAGGGAGGGAGGGACTTATTTCTTTTATTTTTGTATAGTATTTTAAATTGTGTATATGTGATGTGTTTGTGTGTGCATGTGTGTCTTGTGTGTGTGCGGTGATATGTGTGTATGTTTCTATGTGTATATCTGTGTGTCTATACGTCTGTGTGCACAGAGGTCAGAGTACAACTTGGCAAAGATGTTCTCTCCCTCTATCATGTGGGTTCTAGGGACTGAACTCAGATCATTAAACTTTGCAGCAATTGCCTTTACCTGCTGAGCCATCGTGCTGGTGCAGAATCGTTTTAAAATTTGAAATTCACCTCTAAGACTGTCTCTCAGATCTTATGCTACAGATGACAAAATTAAGGAACTATACACGGAGAGACTTATCCCAAACTGCATACGGCAGAAGAAATGGAAACAAAATTATAACTCATAAACCAACGATCATTTTTCCAGGAGAATTGCTGTCAATTAAGAATGATTTGGCAGTTTCTGGAGGTATTTTTGGTTCATGTATGAGGCGTGAAATGATAGGTGCTATGAGTGAATAGTGAGGAGAAATCAGGAATGTTGCTAAGCATCCTATAATATACAAGAAACCCCATTCAAAACAGAAATATCCAGTCAATATTAAAACAGTGCGAAAGTTTAAAATACCTATCACAAAAAAATGGCAGTCAACAAACTGTGTTCTTCAGTTCAACAAAGAGCCATATCCACTCATTCATGCTTTAGAGACGGCAGGATTTTTGTCATAATGGCAAATTGAATCATTAAAACAGAATAAGTGGCTCGCAGAGTGTAAGATGATTACTATTTGAACTTCGATTTAAAACAGAAAAGCTTGTTGACCTTCCTTTCATGGATCATTGTGGGATAGGAAACAGGAACATAAGAAGCTGCACACTTTGCAAAGCAAGGAAGACTGATTCACACAGGCATGAGTGGGGATGCACAAGACTCCATCCCCATGCAGAATGGAGAGAGAATAAGAAAATCAATTTATGAAGACAGGCAAGGTCTAGCAAAAACTTCCCTAAAACATCTTTCTATGCATGTATTAAATACACCAACTCAAAACATGAGTCTGTCGGGTTCATCCTGATAGAATACTTGAATCATAATCAATAAACTTGACTTTACAAAGAGATCATGTACTAAATGGATCAAGATGAAAATGACATTTGTAAAATTACTAACAGTATCTGTGCTTTCCAGACATCACTATCTTTGTGGTGACAACACTGGAATAAGTTTAGTAAACAGAAGGAAGTCTTCCTTTCTTCTGCGTAGTGTCAGTATGAATATTATTGTAACAAAGGCCATGTTTACCTACTTCTTTCACAGCTTCCACATCTGAGTCTTTGTCCATCTCTTCATCACCATCATCGTCAAAATCTTCTGGATGGGAAAAACAAGGCGAAAGAATCAGGATGCACATTGTCTGGCATTTACTCTCTCATGCACCGTGGTTTGCATTTCTTGTAAATGAGGGACCCATTACCAAGCAAGAGCACTGTACCCCAGCCCACTCAGATGCTCAGTGATTTGTGTACATGCTGTGCACACGAGCATGTGGGAAGAGGATGCCATGATGCCTAAACTGTTGCTCCATGATGAATCTGGAGGGAAACAACACATGAACGACAGTAGGGTTTCCCTCCTACTCATTTTAGAGTATTGGTGCAACTGACATTGTTTACAGATTGCATGTACTCTAAATCCATTGTAATTTAGATAGTGCCTTGATCAAGTCCCTAATTTTATATATTTATTTTGATTTTTGGATTGGATATTTTCTTTATTTACATTTCAAATGTTTTCCCCTTTCCAGGTCTCCCCTTCAGAAACCCCCTATCCCATGCCCCCTTCCCCTGCCTCTATGAGGGTGCTCCCTTACACACCCATTCCCATCCTCCTGCCCTGGTGTTCAAAGTCCCTAATTTTAAAATGGAGAAATTTATTTAAGAGTTACTCACTAACTTCAGAAAGGATCAGATGCCATATGACAAAATTCCAACTGTGAAAAGTCTGCTTCCCTGAAGGAAGACGAGGATTAAAAAACACTAAAATCTTTGACTTTAAGGTCTTTCTGGAGGTTATATTCTGACACTTTCATATATTCTAAAATGTGTATCATGGGGTTTTACATGGTGAAAGTTTTCATTTTTTCCAAACAACAAATTAATTCCTCCAATAGACAGTACAACAAAGAGGTTGGGTCACAAAATGGGTGGGAAGATTATTTTTCTTAATTAGATGAGATGATGGTACAGGCATTCCGTAGCCACCAGGCAACGTGGCAACAGCTAATAATTAGGGACGTGAGAGAGCTTGATGCTTATTCTCCCTGTTTATGAGAAATCTACTCTTTCATACATGTCTCTAATGAGCTTATCAAAAGATCATGGTTGACCCATACAATGACTATTTCTGCTTTAATCCCCATCTCGCTGACATGTTGTAAAATGCAAACACTCATCTTAAAGCTGAGCTACCTACTACTTTACCTTCAGTTAGAGGGTGTGAAAGCTCTGAGCTGGTGTTCCCAGGAGTTGGGAAGGTGTAGGCACTGCTGGCTGTGACCAGGGGAAGCCGACTCGCAGGGTAACACTGCCTGAGGATCTGAATCACAGCAGAGATCACAAGTTCCATGTTCTTATTCTCCAGGCAGGTCTGAACAGAGAGAATATTATAACAGACCCCACATGCAGCTCCCATGCTGGGACATTATTTCAGATAATGAAATGCACACAGCCTAAGTAGCCAGTAAACAGCCCTACTGCATGATGTTTAGTAGTTGGAACATTCTAATGGAGAATGTTGTCCGGTCAGAATCTGCATTTTTATTTCTATTTTTGCTGCTCAGGTTGGAATTGTGATGAATTTAGTCTGAAAGCAGGTTTGAACTTATTTCAAGGGAGGCTGCACCTGAGACAAGTCCTTATCCAGGATGCCTGAGGAAAGAGGAGTGACATAATCCTTTAGGCATGCCTGAGTTACTGTGAATTATTGCCTCAGTTAGGGAATGAGTGGCTGAATTAATGGAAGTCTTGCTTTTCTCTTTTGGCCATTATCTGAACAGAAAGATATAAGGGGAAAAGGATAAACTAAGCACGCTCCATATGCCAATTAGCCAACTGGTTTGCCTCAAAGCCCACTGTGCAAATCCTGCTTGATACCTACACAAAGCAAAGGAAACTTGGATTTATAGATGTAACATTTTGATGGCAATGGAACATGACAATACCTGTCTTTGCAGACACTGTGAAAAATGTACAAACAAGTTTACTAAATTGAGACAGAGTCGATGTAGCTCTGTAACTCTTTGGCCAAAACACTGTTTACCCCAGTAGCTTAGAAAATGTGTTGTGCACTGAACTTGGTGTAGAAATGTGTTCAGGATGAGCCTCCAGTCTGAGAGTGTTAAAGGGTACAGAAACTTCTTAGACCAAGGAGCCATAGTAGTTAGCTGGTGAGCATCCTCCATAAGGCCTGCGTTATGGTGCTGTCCTATTGTGGTACCTCTACACTCATGCTACAGATGGCTCATGGAAGTAAAGAGAGAAAAATATCAATAAAATGTAGCTGGGAAAATGGTTCCACTGGTAAAGTGCTTGCAACACAAGCACAGGGCTGTCACATTGATACTCCAGGAAGGCACAGAACAGTATATCTATGATCTGGAAAAACAGAGTTAGACGGGTTCAGAGATCTCAGGTAAGGGTTAGGGTTAGGGTTAGGGTTAGGGTTAGGGTTAGGATTAGGGTTAGGGTTAAGGTTAGGGTTAGGGCTCAGAGATCTTGCTGGCCAGACAGCCTAGCCAAATAGATGGACTCCAGGCTCAGTGAGTGATCCTGTCTCCAAAAATAAAGTGGAAAAGAAATGAGGAAGACACTAAATTTCAACCTCTGGCTTCAACACACACACACACACACACACACACACACACACACACACATCGACACACACAGGTATTCACACAATCATGTACAAGAATTAACAATGATGGCTTAGGATACTGCTCAGGGTATAGCCCTGGCCTAGAATGTGGAAAGCCTGCATTCAGTCCCCATCCAGCTCTGCAAACACAAAAGGCAGACTGTAAAATATAAGTGAGGCAACTTTCAAAACAGAAATGTCTTAATGCAATCAAGAATGCCACTTTCCTTTTAGTGTGCTCAAATGGTTCCAATCAAGTGTCTCTGTGGACACAGCAGGAAACACTCCCAGTGGAAAATGAATTAGTTGAAGATACTTCACCCTTTTGGCCTGGTCAAATGGCCCCAAGTGTTTGTTGTAAAGTTATTAGTATTGAAAAAAGAAGAAAATGGAGTGTGGAAGAGAAAGAAGAAAGGTAAACCGATGCAGATTGGAGATGACATTCTGAGCTTTAGCCTCAGGAAAGACAGAGCTAAGTCCTAACCAAGAACCTCCAAGTTGCCAACATTTGAGAGCCCAGCTCTATCTGTAATGACCATTGACACGGCCACTGATGATGATTGATGGCAACTGCCTTTTTGATTTGTGTGAGATGGTTCAGGTGAGAACTGAGTAAGTTCATGCATCTGAAAAGTGTGGCTTATGCAGTGAACACAAGACACAGAGGGTATCAAGGGTTAGGGTTAGGGTTAGGGTTAGGGTTAGGGTTAGGGTTAGGGGTTAGGGTTAGGGTTAGGTTTAGGGTTAGGGTTAGGGTTAGGGTTAGGGTTAGGGATTGTGAATTTAAAAATGGATTGTTGCCTCTAAGGAAATAAAAATTCCTAGATTCACATGTACCATGTCCCTTGATAATGGGCCAGGTAGTAGGCAGGAGGGCAATGGCAGAAGACATCATTCGGTTAAAAGTGAACTTGGTAAAAGTCCCTGTAGGAGAACATACTATTTTAATGTCTGAAAGCTAAGTGTAGTATAAGTGCATGTGTAGAGTCCAACCCACAGGACCTTCCCATGTAGTATGCACAGGTTTCAATGTGATCGTTTTAGCACATCAGTATCAATTTACGGAGCATTGTTCCACAACTCTTCTCCGGCTACATTTTCATGCAATACCAATCAGACACTACAACATAGGCTGGATAAACCTCACTACAGAATGCAGATTCTGCCTCTGCTCACATTTAGCTCCCTTTGACAACAGTAAATGGAGGCTGAAACTTTGTTGTTTGCTTTATGGAGGGATTAAAGACATTACTGACCATTTAAGGAACTGCTTCTAAAGCTGTCCATATGTACTTGCAGCCCCTGACATACCTGGGCTTCATTTGCTGTAATTTTTTTCACTGTGTCCCTCTCTACAATACACAACTTCAAAAATCACCATCTTTCCCCTCGAGTAACCTTTTTTAAGTACAGAATGGAGAAACAGCCAATAAAACAGAGGACAGACTGGATGAGCATGTCATCCAGATTGGGGTGCCTGGTACCAGCTAACAAGGGGGAAATTTCACAAGGACTGAGTGAGATTAGAGACTTGGGGGATTATGAGCCTACAGAGCACAAGGAAGCCTGGAAAACTTGAAAGCACGGCTTAATCCAGAAAAGACAGAATACAAAATGCAGCTATTTCATGACTGAGAATCTCTGAACTCAATAATGACACTGAAAAACCCAGAGGTGATAGCAGACAGAAAATTAGATACTGGTTTGCAGCACAGGATCATGTTAGTGTTTAGAGGGGAATGCTATTTTTAAAAAGAATAGGAAATGTCCAGTAATGCTATAAGTGGAGACTAGCACACTCATCGGCTGTTTCATTGCCTCCGCATGTACTTGTGTAGAATAAGTTTGGAAGGTTTCCAGAGAGGAGCAATGGGCACCAGAGTCTGTCAACTGGGAAGATGACAGGGAACAAGAGGCATATGAACTTGAGCAGACAATGGGTATCTGGGATGCTCGTGTCTCCAGCAAGATGGTATTTAAATCAGCCCTAGGCAAGTGTAACTGAGGAGTGTGTTATTTAAGTTGGAACCCAAATATCCTCAGACCACACACCCCGCTTGTTTCAGGTAACTGCCAGCCAAGGCAGTCACTATTCCCTTTGCCTGGGACACTTTTCCCCTTAAACGTGGTATGATGAGCTGTCAAAACGATCATTCACCAGGATCAAGTAGGCTTCATCCCAGGGATACAGGGATGATTCAATACCCAGAAATGCATCAATGTAATCCACTACATAAACGAACTCAAAGAAAAAAAACAAATGGTCATTTCATTAGATGCTGAAAGAGCATTTGAAAAAATTCAACATCCCTTCATGATAAAAGTCTTGGAAAGATCAGGAATTCAAGGAGCATACCTAAACATAGTAAAAGCAATATACACCAAACCACTGGCCAACATCAAACTAAATGGAGAGAAACTCGAAGCAATACCACTGAAATCAGGCACTAGACAAGCCTGCCCTCTCTCTCCCTATCTACTCAATACAGTACTTGAAGTTCTAGCTAGAGCAATTAGACAACAAAAGGAGGTCAAAGAGATACAAATTGGAAAGGAAGAAATCAAAATATCACTATTTGCAGATGATATTATAGTATACTTAAGTGACCGGAAAACTCTACCAGAGATCTGCTATAGCTGATAAACAACTTCAGCAAAGTGGCTGGATACAAAATTAACTCAAGCAAATCAGTAGCCTTGCTATACTGGAAGGATAAACAGGCTGAGAAAGAAATTAGGGAAATAAACCCTTCACAATTATCACAAACAATATAAAGGATCTTGGTGTGACTCTAACCAAACAAGTGAAAGTTCTGTATGACAAGAACTTCAAGTCTCTGAAGAAAGAAATCGAAGAAGACCTCGGAAGATGGAAAGATCTCCCATGCTCATGGATCGGCAGGATTAATATAGTAAAAATGGCCATCTTGCCGAAAGCAATCTACAGATTCAGTGCAATGCCCATCAAAATTCCAACTCAATTCTTCATAGACTTAGAAAGAGCAATTCTCAAATGCATATGGAATAACAAAAAACCCAGGATAGATAAAACTTTTCTCAACAATAAAAGAACTTCTGTGGGAATCAGTCTCCCTGACTTTAAGCTGTACTACAGAGCAGTAGTGATAAAAACTGCATGGTATTGGTACAGTGACAGGCAGGTAGATCAATGGACTAGAACTGAAGACCCAGAAATGAACACACACACCTACAAGTCACTTGATCTTTGACAAAGGAGCTAAAACCATCCAGTGGAAAAAAGACAGCATTTTCAACAAATGGTGCTGGTTTAACTGGTGGTCTACATGTAGAAGATTATGAATTGATCCATTCCTATCTCCCTGTACAAAGCTCAAGTCCAAGTGGATCAAGGACCTCCACATAAAACCAGATACACTGAATCTAATAGAAGAGAAATTGGGGAAAATTCTCGAACACATGGGCACAGGAGTAAAGTTCCTGAACAGAACATCAGTGGCTTATGCTCTAAGATCAAGACTAGACAAATGGGACCTCATGAAATTACAAAGCTTCTGTAAGGCAAAGGACACTGTCAATAGAGCAAAATGGCAACCAACAGATTGGGAAAAGATCTTTACCAATCCTACTTCCTATAGAGAGCTAACATCCAATGTATATGAAGAACTCAAGAAGCTAGACTCCAGAGATCCAAATAACCCTATCAAAAAATGGGGAAGAGAGCTAAACAGAGAATTCTCAACTGAGGAAACTCAAACGGCCGAGAAGCACCTAAAGAAATGTTCAACATCCTTAGTCATCAGGGAAATGCAAATCAAAACAACCTTGAGATTCCACCTTACACCAGTCAGAATGGCTAAAATAAAAAACTCAGGTGACAGCAGATGTTGGCGAGGAGGTGGAGAAAGAGGAACACTCCTCCATTGCTGATAGGATTGCAAGCTGATACAACCTCTCTGGAAATCAGTTTGGCGGACCCTCAGAGAAATGAACGTAATACTACCTGAGGACCCAGCTATTCCACTCCTGGGCATATACCCAGAAGATGCTCCAACATGTAATAAAAACACATGTTCCATTATGTTCATAGCAGCCATATTTATAATAGCCAGAAACTGGAAACAACCCAGATATCCCTCCACAGAGGAATGGATACAGAAAATGTGGTACATTTACACAATGGAATACTACTCAGCTATTAAAAACAATGACTTCATGAAATTCTTAAGCAAATGGATGGAACTTGAAAATATCCTGAGTGAGGTAACTCAGTCACGAAGAATGAAAACGGTATGTACTCACTGATAAGTGGTTATTAGCCCAAAAGTTCAGAATATCCAAGAGTCAATTCACAGCAACCATTGGGCTGAGTGTGAGGTCCCAGATAGAGGAGTTGGAGAAGGGACTGAAGGAGCTGAGGGAGTTTGCAGCCCCATGGAGGGAGCAACAGTGTCAACTGGCCTGACACCAGGTGCTCCCAGAGACTGGATCACCAACCAAAGAATACACATGGAGGAACCCATGTTTCTGGCCACATATGTGGCAGAGGAGGGTCTTGTTATCCATCAGGGGGAGGAGAGGCCCTTGGGCCGGAGGGTGTTAGATGCCCCAGTATAGGAGAATGCCAAGGAGGGAAGAGTGGGTGGGTGGGTGGGGGAATACCCCCATAGAGGCAGGGGGAGGTGGGAGCTGATAGGGAGATTCCAAAGGGGAGATCTGGAAAGGGGGAATCATTTGAAATGTAAATAAAGTATCAAAAAAAAGAAGATAAAGAAACTCTTAAAGTATGCTATGTATTTGCCTGAGCACACAAATCACCTAAACTTAGCGTACAAAAAAAAAAAAAAATCTAAATGTTTCTATTCCACTTCGTTTTAGTCTGCATGTGTATGTTTCTTTTATTTCTTTTGTTGGTAGTGTTGTTTGACACAAGGTTGTTTCGTGTAGCTTTGGCTTTCTTGGAACTTACTCTGTAGATCAAGCTGGCCTCAAATTCAGAAACCTGCCTGCCTCTGCCTGGTGAGTGCTGTGCTTAAAGGCATGGGCCATCACCATGCTGAGTCATGTTTCTTTTTAAAAAGTCAAAAAAAAAAAAGCAAGTTGATGGTTTACAAAGTAAAATGATACTTTAAAAATTCCACAGTTTAGGTTGGGATCTGTCATCCAGGAGCCCAAACGCAATCATTATGCACTTTGTCATTTCTAGTAATGTACAGACACTATACATATAATGATTTAATAAGTGGATGGATCAATGAATGAATGAATGATCATATCCTGATTGAATGAGAATACAAATGAGTAAAGGAATAGGGATTTGAATCCAGAGTGCCTGTCATATTGAAATAAGAACCGTGTTGAAGTTGTTTTTCTGCTTCCCCTACTCTGTTAAGGACAATTTCCAAGTCTTGGAGGATCACCCAGAAGCCATACTGTTAATGAGAAAACCTCTGTGCAGGCTACCTGTGCAATGCTGAAGAGAGTCTCCATGCCTTGGGCTGCCAGGAAGGCCTCCCTGCCAGACCGGAGGACAACAATGTGCCTGAGGCAGAGCAGAAGCCCATGGCGGATCATCACGTAGGTATTGGTCACATCGCGGCTGTGCCAGTCCTGATGCAGCCTAAGCAAATTGTTGACATAGCCTCTGTTCACTGCTCTGCGGCTGTTAGACTCTGGAGACAAAGGGAAAAGGGCATGTCAGTCACAGTTCCTCAGGAAACAGTTGTGGGAGAATGCCACACTGTGTCTCCCACATAGTACTTACAGTGGCAATAATAATGTTTCAGCATATAAAACTGGCAGATGTTATTTATACCAAATGATCAAAACCAACATTTGTAGTAATAGGACTTGGGGTTCTAACACACCCCCTTATATGATGACCTAAGAAGGACACAGCATCACTTCTGTAGTACTCCTGCCAGATCACATGACCTTAATCTAAGCATGAGGAAAGTCAGCAAACACATAGTGAGGTAAATGCTACAAGACATGTGACCTATATTGTTCACAAATGTCAAGATCATAAAAAGAGAAAAAAAAAGACTTGGAATTTCGACAGAACAGACTAAGAAGACATGACACCTAAGAACAGTAATTATAATTCAAATAATAGGCCAATTTTTTTCCTTTTGCTAGAAAAAGCATCAGTGAAGCAGGGGTCAAAATTTGGGTAAAGTCTGTAGATCACTTCATAATACTGTGTCAATGTTTATGCTACGTAGCTATTTCTTTCTGACTGAAACACTCCCTCTCCCTCCTGGAGAGAGGCCCATAAGACTTGAAGTTCTTGAAACTCAAGATTCACAAGACCCTTTCCCAAGGCTACAAAACAGTAACTGTAATGATAGAGGAGATTCTGCCTGAGCCGCTGACTGTGTGTTCTGAAGGGAACGCTGTAATTTTCATGAGTCATTGCTCACACCACACGATGCAGCTGTCTGAGTCACCCACATCCCAGTAGCTAACCTTTCACCGTGTTCCCACAAAAACCTCCGTTGTATCACTAAGCTAGACTTAAATAGAATCCTTTCTTTGGTCTGTCATCAGTACCCTTTTCTGTGATGAATATATGTTTATTCATGTCTCCACAGGGAAAGTCACATAACACAATTGGCACCCAAAGACAGCTTGACAGAGCCATAGATAATACTGAAAGAAGCTGCTGAATGGATTGTGCTATTGGCATTAAGACATGCAATTGAGTCTGATATTTCTGAGAGTAGGGCATCCATGGGGACAGTTCCAGTGCAGTGCAGCTATTTTCCCCCATGTAGAGTGGCTCCTTGCTATAGTGGCTGCTGTGTGGTTCCTGCTACAGACTGATAAAACATGTAACTGATGTTAAGTCATCTGAGGGGTGAGCTCCCTTGGGGGAAATCACAGGGTAGTTGTCTTCCTCCGGTTGATACAAGATGGTTCATCTTGAGTTAGGCATGGGTTTGAAGATGCACCCAGATGACTGTTAGAGCAGAGATGATACTTCAATTCTGAAAGAGCTCCAAGGAGGGCTGTGGAAGCATCAGTGGATGATATGACATATAACCACATCTGAACTTTCTGCCTACAGTGAACTTCGCTCATGTAATGGGGGAGTTACACTGGGAGAAAGACATGTAGATCGCCCCAGCACTAGCATGAAGTGTGGAAAAGGTGAAGATGAGATTGGGGTGTTTGCTTGCCATTTATTATGACTGATGGGACACGAGGGAGAGACGTACATGTTAGATCTTGCTAATGAGTTCCTCCTGGCATCCCCAAACATGGCATCCATGGGCATAAACAGACAACAAGAAGAAAATAAAGATTGAGTCAAAGAGATGGAGGGTACAATTTCAGCCCAACCCTTGATACAGAGAAAATGGAATTCTTGATTATGCATGTAGACAGGGGCTTTAATAATGGAAGTTTCCATAATCAGGAAACATTTTATGGCTGAACTGCTGGAATTGGGAAATAATTTTAAGCAAGCAATGGACTAGTCCCTCACAGCCATGCTTGAGAAGCTGAGAGACATGGATGCAGACAGGATCAGTCGGAGTACTAAGTGGAGTAACTGAACAATGTAACTGCCCATCCCTCTAGAGACAAAGACTTCATATGTGGTGATATAAGGATCCTTCATGGACACGCTCACACACACACCATTAGGGATACTAGACTAATGGATGAAGTCCTCAAGAATACCAAGAATAGGAAGAGAGGATGGACAGATATTACTAAAGGAATTAGGTGACAGGTTCTGTCCAATGCCCATTTCACTGGACCAGACAACTTTGTGCTCACTAAAGAGTTAAGAAAGAAGTTAATTCAGCAAGGAACTCAAGATTGCTTTGGAGCTTTAGTGGCTCTGCAGAACCCCATAGCAAGGCACAATTTAAGTTAGGAGAGACTGTGACAAATCTTCACACTTCAATCTGGCACATGTCACATATTTCACCTTGCAAGGAGGTATACACGTAGGAGTTGTTTCCCCGTGATGGGTCCTTTCAGCAGCCAGGTGTGGCTGAGAACGCAGCAATGGGTGCTGGCCTCAAGCTTGCCAGACCCAGGAAGCCAGCTTTCAAATTGCCTTCTAAATGGCCATAGATCATCGCTGCTGTCAGCCTCGGTGATGGAGAGAAGTGTCCCTTTTCTTTGCAACAGGCAATGCTTACTTCAGAGACTCATAACCTGTTATGCTGCTGAGAATAAGTGACTGTTACTATGACATAGTAGTTCAATGATTCTGTAAATGGAAGAAAATAAACAGACGTCCACATCACCTCCTCCAAATCTTAGAGAACATCTCTTCTCAAGGGCCAGGAAGCTCACAAAGCTTACAAGACTGACAAGATACCCATCTTTAAAGTTAGGCAAACAGTCAATAGTTGTGGCCCAAAGACTGTTCAGTAGAGTACCTGCTTGTAAGCTGGGCAGGGAGTGCCTTGCCAGCCATGCTGGTATGAGTCATGACCCATGCAGGGATCCAGTGTTTGAGAGATGTAGCCGCCTGAATTTCTTTTGTTCTTTTAAGTAACCCATTATTCAAGCTCCTGTAAGTCACATCCCAAAATTAATTGGTTCTCCAAGATAGACTTTCTATAGAATCAATTCTTTGGTCTGTCACTCTCTGTCTGAGAGGAACAGACATTTGTAACTCCCCAGGAAAAGTTACACAACAGTTTATTTTTAGATTTTGTTAAATAGAGGTTATATAAGAAAATCTCCTACTTTTTAATAAATTTACTATTGAAAAATGTGAGCATCCGTAAATTATTCTCAGAAAGAAAAAAAGAAAATAATGTTGGGTTGGGAAGAGAGAAAGATGGGGGAAGGGCATAAAGAATAAGAGGGAAGACAAGAATGATAGAAGGAAAGGAGGGGATATCGCCATCTTATTTCCACTCTTCTCTGTGTCTCTACAATGCTGGGTAGAGAAAAGGATCAGATGAGGCACCATATTTTAAAGGTTATTATGTGTAAGAGACATGCTATATGCTTTTCCCACAGTAGAGAAGCCAATTAATGGACAATCACAGGGTCACATATTTATATGGTTACCATGTCAACATTTGCTTCCTCTGGCCTAGTGAAACCTTCCCCTCTCCAGACATGATTCCAACATGATGTATTTGTTCCTCCACTCACGGACTCTAAGGCAGCACCTCATTCTCTAGCCAGCCAGATCAAATGGACTGCATTAAAGTCATACAAGCAAGTTCTCCTCATGTCATACTCCCTTGAAGGAGTCAGTCAACAACCTCTGTGAACAAGCCCTTAAATGGACCACAACCTTCAGTGAAGGTTGGTCCCTTCACATCCTCTCTTCCCATCATGCTCTGAACTCCCTGACACATCCAGATTCCTTCTCAGGACCAACGCTTCATCTCTCTTTTCTCTGGGTCTGAAACCAATAACCACTTCTGTAACAATTTGTGTTAGGTTCTGTTGTATCCTCTTATTGGGCACAGCAAACAAAACCTCACCCTGGTCAGCCCTGTCCTCATGAACTACAAAGAAATTATGGCAGAAGGTGGGGCTCAGAACAGGAAGGTTCTCCTCACAAAGACTATTAAACACCAATGTAGGCTGTAAGAAGAGAGCAAGATACACTGCTGATGTTCAGGCCAAGGCAGACAATTCACCATGAAGGGTTACTCTGTGAGGTTTCCCTATAGCTGATAGAGATTTAAGAGTTCTGCCTTCCCCTCTTCCACACCATGTTTTCTTTGTCTCAGTTTTCCTGGTTACACCCACTGAGACTATTATATGGATCTGTTTATCAAGATATTTTGCCAATTGTCTCTGAAGAAACACAAGGCTATGGACAGCTCCAAGAATCTCTGTCAACAGTCTATACTATTTTTCAAATTAACGTCCCTGTGCTATGGGGTGAGGGAATGACTGTGGAGGTGTCAACCCAACTAGAGGGCCGTGGTCTTCAAGCTCCTACAAATGAGGCACACTATGGGGCTCTAGATGACAGACTCTGTGACTCTGCCACAGATGTCCAAATTTTGCCCTTCTCTTGAGGCTCCATGGCTCCATTATAGAAACCAGACATGCTGGTTTATGAGACAGTATGCACTTCTAGCCAAATGTGTGTGAGGGAGGTCCCCAGAGCTATAGTCAAAAGAGCAGAATTACAGCTTCAAGTATTATTTTTCCACAAGACTGTGTAAGCGCACAAGAGTGTTTAAAAAAAAAAAAAAAGCATGGAAATTTAATGCCATATTCCATGGAGGTTTTCCTCATAATATTAACAGACCTTTTATTATGCTTGTTTATAACATTTTAAATTGCAGGGCTTCACTCAACACCCCTGAGAATTTTGAGCCATGTGAGGAGTTGATTTATTTTGGCTTTTACTTCTACAACATTTCGTGCAGCCATGACCCTGAATTGAGAGTGATGAGACTTATGCCCAGTGATATGTTTGTGAGAAACTTAAAGCTCTTTCGAAGCTTCCTTTAACGGATTATTCCTTTGTAACAAAAGTATGTCTTGCCTTGACTGGTCTTGGCGAGAGTCCTTAGCTGCCTGAATGGGGTTCCAGTCTATCTTATATCCAATGTTTAAAAGAAAATTGGGGACTAACAAGGAGGCATTAAAGGACAGTATTTCTTGATGAAAAGTGTCAGAATGGCAAATACGGGACATGGGGGCCCGGTACTCAGTGGAGGGTGGATGACATTTCTTTTTATCTATTCTAAGGTAATGTGACCAATAATACATTATCCAAATGACCTTCATTCATTATTCTCTTTGGGTGAAAAGAAGTGGGTAATGGAGAAAAAAATCTTTAATTGTCTGAGAGGAAAATCCCTTATCAAATAGCAATGATTTTATTCATGGTTTTCCTGTTAATCCCCAACAAGCTGCCATATTTACTAACACCAGAAGATACTAAGCCCCTTCTTTACGGACCCTACATCAGTCAATCTTTCTCTAAGAATAGTTTGGGAAGTTTTGTAAAAGTCAGTACACATCTACCAGCTGACAAGTGGAGATTCATCAAAGTTTGGAAGAGCAAAAGTGGAGAAGAGCCAAAGAACGAAATGAGGGTCGCTGGGATCAGCGGCTCAGAGAGTTCCTGGGAGATCTGAGAGAAAAACACCACTTCTCTGCGTAGAAAAATATTCAGAAGAAAATGTGAGTTTTCAAATATAGCTCTGGGTGAGCTCAGAGAGGACTCTAAGCTTTTCAATCCTCTTCCAAGCAGACCACCTCTTCCATAGTCTGATTATGTAAATAGCTTCTTCCCAAAATTGTTTTTAGAAAAATCAATTCTTATTGTATGTATATGATATATATATATATATATATATATATATATATATATACACACACACATACATGTTCTCACACACACATTTTCATTTTCTAGAAAGATGAGGTAAGATACATACACTGGAATATATCCTGAAGCTTTGTATCACCCTGCTTCCAGGGTATCCCTTGTTTGGTTGTCCACTCCAGCTACAGCTAAATATCTTTGGCCCATTTTCCATTGTGGAATCCTTGAACAGCAGAGAATTAATTCATTTGTATTTTCACTCCAATTCACCTTTCTATATTCTACTCATCTCTCTGAGTTATGTCCTCTCAGGGCCTTACTTTTAGCTGGTTCTCATTCTGAAACATGGTTTCCAGGAATCCTTTATTTTAACTCAAAGTATTCTTAATTGAAGCTAAAATAATTTACTTTAGTTGAAACACCCATTGGTGTAGTTTTTACACTCAGGTAAGAAGAAAAATAAATAAACCAGAAAGAATTACGTTAAGGTATCAATGGTACTTAGCTAAGTTAGCTACGAAGAGGGTTATTGGTGGTCCTGATTGACTGTTCAGATTCTTCTAACATTTCTACTCCAAATATTTTACAATACATTTAAATAATTAAAAGTGTAAGGGAAAAATAATGCTGTGGCTGGAGCTACAGTGAAGGAGCCTGTAGACTTTTGGTGTATGCCATGTTGTCAATGTTTAATTACAGGGCAAGCAGGCCTGCAGGTTACCATAGCAACCACCTCACCTTTTGTCTTACCCCATCTCCTTTAAAAGTGAATTATCTCCCTAGCCCCTGAAGGCATTGGTGAGCAGAACCATCCTTACAAAGATATTTGTCTTCTAAACAGAAAAGCCTAGAGACCTATAAGCCTCAAAGGATTGACTTTCTCCTAGAGAATCTGGAGCCTCATGGCAGCTGCTTGTGAGAAATGTTTCAGGTTCCGGATTAGTACATCTACATGCCTCCCACTACGCTGCCCTCTTACTTGGCAAAGGAAAAGGGAGTTGTCTGTCATTGATGTTCTTTATTCCATTATCTTAGGATTGTCTCATTTCTTTAGAGGTAGAGTAAGGTCCTTCAGCAAAGGAAATGTAGACTCTGCAGCAGAGGACCACATGAGACCCTAGCAGCCACATCCTGGAATGAGGCACACAGATCAGTGTAGGCCTCTAAACTCATCATTGCCATCCACTGCTTTGCCAGTCCTGATCTCCATGAAGACCCTCTATATTCTGACAGCTGTCTACCTGGAGGTCTGAACGAGGCTGGGCTCCACCACAGTCTAGCTGTGCACAAGTGACCATGTTATTTCACATCTCCACTGTTTAGTCTTTTTATCTTAAAGATAAAACAAGCAATAGCTTCTTTGTTCTTAGTCTGAGAGAATTAATTGAGACAATATCAGAAAGTAAGCCATCTAATGCCAGAGACACACTGACTGCTCAATGCCTGCTGCCTGGAAGATCACTATCATCAACACAAACAGCATTGTTTATGATTCTAACAACCTCTCTGTTCTTATGCACAACAGAGAATCAAATATTCCACTATGATATGTTTCTTTTGAAAGCCCCACTCAAGAACAGAAGCATCAGGATCACATAGCTTTTGAGGGTCAATATTGGCTCTACCATTTACTAGCTATGTAATTATATCATTACATACACTACATTACAGCATTACATTATTCAGTACTATGATTTAAAAGCAGTTTAAATGTGTCCCCTCCTGCCTCTGCGGTTAATCCAGGAGTAGCTCATGTGAATCAAGATAAATGCATAGATATGAGTCCCTATATGAGACCAAGAACAAGTTATAGTTTCCCGAAATACATTGACACGGTGTTAAAATTCTCATTCCAGAGAAGCTGGGCATAGAAAGCAGGAGTAGTATCAAAGCAAGACCAATAATCACCACAGGGAATATATGGCAGAGCAAGTCAGCTCACCATAACAGACAGCAAGCAGAGGGATTCAGAAAGGGGCAGGGCATGATAGCCCCCAAAGACACGATCCCATTAACTACTTCATCAAGCTCTACCTCCATCCTAAAATTTCTCAAACGCTCCAACACAGTACTACCAGCTGGGCACATGAGCTCCAACATTTAATTTCAGGAGGATATTTCACATTCAAACCATAAACCACTCCTGGGTGTAATAAGATATGTGTGTACATAAGAATAAATGCAAGGATTTGAGCCCTTCTGACACTGCTAGGGAGAGAAACCATGCTCAGCTACATCTCACACTCTAACATGCTATCTTGGGAAATTCTTGCCTGTAAAGATCAAAGAGCTCTCTGCTTTGTTTCGAAACTTCCTAAAAGTCCATTTTCTGAGCATGTGTAGGCACTTCCTTCTCAGGAAAGAAAAGGAAGAGTACACAATCACTTAGAAAGACCCCCCGAATTCCCCCTATACCGTCCAAAATCTTCTTACAAGCTTTCTCCTCACTGTTTACCAACCAGGAACAATTATATCACAAAATTTGCTCAGTCCTAATCATGACGTCACACTGAAACATGCACTTTGACCCTCAGCACTCAAGCCCTGCAATATCTCACCTGGAACTGTCCATTCTGAAGTATTAGGAGGCTCGAGCTAAAGCTGTCCCTACCTCTAATATGTACTATGTACACCTTTGCAATAGATTGTTTATGATGATTTTCTCAGCGAGCCAATTTAGAAAATATTTCTGGACAAAATAGCCTTTTTTTTTCCCCAAGGCTTCCAAATCACATTATAAAATAGTAAGCTGCCTGTTTTCCCACTGTACTACCAGGTACAAGGGGAACTATTTATTAATTGAATGTTTTCTGTGAGCTCGGCGTCAGCTAATTATTTCACACAGATCATCTCGTTTGTCTTATGGAAGTTCTGTAGAACAAGCATTATATTTCTAACTTTATAAATGAAGACACAGAGTTGGAGACATGTTGAAAGGCTTAAGTCCACCAAGCTTATAAACGGTATCTCTAGGGTCCTAATGGAATCTCCATCTCACCAAGGAACCAACATATTAGGTTGTTCCCAAACCCTCGGTGCTCCAGTTAGCATCCAGTTTTGTATGCAGCACAACATTAACTCTTTTCAATACAACTAGCTTCTTGCAAAATGTTTCCAGAAGGCTAGAGATAAAGCATAAGGGTCCCAAAGGAAATGGATTCCTTCCCACATCTTCCTTTTGCCCCGATTCTTCCCAGACCCCTAAGACCACTTAGTGAGAAGCAAATTCAGGAAGGTTCACAGGCACAAATAGGTAACCAATAATGGTTCAGATCATTCAAGACAATGTCTAGGGGTCTTCCCGGTACCCGGAAGCTAAATGAAGCAAGTCCTGAAGTCAGGTTCAGAAAATGGCAAGTGCAACAGAAGAGTGGCTCTTGGATGAATGGGTGGGACAGGTATGGTAGACTGCATGGTCAGGGAAGATTTTGCAGATGAGACACCAGGGCCAAAACCCATGTGGTAGGAAGGAGTTACCAAGTAGAACCTGCAACTGGGAGCGTCCCGAAATCTTCAGAGCACAGCAAATGGAAATTGCCAAATTTGGTGAGTGAAAGTAAGAAAAGCGGGAGAGCAAAAGCCAGGAGGGAAAGGAAGGGGAGAAGTTATAGGAAATGCCTGAAAAGGTAGGTGAGGGTCTTTCTTCCCTGCCCCTTTGTATGTCTGTGTGTCTGTCTCTGTCTCCCTATCTCTGTCTCTCTGTGTATCTGTGCATCTGTCTGTCTCTGTGTGTATGTCTTTGTGTATCTCTGTCTCTCTGTCTCTATTTCTCTCTGTATGTATGTGTGTATTTGTACATTTATGTCTATGTCTCTGTCTCTCTGTATCCCTGTGTGTCTCTGTCTCTGTTTCTCTGTCTCTATCTCTCTGTCTCTCTGTCTCTGTCTCTCCGTATATATGTAAGTGCATATGTGTTTGTGTCTGTCTCTTTCTGTGTGTCTGTGTCTCTCTGAATCTCTGCTTTGTCTCTGTGTGTGTGTGTGTGTGTGTCTGTCTCTATGTCTGTCTGTCTCTCTGTGTCTGTCTGTGTCTATGTTTCTGTGTGTCTGTCTCTCTGTCTATCTGTGTTCGTGTGTGTCTGTATGTGTCTGTCGCTAAGTGTCTGTATCTCTTCATGTCTCTGAATATCTCTCTCTCTCTCTCTCTCTCTCTCTCTCTCTCTCTCTCTCTCTCTCGTACACACACACTCTGAGATCTCCTGCAGGGAGGTGTGCAAGCGTGAAGGAGCCATCAGGACCAGGCCAGAGTCTCCCCATCCTTCTTCATCATTACTTGTCTATGACATCTCTGAAAAAAAAAAAAAGGCCCAAGGATTGAGCAGCTTTGCCTTGAAACTTCAGCAACACTCCCATGCATCCAGAGTTTGGCATTGAGCTTATTCTCTCAGGGGGTGAGAAAATACTCACCAAGCCCCAAGAATAACTGTTACCCTTGTTACCTGGTGCTGAGACCCCGCCCCTCATTTCACTTGGCTGTTTCCACTGTAAGCACATCAGAGGATGACACCTGAGGAAGGCAGGATCTACACCTGGAAGGAAGAAACTAGAGGCTTCCCCTACCTGCCCTCGCTGCCAGTTGATACGTGAGGCATCTGTGTGGTGTCGCACCTCCTGCTTCCAGCCATAATGCAGTTGAGCACTATGCCCTGCTAGGGAGCAAATAGTGTGGTTTTACAGATGTGTAATTCAACTCATCCTTCACGGAACCTCCAGTCTCCAGTAGGTGAGGAGGAGTAAGGAGTGCATCCAGCCTGCTGCCTTCCTCCTCCACCTCCAAGGGCACGTCACTGTGAAATCCTAAATCCTTGAGCCTTCTGCATATTCCTTTGAACCCAGCTCCAATCACTATCAATATTTCCATTCTCTTTTCTATCACCTGGACTGTACTAACCATGACCTCCTCCATGACCTCCTCCATGACCTCCTCCATGACCTCTCTGTTGCCTTTCTCTCATCCTGCACAAGCACAATATGGAAGCTTCACAACCCACCCCCAAACAACACACACGTGCGTGCACACACACACATGCACACACACACAAGAAATAGACAATAATGACTCTGGGAAATGTGGAAGGACTTAAGGTCCAGCAGAGGTCTGGGGTTAGGGACAAGAGCTAAGGAACAGATTGGTGGCATCTCTAACCCTCACTGTCATCCATTCATATACACATCTCTGCCAAGATGTCATTCCAAATCATTTACTTTTGAAAATGACGCTTTCTGGAATGAAATGAATGGGTATATTTTGTTCCTAATATATCCAATGCTTATTACACAGCTATGAGGAGCTCAGCCAACATTTTTGAGCCTCCAGAGAGCAAGATTTTCTCAACCTCTGTGGACATCTGGGGCTGGATATTACTTATTGTAGGAGGCCATCCTGAGTACTGTAGGATGTTAATAGCAAATCGGTCTGGATTCCATGGCTTCCAGGAGTAACCCTCCCACAAATGTGACAGTCACATTGTCCTTAGCCTCAATAAATGTTCCTTCCGGGGGCAAAATCAATCTCATTGAAAGTTACTGCTGTGAAGTTGTTAAATATTTACCTGTCTTACAGGATTATTGCGGGCATTAAATGAGATAATATATGAAAGTTGCTTTGCAACCTGCTACTTCTAGAATCTCTGGGAACCAGCTGATGTGCATCTTGACATAAATAAATAATTCTACCGTCAATCCTGGATGGAATGAGGAAACAGTCGTGTGCCTCTGGAGCTGGGGAGTGTTTATCTTTTTGTCTATCCCTTTAAATCTTTGTGATACTTTATCTTTGTCAACCCACAGGCAGCCATCAATTATGCCAGAATGATACCAAGTTCTAAAACCTAAAGGGTTTACAACTCCACAGCCCTGAATGTTAACACCTGAGTACTCAAAATGAAAACAAAGTAAGTATGTGTTGATGCACAGAGGGGGCCAGGATTTGCATGTATTTGTTTATTCATTCCTTTGCTTATTCAAAAAACTTACTCTGAGTGCCTGCTGTATAAAATACATTAGAGTTAATGGCTTAAGAAATAAGAATTAATGGAATACAGTCCCCAGGGCTGAGGCTCACTCAGTCTAAAGCAAGGGTCAGCACACTGCCCACAGCCTATTTTTATAAAGTTTTATGGGAACATCGCCATAGCTATTCCTTTATATGTTGCCTATAGCTGCTTCTGCCCTCTCAGGGCAGAGGGAAATGGCTGTAATAGAAAGACTGTGGTCCACAAACTCTCAACTGTTTTCTGTTAGCCATTTCACAGAAGAGGCTTCTGAGGAGGAGGGGAGAGTTAGGCTCTAAAAACAACCAGGAGTCAATCTAATGCAATGGACAGATCTTGGGAGACAAATTTAAATTTAAACGAGCTCAATTTAAATTTGAACAAGCCCTATCCTTACATAGAATCAACTCCTTCAGCCTCTAGTGGCAGTAATAATAAACTAGCATTGACTTTTACCAAAGGTTATTAAGATCCTGTGTTCTCCTCCACTCCTGGCTCCTCCCCTGCTTCTGCGGGGCTAGTTACTTTTTAAAGGGGACAGCCCAGCTTACCTTGATATCTATGTCTTTGTAGTTGACCCCACAGTACCATGAGAGCAGACATCATGACCACTATGTAAACACAGTTCTCCACCATATCTTGCCATTGTGGTGATTGAGTTATGCAATTATATCAAATGCAATTATATCAAAATTATATCAAATTCAATTATATCAAAAGTCTTCATCATGATTTGGAAACGTGGATACTTCTACAGTCTTTTCTAAGGGACACTTTGACCCAAACTTGCAGGCAAATGTTAGAATAGAGGGAAAGACCTGGAGACAGAGGTGGTAAAAAACAACATGCTGCCTGTGCGTAAGAACTGACCGGACTTAACAGCTGCACGCCAACAATAATGTTTTAGCCAAGTCTTGTGTCAAGCAGAAACATCTCATCAGCACCATCCACAGCTCTGTAAAGACCACCTCTGAAGAGTTTGATCATCGCAGGAAAGGGTTCACTGGCTTACCTTTCTGCCATTGGATAACAGCCTCACTGTCCTCAATGACTTAGGTTCAGTTCAATTGCTGAATTAGGTGCATTAATCCTAAAAGACTCCAAAATGACTGGACTGGGTCTTTATAGATACAAGACTCTGGCTTTCACTGGGTCAGATATCACTAGATGATGGTGGTGGTGGTGTTGCTGTTTATTATTATTATTATTATTATTATTATTATTATTATTATACTACTTAAAGAAGTGTGGCACACTTTTCCAGCCTCCATCAGGAAGCATCATGTCACTCCATCTTTAAGCTGTAATCCTAAACAACAGGTCAAGCTCCCAAAAACCCCATGTAGACGTTCATTCAGACGTTTTCAATGTTGATTTCTTCCAGACCCTCAGGAACGTCCTTAGAAGCTTCTTGGTGTCTATCACGCGTCAGAAGCGAGGGGGAAAATGAGCTGTTATTAACTGGGGTCTCCAGCTCTGCCCACATTCTGCCTGCCTCATGCTCATCACTCACAATTAGGCTTTGATGATAAAAATGTAAGATTTTGTTGCAAAGAAGCATCAAGCCCCGCCTCTAACCCTCCACTTTTGGAAAGCCAACCTGAATCCAAGTGCAGTGTCGAAGGCCAAGTTCAAGATCATGAGGTCAATCAATGGCTCAACCTATAGTCCAGGGTTCCTGGCTCAAGCTGAAGGTTGGCAGAAATATAAAAATTTGAAGCTTTGGGAGCAGTTACAACTGAGGTAAAGTTTAGCTTTCCATGTGCTATTTGTGGGATCTCAGCAAGTCTTTATTTTCTGCTAACTACACCTACTTGGCACATAAACCAGGTATAGTACCATGATTATTATGTAAATGAGGACAAAGTTCAATGAAACGTGAGCAAAGTGTCCAGCAAGTTATTAATCACCATAGTCACGCTGTGGGTGCTGCTGTGTTAGCTCTGGTTTAGAGTCGCTCTTTTTCCAACTTCTCCCCACTTCACAGCTTTCAGACAGCGTGCAGTTGCAGTTAATTAAAAATGTCATCAAATTGGGAGAAGGGCCTCTTGCAGAGGGTGCAGAACTAAAAGACTCTTGTCCTTCCAAACCAATCGACGACCTTTACAAGTTGTCACAAGGTTCTGGGAGACTAGCGACCCTAATAACCAGTGTTGCTGCTGTCAAGCAGAGACATCCTGCGAAATGCTGCTCAGATGCCCCCGCCCTTGGTCAATCCTGCCCAGTCATGCTAACACCACTTGGAAGGCAACAAATTTCATCGCTGTTCTAACCCCAGGCTCTACTCACCCTGCCTCCTCCCACCTCTCTTAAATAATGGCTGCGCAAATGCCTCTGAGACCATCTTCAGCTAATTTCCTCCAAGACATGCAAGCTGCTAACGCTGGGAAGCACAGATAGTGTGCGCTAGCAAATATGGCCAAAATTAGATTAAAATAACCTCCTGATAAACAAATTACTCACCGAAAATAAATATTGGACAGGCAATGGTGGAGATAACTAGAAGAACAGCACCACCACATGGCAGGAAGAGGAACTACAGGAGCAACAGTCTGTAACTCAGCCCACACATCCTGCCGCATCAGACTAAGGGGGGCAATGGAAGGAAGAGACAACCGGTGCAGTTGCAACCTTTTAACTTAAACTTTTTAAAATCACTTACGTACTTATGCAAAATACGTAAGTATTTGGCAGACAAGACTGGACTCGAAGCCAAGAAAGTAAAGAAGAATATGCCAAATTGAATGTGGCATGACGTAATAGGAGACTGTAATCCTTCCAGTTCCTGGATCGCTTTGGGATCTCATGCCCTCATTCATCAGTCTTGCCTGATGCTCATCATCAGACACAGGCAGCAGACACAGGCTCCTCGCACACATGCTAGTGTTCCAGTATCTCTCACTGAGTCCCATTCAAACATTATGTGGAGTGAACCGTGTAATGTTTCTGACTTAAGTAACACATGGTCTTCCAAAATAATCCTCCTGATACTTAGACAATATTTACTTAGCTTCCTTTCAACATTTGGTTGTTCCTTCTTTGGGTTAAGTAAACCTAGCCTCTTTAATCTCTTCCTGGTGAAGCATAGGGCTTAGCTCACTGGGAGGAAGGGACTGCCAGGTAAACCCTGCTAGCTGAATAAATTATTTAAGCCTTCCAGACTTCAGTTACCCCACTTATGAGATGGGGATTGCAAAATCTCCTTTTCGAGCTAAATGTACACAGTGTCTGACATACTTGGAACTCAATAAATGGTGGATATAAGTGTTGTCACTTTAAACCAGCATGGTGATGGATGTAGCTTGCCATGCTGCCTTCAAATGAAGCCAACTGCAGCAGTGTGACAAATACAAAAAAAAAAAAATCAATATTATTTGAAGGAGATGTTTGGCTCATCAGTGAAATACACATTGTATGCTTCCCCAGAAGTCATACTAGAAAAAAGAGATTCGGGTTCATGAATATAAGCACAGTGGAAAAGGATTCTAGGAAACTGGATTCCTTATTTCTCCAACATTAAATAATTAGGAGCGCCTCTAATGTTGCCTGAGATGAAGCATGAGAATTCAGTAAGAAGCCTATGTGGGTACTCAAAGAAGAAAACAGTCACAAATGTTTATGTGCACATGGCCATCAATTACACCATGGCTGGTTCTATTCTGTGTAAGGCAGTGATTCTCACAGCCTGTGGGCTGTGTCCCAATTTGGGGCAAAAGGGGGGAATATCAGATACCCTGCTTATCAGGTGTTTATGTTATTCATAATAGTAGCAAAATTACAGTTATGAAATAGCGACAATATAGTTTTGTGGTTGGGGGGATCACCACAACATGAGGCACTGTGATAAAGGGTCACAGCATTAGGCCGGTTGAGAACCTTCCTTTATGCTGTAAAGGATTGTCAAGGAACCTTATGCTGGACAGTGGTGGCAGTGGGTGGTGCTCAGACATGCCCTAATGGAGGCATGTGTGCTGAGATGTAAGAAGAGCTGCCAGGAGCTGGCTGTCGGAGCTCTGCATGGTTCACCTCTTCCACCAACTCCTCAGTTTTCTCCTCAGGGAACAAAAGGGACAAGTAAGGTCAGTAGTGTCCAGGGTGTTCTGGGACCATATGTTCCTGACAACAGTCCTTAATTAGCATTCAGTGGATCCATGAGAACTAAATTAACAGGGATTTGCTCTCTACTCAGGAAAGATGAATGGCACATGTTTGACAAAGCATGATGGCCCATGCCTGCTATTTCAACATTCAAGAGATTGGGGTCTGAGGATCAAGAGTTCAAGTCCAGGTACAGTAAGTAGTAGGCCAGCTTACGGTTAAAAATAAAGAAAATGGAAAAGACTTAGCCATTTCATGGTGTTCCACATTCCACAACATCATATTGTATGTGATAAATATAAACATTACCATAAATTATCAAAAATAAATAATAATTTGGCTGGGAAGGTAAGTCAGTGGTTGGTAAAGAGCTTATTGTGTGGGCATTAAGACATAAGTCCAATTCAAACCCCAGAAGCCACACAAAAACATCAGCTATGACCATGAACACACTTGGTGAGACAAACAGATCCCTGGGGCTCATTGGCCAGCTCTCTAGCCTATCTGGCAAGCTCCAGGTTGAGTAAATGACTCTTTCAAAAAACAAGATAGATAGCGGCTAAGGAACAACTTCTGAAGTTGATCTCTAGCCACCATTCAAGTTGAACTCACTCATGTATACCTGTATGTACACACACACACACACACGCACACACGCATGCACACACAGATGCATACATGCATGCACACACACGCATGCATGCACACATGCGCACGCATGCATGCATGCACACACGCACACATGCATGCACACACGTGCATGCATGCACACACACGCACGCATGCACACACACGCACGCATGCACACACGCACACATGCATGCACACACGCACACACACACGCACATGCACACTCACACACACTGGGGTCTTTCAGACATGGCAGTCTGACCTTTAGTTTCATTAGGAAACTGAGGCAGGAAGCATAATGTCTGGAAAACCTAGAGTACCAGGCTTGTCAAAACAGATCAATTCTCCTGGAGTAGAGGTCACAAGCTCGGTGGAAACATACACATGAACCCAAAGGAAGCTGTACTGATCTGTTGGTACTTGTGTATGGCCATCAGAGCAAAGGTACCACAATATCAACCATCTTCAAACATACAACATCCATTCTGAGAATGGATGCCAGCACTCCTAGCATTTTCGACGAATTTTGAAATTGGCCCATCTTGGACCTCTCAAAGCAGGGTGGTCATCAGACCACCATGTGCTCCAGAATCTACATAGCCAACCACCAGACCACCACAGGTGTTTTCTCCAAGCATGGGGCTGTTTATCCATGCCAGGCTGCTCTGTGTGTACTGGGTTTGTCCTTCCTTCCTATTCTCTGCGATAACACTGCTGCAGGCTGTTCCCTGGGAATCAGACAGACAGAACATTAGGAGGAGCTGTGAGAAGTCTTGCCTTCCTGCCAAACTTTCCATTAGTCCTCTTGTCTATCCCCCTCCCTTCTTTCTTCTCTGTGTTTCTTCCTCCGCTGACTTCTCTCCTCCTCCTCTTTTCCCCTAATTTCTGCACACTTCCTGAGTCCCCCAAATGCTAATTCTCAGTAGAAAAGAAGTATGAAATAGATTCCTCTCCCCTCAGTAAGATTTAGGGCCTGAACCAGAGGGAGTTTCCTTGTTGCAAGATTATGACCTTTAAATCTGGGCAGCAAGGTTAATGCCAGGCCATTATTGGAAGATTCATCCCTGGGGCCAGCACAAATCAACTATAATCCCACTGCTGCAACTCATTCGAAGGCTGCTTCCATGGTCACAATTTTTCATAAGTGCATTTATGGGTAATGCTTATGGAAAGGAGGTTAAGAAAGAAAAGGAAAGAGGGAGAGACTTCGGGCACAATGAGAACAGGAGAGGGATGGGGGAGGGAGAGAGGGGAGAGAGAGAGAAAGAGAGAGAGAGAGAGTTGTTTTGGCTTGTTAAAAAACAACAACACGAGCAATTGAAGTAGTGTGATTTCCTAATCAGAGCTGTACTAAATTTCCATAACAAGAAGCTTTTGGATAGAGCAAAACACAGAAAAGCAAGCTCCTTGTGCAGAATATTTAGTGGAGAATGTTAGTGGAGAGTGTGCGTGTGTGAGCAGAGACATGGACTGATTTGAGGGACCAGGCGGAATTTAACGCAGGCCACCCTAATCTAAAAGACAGAGACAGATGGACTCTCGAATGCACAATGATTCTTTTTCCTTTGTAGTGTCAAATGGCTGAGACAATTGGACATGAGGTCTCAGATTTCTGTGCAAATTTTGCCTGATCAGAAATTGAGATTTGAGATGCCTTTGCCCACTTTCTCTTCCCACTGTCCTCATCTCTCAAGCTAGCTACATTACTCTTAGCCTGTTTGATAAGGGAGCAAGAGCCAAAGAAAATAATAAACTCTCCCTAATATGATCCAGACTTCTTTCCTTTCCCTGTGCCACTGCTGTGGGCAGGCCCTACACCTCCAAGAACTGAGTCCTGGTTATAAATAGGATCTTAGTGACCTCAGATTCCCAAGCCTGTCCTCATATTGACCATCACAGGCACACTGACTGACTAACCCCAACCAGTAAATACTTTGTTCTAGTTTTATTTAGACAGGGCAATGTCCTCTGTTTGTGATGCAGTTACTGAGATCTGCTAGAAGTGCCAATTTTTATACTCCCCAACAAGTAAACATCAAGCCAGAATAGCCGCCACCTAAAAGAAGTATGCCTTTTATAGATAAAAGTCTACATAAACATTCCAAAAGAGCTATGCCACATGCAGCTTTGAATTTTAGACAGAATCTAACATCCTGCATTTAAGTTTAACTGATAGATTCAACACTCTTCAATTTAAGTCAAAAGGCATTCCATGTTAAAGTTTAGCTACACATGACATTTAAACATTACAAAATGACTAGTAATTTTCAAAACACTCAAAGCCCTGCAGGAACTCCGGCTTAGGTGGATTGGTGTCATCTATGCCCAGATACTCCATGCCATTTATACTTTGGTGGGGCTGATAGAGCAACAGTAACAACTATCTGGTAGGCTTCGATTGCTCTCCAAACCCATGGCATAACTGTGTCATCTAAGTGAAGCCTTCTTTTGTACTGAGCTCACAGATGATCTCAGAACCCTTCTACCCACATATTAGAGTTGCCGTTTGTAATAGAACCTCCCTGCCCCAGCAGGGTCCCATCCACATCATTTGTGAATATTTGTAATACTGGTCTCCCTCCTGTGTTGCTTACAAATGCATATGAATAATGCTTGATACTGAGGAATCTTAGATCAATTATGAAACATGAAAATGTCTGTTAAATAACAAGAAAGGTATTTGGGGGAGGAAAATTTGAAACTTTGAGTGGATTTTAGCCCACATGTGCACTCAAATAAGTATTGGCAGCTCTCAAAAGGAAGCAGCTTTGATTCCCATAGAGTGGGTTGTTACATCTAAACACAATGCCAAATACTATTACATAGTGATCTGGGGTGTCACTAAATATTCCACAATGCATAGAACAGATCCCAACAAGAAAGAATTACCCAATTCAAAATGTCAGTGGTGCCAAGGATGAGAGACTCTGATATAAATGAAGGTTTTGGATTTAGTGGGAGAAAGAATATTAGAGAACCTCTGATCCAACTGTTTTGTGGTATAAATAATCAAAGACCCAGGCAAAGACGCATATGGACAGCTCAGCGGAATTAGCAGATAACTCATATATCTTCCTAATGGGATGGTAAAGGCTGCTTTCTATGTCAAAGACAGCAGGCTTTCAGTTCCCTGGCAGCCTATTAGTAAAGTAAATAGAGATTAGAACTACAAATGTTAAGGCCATTGGTTCTAAGCATGGATTGTTAGATTTAGGTTGTAGGGAGCAATCTTGCTATTTTGTGTGGGTAAATATCACAAATCAATCATTTAATTGTAATCAACAAATATGTGCTTTCAGCCTTGTTGTGCTGCTACAAGAAACTTACAGATCAATAGAGATAACCCCTGTCCCTTAAAAGCTCCTGCTGAGAGATAAAGACCAAAAAAAAAAAAAAAAAAAGATAAAAATAAAAGAATAAAAGCAAAGAAAAGCTCTTTCAGTACAGTGGCATCAAGGCACTGAGGTAGGAAAGCCTACAGAAACAGAAAACAAGGGCACCTAATGCAGTGATCTAGAGAATATTCTACAGAAGAGGAGAGTCAAAAGTCAACCTCTAAAATAGTGCTTCTCAGCCTATACACTGTGATCCCTTTTAGGGGGAAGGAGTCAACTGACACGTTCACAGGGGTTGCATATCAGATATCCTATATATCAGATATTTACATTACAATTCATAACAATAGCAAAATTACAGTTATGAAGTAGTAACAAGAATAATTTTATATTTGAAGGTCACCACAACATGAGAACTGTATTAAAGGGTCACAACCTTAAGAAGGTTGAGAACCACTGTCCTAAAAGAACATAAGTTAGAAAACTCAGAGCTGAGCTCTCTACCACTGCACACTTATTAAGCATGGCCAGTGTATGGAACATCCAGCCAGCGTGCAACTGAGTCTGCCCATATTTGCACCTACTACTGGTTTTCTCTATCCTACTGGTCTTCTAGAGCAAGATCCCATGATCCTTATCACTAAAGTTGAGGAATATGAGATTACTTTCAGATTTTTCACAACATAGGTAATTTTTTTTGTTTTGTTTTGTTTTGCTTTGTTTTGTTTTTTCAAGACAGGGGTTTCTCTGTGTAGACCTGGCTGTCCTGGAACTCACTCTGTAGACCAGGCTGGCCTTGAACTCACATTTTATAAGAGGTTACTCATGTAAGGGCTAAATGTGCATGTATGTTGAAGGTAACATGGCCCTACTAAGCCCTTAGGGTTCCCTTCTCAGGAAGAGTCAAGTTTTCTATTGCCAAAGCTGGACTGGGAGGACTCAGGAGAAAGCTCCTGTTCCAAAGCACTGTACCCACTGGTGTCCTAGAGAGCAAAGCTCACTTCCTTCCTATCCCTCACCCTTCGTCCAAGCCAAACATTTGAATGGAGAATGACACTGTCTGCCGTAATAAGAATCAAGAGCTTAAATCTGTAATTAGTTGACTCTGAAGAATCAACAGCTCCTCTCCAGAACCCACAAGTAACATCTTTCTATCTTAAGCAGTCCATAGATTCCCTCTTTCCCCTTCCTAGACTAATCTCACTGCCTTCCACCTGTCCCATGCTTGAAAACTGTGTTTGTGGACAGACTTGCTTACTGTATGAAGTTCTAACCAAGAAATGAATCCAAGCTTCATTTTCCTCTCCAGTCTATAAACGGAAATGTCATGTACTTTGACTTTTTCTTCATGCTTCTGGTTGACAGAGATGTATGGTTAGTGGAGAAAGAGAGTTTTTATTTTTATATATTTATTTATAAGTTTTATTAAAGTTCACCTATTACACACAGGCCCCAGGCTCCCTATAGAGAAACAAATATCGCCATTGAAGGAGATGGTTTGCAAGGTATCAAATTAAAACAGATGAAGCAGTAAGGAGGGGAGGAATAAAAACATTAAGGCAAGACTTCACTCCCAAGTGCATGGTGCTGTCTATTATATTGCACACGTGAAACTGACTCCCAATGTAATTAAGCTAAAGCCACCAGGCAAAAAAAAAAAAAAATCCTCACAATAATTCAGAACCTCCAAGCTATTCTTTCGCAATCACTCACATAGTTGAGAAAAGAAATAACTTTTTAATAATAAAAAAAACTTAGCAACCTCTACATTGTCCAAGTAATTCCCAACACCCTACCTGCCCAACCATACAGAGAGGCATGAGCTAAGTTAAAAACCAAATGCAAGATTCGTCTACCTACCCACTCACACATAAACCTCTGTTCCACTGGACAGTCCCTTGGGCTGGGATTTATTCTAGTAATGTTTATGGCTGTTTCCTCTGTCCAAAAGAACTGAAGAGTCCCCATGGCTGAAAGAGACATCTTACTTCCCTTGTAGGGACAGTTGGCTGTCTTATCTACTTTTCTTACTGTGGTAAACTACTCTGACAAAGCAACCCAAGGGAGAAAAGGTTTATCTTGGTTCATAATTCAAGGTATAGCTCATCATGGCAGAGAAACTAAGGTAGCAGGAGTTTGAAATAGCTAGTCATATTTAATACACAGCCATGAAGCAGAAGACAGCAAATGGCAGACCCTACCAGGAAATGGTGGCACCCACTTCAACCAGATCTTCCCATCTTAATTAATCCGATCATGATAACCCCTCACACTCGTGCCAAGAGACCATTCTCCCAGGTGATTCTGGAGTCTGTCCACTTGACAATCAACACTAACGATCATAGATTATAAGTGATCATGTCCACATGGCGATATATTCCCTCCCTTTTCTACAGTCACCAGAGTCTCCTTCTCCAACAGACTTGAGATGTGGCTCTCTATTTCTTCACAGGTCAAAATGGAGCCATGGAACACAAGAGTACCTATTACAAAAATAAGAATGGGAAAAGATAACCCTCTCTTTTAATGAGGTACTTACTGGATTTCAGCAGTGCTGCCAAAACTTCAGTGGCTGTCCTGGGGGAGAACGGAAAAAAAAGCACAAGTCAATGTTCAGTAGTCTTTTTTTTAGCCCGTGGATACCACAGGTAGCATGTTCAATGCTGCCACCTATCAGACTCATTATTAACCACTCGTAGAAGGCATTCTATTGATCTCCGCTGACCATTAAAGAGGCATAAATGTAGAAATCACATTAACTGAGGTGTCTATCTTCCAAATGGGTCTCAGAGGTCCGATCTGTTGCTGAAAATACCTTCCGTTCCCCCATCACTTCCCACCTACCACCAACTTCGTTGCACAGCATTTCTTCTTTCTTTTTAAGTGCTGCCCTTTCCAGCCAGTGTTAAGTTTCTTGATTTTTACCTGAAAACATGTGGTGACTGTGAAGGAGGGATGGGAGGGATGGGGTGAGAAAGCACAGGGAACACACAGTTTAATGCCAACTCCCTGAACCACTCAGGCCTGGGACACACTGGAAAACATGCACACACGGGGAGGAGAAGCTGTTTCCTGAGGATGGAGACTTTCCTCCAAGCACATGGCTTTCTCCCACAGAAGAATTTCACAACTTCGACAGCAAAATGAAGTAGAGGAGAATAAAAACATCTCTTGTTCCAGTTTTTAGTGACCCTTCAGTTTGTTCCTGATATCTGAGAGTACATGAAGCCCCCGTGCTATCCTTTGAATGTATCCTCCATAGCTTACTTCTTGAAGACTTAACTCATATGGCCATTCCAATGTGAAGCATTGGAGGAAGTGATTGAAACTACACGAGACAATGAGAATAGGGTGTCAGGAAGTCATTTGTGGTTTTATTAGCCTTGCTACTCCATGTGTGACTCTCTACCTGCAACCTCACATTTGCTGAGACCCAAAAAGAAATGTAGAATCTCCAGGCTATTTCTCACCTCATGAGTTAGAATCCTGTTCGAACAAATCCTCATGTGCTCACTGAGGAGTATTAATAATGGGTTTAGAGGACGCATCAATGTGATTCCTGTAGACTCAGCTGGTGGTCCAGTGGGGTAGGTGTTTTGCTGGACCATTCTCACACCTTTTCTGTCTTCCGACCCACATACTTTTCTTCTCTCCTAATCCAATTTTGTGAAGTAAATTTGGCTGTTCTACTCTTTCCTCTAGATGCTGAGCTACTTCCATAAGATCTGATTCCTTTTTTGTCGCATCACAACATAGGTCCCATGGAGTATAACATCTTTTTGTCAATCTCCGTGGAGTTAGAAGAGTAGGGTTGCAGAAGCCAAAATTCAATTAGGGGGAGAAAAGAATGGCTATGAATGACTAGTGGGAAGTCTCTCGGTGAAATCTGGTCCCACTGACTTGAGACTTTCCTGTGCTGGGTTCGCTGAGATGAGTGATTGTCTCTGCGGTTGAGTCTACACTGTGAGTTTTGCCACCATAGGAATCCTGGAGGCAATGCAATTATATCTCAAATACTTTGTTTCTGTTTTATTTACTCTTAGTTTTTTCTCATTCGTTTGTTTCCTTCATGCTGCTGGCTCTGTCTCAATATCAGGCAACATACTGCAAAGAGAACTCTGAGGTAAGGAATTGGCTGTTGAGAAAATCTGTATGACATTAAGGGAAAAAAAGAACTCCTGGTTTGGGGGTCAAGTCTATTCACATGTGTGTGTGGCCTAAGAAGGGACAGTCTAATCCCTCTGGCCTATTTTCCCAGTCTTCAGAGGTGATGGAAACACATCACTGCTTGCCTTAAGCATAAGTTACTACGATCATACATAATATATCTATTCTCAAAATGAACAACAACATTCTTCCATGTTGCAGTTCTCTCTAAGTCAATGTTTTCTTCTGTAGGGATTTTAATTTACTTCCCATTACTAAGACAATTACATAAGACTGAGTAATTTAAAAAGAACATAGGTTTATTTCACTCATTGTATTGAAGTCTAATAAATCTTAAAGCACGGGCCAAACATGTTCCTGTTATTAGGTTATGCCTTCTTGTTGCATAACACAGCAAATAATATTACATAGCAAGACAGCAAAGCCAAAACAAGTTAGAAGAGAAGAATAGAAGTGGGAAAAGATAAGGGGTATTCAAAGTAGGCACCTAACCTTGTCTAGATCACCAGCAAAGTCTACAGAGATAAGTGAGCCACAGATTACTTTCTCTATGGGACAAGAAACAAGATAATAGGTTCAGAGAGCATAGTAGAGGTGAGAGAAAAGGATGGGCTAAAGGAAACTTAGAGTCTTGATGCTCAGAATATGAGTCTTTACCAGCCGCCTCACATTTGTTGAGAGTTGAACAGAAATGAAGACTATGAAGCCTGTTCCCTAACCTGATGAATCAGAATCCTGTGTTAGCAAATCCTCATGTGCACATTAAAGCATGTTAATAAATGGTCTGGTGATGAATGGATGTGGGTTTGGTTATTCTTTGACTGTTGACAGGGACATTAAAGATAATTTCAGACCTTAATTTTCTAGATTATACCAAATAGCATGATGACATAAGAAATAAATAATATCCTAATGGTAATATTATTTGACATGGTCAAGGTTACAACCAAGTTGAAGCTGAGTCCTGAGGTACCAGGGAAGTGTTGTCACTTTGAAGAGCATAATTTGGGAATCAACATTTATAATGAAGAGCACACTTAGGGAGATGATAGAGACCATAGTTAAGGCCAAAGTCCGATAGTCTAAAGAATTCAAATTCAAATTTTTACACAATGAGACATCATTTGTTTTTAATTCTTACATATGATGTCAGTGATGGAAAACCAAGATGATCATTGTTCAGAAAACATAGGTACAGAATAGAAAAGAAAGAGAGGAGCTGGGTGTCCTAAAACAGTTTGGCTAGGTAAATCTAAGCACAAAGAAGCTACTAAGTGACTAAGAAGGGAATCCATATCTTTAGAGAAAATAATGGCTTTCATTTAGGACATGCGAAATCCAAGATAAACTACGTGAGAGTTGCCTGAAACTGGCCAGAATACTGCTGCAAGCATCCACCTACAATGCTGGAGGGCACTCAAACATGGAAATATTTATTTACTAATTTCTACAGTAGTAACAAAGTTTGTAACCATGGGAAAGGATAGTATCTTCAAGAAAATTCAACAAAAAAGAGAGCAAAGAATTAATATACACACACACAACACACACACACAAATCATCATCACCAAAGGAAGGAGACCACTAGAGAGATGAGAGAATGTGCAGTCAAGAACAGTAGTGGGAACTTGGCAGGGGACAGGAGAGCATATTTAGCTTCGAAAATAAAAGTTGCTAGATTGCCTAGGTCCGGAGCTTTCTCAAACTTCAATCTGTGACCATGTGGTAGGTTTTAAAAATCAATTTTATGGGTTTTTAACTTTACTAGATTTGTAATAAAATATATTGGAACAGAATGTAATATATCAGTGACTCAAGAAACTTTTATCTCAATACTGATGTGTGTGTGTGTGAGTGTGTGTGTGTGTGTTTATAAGGATTGTGTTACAAATGCTTTACCTTTAATAAAACAGCAGTAAAGATGTTGTTTGTGGTGTTTTATCAATGTAATATTTAAACAAAAACAAATATCTAAAATAAACTAATGAGTAACAGAAAATACTCACTATTCCAGTGGCTTCTAGCACTATATGAATGCTACCAAGCAGCTCTTTGTTTGGGGTCTAGTCACTAGACAAGTGTGTAACAATGGCCTACTGTCTGAGTGAGACTCTCCTAACCTGTTTCAATACAACATGAAAAATAATAATGCAGCAGAATTTAGACAACTACTTTAGTCAGCCAATGCCTATGCCAATGAAAAGCAACACTTAGGTGGGTGTGGTAGCATAGTCTTGTAATAGCAGCACTTGAAAGGCTGCGATAGGAGGAGCATGAGTTCTAAGATGGACTAAGCTGTATAGTGAGACCCTACTTCAAAAGCAACAAAAGTCAAATATAAGGCATTGGGGCTCAAACAAGAGAACTTAAACTTAAGAAAACTCAGTTACTTGAAGAAACCAAGACCACTGCATATAGCAAGTGAACCGGAGCCCCACTTTGTGGCTTTGGTATACCATCCTGCTTCCTCTGGATGTGGACATCTAGCAGCTATCATTCTGTTGGACCCTCTGATTCTATCAAGGGATGGGGAAAACAGTTTTTCCTTAAGTTTACCTCATCCGTAAGTTCATCATTCCTTACTACCATGTCATATGGCTTGGATGCTGAGGGGCTGTCCTGTGGAATGGAAAGTGGAACAAAAACAAAATGAAAACCAAAGAAACCTTCCATCTAACTTTCTCTGTGTACCTATCAATGAATGGGTCATTGGGAAATTTTTTGAAGAATGTATTGATCCAAAAACTACAGTGAAACCCAAAGACAAAGAGGAACAACTCTTGTTCCACCCATTCTTCAAAGCAGGACACTCCAGTCAGGATTTGAGACACCAGGGATGCTCCCACACTCCTCAACAAAGGCTAAGGCTAAACTGTTGGCAGATGTGTAAGTATCCTCTTGCCAGGCATTTACAAAGGAGACACAGAGTTGTAACAACGCAAGTTACTTCTTCAGGTTGAAATAAAGTTTAAGAACAATTAGGAGAGTTGTGTTAGTAATTGTTACCACTACTTAGGGAGCCTCTATAAGCGTCAAATGCTACATGGCCTATATTTGCCAATGTACATGGCTTTTGAACTTCACAGGAGTGACAGATAATGAAATTACTCAGTATAAGATAAGCAGCCCACCTAAGGTCCTGCAGTGAGTTAGCAAGCAGCACATTGAGGTACAAGCCTCCTTCTGCTTCACTCTAAAACTGGTTCTCAATTTTTCTTATACTTTCAACATAATTCTAGGTGTTCATAATTTTGTTCAGTGTAATTTCTTTATCTTTCAGATATGGGCAACAGTTTATTATCAGACAACAAAAGCAAGATCCTGGGGTCAACACATAACTACGAAACAAACTTGTTCAGCTGAGTTCGCTGAATGACTCAGCTCTGTATGAAACAATCACACTACATCTTGAGACTTAAGACTTAGATATTCAGTGGTAGTCATGGAGACAAAGACAGAACGTCATTGGAGGAAGGTTTTGAATATGTCATTTGTTTTCATGGTAAGTGTCTACTGAGCATCAACTACATATCGGAACAAATTGACAAACAATTCTGTATTCAAAGAGTTTATAGTCTTGGAGAATATGATTAAGGAAATGATAAGCAATAATGTATTTGTAAAGTGCACTAACTTGAGACTCTCAAATGTTATAAACAGTATTTTAAAAAGTAAGACAAGAACTGGGGAGTTAAGGATATGGCAGTTAAGAGCACTTGTTGCCCTTGCAGAGGACTCAAATATGCTTCTCCGCACCCACAGAGTGTCTTACAACCATCCATAATTCCAGTCCCAAGGGATCTGACACTTCTGACCACTGAAGGCACCAGGCGCACACATGGTGCACATCCATACAAACATCCATCCATACAACCAAAATAATCATAAATATAAAATAAATAAATGTAAAAAGGGAAAAGAAAGGGCAAAGAGAAATCTGTGCAAGGGTGAGCTGAAAGTTTGGCGAGGGGGTCTAGGACCGTTTCATGAGAAGGTGACTCAAGCAGAACGTGAGGCTTGGGAAAATGTAATCACATGAACATCAGGAAGAAGCCTGTGTCAACATGAACGGATAGCCTTCACGACAAACAGAAATCTGAGCTAGACCAGCAGATGGAGGCAGGAGTGTTCTAACTAAGGATAAAGTGGAAATGGGAATAAGTTAATTAACAGTTGGATAAAACAGGAGGTCCTTTACAGGAATTGAACACATTGCCATGAGTACAGGCACCCAGAATGCCATCTGGTGCATTCCCACCCCTCCAGCCCACTGCCTAGCTTGATAGGAAATAGAAGAGTAGAAAAACATAGTATACATGAGTGCAGAGAGAGAGAGAGAGAGAGAGAGAGAGAGAGAGAGAGAGAGAGCACCAGGTGACCAAGAAAAATGGGCAACACATGGCTTCAACTAATTGTCAATTCCAGGGAAGAGAAGAACCCAGAGATGAAAATTGAGATAGATCCTACATGGTGGGAAAAAGAAAAACCACGAGCATATGGTATCAAGGCTAAATCAGATCCTGTGCCCAGCATGGAGCTTTTCCATTTCTCTCTGGAATGGAAAAAAGAAAGACGCACACTCATACACCCAACTCTGTCCAGGTGCTGTCAAAGGCTACTTGTGGAAACCATCACCAATCATAAATTGTAACAGCAACCCAGGCTGATTTGGTACATAACGGACACCAGAGAGACAGACAGAGGATAGCTACTGTCTGAGACAGAGATCTGGAATACAGCTCTGCAGTGAATGAGCTCCACCATACCAGGCTTGTAATATGCAGAGGCTCTGCAAAGAAGAGATGGTTTAGAACTTCTTCCAAGTCTGCAGGCAGCAGCAGTACAGAGGCTGCCAAGGTTTGTGAGAATTCCCAGCACCAGAAGTAAAAATCTAATAAGTGAGAAGAAATGAGCAGGCTGGAATCGCCATGGGCTCGCCAATACAGAAGAGTCTCTTTCTACTTGGGAATGTAACTCTCAATATAGCACTTAAGGTAAACAGCTTCAATTTCCTTAAATTATTCATAACGAAAGTTATATATTAATGCACAACTTTAATCCTATATATAATATGTATATATAAATGTATAATGTGCAAAGTCTATAAGCAAGCATATATATATATGCAAAATAAACTTTTATAGAGTGTTGCTGAATGACTATGGTAGAATCAGTGTTATACCCTCTTAACTGAATATAAAGCTCAGAGTTAGTTCTAAAGGAGCTACACGTTGCCTTTTAATAATGTCTATTCAAATTGGGCAAGGAAACTCTCCACCTCTATGGGGATTTCCTTTTGGGGAATCAAAGGTTTCATAAATCAGATAATAAGAGAAACTTTAGGGGAGAAATATCAATCTTACTTGTTTAAAACATGCAATTTCTTACTAAGAAAGTATAACTGTGGCCATAGTCCTTCAGAGAACTATAGACAGAGTGCACGGCCTGAATTTTCTCTGTATACACCACGGCCTTGCACTGCTCCACAGGTTTGAACAAGTCTTGCAGTGTTCTGGGAAGTCATCTTCATTTTCATCTTTCTGTCTATCCACCAAAATTCCATTTCCTCATCTACCTACCTTACAACATCCAGCTCAAATTCCAGCTTCTCCAGGCCTGCGCTCGATGCTTTCCTGCATTCTGCTGAGCTCTCATCCACTTTCTAACGTCTCTTATTTTGGTAACATGAGAATTACGTATTTGTGCATCATTCTCCACACTAGTCTCTAAGTTCTCTGAGGACAGCAGCTGTATTACAATCTTTAACATGTAAGCAGTTATCATAACATGTGCTACATGGAAATTCTTCAATAAATGCTTTGGTTAGTTAATAAAAAATTCAACAACATACATAGCCTTTTACTAACTCAAATGTACCTCAGTATAGAGCCCCACATCACCTCATTGTGGTAGTATTTTGAATGAAAGTGGTCCTCATAAACTCAGAGGAAGTGTAATTATTGAGGTGTGGCCTTGTTGGAGTAGGTGTGGCCTTATTGTAGGAGTATGTCACAGGGGATGGGCTTTGAATTTTCAGATGCTCAACCCAAGCCCAGTGTCTCACTCTCTTCTTGCTGCCTGCCAATCCAGAAGTAGAACTCTCAGCTACCTCTCCAGTACCATGCCTGTCTGCATGCTGCTATGCTTCCTGCCATGATGATAATATACCGATCCTCTCAACTTTACACTAACCCAATTAAATGTTTTTCTTTATAAGAGTTACCATGCTTATGGTATCTCTTCATAGCAACAAAATTCTAATTAAGACACTTTAGAGAACAATAGAATAAGTACCACAAGGAAAGGGGATTTTAGAACAAAAAGTTTATTACCAAACTAAACTCATACAGTATAACCCAATGACTGCATTCTTCGATGTTTAACCAAGTTGAAAACTCATATCCATATCAATATCTGCACCTGGATATTTATAGTGACTTCATTTGTAATGGCAAGAACTTAGAGTAATAAAAGTATCCTTCAGTGGGTTAATGAACAGCTTGTGGTACATCTATACAAGAGAATATTATTCATCACTGAGAATAAATGAAAAAATTAACACACATACACAAAGTAATCTTGAATGTACACAGAATTCTATGTATAAATATACCTATATAGTTTAAATGAAATTTTCATATCTAGTCTTACTATGTTCCCTCCAAGAGCCAAAGACTATATAACAAAATCCTCAACACTTGGCATGAAAAGTCCTCCTTTGAATTGTTGCCCAGGGATACCTAAGAGACTACAAAAACATATAGACTATGTCTGCTGCCCTTGGTTATCCCCGAGAGGTCGATGGTAAGTCCCTATTGCTAAATCCAACATTCACTTCAAACACAGGGTCCAGAGGGCCCTGAGATGGAACAGAATACCTCTTCCCCAAGGACTAGCTTTCATGATACCAGAAGATGCCACACAAGTTTCCAAAGGAGGAAAGCAAGCAAATTCCTACCCAGCCATGTCTATAAACCATAATAATGACCACCATGAAATAATAACCCTAAGTGTGCAGTGGTGGCACATACCTTGGTAGTAACCAATAGCTCTCTAACTGGACTTAAAACCCACTCAACAAGAGGGAAATCATGTCCGGTAAGAAGAATAATCATTAGCTCAACAAAATTTTTGAAAAGAAAATTTTTAGATGAAATCTGTTGACATATATAACAGAGGAGATGAAGCTTGTTGTGAAATAGCTGGGGGGGAGCTACAAAAAAAGTACCAAAATGTGCTAATGGCCAGTTATGGAATCTTAGTCCTATCTGACCACCCGCCTTCACCTGAAATAGCAGTTTCTTCTATTTGAGAGACACACTGCCCTGTTGTTAATAGAAAATGTACATTGGTTGCCTGTTTCAGGAACAATTACTTTAGGAATTAATCTTGTGGAAATATTCTAAACTGTAAGTTGTAAGTTATATGTCGAAAGGTAAGTGTGTGTATAAGTACCTTTGGAAGAGTACATTGTGACTGTTTTGAAACTACAATCATAATATTCTTTAAATTTTGTCAAAACCAGTTGGGGCCTTCACAATCCTGAGAATGTTTGACCAGAAAATATGTCCTGATCCAAGTATGATTTTCTGATTTTTTTATTCTTCTCAGCATCTTGATCAGTTTCATGGTGATTGATCATTAAGTACACTTTCCCTCAAGCCTTTATGCAAGCTTAAGTTGGTCCAGGACAGAGATATAGTCGGATCGCCCTTCCCTAATTCAACATGAAGGCTCCTCATGGCACATCTATGGATCTTATCTAAGTTGAAATTTTTACAACTTCCAGGTGTGCCAGATGGAGATAAATTTTCCAACATGACAGGCCAGCTTTCTTCTACTTGCATTTCTAGAAACTGAGTAGGAAGTAGGGACATTCAATTTTTGTCATTTTAAGAATTACAAAATAGAGCCTTCAACATAATGGAAGGGTCTGTCCCGCTTTTGCCATAGACTGGTAGTCACTGGAATTCACAGAGAACTCCCAATGTGACACGTTACTGCCTCCTTTTAAATAAGTCTTTTTTGCAGAGGATCTAAGATGGTCCCATATTACTATGAAGAAAGAAGTAGAGGAGGCATAGTTGGCTTATCCAGTACACTTTTTCTGATTCTCAACCTGAATGCTGTTTCCAGAACAGGGACAGTTCTATGGTACAATTACATCCTTAAAATAAATTGATTACAGGAAGGAAAAAAATCTATGAAAATGGAAGAGGCTAGAAAATAAATTCACATTACAGTGTCTCTCCTCTGTTTAAGGTTTTATGGGTTGTCTTTCTCAGGCAATGGAATAGAGTCATCCTATACACGTCCAGCCTCCACCCATGTTGTATAAATTATCCTCAAAGACTCGCAGAAAATAAGGAGCATCGAGCCCTTCTTACCCTATACACACTATTGAAATATCTTATATGATTGAGCTAAATGATCGAGGCACCACACAAGTGTGATTTTTACCAATGGAAGGAGTGATTTAGGTTCTCAACATGGCCCAAAAGGTATCATCGAGGGCTGAGCTTGATAGTGACATCTAGGTCAAAAGACCTTCCAGTCTTCTTGATAGTACTCAAATAACATCTTTTCATTAACATATAAACTAAGGTCATTTTCCTGAACTGTGAACATAAGAACATCTTACTCTGTAAGTGGCCAAGGGAGAAGAGAGGGGATTTGAAATCTGTCATGATGTGCATTACAAAAAACTTCAATATCTTCCCCAGGTTTTGAAAGATCCCTAGGGAAGTCTAGTGTTCTAGACAGAGAAACTCTAAACTATTATTATGCATTATTAAAATTACTTTAACCCCATGGATAGAGTATGATGGTGCTAATATATGAAATATTTCAGTATAAGTACTCGTGCGTGTTGTATTATTAAATATCAGCTTTGACAAACACAGTATTTATTAGTATAGCTATATTTATTATGCCATTATCACATGCTTTTACTAGGTAAAGGTGTTTGGGTAAGAATTTAAATAAGCGTTTTAATTTAATGAGTCCATTTTTGTTCTTGAAGCAACACCATTATGGGAACAAGTAAAAAACGTAGTGGCTATTAGTCTAGAAAAACAATATAATAAATCTGAAAAGTGCTATAACATAAACACCTTTAAATAATGACACATGTGGAATATCTCAGCCTTGGTGTCTGAAATCCAATAATTTGTAAACTCTCCGTATATGAGCTGTAGATGAGATAAATGAGGTGCTAAAACTTTAGTGAGCTGGGGAAAGAACTTTTTTCTTATAATTTTTGAAAACAGACAGAAAGTTCATTAAAATTGTTAAGTGTCTGATCCATCAATTTAATGATGCTGGTGCCTTTTTTGCCTCTCCATATATGTATGCCCTTCTAAAATACATCTAAGAAATAAAATAGTTAATACTTTTGATTCTTTTTAATATTGAAGTGACAGATCTGGGGACCTGCAAACATCTGGATCAGCAAACTGAGATATGTGAATGACAGTTAACAACATTCGTGTGGGATTTGGGCATGTGAAGTTATCTTTGCTTTGGAGATCAATACAATCCTCAAATGAAGGCCACCCCTTGTCTAGGATAAACACAGCAATATCTTGGCTCTTGCAAATGGGACAGTGTGTAAACTCCCAGGCATGTTAGAATCATCCATGTTTATTTTAACAATCCTGCTGATAGGATTAAATGGGTTTAAAGATTAAACGGCTTTACAAGAACTGGATTTTGTACATATGTAGAATGTTTGTTGATAAATAAAATTAGACTCAAATGGTGTAAATTATGAGATGCAATTTTCCTCATAAACACTAGGCAAATTTTACCAACTTTTCTAGGGAGGCCAGAGTCTTTCATGTTGCCAAAATCCTGCCTACAAATTCATTAGTCAGATTCACTCTATTCAAGGAATGCATGTAGCTAAAAAGGGAATCAATTCAAATTGAAACAAGTCAGCTGTTGAGTAATGTCATAATTTCCATAACAGTAGAATGTCATGAATGACATCACAGAGCATGGTCCCTAAGAATGGGACCATAGGAGTTTGGATGCAGAAACAATGTTAGTCAAGCATTCAGTTATTAACACGGACCCGATATGACCATGCCCTTTGGGACATATCAGCCAGATGTATTTTGCTATGGCCAAAAAGTCAATTGTCCTTTTTGTCTTTAAAACAAATTGATTGATAACATACTGCCCACCCTTCTTGATTAGCAGTTCCAAAAAGTATTCTGGAAAACCAAAGTCCCAGATTTTTCATTCAGATAAGTGTAGGTATTGGTTCTGATAACATTTCCCACATAGAAATGAATGAAGAAATATTATATACATGCAGCATGCCTATGCACAAGGAGTAAGGTAGGATTTAATATTTCATTGAGAAGAAGAAAGGAGCTTGCATAACAAACAATAAAATGTTAATGTTAAAAAAATTTTAGTTAGGTCCTAAGGAGATAGCTCAGGCTGTGAAGTGCTTGTCACAGGACCTGAGTTTGATCCCAGAACCCACATATAAAAGCCAGGTATGACATGCTTGAAATCCTAGCAGTGAGATAGAAACAGGAAGACCTCTGGGATTGGTAGGCTAGCTAGTCTAGTCTGCTTGGAGAGTTTCAGGCCAGTAAGATACCGTACCTTAAAAAAAACCGAAATAGTTGTGGTCTGTGAAAACCACCCAAGATGGGCCTCTTGCTTCCACATGCATGGACACACAATATACACACTTTACAACTGAACTTCTGAGCTGAGAACTAAGTAAATATTTTTGTTTTTAAGTCAGTTACTTTGTGTGTGGTTTTATAATATTACAACACCCACCGTCCAATATAGTCTTAAATCTAGTGAGCTAAACAATATTAAAAACATATTACATGTAAATGAAACTGCCACATCTACCCCTTAACAACAAACACTTCCAAATGACCTCACCTTCAAAGCAACTCCAAGGCCACCCCTGTGTAAGTGTGTCTCTTTTGGTCTCAAGGAAACACAAGTGCATTTAATCAAATAGAACTACAAAATATCCTACCTACATGCCTTTCACTATCACAACTTTCAAGGGGCAGCAATGGTCACAGTGCTTCTACAGGAATCTATGGGATGCTTGATTGACATCGGCCTTTTCTCTAAATGAAGAAAGCCTTTGAGAACAGAGACTACCTCACAGCATTCATCCCTCATGTCGATCTAATAACCTTCCTACAGTAAGCTGTCAATAAATGCATGATGGAAGAACGAGTATATGAGTGAATAAGGGATTTAAAAACCCTCATAGATCAATTGAAGAAGTAAATCACTCAGTCTGTGCAATTATAATAAAAGAAAAATTTATGCTCATCATAAAATAATGTCTACAAGTAGACAAGAACGTGCCAAAGACAGTATATTTGAAGCAAGTTCTACAGAAAGAGATAAATGACAAATTGTAGAAATATGTGTCTTTCTTTATATATGTCTTTTACTTAAGGCCTTGCTAGCTTATTCCTTTTGTGTCAAGTTTGATGGGGTTTGGACCATGATTTAATCACCACAGTGTAAATTTTTAGGCTGTGACATTCCCATTAGAATAGAGAGCTGCCTGTTGTATCTCAGAATCCATTCCCTGTCCTATCTGTCAACATGGAATCAGGAATCCATTCCACTATTTAACATCTTTGCTGAGCACTGCTAAGGTTACAGGCTAACTAGTTGTAAAACTGGCTTGTGAATCAGGAAGTTGTGTGTTCTGGTACATGGACGCAGACAGAGCTGCATCAATTTCCTGAGTCTCTCTGCTTTGAAAAGCACCGTCGTCAAAGAAATCCAAAAGTACATCAAACTGAATGATCTTCAGAGTCAGACAGTGAAAGTGATGCTGTGATCTGACAAAGCAAGCAGGAAGCAAAGGGAGAACCACAGGAGCAAAGATCGAAGGCTATAGACAAGTAAGTAGACAGGGAACTTCATCCGCGTGTATCACTCACTACTTCTTAGCAAGACCCAGACAGCTTGACAATGACTAAGATCATGGAGAACACTGAGGAAGATGATTAAGGGAGTGGAGTAATTGATATATGAGGAGAGAGGATTTTGAAAAATCTAATTGTGAAGATACCCAGCCAAACAATGAGCGTGCTGAGAAAATGCAGATGTACTTCTGGTTTGCACTCGTGAGCAAAGCCCAGAGCAGGATTAGATGAAAACGCCTTATCCAAAACGGATGTGAGTGGGAGTGAGAGGAAGAAATAGTAAATGTGGAGGTCAAGGACCAGGATCGGGGCCAAATTCTTACAGGAGGATATGTAACTCAAATGCTTCAAACCCATGCCTGGCAGTCGCATTCCCAGATAGAGAACATGGAGTTTGCCTAGTTTCTCCCTCCGATGCCTCCTCCTTGGCACACTGGGCTGGCTAGAAGAAAAAAAAATCACCTGTAATCAGTATGTTTAATACAAGCAAACCTTGTACTTACAATAGGAACTTGGTTAAAATAAGCTTAGAAAATACTCCAAAACTAAAGGGATTTTGATCCTCCTTTGGAGTCTGGCTTAAGGATGGCAGGGGAAATCTGGAGACTCAGGCTCCATAATCTGTATCCTGGTGTCCCCTACTATGTCAAGAAACAGGATTTCTTATTCAAACGTCTAATCATTTCTCCATGCCAGAAGAATATTTCAGATCCCTGAAGGAGAGATCCATAAGGCCTGTCCCTGGCTCTGTATCTCCGTGTAGGCTTCAGTCACTCTAAGTTTGACAAAAAGCAGAACTCACTGAGAATGGAGAGGAAGTGTGGTCTCAAATGGGCAGCAGAAGGCAGATAAGAAAAGATGTACACAAGCTGCTGTGTACCCTCAGGTGACTCCTGCTCATGTGGGGAAATGTCAGCCAAGCCCGGGTCTGATCTCCTGCAAAATGACAAAATCTCCACCTGGCAGACCATAGTCCCCCATTTCTATACGCGTGTTCTTTGGCGTGTTCACACTCTGCCACAACCCTTGGCATCCTATTCTCTCATTTCCTGTCTTGGCAAAAGAATGCTGGAGGAATCTGGGCAATCACAAGGGACAAATCCTCTCCTCTCAGCAACATCTCTAAAGAGCCAGGGAAGCATGCCTTCTGGGGAGAAAGGTCCCAAGATCCCTTCCACACACACCGCAGTGGCTGGCGTGACCAGAGTAACTAATGGATCGAGATATTTTTTTTCATCAATAATTGTGTAGCTTTCTAAAAGTGTTTATATTAGGTTAATGATTGAAAATACATTGAACTAAAAAATGTGAACAAAACTAGTAAAGTTAAAATCTGACTTTACACGAGGGCAGTTCTAAATAGATGAATTCAATGGTTGTATAGTTGACAGATGTCTAAACTAGACGACATACATGGATATATATGTACATGAATATTAATTGATCGCACTTTATATGGTGTTCTAGAAGCTTTATCTTCATTTTCCACTTTATCAACTGTCTTAGGATTATTCTATACATTAAAAATATTTTTCTAAATATTTCTAAATATTCTGTGACTGTCTAGAGATATTACATACATACTATTATTAACTTCATCAGTATTCTCTGGTCCTGTTTAAAAATTATCCCTTTTCTTTTACTGTTAGAAAGACTGTTGAAGGTTTCCATGTTCATAAATATAGGATCATTTAAAAGAGTTTGTCAATATGAAATTTCTAGGTCGAAGGAATTAAGCACCTTTATGCTTCTCAATCTGCATTGACAACTGGAATGTCTGAACAAATCTACTTCACTACATTCTCCCTAAAACTAATGCTGTAATTCATCAGAATGACCCATAGGATATGTAATATATGTGAGTGGATATTTCTAAACTTGCATGCACATTAGAGGCAATAAATGGAATGAAGATAATCAAATACACTATGTACATGTTCAAAAATCTCACAATGAAATGAATTGTTATATACTATTAATATGTGATAACAAAATATTTTAAATGTTTGAATCTGTATAAATAAGGGGTAAGGAGAGCAGGTATAGACTATGAAACCAGACAGAAGACCACAAGAGGTAATGGGAGGTTGGGAAAGTGGGGGAGATGTCAAGGAGCCACATAAATATAGAAAGGAGACAGTTGGGGCCAAGAAGGCACACAAGACTGAGAGACTGGGGCAAAGAAAGAGTGGGTAAGAAACAACAATTTTGCTTTAAAACATCCACAGTTAAGCATAATTGTGTGTAACCTAATCAAATATCTTAAAGCTACCCAGATTAAATTATTAAATATTTTATAACTTATAACCATGAAAACTTGTTATATCCTTTTAAAATTCTCAACTCACCTCTACATCCAATTGTAAATACAACCAATGACTTCCCAGTAGTAGCAAATAAGTGTGTGATTCCTCAAAATTCCCTGTGAAATAATACGTAATTTCTGTTTCTTGAGCAAAAACATGTCTACATTTTATTCTGGGTTTATTAATTGCATTCTTCACATCTGCATGTGTTTTTAAAGCTTTGTATCTTTGTGGTCTGCTCCATTGGAAGAGAGATGCAGAGGACAACTGCACTCCTCTGGTATGTCCATTCACTTGGCATGACAAGCAATGCCACTGTCTTTGGGGAGGATGGCATTTTAATAACATTACACTTATTCGTTGAATTTTCTTTTGTTTTGTTTTCACTGTGCTGCTCCTTGTTCTCATTATAGCTTTCTGCCTGGTGTTTTCTCTGCTGTAATATCACTTCCAGTTCTTTTTATGTGGTTGCTGCTGCCATTGCCGTTACTGTTGTCTTCATTCGTCTGCCTGTCTCCTTGCCCTTATTTAATGAAATGTCTCTATTAAATGTCTCATGGCCAGCCTTTGAAAGCCAGGCTCAGACATAAATGTTCAGCTCAGACAGTCCGTGATTATGGGGCTGTGCCTGGATGTCTGCCTTCCTTTGTGTTTTCCACAGCTGAGACATTCTTTCTACTCTTCCTTTTCACTGTCTTTATCTTAGTTCCTATGTCTCTTTTTCCTACTCTGAAGATTTGAAAATTGAGGTTTTGAAAAATTACTTTCCAGTGATTATTTGGAATTTTAAGCACATATGATAAACTCTTAAAAGTTAGATTCCATTAGATTGTTACTTAGGAAAAAAAAACATTTTTCTCTTATTCCCTCTTTTCAATCTTGGTTAATTTAGAAGTTTGGAAAGGTCATCTTATTTTATTATTTTTAATTTTCATTTTTATTGCTCGACAATTTTACACATACATAAAATCTGTTTTTAATCAAATCCCCTTACCATCTCCCCCCAGTTCCTCCTTGATCACCCCCACCATTTTCCCCTCCCAGCTTCATGCGGTCTATTTTAAAATTTTCCTGAGCCCACTTAGTGTTGCCAATATGTGCATGGATGCAGAACCATCTTCTGAAGGGAATTAGCCTATCAGAGGCCAGGTTCCTGCATAGCACTGATCCTCATTACACTAGCAGCCATCAATTGCCATAACTCTATAGACAGAGGTGAGACTTCATGAGACCCTCCCCTCCATGCTGGGGTTTGACTGGCTTGATTTGTGTAACTCTTGTGCATGCAGTCACAGCTCATATGAGTCTGTGTGTACCATGGCCTTCTCATGTCAAGCAAAAGCTATGTTAGTGACTCTCCTAAGACTAGCCATGATGGGTGAAGATGTGGTATAGATGTCTCATTCAGAGCTAAGTACCCTATACTCTTACTCTGCACATTGACCCACTGTGGGACTCTTTACTAATCACTGGCTACTGCAAAAGTAAGTTTTCTGACGTGGCTCAATAGATACCCTTATCTGTGGGTAGAAAGATGAGATCTTAGGGGCAGCTTATTAATATGTCCATGTAGAATTGGTGCTACTCCTAGGGCTAATGACCTAGCAACCCATAGCTTTTGTCCCAGTTAAAAGTTGCTTTTTATTAGGATGAGGTGCAAAGATTTGAACACAGAATTTTTATTATTTTCTCCTTTTTCCTATATTTCTAAATAATGTTTGCAATTTACAAAGATAAAACTAAAACTGTGCAATTATTGACTCAAATGAAATCCAGATTGATGTGGAAAACCACAAAATACTGTCATACTTTTCTCTGTATTTAAATCTCACTTGCTGGCTAGGGACATGACATAGTTGGTAAAGTACTCAGTTTCCAAGCGTGAGGTCCTGAATTCAGTTTCCCAAAGCTAGTATCTAAAGCTGGACCCAGTGGCAGACATCTTTAATTCTTGTGCATCGAGATGGAATCAGAGACAGGAGATTCTATGGAAACACACAGCCCAGCTATCCCCTTCTATGTATTGAAGTTCCCAGCCAATCAAACAAAGGTGGGAGGTGCTTTTGACCACACATGAACCGTGCCAATGTCTAGACACACACACACACACACACACACACACACACACACACACACACTTTAAATATTTCTATTAGTATTTATCTTTATTTTGTAAATGATACACTGATACCACGACCTATTGGCATCAGATAATGTCTATGGACTTTTGTTCTGGCAGATAATTCTGCATTGGTCTCTCCATGTACATCACATCCATATATAACTCATTGTCTTGTTTTTGCCAAGGATTAAAAACTACAACATCGCTCTTGACTCCTATGAATCTAAGTGTGGCCTCATGCCACATCTCTGAGCAGTGAAAAATGCAAGGCTTTCTGGGGGAACTTATTGTTTCCTTCCCAGAAAGATAAAATTACACAAGTGGAAAGCAATTTGGTCCATGTCCTGCATCCACATTCCCATCAACAGAGGAAGGCATGATCCCAACACCACAAGGATGATGGTGGAAGAGAATAGAAAGAGCTTAATACTAATGACATATTTGCCATGTTTCTAGTCCATGATGCCTGGTCCAGGATTTCAGACCACTGTAGGAAGATCTTGTTTCCTACATTACTGTTGTATTTCTTTCAGCTTGTATTGAAGAAAGACCAGTTATTCTTAGATACTATAATCTCTGGCTTTCACATGAATGTTGACATTCTAATTATGTTAATCTTTATTACTGTTTGCATTCGATCATTACAAGTCTCTTAGTCATGAATTAGTTTTCCCTCTGTGTCTGTTCTGTCTCCATCCTATTAATTGCATCTAAAAACAAAATTTGTGTTCTCACTTCTTCTTCCTCAGTCATCTCTCTCAGCTCATCTGTCTTTGTGCTTTTGAGTCACTGAATTCGTGATCTTAAATTATCCTACACTGTGAAGCAGTTGCAAAAAGACAATAATTTGTCTCTAGAGTAATAGTTTCCTCATTTGGATTCTCCATCTGCCTTTTAGATTCCTCCTTACTTGTGTATTTAGAAGATTGGCATGCACATATTGATACTTCCTATACTGATAAAGACAGTTCATACTGTCTACTTTAATCATATTACATGAACGTGGTTCAAGTACGCATTAGTTCATCTTCCCATTGTCTGATTCCTGGTTCATTTCCCCTCAGATTTACAGTGGAGGTACACACATCTGAGATCTATCTGTTCCATGAACTTCTAGGAAGAGAAGGAGTAGTCCAGGACCTGGTTCTGATACATTTACCTAAGTAGAAATACCAAATAATAATAATATAGAAATACATATTATTACTTTACATTTAAAAATATTTATTTAGAAGCATGTTATCCCTTGTTATTTATTTTCTGTTACATATGTGATATTTATTTTTAAAATAAGACTACAAGTAACAATTAGTAGTAATTAATAGTGGGCCAAAACAAATGTGTAAAGAGAAATTACAATAGTATTTTATATTTCTTTTCCCTCTCTGATAGAGTCACTTCCTTTAATATCTTACAGCTCGCTATTGGACATTGTAGCTATGTTGTATATGCCTGAGGCTATGTTAATATGTGTTCTTAAGAAATGTAGAACAGGAATTTTTAAACTGAGAACATCAATATGACAAAGCTAAACACATATTAACTATATGTAACAAAAACAGTAACAAAGTTCCCATCTCCTGTACAGTCAGACTGTCTGACCTTTCCATTAACCTTCCAAGTGATGATTCTGTGCAGTGTCTGTCGGCTTTAGAACAACCCTGCTTTCTAGTGCATTGGGACAAAACTGACATGACGGCATTCCTTTTGCCTTGCAGCTTTGCTCCCATGCTCCCATGCTTCCTTCATTGTCCTGGCTTTTGTTGTTTCACAGACTTGTGGATGTCAAGGTTAGGCAGATTCTGTTAACAACAGCATTTAATCAAGGAACACTTAACATTTTATTTACTTGTCAGAGTAGAATTTTTGGACAGATAGAAAACCATTTTCACTTCAAAAAAAGACTCTCTACCTTGTACCCACAGGCTAGTTAGAGTAGACTTGTGAGAAGTCTGTTCATTGGGCCCTTTGCATTTTTATCTTTTTATGTTCTACATGTCTAAAATAGCTATGATTTAAATGTTCCAAAGTCAAAATTCACTCAGGGAAAATGCTTTTGAAGCACAAACTTAATTTGAACTTCTAAAATCAGAATTGAGTCCAGACACATAGAAATTTTGATGAAGAAATTAAGAAATTTTTATTTAATTTGGCAACCTCCTTCTAGTGACACTTTATTTTAAAATTCTGAGGCAGCTCTGTTTTCATAACTTGAGAGATACTGTCGCAGTTGTTGTTATTATTGTTATGGTTCTTTTCTTGTTCCATAATTGGGGTTTTGTTGTACATAAGTGCCAAAACCTAAAGCAACCCAAGTACAACCCCTTAGTTCTTCCTCAGAGACCACGGACCGTGTCTGAAGACAGAGCATAGAAATCTGTTTTACAGCAAACTCCTTCTTCATTTTGATCCTCAGTGTGTTTACACATTGGAGGATAGTCTAGAAACTCATACATTGAAGGTGTGGTACTGCAGGTCCATGTTATGTTTTCTGTAGATGGCAGCAACTATAACACTCTCTAATCTCATAGGCTAGTGTCCAAGAGTATGTAATCTTCCATTAATACAAACTCAAGCATGTTATCAATAATGTCTCTATTATGTAAGGAGAACTACAAGATACTGACTGTATTAGGAAAGGTCAATACAGCAGAGGCAACAAACCACACATCTTTGAGAAAACACCGCTAATGGTGTGTGAGACTTTTAGCTGGTGAAGTCTTGCATTTTCTTTAGTAAAAGTTTCATCAAATAACTAGAATTGTTAAAATTGACTCTAGTTCAGTATGCCAGGAGCATGCACAAAGTTGAAGAAAATCTAGTGAACATTTGAATGGGATTACCAGAAATCTTGTGTGTCTTCATTAACATCTCCTGAGAAATCATGAGGATGGTTTGAGGCTCCATTATTCTTGTCCTAAAGCTAGGGCTGACACATGACTCAGTCCTGAAGAGTTCATAATCATTAGTAAAGACCAACAGAACATCTCCACATGGTGCAAAACCAGCATACCAGCTGCCCTGTCTTCTCATCCTTCTTTTTTCAATCACTGGGTATTTTAATTGGAACCCATGCTATAGAACTATAACATCACTCCGTTTCCTAGAACATTCAATAAAACAGTAGGACAAGTATGTTAAATGTGTATGTAATACTTTCAGCCGAGAATTCTATTGTCAAAAAGATTTTTTAAAAATGAAAAAGTTAAATTGTAGAAATACTTGCTCATCTTGTGCCAAGTTTTTGTGATTCTGTCTTCACATTTGCCTCCACATGCTGTCTCTAGCCTTCCCAATCTCAAATTATTTTTGACATCTTATACAATATGTTTGGCTTTTCTTGTTGTATCTCTTCAATCTGGGTGTGAGCATCCTTCCATCTGTCACTAAAATTATACAGTATATAGCCTTCTTCTTCAGTGGCTATCATTTTCATTAACTGAACTCTTGGAAAACCTGGTCACAATATCCACCTTTAAAGACAGAGTTTCAAGCATTCCCAGGTACTATATACTTAAATTGCACAATTAAATGACATTACTCAGAGGTCTGTGACAATGGAGAGTCCATCTCTGTAGGCTGCAAATCATGTGGTCAACATCTGCCAAAATGATAGCAATGTAACAGAATCTAGTTATCTACCTACCTGTCATATCTGCAACATTGTATCCATCCATTATTTTAGAAGTTCCCACTTGACTTTTGCATTTCTCCAAACTTTCTACCTCCATAATGAGAAACAAAGGTTTTTAATTTCTTATTGAGGGGTTTTCTAGAACACAAGATTTTTCAGTGGAATCATTACTATCTGGTGGAAATGGTTGGTTGCCCTATATCTTAGAACATATTGGCTTTTGTTTGTTTTGATCTTTGCTTTTTGTTTTATTAGGATTTTGAAAGGAAGGGGGAGAGACAGAGAGAAAAACATGAGGTTGGGGTGAGTGGGGAAGATCTGGGAGGAAGTGGAAGAGGAGAAAGTGATCAAATTTATTTATATGAAAAATAAATAAATTTAATGTCAAAGTCCAAATTATATGGGTAACAAAGTATAGTATTAACATGAGCTTTACTGATCATGCCTCCTATAAAGCTTGGACCACAACAGAAATCATCACCCCCAGAAGTTCACAAACAAAGGGTTTGAGAGAGACTTCTCTCCAGTAGCTAAGTATAATGACATTTCTAAATAAAACTCATGGGCTTGGAATATAGAATTCCTTTTCTACAAGGTGATGAGAATCTTATCCCTAGGGCTCATCAGAAAGTATTACCTTGAGTTTTTGCCTAAATTTGTGAATATTTGCTGTTTATTGCACCCAGCAGTTATCCTCCTTTCCAAGGACGCCATGCCTTGATTTTCACACAGAAATAAGGTGGTCCCTACCATTTGCTACTGCGCAAATATTTGAGGAGTCTGTCAAGATCAACAAGAAAACCAATTAAAATACTGGGTAAAGCCATTGATTTGGCATCTGTGTGAAGAACATACACAAAGAGCCAGTGAGACGACCAAACTTGGTTGTCAACTTCACACTGCTTGGAATCTGAATCTCCTTCTATCAGATTAGCCTGTAGACACATCTATGAAGCATTTTCTTGATTGATAATTAATGTAGGAGGGTCCAGCTCACAGGAAGCAGTCAGTACTATTCCTAAGCAGGTGAACCTGACCTTTCTCTTTTCTTTCCTCATTGATTAATTTATTTATTCACTTTAGAGCCTGATTGCAGCCCACTCCCTCTTTTCCTCCCAGTCCCACCCTTGTTCCCCCTTCCTCCATTCCCCCATTCTCTTCTCCTCAGAGAAGAGGAGACTCCCCCATGGTACATCAAGTCACAGCAGGACTAAGTACATCCTCTCCCACTGAGTCCAGACAAGGCAGCCCAGCAGGAGGAAGGGAATCCAAAGGCAGGCAACAAAGTCAGAGACAGCTCCCCCTCTCCTGCTATAATTGCTAACATTAACTGTCTCCTGAGAGGCTTAACAATAAAAACAGATGCAGACAGAGACCCACACCCAAACATCAGGTGCTCAGGGAGACTTGTGGAAGAGTGGGGACCAGGATTGAGAGAGCTGGAAGGATCAAGGACATTACAAGAACACCTACAGAGCCAAGTAACCTGGGCCCATGGGGACTCACAGAGACTGAACCACGAACCAAAGAGCCTTACCTTTCTAAGAAAACTAATTGAATGTAAGCCTAGGAGCCAGCCAGTAAGTATTCTTCTATGATTTGCTTCAAGCTCCTGCTTTGCATTCTTACTCTGGCTTTCCTCAGTGATGGACTATTACCTAGAGCCCAAAAATACGTTTTTCTCCCCGTTACTTTTTCTCATAGTATTTTACTACAGCAACAGGAAAGCAAACTACAATAGCCAGTAGCAATAAAAATGACCTTCCTCAACATTAGTCTTCATGGAGAGGTGTATTAAAGGAGACACCACTCCACTGAAGCCCCACGTGAATAAAATAAAAATAAAAGGGAGAATAGCCCCCATTGGTACAGAGGTTGGAAACTGTGGGACGCTTCACTCCTCACTCATGGGAATATAAAATGGTACAAATACTGTAGGAAAGAATCCAGTGCATCCTCAAGAAGTTCATCATGGAATTTTTGTACAAATTGGCTATTTTAGTCTTAGCTACACACCAGTAGTATTAAACTCAGATACTCAAATACATGTACACGTATGTTCTTAGCATCACCAATCACAGCAGGCAAAAGGTATAGAAAATGCTCATCAACTCATCATTAATGCATTCACAAAATGGGTTATATCTGTTCAAAGAAATATGATTAATTTGTCAAAAAAAGGAGGTAGTGATGCATGATGCAGTAGCAATAGACCTTGAAAATAGTGTGCTCCATGAAACAAAAGGCAAGACAGGAAAGGCCATAAGTTAAGCATCTATATGAAATATCTAGAGTAAATAAATGGAAAGAGACAGAAAATAAATTAGTAATTGTGAGGGGCCATAAGAGGTGGGAGGAGAAGAAGGAGTGAGGGTCACTGCTTATGGATGTAGCTTTCTGCCTTTAAGAGGGTAATGAAGCATCTTATATAGCCAGATTGAGATAGTCATGACACAACATTATGAATGTACAAAAATGCAACTGAGCTGCAAACTTCAAAGTGGTTAATCTTAGGTGCTAGAGAAACGGCTCAGTGGTTAAAAGCACTTATTGCTCCTGCAGAAGAGCCCGGTTTGACTCCAGCACCCACATGATGGTCCACAACCATCAGTAACTCCATCCCAAGAAACTCTCTTTTGACCTTCCTGGGTACCAGGCAAGCATATGGAACTCATACAAATGTGGAGGCAAAATACTGATACACATAAAAATATAAATCTTAATTTTAAGAATTGGTTAATCTTCTGTTATGTGACTTTTACCTCAGATGCAAAAAAAAAAAAAGATACAAGATATGTTTACGGCCTAACTAATAAAGTATTCAAAACTTATGTTTAAATTTAAAAATGCAATAGAAAGTAAATAGCATTAGGACTGTCCCATTTTGTAAAATAATAAAAATTATAATGCATATTATAAATACATATAATTTAGTGAATATATAAAATAATTCCAAGCATTACAAAGAACTACTCGAAGTTAGCTATGAAGACAGAATTACAGGAGACATCCATTATATACATTATATACATATTACTTTCTCAAAACATAAAATGTGACAAACTTTTACAATGTAATTATAGATTCCTCCTACACATAAGAGGAGTACATTATCAACAGCTTTTAACCTACTTATATATCTGTTTTCTATTTTGCTGTGTGTGATTTTTTTAATTTAATATTAACAATTTTTAAAAGCTATTTCACATCCATCTGTCCTCTCTCCCCTTTTTAACAGTTTTCCTCCTACATTAGGAAATAGGAGCTGTTTAGACATGGAAATGGCAAGGTGGACCTTGCCTCCTTCACTCAATCTGGACCCTGCAGTACTGTAACTACAGTACATGCCTTAAGTCTTTTAGCATATACTGACCTTTAATTTCCAGCCCTGAATGCTTGCAGACACAGGGAGATGGTACAGTCTAAAGTTCGTGTCATATGCAGTCTACATATAAGCCTGAAAGTTCTACAGAATGACTTTGGAGAAGTTTTCGAGACATATTTGTGAAGTCCTAGAGTCACAGACAGAGGGAGATGGTACAGTCTAAAGTTCGTGTCATATTCAGTCTACATATAAGCCTGGAAGTTCTACAGAATGACTTCGGAGAAGTTTTCGAGACATATTTGTGAAGTCCTAGAGTCACAGAGTGATGGGGTAGGAACATTTCAGGAGCAGGGTAAGCACAGAACTCTTGGGTTTCCGATTACAGCTTCCAAGTAGGTAGTTCTTATCTGTATTCTACTGAAGTCCTGTGTAAAGATTTATTAAAAAAATCAACAAGGACCTTCCACTGTAAGAAGAAAATCTTGTAAAGAAATCAGAACTTGACCACACAGAGCAATGGCTTTCCTCCCTATTTGCTGATATTGTGTTAGATCTTGTTGCCCAATTTGAAGGTGTGATGTTGTTCATCAGAGTGTAAGAGTCACTGCACAGTTTGGATCGTTTTGCTTAAAAGCAAAGAGGAAGTTGCTTGATTTCAGATAAATTGGCATTAACAGTAGGTGAGTTATCCAAATCTTCCATGGGTGTAACACAGTCTTGGAGTGCATAAATTGAAAAGCTGGTATATTGTACCAGAAAACGAGTGTAGGGTTTAGAATTGGTTCTTCTGACTTTCAGATTTGGTTTCCATGTTTTTAGGTTGGCAACACAAATGCTGCATTCACAGCAGTAACATAAAAATGAAGATAGTGTGTTTGAAAACTTCTCTCATGCCTTGGGTGCACAATTGATGTTTCATTTTTGTTAATGTGTTTAAAATCCATGATAATGACAATCCTCTATGAAACTCACTTATGAGTGACCCTTATATTTAATGGCCTGAGGGGTTCATAGAAAATCACCTCCTGAAATAAAAAAAAGAAAAATAAAACAAACCAGCAACAACATACAAGAAACATTTTGACAGATTTGTGGTACGTGTGCTCTGTTACTTAACACTGTGAACCAAATCCCTGGGAAGAACAGCACTGAGTACCAAACCACCTGCAAGGGTGCCTAACTGATGGGCATTCCGTTGTTTATGGAGGGCTGGAATGTCACAGATCCAGAGCTTAATTACAACTTATCTTGTGTTCTTGTTAGCCACCCTAACAATATTCCTTGCCTACATCCCTGTCTCATCTAATATCCTTGATAATAGCTATAACTTTTGAGATAAATTAACTTAGCAGACCACGAGCTTCAACCAACCAATAGGCAAAGAATATTGTTGATCCCAGAGCATCTGAGGCTTACAGCAGTGACTTCCCAGCTTTGATTTTAAAAATACAAATAATGTTTCTCATGTCTTAGGACATTTTTCTGTTAGTATAAAACTTTACTGAACTGTTAACATGGTAGAACATGGAATTTATGACAGCCTGAATCTATGTTTCCAAGGCATAGTCATTCCTATTTGTCTCTAAAATAAACTATCTCTTATCCCCTTTGAGATAGAGTTGTGTTTTTATGTCAATATTCCAAAAACTGAAAGTCTGATGTGCACAAAACAAAAAGATGCATCTTTATAGTTTATTAATTGTCTCATTTTCCTTTTAACTGATGATAAAGTAAGGCTCAAGGATGTACAGTGGAACAAATGACTTTTCCAATTCTATCATGGTATAGCATAAGGTCCCAGCCTTCATGATCTGAGTGAATCCAATTCTACAAGGCTGGGGCACTCATAAATTAGCTCTTGCTTTGACATTACCACTTTCTAGCAATTCTGTAAAAGATAATTATCCTATATCAGTATTACACATACACGTGCACACACATTCATGCACACAGACACACACACAGGGACACCCAAGGTTTGGGGACCAACCCAGGAGAGGTGGTGAAGGAACTGGAGGTTGGGGAGGACTTCTGTGAAGCAGTTTCTTCTGGGCAGGACAACATTGTTTTATGGTTTGAATATGCTTGGCCCAGGGAGTGGCACTATTAGAAGGTGTGGCCAGGTTGGAATAAGTGTGTCACTGTGGGCATAGGCTTTAAAACCCTCATCCTAGCTGCCTAGAAGCCAGTATTCTGCTAGCAGCCTTCAGACGAAGATGTAAAACTCTCAGCTTCTCCTGAACCATGCCGGCCTGGATGCTGCCATTCTCCCACCTTGATGATAATGGACTGGACCTCTGAACCTGTAAGCCAGCCCCAATTAAATGTTGTCCTTACAAGAGTTGCCTTGGTCATGGTGTCTCTCCACAGCAGTAAAACCCTAACTAAGGCAAACACTGTCCTCAGGGGACTCACAGCAGCTGTGCTTACCTGCCCATGACCTGTGCAAATTCAACATAGGCAACATTCCAGCAGGGATGGCGGACGGCTCATGAGTCCCCACTCCTCAACCCATGCCAAGTAGCTATTGGCAATTGAAGCTTTCTGGGGAAGGGAGAGTCAGTTTAATTCAAGGGCGACCCCTGATAGTTTGCCATACTCCAGTAGGTGGCTTTGCACCATACGGGCAGCACTAAGTGGCCTCAGTGAGTTATTTTTAAAAAGAAAGACAAAGAATAGGTCATGAAGCAAGAAAAGGGACATGTTGGGTGGAGGTCTGGGGGAGCAGGAATGGGCAGGGAGTGGATATGGTCATAATACTGTGTATATGTCTATTAAATTCTCAAGGGACAAATCTATGCTGAATAATTTTCTCAGTCAGAAATATTTTTTTATTTTGGAATTCCTTTTCTAAGAAATAATTATTTTAGAACTGTGTTCTTGGGTTGTTTTCCCTTCGAAGCAAACAAGGGGGGGAAAAAAAGACAAGAATGTGTACAAAACACCATTGAAAATTACAGTCTTTTTAACATCTTCCAGAATATGCTCCTCTATTTATGCTTTTAAAAGAAGAATAATTATTGACCTAGTGAATAATTGTTTGAGGAACTCACTTTGGCCTTCACCAGCTGCTGTGACCAGAAAAAAAAAGAATAATAAATGCTACTTTAGATTGAGCATGTATCTTAATCAGAAATAAAATTTAAGAAGTCAATATTTGAGTCCTTCAAACAAGAGGGAGAAAATAATAGCAAACTGAATTTTTAAGAGCTATTTTCTTTGAATTTCTTTGAAACGACGGGTTTATATCCAAATAAGACCAGTTTGTGAACATGACAAAATGGATTTGTAACACCAACAGCTACCAATAGATGTCACTGAGTTACACATGCTCAGGACTCATGGGTTTGTGCCATCTGGCACTCTGTTCATGAATCTTTGCTTCATAGACCGTTGGTCATGTTTCAGAAATATCGCCTTCCTCCATTGCTATTGCCCGATTATTTTCTGCTTTCCCTCTTTCTCTGTTATATTTTAATCTTGCATCTCTATTATACAACCCCGTAACAGCATCATATAATTGGGGGGACCTTGATATTAACTCTGAAAATCCTTTTGGGGGGATTCATTTGGCCTGAATCAAGCAACATAAGATGGGATTATATTATGTGTGATGATGATTACTATGATTAGGGTGGTCATTTTCAAAGACAAATTATTTCAACCTCCCGGAAGCTGGGGCCTAAGGCTGCCTCTTTCCTCTTTAGAGCCCTTGTACCATAGTAAAACTGTCCACTGAACATGTTTTATTTATTTATTCTAGCCATTTAATCATTTCTGTTTGTAAATTGTACAGAGAGAAAAGTCATCAACGCTGCAGCCGCGTGTGTGTGAGGACAACTTCTCCCACTACTTGCATAGTTTCAGAACATCACCTGATTCTGATCCACCATCTTATCAAGTGAGATTATTAAATCGAGTAAACTCCAGCATGCAAGAATATTCACATTGCAAAGCCGTTAGCAGGACCGAGAAACAGACATTCAACATCCTGAAGTACAACATACAGAAGTCTGTGATAGCCAGAGCTATGATGGAGGGCCTGGTGAACATTTGAATACCCCTCTATCCCAGAAGAATGAGAACTCAAATGAAATCGTGAGAAACGTCTGGATTGTGAGGTCAGATTGGAGTATCTCTCCTCTGCATGCGAGAGATCCTCCAGGTTTGCTCCTTGTCATGCACACCTGAGAGGAAGCCTTATTGGTGACCACAAAACAAGACTGACTGTGAGGGCTTGGATGTAAAATGCCCGATGGGCTTATGCATTTGAACGTTGGTGTTTGAACCCACCAGCTGGTGGCGCTGTTGAGAAGGGTTGTGGAACTTCTAGGCGACCTCTTACCGAAGAAAGTAGGTCGCTGGGGGCAGGCAAGCAGTAGGGATTTTACAACCTCACCACACGCTCTGCTCCTTGATTGCAAAAGAAATGTGACCAGCTCCCTCAAGCTCCTGCCTCTTAGCCTATCCAATCATGGTGGACTATACCCATAAACTACATATTTAATGTGAACCTTTCTTTCCTTACCAAGAATGGTCACAGCCATGAGAAAAGCCATGAATGAATACAATGGCCATCACTGCAGGACCTGTCTGTGCTCCTTCTCCAAGAACCCAAAGTGAAGTGGTAAAACACTAATTATTTCTGTTTCTATCTTGATTCCACCAATCTGACCTGGGAGTCCCTGCTATAATATATTTAAGTGACAACCAGTGGGATTGCTTTTGATAATAAACTAATACAAGATTGATTATAAACTAATACACATGCCTCTGTAAGGATAACAGAGCAGAAAAAAAAACTACTCTTCAATTCAAAAATAGAAGGAGTCAATTTTCTGGATATTCAAAGGATGCTTCTGAAGCAGAACAAATGTAATGAGGAAAAGGGAGCAAATATATGATTTTTCACTCTGAGGAATATTCTAGAGGACATTTGTGTCTAAGATACAAGAGGAAGTTGACATGAAGCTGTAAATCTAAGACCATAAAAAATGGAAAATATATGAAATGCATAATAATAGGTATGAAACTTGGCAGTTACCAACAGCAGGCAGGATTCAGCAGAAATTGAATTATTTAAATTGAAACAAAAATAGAGAATTTCCCTAGAATGCAATAAAAATAGATTTTTTAAAAAGTAAAGTGACAAAAACTTTCTAGGGGGAGGGGAGGAAGAGGAAGGGAAGAAGAGAAGAAAAGGAAGAAAATAATGGCAATATAGAGACAAGACCTTAGACTGTACATTACCTGTGTCTCCACCTTAGACTGTACATTACCTGTGTCCCCACCTTAGACTGTACATTACCTGTGTCCCCACCTTAGACTGTACATTACCTGTGTCTCCACCTTAGACTGTACAT